>CM065589.1:72841635-73488302 GCA_033119425.1 Bufotes viridis | reverse complement strand
TATCTATCTATCTCATATCTATCTATTATCTATCTATCTATCTATCTATCTATCTATCTATCTATCTATCTCATATCTATCTTCTATCTATTATCTATGTATCTATGTATCTATCTATCTATCTATCTATCTATCTATCTATCTATCTCATATCTATCTATCTATCTATCTATCTATCTATCTATCTATCTCATATCTATCTTCTATCTATTATCTATCTATCTATCTATCTATCTATCTATCTATCTCCTATCTATCTATCTATCTATCTATCTATCTATCTATCTATCTATCTCATATCTATCTATCTATCTATCTATCTCATATCTATCTATTATCTATCTATCTATCTCATATCTATCTATTATCTATCTATCTATCTATATATCTCCTATCTATCTATCTATCTATCTATCTATCTATCTATCTCATATCTATCTTCTATCTATTATCTATCTATCTATCTATCTATCTATCTATCTATCTATCTAACCATGTCTGTCAACAGAACTACTGCAGTAACTGGGAACAGTACAGTTTCCGTTATGTGGAACTACTTGAGCCCCTGTTACTACAGTCACCTATCCTCCACACTCATGAGTCAGGTTTACTTCAGCTCCAGTTTCGGCATTGAGTATTGATGCTGTTCTGTGTTACGTTATATGCACACAAACATATCTATTTTACGGTTCACAAACCGTGGATCCGCAAAATACAGATACCAGCCATGTGCATGCCACATTCTTCTTTGCAGAAATGCCTACTCTTCTTGTCCGCAAAAAAAACAAGAATTACTGAATTAGGATCCATTCACACGTCCGCAGTGTTTTGCAGATCCACAAACACCGAGGCGGCACCCCAATAGGAATGCCTATTCTTGTCCGCAGCTGCGGACAAGAATCGGACATGTTCTATTGTTTTGTGGAGTCGTGGACATGAAGTTCGGGGCCGCGGACCGAAAATGCGGATGCGGACAGCACACTGTGTGCTGTCCGCATCTTTTCTGTCCTCATTAAAAATGAATGGATCCGGACCCAAAGTGCGGATGTGTGAATGGACCCTTACTATAGGGGTTTGGTCTAGGGTCTGAATTCACTTCGCTGTTTGATCTGAGGTCAGAGTTGATTTTGAGGTCTGATTTTATTAAGCAGTCTGGTCTAGGGTCTGGTCTAGGGGTATAATCTGGGGTCTGAATTACTATAGGGTTTGGTCTAGGGTCTGAATTAATTTTGCTGTTTGGTCTGGGGTCTGAATTAAGTTTTTGGTCTGGGGGTTTGAATTTGTTTTGGGGTCTGGTCTTGGTGATCAGCATTGAAGTCTGAATCAATTTGTGGATTTGGGATTTTGGTGCACCAGAATGGCAGAGGTTCCATGATATGCCAGTCGTCAGTTTTATTTTTACTGGTCCGACAGAAGAAAAGTCTTTATGCCCCCACACGAAGTCATGCTATGTGTGTGAGATATACAGTATATTGCACTTTTTACACGTGTGGCTTGTTTATTAGACTATCTCTATGTGCGCCTATAGGATTCTGTACATTTCTTCCAGGTGAAGTAACAATGAGCACTACCATACGGCCAGTAGAATAATTACCAGGGGCAGTAGATGCATATAGAGGAGGCCTACGGAATAAGCTGTCATCTCCTGTATGGCGGTATGTATGGTGATCTCTCGGCAGGCAGCCTCCTGTCAGTAATTACACCGGCAGCACTTCCTCCTCACCGGCTCTGAAGTTGGTTGCTTTTGTGAGTTCTATTTACACAAGATACATAATCATATATCAGTTATTCAGTTTGGTGACAAGTCTGGTAATTGGAATAAAGAGGGAACATCTCAACCTTATCACTCTCCAGAGCCACACATAGCACTAATAAGACTGCATCAATCTTCGCCAGCAAATAAATACAATAGACAAACAAACAAATTCTCCTCCAACAAGTTAATGTGGTGCATCTGAGTGGAAAGTAGATCTTTTCACGCGTTCTGGAGATGAGGAGTGACTTTTAATACAATCACAAGAAAAACAAATGTAATTCTGTAAGCAATTTCAGAGCTCTGCCTTCCTCTTTCCACTGGAGAGGCAGCCATCCTCACACAGAAGCCTTGGCCCAATGTATTTCACCCAGGTATTGCCAGGAACCTTCCCAGTGCCAGTAACCAAATTAAAGGGACTCTGTCACCTAAAAAATCAGTTGTAAGGTAGGTGCCCAGAAACATAACCATACCATTCCTGTGAAAAAAAACTGAGAAATAGTTCTGCTTATGTGTATATCGCTCCATTCAGTGCACCTGGTTTCCCTGTGATATCACTAATGGCTCTGAATCAATCAAACAAGAGCAGAAGATGCTGGACAGTGAAATGGCACAGCAATGGTCAGGGGTGGACCAAACCTTTCTGTTGTCTTAGGCGAAAAAAGGCACAAACCCCCTTCCACCCACCCCATCCCCATGCCAAATTCTCAACCTAACCTCCTCCCTCCTAACATTACATCCAGCACTACAAAACATACAGGGTAATACAGCGCAACATACCTCCTACATCCAGTAACATCTCCTTTGATGTAGATGTTCTCTTTCCTCATCTTCTCCTTTCAGACCAGACCGCCATGATGATTTCTTTCAGCCATCTCATGTCTGAAGACTTTGACAAACAGACATCTTATTTTTCTATTTTTCCATCATCCTCCCACCTTCTGAACACCCCATCCTGCCACCCTGAATACCGTGCCACCTTTGCTCCCCAATACTATACTGCAGAAACAGATGGTTTACACTGAAAATACTAGTACCTGTGTACCCTCAATATTGGCACGTAGTGCCCTAAAAACTAACTGCACCCACAAATAGTGTCCCTGACTCTATATAAACATTATCTCCCCCCAAAATAATTGTGCTAAACTGATACTGTACCAGGGTGTCCCCCACAGTAATAGTGCTCCCGAAAGTCCCACCAATAGTAATAATTGTCTGCCAGAGCACACTTAGTAGTAATAGTGCCCCTACAGTGGCCCCAAAAGTACTAATGTTCCTGCTGTGCCCCAGAAGTAATAATTGTCCCATAGTGCCCATACTAGTAATAATGTTCCCGATAGTCCCCCAGTAGTAAGAAAGCTCACTACAATTCCCCCCAGTAGTTATAATTGTCCTTATGTGTGACAAAGTGACAAAGTAAATTCTCTGCGTCACAAAATAACATTTTGTGCCACCAAATAAAATGCTGTGCCACAAAATGACATTCTGCGTGACATAATCACATTCTGTGCCACAAAATGACATTCTATGCAACAAACTTACATTCTGTGTGACAAAATGAATTCTGTCACAAAATGATATTGGGCCACAAAATGACGTTCCGTGTGAAATATATGACAGTCAAATAAACTTAGCATTTAAATTCTCTCATCAATCAGAAGTTGCTGAGCAAGTATTGGATCTGTAAGTCAAACCTCCTAGTCACTGTGTAGCCAAAGCCCTAGGCTTCTTTCACACTAGCATTAGGCTCATCGGGCAGGGGAACAGCCTGAAGAATCCATACTACCGTTTGCACACGTTTGCTGCTGGAAGTCTGCCTGGCCCCATTCACTATAATGGGGACGGATGGGAGGTGCGGCCACAGCGCCAGCACGGCAAATATGCCGAGAGGCATCTGGACAAATACCGCAACACACTACGGCCACATCTCTCGCCCTTCCCCATTATAGTGAATGGGGCCGATGCAGAATTCCAGCAGCACGTGCGGGCTAGTGATAGTACGGATCCGGCAGGCTGTTCCCCTGCCGGACAAGCCTAACGCTAGTGTGAAAGAAGCCTTAAAATACACTTTTCTGTAAGTTAACTAATGTTCTTATCTCTGAGAGAAAGCAGTGCAAAACAAATGTGCAAGTAAAATAAATGTTTATTTTATTTCCACCCTGGAAATTAAACTGACAGTGTGCTTCACAAGAGAAGTCATAAAAAATGTGCATTTCTTTTTTTGCCCTAGAGATGACACTGCTAATAATACAAGAGTTTTAGCTAGAAGATATACATTGGATAGGATTGGTAAACTAACAACAAGCTCTGTAATTGGTTGGTTAATTCCTGTTCACAATGGGAATAAACGACCGCCTACATGTTTCCTTTTGTAACTAAATGTAATTTAATGTTCAGACGATTTATTTTGTGATTCTGTGTCACAAAATAACATTCTGTTTTACAAAGTCCGTTTTGTGGGACCAAATTAATTCTGTGTCACAAAATACCATGCTGTGTGACAAAACGATGGAAAGGAATTTTGTGTCACAAAATAACATTCTGTGCGACAAAAAGCGTTCTGTAAAGACAAAATGAATTCTGTGATTACGACATTCATTTTGTGTCACAGAACACAACTGGTGTCACAACACTGTAACACCCCACTTACCACTTATGCACCCTGCTACTGTCTTTATTGGTCTAACCTCAAGTCATCTATGCATTTTATTCCAGGTCCTCCACACGGTGCATTCCTAATGTTATACAACTGTTTATTTCATTTAATATACCTGGTGCACCAGCAGGTGGCAGCAAAAATGGCAGATCTGTATGTAGATAGAATGGAACCTTCCATTCCATTCTAACCCCCCTCTGTGGAGAAGTGGGCTAGTCCTACTTCCTGAAGGAAGGGTGGGGACAAGTTTGAGTTAGTCTAGCTTATCCCCTGCTAGGGGACAGGTGTGCAGGGGGCACGTCTCTGTTGGACGTGTCCAAGCCAACCAGAGCACCCTCAGCTCTTCTGGCCATGGAGGCCAAAGCGTAGAGCCTTAGAAGTCAGGAGTATAGTTCCCTGGAATAACTTAAATGTCAGACTACGGAGAGAAGGTGCAGCAGACAGAAGAATCTGAGTTATACAGTCAGCCTGTCAGTACAGCAGAGCCAGAGAGAAACAGATGTAGCAAAGTGTAGTTTGCCTGCCAGTTTTAATGCTAAAGCCTGCTGGGACCAAGACAAAGCTTGAACATTGTTTGTGATCAATGCTTATTCAAGTAAAGCTGCTGTTCAACTTTATATAAGGTCTGGACTCAATCTTTCTTTCAAACCCTTCAATTATTCCCCCTATTTATTGCTTCAGAGCCAAAGCCTGGGGTCCAGCAGTATCCAGGTAGGAGCACCGTGACACACATAAAGAGACATTTTAGGCCGCACTATACCACTCGGCATTCCTATAGCTGGGTCGCATTACATAGAGGGCACTAGGTGCAGGAGCCCGTTACAGCACCACATAGTAATAAGTACTAGTAGTGAGTATGCATGTGTGTGCTCTAGCATATAGAGAGTGTCCATATATGTGCATGCATGTATGTGGTGAACATGCCTGTATAAGGCTAGAGTCACACATAGGCTTTTTTTTCTGGCATTTTTTAATCATTTTGTGCTTTTTGGTGCATGTTTTTTGCTGGTGCATTGGATGCAATTTTTAGACTGAAAACTCCAGCTCCAGAAGTTGGGATGGAAGTTTATGGGAAATATTAAATTAACGTAGGACAAACAGGTGTTTTTAGTAGAGGTGTCTTTTGACCTTTGAGTTGTGTTATCTCTTTAGCAGAGATGAGCGTACGCGTGGAAGTTTGGGTCCGCCGGGTTTGGCCAAACTTCAGGTTAAAGTTGACCCCAAACTTAACCCCGAGCCCCATTGAAGTCAATGGGAACCTAAACTTCACTGTATTATTTTTCCGTTATAACATAGTTATATCGGAAAATAATAGCTTCCTAAGAGAGAATGCAAAACAATATGGCCATTTAGGGGTTAAAAAAACCTAAAACAAATCACCTCATCCACTTAAACACGCTGCAGCAGCAGCTTCTTCTATCTTCACTGAACAGGACCTGCGTTATGCATGATGACATCACCACACGGGAGAGCAAGGTGACGTCATTGCGCACATCGCAGGTCCTTTGGCAGGTCCTGTTCAGTGAACATAAAACAAGCTGCTGCAGCGTGATCAAGTGGAGGAGGTGAGTTGTTTGTTTGTTTGTTTTAACCCCTAAATGGCCATATTGTTTTTCATACTGTCTTAAGAATGCTATCATTTTCAGCTATAACCATGTTATAACGGAAAATAATAAAATCACTAGGACATCAAACCGAACCCGGACTTCAGTAAAAAAGTCCAGGTTCGGGTCCGGGTACCCAAACTCGCAAAGTTCGATACAAACCCGAACTTTGCAGTTCGGGTTCGTTCATCCCTACTCGTTAGCAATAATCTGGCAGTGTAAAAGTGCAGGCGATTACCTGATAAACGAGAGAAGTGCTCGTATCTCGGGTAATCGCATCATTCATGTGGCCACATAATTTTTCGTTTGCCGGCAGTAGATCGTGCTATCTTAACGGCATCTGCTGCCGGCAAACAATAAGTGTGATAAGCGATGGCATTAGAGATAGCTCCTCTCCATACCATGGAGGAACCTGCAGTATGTAATAGCTGCAGTCTCCTCCACTGACAAGCAGACTATTGTGGAGAATGTACCTACCCTTCCTTCTTGACAAGCACCTACAAGACTGGCCAATGTAAAGGGGCCTTAAGAAGGCTTTTTACAGCGGGCTTAGTTTTTCTCCTGGTGCTGCCATTGTATACGGCTAATTTATGATGATGTGTGCACTTCAACATAAATAAGGCACGTCTGAAAAACCTGGCATCTACTTTTTCCAGACAAAAAGTAGTAAATTTGCCAGCCCTGGCACAGCCTTTGCAACTTTTTTTTTTTTATTTGCCTTTGCAACTATTTTTAGGCCAGACAACCTTAATAAATGGACAAAAAAGTCCAAAAAAAAAACACTACAAAAACCACTGATGAAGTCAAGTCAAGGATTTTTTAGGGTATTATTTGGGCCCCAAAACTCACCAGGACAAATCTTGTGTGAAAATTGTGCAAAAAAGCCCCAAAGGGGTGTGTTAATGGTGCATGCACGTAATGAGTGTGTACCTGTACTGTAGGCTGTACTGTTTTTTCTTACCTTTAACATATTGTGGCATATCTACTTATTGTGATATCTATTTCACTAGCGTTCATCATCTGAAATGTAAAAGGGGTTGTGTCATCTCAGACTTTGATGGCATATTATTATTATTATTATCAAGATTATTAAAGCGCCATGCTCTACATACAGTTGTGTTCAAAATTATTCAATCCCCACTGAAATTGAGTGTTTTGGCCAGTTTGACATTGATTTTGATCATTTCAGTCATCTTGTTTACAATTAAATCAAAGAGGCCCTTGTAAGTCAGACAAATATAACATAACATTTATTATGAAATAACCACAAATGTCTTTTCTGTGCTCACATCATTATCAGTTTTATTCAACCCCCAAGTGACATTCAATCTTAGTACTTAGTACAACATCCTTTTCCAGTTATAACAGCTTTTAAACGTGAAGCATAGCTTGACACAAGTGTCTTGCAGCGATCTACGGGTATCTTCGCCCATTCTTCATGGGCAAAAGCCTCCAGTTCAGTCACATTCTTAGGCTTGCGCGCTGCAACTGCTTTCTTTAAGTCCCACCAGAGGTTCTTAATCGGATTTAAGTCTGGTGACTGCGATGGCCACTTCAAAATGTTCCAGCCTTTAATCTGCAACCATGCTCTAGTGGACTTGGAGGTATGCTTGGGATCATTGTCCTGTTGAAAGGTCCAACGTCTCCCAAGCCTCAGGTTTGTGACGGACTGCATCACATTTTCATCCAATATCTCCTGGTACTGAAGAGAATTCATGGTACCTTTCACATGCTGAAGCTTCCCTGTACCTCTAGAAGCAAAACAGCCCCAAAGCATGATTGACCCCCCGCCATGCTTCACAGTAGGCAAGGTGTTCTTTTCTTCATAGGCCTTGTTCTTCTTCCTCCAAACATAGCGTTGATCCATGGGCCCAAACAGTTCTAATTTTGTTTCATCAGTCCACAGAACACTATCCCAAAACTTTTGTGGTTTGTCCACATGACTTTTGGCATACTGCAGTCGACTCTTCTTTTTTTTTGGAGACAGCAAGGGGGTGCGCCTGGGAGTTCTGGCATGGAGGCCTTTATTACGCAGTGTGCGCCTTATTGTCTGAGCTGAAACTTCAGTACCCGCATCTGACAAATCTTTTTTCAGTTCCTCAGCAGTCACATGGGGACTTTTCTCCACTTTGCGCTTCAGGTAGCACACAGCAGTCAAAGTCAGCATCTTCTTTCTGCCACGACCAGGTAGCGTTTCAACAGTGCCCTTTGCCTTGAATTTGCGCATGATGCTTCCTATGGTGTCTCTTGGTATGTGTAACATCTCTGCAATCTTCTTATAGCCATTGCCCTTCCTGTGAAGAGAAATCACCTCTTCTCTTGTCTTCCTGGACCATTCTCTTGACTTCGCCATGTCTGTAAACACACCAGTAAATGTCTAGAAGGAGCTGAGTATCACAGTCATTTTACATCTGCCTAATTGGTGCTTATTATGCTTGATTGCTGCTCCTTGACATCCACAGGGGTTTTCAATACCTGATCGAAAACACTTGAATGAACCTCTGTTCTTAAGAGTGGTCGTCTTTAAGGGGTTGAATAATTGTGGCAATGAAAAAATAAAAAAAAAACATTTAATACTGTATTACAAAATCAATTGATGTCATTTTAGTTGCATTTGGTTCTTTAAAAAGTCCTTGTAAGATTTCATTCTGAACACAATTACAAATGTACACTAAATTCCCTAAAACCCTTTACAGCATTGGGGGTTGAATAATTTTGAACACAACTGTATGAAGAGGGGTGTGTGTGTGTATATATATATTACAAAACAATTGCATTAAGAGTTACAAACTGGTACAGGAGAGAGGACTGTGTCCGTGAGGACTTCCAATCTACAAGTCACTAAGATATGCCATCAACGTTAGACAGAGGTGTGACCTGCACCTATTCAGAAAATACCCAAACAAGTGCTTCTAGCGCTCGGCTATTTTCAGCAGTCCCGTAGAAATGAATGGAGGGTGGCTGCTCTCATCTTGGAGGGTCCTGTTTTGGAGATATATCAGGTGCAGTGGCCTTGTGAGGCTGATGGGGTGACACCAGCTGGGGCAGAAGATAATTTATTCACTGCACTTACCTGAAGCACCATCACTGTACAGGGAATCCCTGCTTAGGAGTCCCAGCTCTGACTCCATATATGGTTGTGTCCATATATGGAGTCAGTGCTATGAACATGAAGATGGTATCCCCAAGCATTGTCAGTATGCTTGGGGACACCCAATGTATTTTAATCTAATTTAGCCTCTATTTCTGAAAGGTTTCCACTAGGAATCAAACTCACAACCTTTTACATCAGAGGCAAGAACACTAACCACTGAGCTATGGAGCTTAATGGTAAAACATGCTTGGTAAACCCTGCTTGGTAAACCGTGCTAGGTAAACAGTGCTAGAAAAAACTCATAGTAGTCTATCAAGTATTAGGTATCCCTATACAGCAGAAGTATAATTTTATATATTTTTTTTTTCAGTAATTGTAAAAAAAATGTATGACACAAAAATAAATGTGTAATGACTATATAGTAATTACATATTTATTTTTTTATTTAATTATACTTCTGCTGTATAGGAATACCTATACTTATACTTCTGCTGTATAGGAATACCAAATACATGATGAACTACTATGAGGTTTTTCTAGCACAGTTTAGCATTGAGCTCCATAGCTCAGTGGTTAGGGCTCTTGCCTCTGATGCAAAAGGTTGTGAGTTTGAGTCCTGGTGGAAACCTTTTAGAAATAGAGGCTAAATTATGCATTCATGTATATCAGAAGTATGATAATATATATTTATACTACTTAGGGGGGATGTGTGGATGACACTTAGGGGGGATCTAGGGAGGGGTGTGGGGATGTTAGGATGGGAGGTCCTGGAGCGGTGTTTGGGTGGAAGCTCTGGAAGGGGTGGGAGGTCCGATAGGTATGTGGGGGTGGGAGATACGGTAGGGGGGGGCATACATTTTTTTAGCTATGGGGCGGGGGGCATAAAATTTTTTGCTATGGGGCCCAGTCATTTCTAGGTACGCCCCTGGGTGACACCACTAGGAGATGAGCGCTTGCATTATGGAAGCACTTATCTCCCTACATTCATCTGTATCGTGATACAGATGAACACTGCAGCAGGGCAAGCGAGAGGCGTCTCCCTTCCCTGTTCCTCTGATAGGCTGCCGGCACAAGGCCAGCAGCCTCTTAGAGGCCAGCGCAGGCGGCGCTATGACGTCATCGCGCTGCCTGAGCCGTTCTGCTCGGGACACAGGCCAGAAGGGGCCTGCATCGCATCGCATTTTTGTTTTGTTTTTCTGTATGCAAATATGTAGGGGGGTGCAAAGCAGACAGAAGATAGACCGCCGGGGGTTAGGGTGGGGGGGGCCTGTTCGGGGTGCTATAATTTGAACCCAAGCGATAACATGGATGGGGGTTTGGATAGTAAACAGACAGCTGACGTGGGGGGGGGGGCTAAGCAGACAGATCGCCAACGGGGGGGGGGAGGAGTGTTGTGTTGGGGGGGGGGTGACACCATTTTCTACTGCACTGGGTGACACCACCCCCAGCAATGCCACTGATCAGGTGGGACCTGCACCTATCTGACATTGGTGGCATCTCCAAAGATAGATTCTCGGATTGGGCACACAGATCCCTTAGGGCTCATGCACACGGCCGCAGCCATTTTTGCGTTTCGCAAATTGCGGATCCACAAAACATGCATACCAGCCATGTGTATTCCGCATTTTGCGGAACAGAACGTCCTGCCCTCTATAGAACTGTTCTATCTTTGTCCACAAAAAAGACAAGAATAGGACATTTTTTTGCGGAGCCACGGAGCGGACATACGGGTGACACACGGGTGTGCTGTCCGCATCTTTTGCAGCCCCATTGAAGTTAATGGGTCCTCATCTGATCTGCAAAAAATGTGTCTCAGATGCAGACAAAAAGCGTAGTCGTGTGCATGAGCCCTAAAAAGAGGTGTGTGAAAAGCCCCATTTGTATGGGTCAGTGTGTTATAATTTTTAAAAAACGCTTACATTCTTTAGTAAAACCTTAGCGGAAGGAAAAGGTGATGAGAAGACATGTAACGGCAGATTACGTGGGGGCCTGTTCATTCTCCGCACCTAGGGTAGCATGAGATGTAGAGACGGCCCTGACCAGATCCTGATACCAATGTCTACAGCAGGGATCAGCAACCTTCAGCACTTTAAAACTACAATTCCCAGCATGCCCCATTCATTTCTATGTGAGTTCTTAGAAGAGCAAAGCAAGTGTGCATGCTGGGAGTTATAGTTTCACAACAGCTGGAGTGCCGGAGCTTGCCTACCCCTGGACTACAGCAACTGCACACATCCTACATCCAACCACATCAACCAGCCCTAACCTAAGGGTGGCGTCACACAGGGGGGAGATTTACCAAACCTAGTGGAAAGGAAAACTGACTTTGTTACCCATAGCAACCAACCAGATTCCACCTTACATTTTTCATAGCTCCTGTGTAAAATGAAAGGCGCAATCTGATAGGTTGCTATGGGCAACTAAGCCAGTTTTCCTTTGCACCATTTTATATAAATCTGCCCCATAGTGTTTTATTGAAAAAATGCAGAATTATTGGAGTACTTTTCCCAGTGTTTGCTGGAAATAAGGTAACAGGTAATTATGAAATACATGGCCTGCATTCTTATGCGTGGCATTTTCCCCCCTCATTTTTAATGAGTTTTTGGGGTCTAGCTGTTGCCATAAACTCAGCAGTGTTGATTGTTTTCCAATTCTGAGGTCGCAGCGCATGCGTGAGTTGTGCTGAACCCACATTCATTTCTGTGCTAGCACCGCTACGCTGCGATCTCACTGCGATCCTTGGGCGTGACAGCTATCGCGCACAAGGATAGTAGTAGGGAATGCTTGATATTATTATTGTTGTCATTATTATTACATTATTACATTATTACTTATCATTGTAGTTGAATGTATCTGGTTAAAAATTGCATTAGAGCATGAAAACATTACACTAACAATAAGGATGCCAAAAAATGTGTAAATGTACTATATAAAAGTAATCATGAAAAAAGTGCACCAGGTTCCATAATAATGCCTATAGTTGTATGAAATGTCCTTAATAATCATACTATAATAATACTATAACAATAATAATGAAAATAATACTTAGAAGGGTGTATCAATCTATCTTCCTTATACTAAAATAATAATAATAATAAATAATAATAAATAATAATACATAAATAAATAAAACAGAATAATGTCTGCAGCTTTGTATAATAAAATAATCTATCTATCTATCTATCATCTATCTATCTATCTCCTATCATATCTATCTCATATCTATCTACAATACATTATCTATCTATCTATCTATCTATCTATCTATCTATCTCATATCTATCTACCATACATTATATATATTATCTATCTATCTATCTATCTATCTATCTATCTATCTATCTATCTCCCTATCCCTCATGTGTGGATGTGATATACTAGTATGTTTTGGGCAGAAATGGCAGGTTTTCTGCAGTTTTGGCCGTGCATTGTTGTGATCCAAGTAAATCCAATCCTGGGACACAGTCTATATTCAGTCAATTAGAGAAATCAGAAGAGAAAATCGATGTGCTATCCGCAGAAATGCCAGCTAACGAATTCCAGGCTTGTTTCGTGCAAGTGATTTGGTGACAGTTTGGGAATTAGAAGTAATAAGTTGTTGTGTGACCCCCCTTCTTCCTCCCCCTTCCTCCTCCCCCTCTTCCTCCTCCTCGGCCCCTGCTGCTGCCGCCTGGAGCGCGCCGGTACCGCAGCCTCACCCTGCCGCAGGTGCCTCCTCCTCTGGCCCTGGGCTCGCCTGCGCCCGCATCTCCTGCTCTAATTAGCGCTGCTGCCCTCCATGTGGGCTCCATTAAACCGTGATTGAGCCGCAAGAATTATAATTATAGCTGCAAATAAAATAATCAGCATTGAAGAGCGATTTCCTTAATGAGATGGAGCGGCCGCGCGTCACGGACTGGAGGGGTCTCATTAAGGTGTCAGAATGAAGCTTGGGAGAATGTGGAGCTCACACCAAAATCTTCCCACAGCTGGAAGACACTGCCACCCCGAGATCTTTCTGTGTGGGGTCCAGTCTGAAGACCACCTGGCTCATACACAGGAACCACAGGGGACGCCCCTTCTTTCTATCTATCTATCTATCTATCTATTCCATATCTATCTATCTATCTATCTATCTATCTATCTATCTATCATCTATCTATCTATCATCTATCTATTCCATATCTATCTATCTCTTATCTATCTATCTATCTATATATTTCATATCTATCTATCTATCTATCTATCTATCTGTCTATTTATTCCATATCTATCTATCTATCTATCTATCTAATATCTATATATCTATCTATCTATTCCATATCTATCTATCTATCTATCTATCTATCTATTCCATATCTATCTATCTATCATTCTATCTATCTATCTATCTATCTATCTATCTATCTATCTATTCCATATCTATCTATCTCTTATCTATCTATCTATCTATATATTTCATATCTATCTATCTATCTATCTATCTATTTATTCCATATCTATCTATCTATCTATCTATCTATCTAATATCTATATATCTATCTATCTATTCCATATCTATCTATCTATCTATCTATCTATCTATCTATCTATCTATCATCTATCTTTCTATCTATCAACATAATTGTACAGATGGGCCTTGTAGAAATATACAATTGTAAAAGTGTGTGCAGATTGTGTGTACCCAGTTTAATATATAACATTTAACATATATAATATATAAGTGAGTAAAATAAAATTATCTATTTGCCCATCTATTACATATCTCTAGCTATCTAATATCTATCTATCTATCTATCTATCTATCTATCTATCTTTATTTTTACAAAAGAGGAACCTGACCATTTCCACCAGTATGGCGACATAATGGGGTTTATGTATCAGCTGTGTTTTTATATCACCTGCAGATATTTCATCGGTGTAATAACACTTTACACTGCTGTATATGGAATCAAATACAGGGTGCAACATGTTGTCCTCTAAGGGTGCGTTCACACACAACAGTTGCATCCAACCAGTTTTTCTTTGCCCGAGGCAAACAAAGCTATAAAATTGTGAATTTGTGGATATGGAGCCACTGTGTCAAGCAACATATTTGTGGGTGTTATGATGGCAGTCCCCTGGTATTCACCCTGTAACCCCTACACATGGATCTAGACTTTCCTGCAGGAGAACCTTCAGGCTGCTACTTCCTGAAGTAGTCTCTGAATGATTGACAGCTGACCCACAGATGTCAGAGACACTGATGTGGAGCACCAAATGATCAGGCAAAACCATAGTCAGAGACAGGCTGAGGTCAGGGCAGGCAGGTTATGTGCTAAATGGTGAAAAGTCCAAGGTCAGGGCTGGCAGCGAATGGGTGAATACAGAGGTCAGGCACATGTCAGGCAGCAGAAGGCAGTGGCGTACTAAGGGGGACGTGGGGCATGGTCTGCCCCAGGTGCCGGCTCTCAGGGAGGTGCCAGAAGAAATGAGCGCTTCCATCAATACAGATGGAAGCCCTCATTGCTGGAGCGCTGGGAGCTGCGGTCCTGTCACTCACCGCTCAGCTCCCAGCGCTCCTCCCCTCCTTTAGGCCGGCAGTGCACAGAATGGTGAAGCAGGAAGACTTCTCCCCGCAACACCATTCAGCCAGCAGGCACAGATCGTGCTGCCAACCTGTGTGGGCATAGCCTGCAGCCTAGAAATCTGCATAAGTTCCGCCCAGACTGTGCTGCAGAGCGATCTGTGCCTTTAGGCAAGAGAGGTATGTGAGCTTCAGGAACAGGACAAGGTGAGTAGTTACTGTGTTTTTATGTTGTTTTTTTAATACATTGGGGGCACAGAGGAATTTATTACTATGAAGGGGGCACAAAGTACTTTATTACTATGAAGGGGGCACAGAGGACTTTATTACTATGGAGGGGGCACAGAGGACATTGCTAATGTGAAGGGGGCACAATGGGCATTTCTACTATGGAGGGGGCACAGAGCCAGAGGGCATTACTACAATAAAGGGGGCACAGAGGGCATTATTACTGTGAAGGGGGCGCAATGGGCATTATTACTGTGAACGGGGCACAATGGGGATTTCTACTATGGAGGAGGCATAGAGGGCATTACTAGCACAGTGGGCATTACTACCATTAAGATGGCACAATGGGCATTATTATTATGAAATGGGCACAGTGGCCATTATTACTATAAAGGAGGCACAATGGGGGATTATTACTGTGAAGAGGGCACAATGGGGATTAGTACTGTGAAGGGGGCACAATGTGGCCATAACTACTGTCAGAGGGCACAATGTGGGCATAACTACTGTAATAGGGCACACATCTGTACATAACTGCTGTGAAAAATGTACAATGAGGGCAATACTACTGTGAGGGGGTACACATTTTTTAAAGTATGGCGGGGGGACAGAGAAAGCACCCGCCCTGGGTGCCAAACACCCTAGGCATGCAACTGGCAGAAGGTCAGAATGCAGTAAATGGGTAGAAAGTTAGTACACGTGCAAACAACAGAGTGCACCCTCTGCAGCGAGGTATGTGACGGAGATTGGGGAGAAACGTCCCCTTACAAAGTGGTATGTCACACGTCTGTGGCTGGTCACTTCAGAATGACATGTGTGGCAAGCATGGCTTGGTAGATTATGCTAGCAACACAATTTTTTGGCTTTGGTGACAGGTCCTCTTTAGGCCTCTTTTACACAAGCGTGACGGATTAGGTCCAGATGCGTTCAGTGAAATTCGCACCATTTTGCAAGCAAGGTCAGTCAGTTTTGCCTGCGATTGCGTTCAGTTGTTCAGTTTTTTCCGCGCGGGTGCAATGCGTTTTGAAGCGTTTTTCACGCACATGATGAAAAACTGAAAGTTTACAAACAACATCTCCAGTGAACAACCACCAGTGAAAAACGCATTGCATCCGCACTTGCTTGCGGATGCGATGCGTTTTTCACTGAAGCCCCATTCACTTCTATGGGGCCAGAGCTGCGTGAAAAAGCAGAATATAGAACATGCTGCGATTTTAACGCAACGCAGAACTGATGCGTGAAAAACAACACTCATGTACACAGACCCATTGAAATTAATGGGTCAGGATTCAGTGCGGGTGCTATGCGTTCACGTCACGCATTACACCCACGCGGAAAACTCGCTCATGTGAAAGGGGCCTTAAAGAGGTTTTCCAGCTTGCTTGAACGTCCTTTAACCCCTTCAAGACCAAGCCAGTTTTCACCATAAGGACCAAGCCACATTTTGCAAATCTGACGTTTCACTTTATGTGGTAATAACTTATACAAGTGATTCTGAGATTGTTTTCTTGTAACAAATTGTACTTGATGTTGGTGGTAAATTTGAGTAAATATGTTTCAGTTTTATTTATGAAAAAAATGCAAAATTTACAGAAAATTTGGAAAAATTCACAATTCTTGAAATAACTAAAGCAGATTGTGATACATTATAAAATAGTTGTTACTTTACATTTCCCAAATGTCTACTTCATGTTGGCATCATTTTGTAAATGTAATTTTTTTTTTTTTAGGACATTAGAAGGCTTAGAATTTGAGAAGCAATTCTTAAAATTTTTAAGAAAATTTCCAAAACCCACTTTTTAAGGACCAGTTCAGTTATGAAGTCACTTTGTGAGGCCTCCATAATAGAAACCACCCATAAATGACACCATTTTAGAGACCATACCCCTTAAGTTATTCAAAACTGATTTTACAAACTTTGTTAACCCTTTAGGTGTTCCACAAGAATGAAAGGAAAATGAAGGTAAAATTTCAAAATTTTACTTTTTTTTGCAGATTTTTAATTTTAATCTATTTTTCCCTGTAACATAGCAAGGGTGACAACAGCCAAAGAAAACTCGAAATGTATTACCCTGATTCTGTAGTTTACAGAAAAACCCCATATTTGGTCATAAACTGCTGTACGGGCACAAGGCAGAGCACAGAGGGAAAGGAGCGCCATATAGATTTTGGAGGGCAGATGTCGCTGGGATAATTTTAAGTTGCCATGTCACATTTGAAGACCCCCTTATGCACCCCTAGAGTATAAACTCCCAAAAAGTTACCCCATTTTGTAAACTACAGGATGAGGTGAGTTTTATTGGTACTATTTTGGGGTACATATGATTTTTGATTGCTTGATATTACATTTTTTCGAGGCAAGGTAAACATAAAATAGCTGTTGTGGCAGAGTTTTTATTTTTCATTTTTTACGGAGTTCTCCTGACAGGATAGATCATGTGTTGCTTTTGTAGAGCAGATTGATAGGGATGCGACAATATCAAATATGTGTATTTTTTTTGTTGTTTCAGTATTGCATAATAAAGCATTTTTGAAAAAAAAAAGTTTTTGTGTCTTCATTTTCTGAAAGCAACATTTTTTTTATTTTTTATTTTGCTGATCGTCTTGTGCAGGGGCTCTTTTTTTGCAGGAAGAGCTGAAATTTGTATTGGTACCATTTTTGGGTACATATGATTTTTTGATCATTCATTATGACACTTTTTTGGGGCAAGGTAACCAAAAAATGGCTATTTTGGCACATTTTTTTTCAACTGAGGGGGAATATCGTTATATTTTTATAGAGCAGGTCATTACGGACGTAGCAATACATAATATCTCTATTTTTTTTTTTTTTTAGTTTTATACAATAAAAGCATTTATGAAAAAAATCATGTTTTTTTGTATCACCATTTTCTAAAAGTTATATTTTTTTATTTTTCTGTCGATCATCTTGTGTAGGGGCTCATTTTTTGCGGAAAGAGTTGACTTTTTATAGGTAGCATTTTTGGGTACATATGATTTTTTTGATCACCTAATATTACACTTTATGAGTTTTTTTTTTTTTATGGAATTCACCTTAGAGGTTAGATCATGTGATATTTTTATATAGCAGGTTGTTATGGACGCAGCAATACATAATATGTCTACTTTTTTATTTATTTCAGTTTTACACAATAAAAGCATTTTTGGAAAAAAAAAATCATGTTTTAGCATCTCCATTTTCTGAAAGCCATATTTTTTATAAAAAATTTTGGGTTATTGTCTTATGTAGGGGCTCATTTTTTGCGGGAAGAGATGACCCCATTTTGGGGTGTGTATAACTTTTTGATCGCTTGGAATTACACTTTTTGTGATGAAGGTGACAAAAAATGCCATTTTTGGCACAGTTTTTATTTATTTATTTATTTATTTTACAGCGGTCACCTTAAATAGTAGATTATGTGACATTTTTCTATAGCACGTCGTTACGGACGCAACGATACATAATGTATTTGTTTTTAAAAAATTTTAAACACTTTTTATGGTGGGGGGGCTTTTTTCTTTACTTGAAACTTTATTATATAAAAAAAAACTTTTTACTTTATTTAACTTTTTATTTTTGTCCCACTGTGGGACTTCACCTTTTCAGAGTTTGATCCCTGTTTCAATTCAGTACAATACATTCTGTATTGTACTGAATTTAACTGTAAGCGTCTTACACAGTAAGACGCTGACAGTTGCTTAGGAGAACCAGCCTGCAGGCTGAAACTTCAGGGCTTCTGTAGCTGGCAGGCGCCGATGCCTGTGTAAGGCATCGGCACTGCCATGACAACCATCGGCCCCCTGTCACCGCAGCACGGGGGGCCGATGGAGTCAGAGGGAATCCCCTCCCTCTGCAAACCCTCATCACCGCATACAGCAATGCTGGCGGATGTAGCAGGTGCCCGACTATCTGTAACAGCAGGGCCCGTGCTGCTGATCCACCTGCCTGATCATGTCACGTATATCCACATGAGGATGTGGCAAGAAGCCGCATTCCCTCGCATACATGTACGTGAGAATGCATGAAGGGGTTAAAATAATAATTTATGAAGGGAGCTGTAATTTCTAATGTATTTCTTTTATCCCTCTTTTTTGGCCTGTGATCACATGACCATGTCCATGTAGCTTTTTCCTATTTTCTGTGATGTGATACCAATGGGCGTGTCAAAGTAGCAACAAGGCAGTGATAGGGGAGTGCCTATGTTACTAGCTGGGTGGGAGGAGCTATAAACTAGCTAGGTGTTGTTGGGGGCAGTGATAGGGGAGTGTCTATGTAACTAGCTGGGTGAGAGGAGCTATAAACTAGCTAGATGTTGCAGTGGTGTGCCCAGGAGGGGGCGGGGGTGTGGTCTGCCCTGGGTGCCGGCTCGCAGGCAGGGGGGTGGCAGAGAAGCAATGAACGCTTCCATCTGTATTGCTGGAGTGCTGATGCCCACATACTGCGGCGGGCATGTGAGCGCATAGTTCCCTGCCCTGCCGCCGATGACTGGCATAGGCTTCAGGCCTAGTAGGCCTGAGGCCTATGCGGTAGTGAAATCCCTGCGCAGGCATGCGTGATGACGTCGTCGCGCGCGCCGGTGCCTAGACGCAGCAGCACAGTGAAGTGTGCGCGCCTTCCTCTGCGAGCAAGCCCCTGCACATAGGTGAGTATTTAGCTTTCAGTTTTATTTTATGTGCCAATTAACTTTGGGGGACACAGGGGGACATGTGGGGGAAAAATATTATGGTGCAATACTGTGGCAATATTTATGGGAGGGAAAATTACTAAATGGGCGCAATATGAGGGAAACTACTGTGTGGGGCAAATTACTATATGGGGGCAGTGTCGGGTCACTACTGTGTGGGTGCAGTATGGGGGACACTACTGTGGGGGCAGTGTGAGGGACACCACTGTGTGGTGGCAGTGTGGGGGACACTACTGTGTGGGGGCAGTGTGGGGGACACTACTGTGTGTGGGGGAAACTACTGTGTTCGGGAAATTACTGCGTGGGGGCAGTGTGGGGGACACTACTGTGTGGGGGAAACTACTGTGTGCGGGAAATTACTGTGTGGGGGCAGTGTGGGGGGCACTACTGTGTGGCGCGCAGTGTGGGGTACACTACTGTGTGAGGGCAGTGTGGGGGACACTACTGTGTTCGGGAAATTACTGCATGGGGGCAGTGTGGGGGACACTACTGTGTGGGGGAAACTACTGTGTGCGGGTAATTACTGTGTGGGGGCAGTGTGGGGGGCACTACTGTGTGGCGTGCAGTGTGGGGTACACTACTGTGTGGGGGTCAGTGTGGGGGAAACTACTGTGTGAGGGTCAGTGTGGGGTCACTACTGTGTGGGGGCAGTGTGGGGGACACTACTGTAGGGGGGCAGTGTGGGGGACACTGCTGTAGGGGGAAAGTGTGGGGGACACTACTGTAGGGGGCAGTGTGGGGGACACTACAGTAGGGGAAATTACTGTGGGGGAAATTACTACATGGGGGTAGCGTGGGGGCATTGCTATTGGGGAAGCACTGTAGGGGCAATTCTATTATTTTTGGGGACACTATAAAGGGATTATTGCCTGGAGCACAATATAGGGTGTTATTATTATTGGGGGTACTCTAGGGGACATTATAGCTGCTGTGGACCCTATAGGGACATTTGGGGTAATTCATCAAACTGGTGTAATGTAGAACTGGCTTAGTTGCCGATAGCAGCCAATCAGATTCAACCTTTTATATTTGACAGCTCTTTTGGAAATCCAGTTCTACTTTACACCAGTTTGATAAATGACCCCAATTATGTCTACTGGGGTCACTGTTTTCAGCAGTATAGTACCTGGGAGATTGGGGAGCACCACGGGCACAGTATTGGGAGTGGCAGCAGGGTGACACTGTGGGGACACCTGGATGGGGAGGTTGATGGAAAACTGAGAAATCTAATGTGTCTGTGTTACAAACTCTGTAGAAAAGAGATGCGGATGAAAGAATTTTTCATGGCGGTCTAACGGAGGAGAACAGGAAAGAGAAGGTCTACATGACAGGAGATGTCCCTGGGTGTAAGAGGTATGTAGTCAAGTATTGGGAGGGGGGGGGGGGGGGGGTCGCCAGAGCAAGGATCCAGCCCGGGTTCCAAATACCCTAGGCACGCCACTGGGGCATTGTTAGGGGTAGTGATAGGGGAGTGTCTATGTAACTAGCTGGTGGGAGGAGCTATAAATTAGCTGGGCGTTGTTAGGGGCGGTGATAGGGGAGTGTCTATGTAACTAGCGGGGTGGGAGGGGCTATAAACTAGCTGGGTGTTGTTAGGGGCGGTGCTGGAGCTGTGGCAGAGAAAGGAGAAGTGCATCATGGGTTTGGTTGGATACAGCAACAGGAAGTGCCACATACAGGATGGAAAAAAAATCTAAGTGATTGGTTTACATGGTAAAAACGGGTCAGGAGAGTCCAAATTGGAACAAAAAATGCATGGGGAAGATGTACATGAGGAAAACAACTACATGAGCATATCTGTTATAAACTATAGTAATCCTATAAAACTAACTTTAAGGCACTGTTATGTCCAGTAAAAGGGATGGACATATCAAGGGAAATACTGTCATAACAGTTCTGTCCTGTCCACCATGTATCCTTTAAAAATAGAAACCATACATAGCATCTTATCACCCTAAACCACACTTCTTATGGGCCATTATTTTTCAGTGTGTCAAATTAATTTTTGATGAACATGTTTTCATTCATCCAAAGCAATAAGCAAGCCACAACATATGTAAACAAAAGTGGCTAGGCTTTCCTTCACCTAGTCCAAGGACTGAGTGCACTAGCCATGTTTCTGAACACCCTGGCCAAGGCAGAGTGGCTTTTGGACGCCTTTCTTGCACCCAGAACATGCCCGCGAGCCCCAGTAAAATGCCCCTTTAGACCACTTTCACACGATCAGTATTTGGTCAGTATTTTTCATCAGTATTTGTAGACCAAAACCAGACCCTACAGAGAAAAGTATAATGGAAAGATTTGTATCTTGGAGCCACTCCTGGTTTTGGCTTACAAAGGGTTCATGTACATGAACGTATTTTCTTTCCGTGTACGGTCCGTTTTTTTTTTGCAGACCATATTCAAAGCCATTTATTTTGATGGGTCCACAAAAAACGGAAGTTATTCCGTGTGCATTCCGTTTCCGTATGTGCGTATGTCTGTTCCGCAAAAAAAATAGAACATATCCTATTATTGTCCGCATTGCGGACAAGGATAGGACTGTTCTATTACGGCCCGCTATTCTGTTTCACAAAATATTTTTTTGTGGATCCGTGTTTTGCGGACCACAAAATACATACCGTCTTGTGCATGAGCCCAAATACTGATGAAAAATACTGACCGTGTGAAAGTGGCCTTATCATTTAGTATTTCTGTTACCTTCATCTTGTCAGTAACCATATATATGTATATGTGATATGCAATATGTATGCTTATGTGTATTTATATATACATTCCATATACTGGACATTAAGATGATCCTAATGGATATTTACAAATCTCTTCATGATTGTGAATGGCCAAGAAGTGAATCCATATTTATGACATGCCAGTTTGTACCTCCAGACAACTGATATATATGCAATGACACTGGGGAAAATATCCTTCAGCAGCACAATGAATCTTGAGAAAATAATTTGTATTCATGTGAATTTTCCTTCTAGTAAATGTGGAAACAAGAGCCTGTTTAATACTCTGGAGCAGATTTTCTTACTCGCCAGCCAATATCCTAAGAACAGATGTTGTATTTCCTTCTTGCTTCATATTTTTAATAAATTCATTAAAAAATAAAGTGAATAGTAGCTCTGGAGATTGCTTTATATAAATCAACACAAATGAAAGAACCTTAAAAGTGACCTAATCTAATAGATGTGTATTGTTATATTGTAGCTGTGTAGGGAACCTTTGTTGGGAAAATTCAGGTTAATACAACATATTGCTATAATGAGCAAAATCGGAGGCAACAGAATAAATGAGCTTTCTGCTGCAACATTTTATGCAATTCTAGCTACCTAACAAGAAGACTCCCCTGTATCACTTCAGGTGGTACCTCTTTCCATATCCAGTAAAACATCTCCAAAAGACCACCTCACTGAGAAGACAATCACATTATCTAGACCAGATTTCTTGCAACTGATTTTAAAGGAAACTTGTCATCAGAAAATGACCTATTGTTTAAATCCCGTTTTTATGTTTAACATATTTTTAAAGAATTTTTGATGGTTATTTTTACCTGTCCATGTTATTATCTATATTTAACAAAATGCCTAAAATCCTGCAGTTTTCACACTAGCCACTAAACCTAATAATAGGTGCCACTTCTTGGTCTGTACCGATCACTTTACTGCAGTTACCTGCTTATCTGTTGTTCTAATCCTGCCTATAATGATATCACCTCTGTGTATAGATAAGACAGGATCCACCATTTACAATAGGCAATTGTCAAATCTTATCTATTCTTTCCTTGTACAATGACCTCTGCACAGGTCACAGAGCAGGTCTAGAAATCCCTCCCATAGAAGTCAATGAGGTCCCCTCCTGACCATTGTGTCTATGGCGCATGGAGCTGCTGTAAAGCAATTCTCTTAATACTTTCTAAGTGCTGTTAATAACAGCTCAGACAAGATGCCGTCCCCATAGGCATGTTCAGGAAATAGAGTTAATAAATCTGCAACCAGAACATAAAAATAGATTTAAAAAAAGGATATTTGTTACTATCTGGTGACACATTTCCTTTAAGTTCCTCTATATATTTTACATGCTGGCCATTTTTCTAAGAGGACCACCCCCAAAAAACACTATTTAATACAATTTCAGTTCATTATCTTATAGAGGTTTCTCTGTACCACGACAGAATGTAACGAAGCTGGTTGGGAGTAAGACCACAGAACAGGACTTCACCTACAGCAGTCCCTTTTCAAAGTCCTAACAGTGGCTCTTGGTACTCAGATATCCCTAGGACTTACAAAAGGGCCGAATTTCACAAGAACTGGACAGTTTCAGAAACCACATAAATGAAGCAAGCATGAACACTGGCAGAAAACAAGACACATAAAACAAATTTGCTGGTGGAAGAATGGTATACCCAAACAATGGAGTAGATGGCAGTTCTTTGGCTTACAGGTAGTATTGCTCTGTTTCTGTTCATTGACATTTATCTGCTACCTGAGCTGGCCCTATCTGAATTCAAGTCAGAATATTAGCCAGGACAATACAACAGTACAGCAACAAACAAATCTCAAACAATGCAAGAAAGACCAAGGAACCACAGATTTCCGAATGCACTGACTCAACACAGATATGACCAAGATACAATTGTGGAAAAGATCGCAAAGAACTATCGACGGTAGGCACCGAACCACACAATATACCTGACAACCAAAATGAAGTAAGGCCTGAAAGTGTAAAGGCTTAACAATTAGCAACTCTTCCCTAATCAACCAAGCAAATCAAGGTATCAGCAATTGCCCAAAGTTACCAACTAGTTAAACATGAGGCAACAAGGAGACTCCTGTTTCTTATAACTAAGAAGCTGCAGTTTAATACCACGGACCATATTGCTTGCACTCTTCAAGGATTCAAAAACACCCATACTATTCTCTACACAGCACTCCAATCTTTTACAATGCTCTCTTCAACCACCAGAAAGGCACAATATGCTTTTTGCTCCCTCTATATGCCCTTTTTTTTTCAAACAAACAGCAACAGCTAGCCCTACTTTCTAGTGCCCTGACTGCCAAGCTGGCTGGTCAGCCTGTTCTCCTGCATAGAAAAATTATGGCAGAAGATGGTAATGGTACATGCCATGGACCCTGACAATGTAAGACCACCAGAAAACCAGAGCATTTGACTTCAACTGTGTTGCTCTACTTCTGAAATGCATTGAATATCTAAAAACGTTGTCCTGATGACATTCCACAATGAGCATTTTCTGGCATCTATAGAACACCTGGACCATTAGATATGCATGCGGCTTCTAAAAATTTCCAGTGAACCAGTGAAGTAAATTCTAAATATCTGACTCCAAATTGATTCAGATCCTTTGTAGAATGCTACCGTTTCTTCAAATATCCCACCTCTGAAGGTCTCAGCCCACCAACCCTCACCAGCAACATTAAGTGGGGAAAATTGGCTCTACCTCACAGGTTTTTTTTGCCTTCCTCTGGATCAACTTGCAGGAAACAGGTCGAACTGGATGGACAGATGTCTTTTTTCGGCCTTATATACTATGTTACTATACTATGTTAACATCTTCTGACATGTCACTACCAAAATATATTTTTTTGGGGTGTATCCTTTTTAATGCTTCATGGTAAATACTGCAGCATGGTTCTTCTTGAGCCAGGTAATATATCAATAGACAGTATTTTGTGATTTAGGGATCACAGAAGGGCCATAGCTAGAAGGAATAAATAGCTCTGGGCCATAATTGCTGTACATCATATAGGTCTAATATGCTTGAACCAGAGGTGGTAATGGGCCATTCAAACTTCTCATATCCTGATTGGGTCTTCAACCTGAGCTAGAACTTTATTGTGTCTCACAGTGTATTTTGTGAACCCCTTTTAAATCTGATTACACCTTGTTTTTCATATCCAGTTGTATTTTTTATTTTTAGTAGAATGACACATTTAATCCCCAAACTACATCAAGCCTGATAGTCTGATAGTCCTCATCTCATGACTAAATCAGAAACATATTAACCACAATAAACACCTTCAGTATTGATCCAAGGAGAAATAGGTGGCTTACTGTGATTACATATAATAAAATTATTTTAGAAAGTAATTCACTCACAATGTGTATTCTTATTAACATCTGGTAGGATGCGTGCTCAACAACCACACCAAATAATATTCAGGCCGGCATGATGGGAGTGGGATATGTCAGACATAACAAGACTATACATGTTTCACAATTCTTAAATTAGAAATTCTGCAAAAACCATACTTGTCCGCTGGTAGCTTTTTCCCTGCAAACTGCTGTCTATAAAAATCATTGGACGTTTAAGGTATACACGGAACAGAAAAAATCATATAATACACAAAATCAATAGTGACATATTGTGAAATTATTGCCATTCTGTTTGTGCCTGTGATAAAGATAATTAAGTACAGTAAGAGCAATATATATAATATAACTGCAATAATAGGCAGCAATCAGAAAGAACATATATAAATACACATAATATAGCAAAAATTGTAATTAGGAGCAATTTTATTACCTTAATATGGCACATTTAGGGCTTAATACTCAAAAACCTTTCAGCAATTTTCTACTCATGCTGGCAAGATGGCTATAACAGTTTCTTTTGCATTTTTTATGCACTTTTCTAAATAGGTCTATGTTTATCTTTTTTTAACCATTTGTACACATAGTATTTGTATTTTTTTAAAATTAGTAGACTTTTTTTTATTTGGTCACATCAGAGAAATATTACAGCCGTCAATTGCAAAGAAAATTAAGAACTTACCCGAGATAACATAAAATGAAAACAGAATATGAGAAGACAAAACATCCCCCCACTTCTTCTCCTTCTTGGGTGTCCGACTGTAACCATGTCATTTATGGGATATGTAGACAACAGGATGGATAGTGTTCACTTACAATCTACCCAAAGATCCCCTCAACTGCTCCCCCGTGTGTGTGTGATATCCATTCCACCACTGCCCGCCAATAGCGGTCTACCGGCTGCTTCTGACGGACAACAGAACGGCTGGAAGAGTCTCTGTCCAGCCGTTATTCTGCAGTTCTGTACGTGCGGACCTTTCTCCCATTATCTAATTGTTTATTTGTTTTTTAATTATTTATTATACTTGTGTGTTGATTTTCAGTTGTAAACCAGAAATATGTTGGGGCAACATAAATAAAGATTATTATTATTATTTATTCTGGTCTTACATCTTTTTCTGGAGCAGGTATCTACTATCAGTCCAGAACTATGGAAGGAAATGACTATCTTAAAAAACAGTAGATGTTTTTTGCCCTTTGATAGGAATAATTTTTTTAAATGCATAGGAGGAGATTTATCAAAGAACGGCACTTTATGCCATTTTTTAAAATCTCCTAAGATGCCAGAGGATGTGCCTAATTTATGGCAAGGCACCCTTCTCTTCCCAATTGCAGTCCGTGCACCAGAATGAAATCTAGGGCACTTTCTAATAGAACCTTTGTTGATATTCTGCACTATTTTCCATATTCTATAAGATACTGTATGTCGCCTTGTTTGCCAAGTCTTTTGTGCTGACCACACAGAGGTCCTGTCCATAAAATGCCTGCTGATGGAGGGTCATGTGACCCGGCAAATCACCTCCATGTGGTGTCTCCTCCATTCATATACTCTGCACCTGTCATTAGCACTTGTACCACTGGAGGTTTAGTGTAGGTTCAGTGTGTTAGAATGGAGGAGACTGAGTGATGTGTTTAGTCACATGACCCTCTATCAGCGGCGATCTTGTGGACAGCACAGAAATTTGCCTAACAAGGGAGTGGGGCTTATAAAATATAGCAAACGGCACCTAATATAAAGAAAAGGCTATATAGGTAAGTGCCAAAAGTTTCCTATGACATACCCTAACTGACCAACTGGTGAGACTTTGTTAAAATTTGGGATAAAGTATGTTCATTCAATCTGGATAGTGATAAATGGACATGATAAAAGCAATTTGCCAAACTTAAGATTTGCTGTAAATCAGACTGATTTGTACTTAGTGAAGAACAGAGTCCTCATTTCCACCTATTAATAAAACCAATGCAATACTACACGTTCGTTCCTTCGGTTCCACTGCAAACAAATGAACAGATTGCTATATTAATAAGTTTAGAGAATATTAAAACTTCACAACTTAATAACTGAATTTCCCTAACATAACATAACTAATATTTTCATTAATTTTAATAAACCTTCTGCCAAAAAAGTTGCAGTGCTCATTTACAACCAAAACATAGTTTTAAAGCTCACTTAAGCAAGCATCTGTTACCATTTTAAGAGTTTGTCTGCAAAGCATCAGGTGTGAAAATTAACCATATCTTTACTTTATCCGGTTAAAGAAAAAAATCCCATTAACTAAAGAAAGAACAGAAAACTTCCGTGGTGCTCTACTTTTCATCAATTCTCAGGCTTTTCTTTTGCCATCTGAAATTGCTTCTCAGACTACCTGATGCTTACCGTGCATTTGGTAGACCAAGACACTTCCTGCTGCCCTTGGATTGGAAAGCACTGCTCATGTGAACAGTTCTGGCCAATCCAAGAGCAGGGTCGGACAAGCAGGAAAGTGTATTGGTGTACCAGGTGGTCTCAGAAGCAGTGCAGCCGTCTTGGATGTCAGAAGAGGAGCCTGGGAATCAACAGATCGTTAGCTGAAAAGATGAAAAGGAGGTCACCAGGTAAGTTAATGTGATTTTTTTGTTCTTGAACTGGAATATATCCAGGCTGATTACTGGATCTCATTTATCTTAGAATAGGTTTGCGTGTTACCTGATAACTTTTCTACATTGGCAATATAGTTGTTAGTAGTTCTTCTGCACTAGCCATAATGAAAAAAGGACCCCCTATACTAAATTTTTCTCCGAGTTTATGGTGGACTTGAGTTTATATACGGCGGGAAGTCTGAATAAACAGAGCTGTGGTGTATGTCAGGAGAAGGACAGACCAGCAGTCTAGGCCAATGTTTCTAGCAGACACTACTATACCAATGTAATGCAGTACATGAGTTGGAGGCTTACAGAGGTACAGTATTGTCCCAAATACTTGCACAGGTGAAACATCACAACTCTCTACAATTCAGAATTTGTACAGGGAATACAGACCTGTGGATGAACCCCTTGGATTAGAATGTAGATAACATGCAAGTAAGTCAACATATGACTGTAGACTCACAGAGAGTTTGAAAAATAAAAAACAAGTGTTACCTACCTGAAGGACAACTTTGCAAGGGCATGAGCCGCCTGCAGACAGCATAGGAAATACTAATAGCGTCAACTGCTGTGCTTGACGGTTGTAGTACTTTTTATGTAGCAATATAATTGTTCATAAATGAAATCTGCAGTTTTACCTAAAAATTCAAACATTCCAATGTATACACACACCTCATAGGACACATGGGCGCCATTGCTAAACTAGCTGTATGACCTGAGCATTAGGTTTTTCAGGATTATTATGGTGCTTAACAGCAGTGCTAATGTATTTGCTTACTTCATGTACATCATGCATTTTTTCTCAATTTGGACTCTCCTGACCCCTTTTACCCTGTAAAAAATCACTCTGGTTGGTTTACATCCTGTATGTAGTACTTTCTGTTTCTGTATCCAACCAAACCCATGATGCACTTCTCCTTTCTTTGCCACAGCTCCAGCACCGCCCCTAACAACACCCAGCTAGTTTATAGCTCCTCCCACATAGCTAGTTACATAGACACTCCCCTATCACTGCCCCTAACAACGCCCAGCTAGTTTATAGCTCCTCCCACCCAGCTAGTTACATAGACACTCCCCTATCACCGCCCCTAACACCCAGCTAGTTTATAGCTCCTCCCACCCAGCTAGTTACATAGACACTCCCCTATCACTGCCCCTAACACTACCCAGCTAGTCTATAGCTCCTCCCACCCAGCTAGTTACATAGACACTCCCCTATCACTGCCCCTAACACTACCCAGCTAGTCTATAGCTCCTCCCACCCAGCTAGTTACATAGACACTCCCCTATCACTACCCCTAACACCACCCAGCTAGTCTATAGCTCCTCCCACCCAGATAGTTACATAGACACTCCCCTATCACTGCCCCTAACACTACCAAGCTAGTCTATAGCTCCTCCCACCCAGCTAGTTACATAGACACTGCCCTGTTTTTGTTATGTTTCTTTGTATATTCATCCTCCATCACCATTCTTTCAGACAATGTAAGACACCTGTTTTTTGTAAAATGCAAAAAAAAACAAAAAACATAAAATTGATATCTCTGTAATCGCACTGACCAGCAGAATAAATATAACATGCCATTTTTCCCGCAAGGTGTATGCTGCAGTAACAAAACCCAAAAAGCAATGGCTAGAGTTGCTGCTTTTCTTTTCCTGCTTCCCAAAAAGCAAAATAAAAAGTTATCAAAAAGATGTACAGGTATGTACTACAAAATAGAACCAATGGTGATGGCAACTCATCCGCAAAAAATAATCCATCACACTGGTCCATCGAGAGAAAAACTAGGTATGGTTCTCAGAAAATAGCTGCCTCGCTGCCCCAGGTGCTGTTCAGTTAGCAACATAGTAAACCAATCCATCAAAATATGCGCTGCAAAGGCAAAAAGTGGTCTTTACCTTCTGAACTCTGCAGCGTACCCAAACAGCAGTTTACGTCCACGTTTATGGCATTTCCGTATTTGGTAGAACCTGCCTAACAATTAAAGGGTGTGGTCTGAGTCTCAGATGGGACAAGCTGGGCACAGCACATTAGGCACTGAAATGCCTTATCTATGGAAAACTTACAATTTTTACTTTGCACAGTCCACTCATCATGTTCAATATATGTGGCATCAAACTGCTCACTTCATTCCTCAATAAATACCTTAAGGGGTGTAATTTCAAAAATGGTCACATCTCAGGGTTTCACTTATTATTTCACCCTATAACCTGACAACTAAAGTTGTCAGCACACATTTCTCCTCACCTCTTACCCTGCTAAATTACTCCCCTATCTAATACAGTACAATTTCACAGATGACTTGGGGATTTGGCCTACACTAGGTAGGGTACTGTTGGACAACTCGGTTCCCTCTCTGAAGACCTTGAATGATGTTCATTGCACAAAGCAGTGGTCTGCCATTCAATATGGCCATTTTCATAAAATATGTTCCTGATTTCTAAAGGTCACAAAGTGGGTCAGAGATCCCACCTGGTACGAGTTACGGTTAGAATCTATAACCAAGCGCAAAGGTCTTATTTCCCTCTTTTATAAGAAGATCTTGGAGGGATCTTCCCCATCTAAGCCCATGTATCTTTTACAATGGGAGAAGGAACTAGGTTTCTCTTTCTCAGAAACTGAGATTAAGCAAATCCTTAAAAATTCACATGGCACTTCTAGATGCATCAAGAGAATTAATACAAGCTCGTGACCAGGTGGTATCGGTCCCCAGAAATTTTGCATAGAATTAATCCCTCACTACCTGCGGAATGTTGGAGATGCCATGGCGCTCTTGGCTCAACTCTACATATTTGGTGGGAATGTCTGCGCATCTCCCCTTTTTGGAATAGTGTAAACCAAACCATCAACCAGATTTGCTCCACTTCCATTTCTTTAACACCTACCTTAGTTCTACTCAATCTGTTAGACCAATCTTGCCCTGTCAAAGCGGCTCAAATACCTACTATACTCATAATGGCATCCAAATTGTTAATACTCAGGCATTGGATCAGCAATTCCAACCCGTCCATGGGAGATTGGGTAGAGAAGCTACAAGAAATTTATAGAATGGAAGAAATCTATAGCTGGGCATCATGGGCGTAGCTATAGGGGGTGCAGAGGTAGCAGTCGCCCTGGGCCCAGGAGCCTGAGGGAGCCCAAAGACCCTTGTGCCATATAAGAAGACACACAAGGCACTGAGGGAAGGGGGGCCCAAGCTGAACTCTTGCACCAGGGCCCATGAGCCGTTACCTACGCCCCTGCTGGGCATTCCTTTCGCATGACAAATTTAAGGACCCATAATCTCCGTGACGCGAGTGGCATTTCCGGCACTCCCTTCACTGTCCTACATGAGATTACTGAGCGCTTTATACCCCTTAAATGGAAAAAACTCAGGTCTTTTATTTTCAACTTTTATTTTAATCTCAGTTTACTCTGAAGCAGTTAGCGCCCTTGATAGCTGAGGCATAGTCTGTGTCCAATGTGTCCAGTATTAACCAATGTCATAGATTCTCATTGTCGAGTCTTTACCCATGAACATGTTCTCCATTGATTATCTTGAATGTTCTTCTATGTACTATTCATATTTATATTATAAATAAAGATTTGTTAAAAAAAAAAAAAAAAGTTGTCAGCACAAATGGTGTATCACATTAGGCCTCAAAATGTGATGATTTAAAAAAGCTTTTTTACTCCCGAGCCCTGTGGTATGTATAGGCAAAAGATTAGGACCAGAAGTAGCCTGTTTTTAAAACCAGGAAACCCAGCATAAGATTAAGAGGGCTGACTTTTCACATTGACACATGATGGGCACAACATATTGGCAAATGGCATATCTATGTAAAAATTGCAATTTTTGCTTCCATCTGCTGTAAATTCATTTCTTTTAAAACACCTGTTGAGTTAAAATGCTCACTACACCTGTTGGTAAATTCTGTGAGGGGTGTGGTTTCTAAAAGTTTTTTTTATTTTTTTTATTTATAATTTGTGTCCAAACAGCAGTTTACGGCCACAGTTGGGGTATTGCCGTATTCAGGAGAAAATGCATAACAAATTGTGCTTGCATTTAGGAGGAGCTGAGCCGATTGATATACAGTTTTTGGGGAAAGATTCACTACAACTTAGTGAATTAATATAATTCCTGCTTGTTCAGGGCTTAGGAGTCCAGAGGGCGTTCCTACTGCATGCACATGTATACAGGAAAGGCTGACAATCATTGAGTGAGACCGCCCACTGGACTCTTAGCAGAAATGTAATAAAATAAAACATACTGAATCTTTCCCCCCCAAAAAAAACTACCGTATATACTTGAGTATAAGCCGACCCGAGTATAAGCCGACCCCCCTAATTTTACCGTAAAAAAACTGGGAAAAGTAGTGACTCGAGTATAAGCCGAGGTGGAAATAGATGTCACTGTTATGGGGGGTATCTGTGGATGGCACTGTTATGGGGGATCTGTGGATGGCATCCACAGCCCCCCATCCCATAACAGTGCCATTCACAGCCCCCCCCCATCCCATAACAGTGCCATCCACAGCCCCCCCATCCCATAACAGTGCCATCCACAGCCCCCCTCCCCCCCCCCATTACCACTCCTGTAAAGTTTTAAAATTCAATTACTCTTGCCTCTCGTTCTAAATACCTCCTCATGCCGCACTGAATACTCCAGGCAGACCGGGTGGGCGGCGCAGCGTGACTGACGTCACGTGCCTGCGCCGCCTGCTTCATTCATAAAGCAGGCTGGGCAGGCACGTGACATTAGTCAGTCACGCTGCTCTCGCCCGCCCGGTCTGCCTGGAGTATTCAGTGCGGCATGTGAGGAGGTATTTAGAACATTTACAGGAGCGGTGGGGCCGGAGAGCAGTGAGCGCACCGGCCCTGCCGCAAATGCCCGCCCCCAGCTCCTCCTCCCACTCCTCCTCCCACTCCGTCTCGAGTATATGACTCGAGTATAAGCCGAGTTTGTGTTTTTCGGCACAAATTTTGTGCTGAAAAACTCGGCTTATACTCGAGTATATACGGTATGTATAAATCTGCTCAGCTTCTCCTGCTCAATACCATGCTGCCTGAAGATTGGATAACATGTTCAGAGTCTCTGTGTCCGATTCTGTCACAGCATAAAGTGCTATTTCTCCCATCAAAATACGGACGCCTCAGCCAAACCCTATGGACGCCATTATGAATCGATGGGATCCATTGGATGCCAATGGTGTCCTCTGTACAGTGGACCTGCCACTGGTTTGTGGTTTATAACAGATGTGAACAGTATAAGAATGCCCCCAAATACTCTGGTTCTAGTTTTATTTAAATAACATCCTAAATCATTTTAAGCAGCATTCAATTTACCAGAAATAATTAACAATATACTTTCACAGCTTCACACATTAATAGTAAGATGAGTGAAAAATAACCTTCAGAAATAATAAATGGAAAAATCATGAAGTGAAAAATTCTAAATATTGATATTTCAAGAATCAATATCAATTACTTAATGTAAAAAGCTTTCGTTTCTTTGTACTTATGACCATGAGTTTCAGATGCATAATTCTCCAGAGGTTTGTTGTTAGGTTTAGTGTAAATGCAGTTATATGCCCAATCACTGCTATATCATTTATATAAATTCAATAATACAAGGTCTCATTGGCACCTAAACAGTTTTCTGTTTAACATGGTGAAACCTAAAACTCTAGGTATTGAATTACTACAGGATTAAAGGGCTGGACAGTTATGGCATATCACTAGTATAGGTCATTCATGTCTGATAGGTACGGGTCCCAACTCTCTGACCCGCTCTTATCTCAAGAATGATTCCCCCCCTGTGAATGTAGAGCAAGATGCTCCACCATTCCATTCAAAGCAATGAGACTTCCAAAAAAAAGAAGACATCATGTTCTTTGTTCTTAAGATAAAAGCGTGTCCCAGAGGTGGAACTTGCACCTATCGAACATTTGTGGTATATGCCAGCAATATGCTATAAATGTCCAGATGGGGGAACCCCTTTAATTTAAAGGGATTCTCTGGAAATAAAAAGAATGAAAATTGTTAAATATAACTTTATTATAAATATATCCCCAAATACCTTTCATCAGTTATAATGGCTTGTTTTGTCTATGGAGCAACCATTGGGATAAATAAAATGGCCGCTATCCTATTAGTACACACAAAACCTGTCCTAATCACACAGCAGGACAAGTTACTTCACAACACTGAGCTAAAGAGCTGCCTCATCTTCCTCTCGGCTCTGCTTGTGAGGAATTATGATCCTGAATACAGTTTAATATGATCTTCAGCGGAATCTCTGTAGAAATGGAGTTCATGAGGAGATATGAAGTACAGGGAGGAGGTGGGTGAGTGGCTGATGAGCAGCAGCAATGAAATCTCCATTACCACAGTCTGTCCTGTCTGTCTTTTCTAATTCATGTCTCCTCATGAACTCCATTCCTACAAAGATTCAGCTGAAGATCATTAGAGATGAGCGAATCGAATCCCACGAAGTGGAATTCGATCCGAATATTAGGATAAATTTGATTCGCCTCGAAGCCGAATTTCCTCGTGCTTCATATCAGCAAATTTATTTAGCCTGGAATAGTGTAAATAACAAGATCTAACTTACCTCCTCCATTTGCTCGTGACGGGCCGCAAGCCTCCATCTTGATTGAAGATCTCGGCCGAAATCCCGTGCATGGTGACATATAACGTCACCATGCCGGCCGGCGTGATGACGTAATCTCACGCCGCGTGAGATTTCGCTTCAGATCTTCAAGCAAGATGCCGGCGGCCAGCCCATCGCGAACAAATGGAAGCGGTAAGTTTGATTTAATTTTTTTTATTGTTAATTTTACACCGTTTTTACACTCAGATGCCACATCATGTATGAATGTGGAATCTGAGGGGTACAATGACGGGGCGGCTCTATCGCAGCTCCCTGTCATTGCACCCACTACTTACAAAAAAATACGCTTTGTAATTTGTCATGTAGCGATTTTTTATTTTTTATTAGGCGCATCAGCCAAATCGAACTTTTCAATTATTCGCTCATCTCTAAAGATCATATTAAACTGTATTTAGGATCATAATCCCTGACAAGCAGAGCAGAGAGGAGGATGAGGCAGCTCTTTAGCTCAGTGTTGTGAAGTAACTTGTCCTCCTGTGTGGTTAGGACAGGTTTTGTGTGAACTAATAGGACGGAAGCCATTTTATTTCTCCTACTGATTGCTCCACAGACAAAACGAGCCATCATAACTAATGAAAGGTATTTGGAAATATATTTATAATATAGTAATATTTAAGTATTTTCATTTTTTTAATTCCCAGAGAAACCCTTTAAGGAACAAAATTCAGCTGTGTGCAAAAGAATTGCACCCTTATACATTTAACTGCTTAAATAACCTATAGCAGAAATAATTTAATTCAATTTATATATTTTGAAATCAGAGATTCTTTGTTTCAAGTTATAAAGCTAAAATTCCTCATATATTACTGCTCCATTAATTCTCCATGGGACTGCTGGAGATAGCGTGCATGCTCAACCACTACTCTGTTCATACGAGGGGACACAAGACCCTTGTGCTAGTGATCAGTGGGGGGTTTAGAGGTCAGAAGGCCACCAATCAGACACTTCTACCCGATCTAGCTAACCCTAGATTTGATAGTTTATATATCATTGTTAGACCTCTTACAAATAGGTTCACCAAACCTGGTCTACATTTTTCCATTAGTAATCCAGTCATAATTGATAAGATATATTAATCTTTAGTGAGATTTTTTTTTTGAAGAATTTTGTAATTAACAGATTATTTTTACAAATGAATGACCTAGACTGGCCATACACATGAGATATCTGTTGACCAAACACTAGTTCTGCTGACATCTATCTCTCTCAACTCCCAGCCTCCCCCTTCTCATGTATATGCTTACTTTATGGGGAGAGGGGGAGAAAGGCACTTATATGGTGGAGGTTTATCCCTCTAAGAACAAAAAGATGGGGTAATTGAAATCCTACTTACCGATCTTTACCTCCCCCAACATCTGCCAGGAGGCCCCCATACACATTAGGTGGCTGGCAGGTCCCACCTATCTCTGCAATTTAGACCTACCGTATATACATCCAATGGGTATGGCCAACTTTATAGCCTGTAAAAGTTAAACATTGTACCTGTGAGAGTTTGAAATCTTCCAGAAACAAGAAAACTTTTTAAATTATTCTAACATAATTTTATCATTCCACCATCTTTGCAGAGAAAGCATTGTGCCTGCATTTTTAAATGTCCAAACAATTCAATTTTTCTAAATCACATCTGAAGCTGAATCCACAGTAGCATCTAAATTATTTATAGCAGACCACAGCCAACCTTCTCTGTGAATATTCAAAATTTCTCGCACCGAGAAGCCAAAAAATTATAGAAAACATTTATATGTTTATTGTGCCATCTGTCAGCAAAACCGTGTTTGCCTTTGGACTCAAACCAACTTTTTATACCAGATTTTTCTTGTCTTTGCTTTTGATCTACACATTACAGCACAGCGACCACAAGCAAAACCGAGGACCACATTGTCATCACATGAATGTGTTTAACTGATGATGCCACCAGCATACCAAACTCCTTGTGAAGTCATGGAAAAGAATCAAACTGCCTGGAAAGGCAGTGTAATAGAAGTGAGGGATAATATTATTGACTTGCTAACTGACAGGCCCATAAGCCATTATGTTAGTGTATTCTTCTTCTTGTAAATAGGACAAGACATTAAGGGTATGTCCACCAAATTTCACTACATGAAGATGTATTGACGGAGGCACGTTTTTTGGCCAGTAGGCATCTCAAGGTCCATTGTGCTTCTGGGGACAAACTTTTTAAACTATTTATGTGCAGAAAGTAAAAAAAGAAAATTGAGTCTGAATGAGGAATACAACCTCAAATTAACAATTGTCAGAGACATTTTTAAAACAATGGAAGTCATTACCAAATCTAAGAAGCAGCCCAGTTACAAGCCAGAGTATCCTGGTATAACTATAGAAAAGCTAACCTCAAAGCTTGCCTTACATGGAAAAATTTCTATATACAGTGTCTTGCAAATATCAGAAAAATAACAGTTTTAAGCATGGGAGTAAATACCAGGGTAGAAGGCATAGCAGCTTCTAAGAGGCCCAACAAGTGTCCATATCCACTCAGACATAATGTGCAGTTAGTGTTAAAATGTATGTAAAGTACTGCTGAAAATTTAAAGGGGTTTTCTGAGACTTTTCTACTGATGACTTATCATCTGGATAGGTCATCAATATCTGATTGGTGGGGGTCCGACACCCGGGACCCCTGCTGATCAGCTGTTTGATAAGGCACTGGCACTCACAGCAGTCTTATCTCAGCTCACCAAGCACAGCACCGTACATTCTATAGCGGCTGTGCATGGTATCGCAGCTCAGCCCCATTCACTTCAATGGCGCTGAGCTGCACCTAGGACATGTGACTGATAAATGTATTGTCACGTGGCCTTGAAAAAGCTGCGAGAAGGCAGTGGTGCTACTGTGAGCACAGCTGATTTGTGGGGGTCCCGGGTGTCAGACTCCGACTAATCAGATGCTGATGGCCTCTCCAGAGGAAGGTTAGTTGCATGGTTTACATGGTTGCCTTTCTTTTGCACCCTGACATCATTACATTATTCCCGTATTATAACATCATATGTCCATTATGCTTCCATGTTACATCACTGTTTGTATCATTATCCCTGTACTGTGACATCATTGTCTATTATTTCTGTACTGTGACATCACTGTGTATTTTGGCAATATTGATACATCACTTTGTGCACTATTCCTGTACTGTGACATCACTGTGCACATTATTTCATTATTATTACATCACTTTGTAGATTATCCATGTACTATAACATCAATGTGTCACTTAGCATTGTCAATCATATGTTTTTTTCTGAAAATGTTTCTGAAAGTGGTCATTGTGGAATGGGGCCTCAATTTACGTTTTCTTATGGGGCTCCATGTTTAATTGTTACACTCCTGCTGTGACCACAAGGAGCACATCATTTCTGTAGCCGGTCATGGGCGACAGTAGAGCATGCAACGCCGGATGTAAACACTCTGGGGACTGGAAGTGTGCACAGCGGAAGCAGCCCATAGTACTGGAGTGGCGGGGAGCAGGTAAGTATGAATCTTCTGTTTCAGGGGGCAGGCTGTGGACATTACATAAAAAGTAATTATTACTGGAAAACCCCTTTAAGGGTTCATTCACACGGCCATTGTTTGGCAGTGCCCATATAGCGGCTCGCAAACAGTGGGCCCGCAATATGCGGCCACTGGCCATGTGCACCGCGCATCACATGAATGGGTCTGCAATCCGGAAGGTGCGGTGCAGAATGAAGGCAAATTGCTGCCCCCAATGCACGGAACAGCCGAACAACGGGCGTGTGAATGAGCCCTTAGTCTGTTAAGGTAAATTTCTACCATGATTGTAATTTCAGAGTGATTTTAGAGGGTAAAACATACTGTAACTCTGTCTCTGGTTTTAATCACTGTAGTGCTGAAAAAAATTAACTTTGATATCCACAAGGCACCATTCCCACAAGTGCACTGAAAGTGCATACCTCCTAACTTTTTGGACGGTCAAAGAGGGACATGGTTCATTGTGTGAAAGATCCATTTTTTCCTGCATATTTATACACTTCAATATATTTCTCTTACGAAATAGCACAAAAATAATCTGAATATAGAAATTTAAAAAATCCCAATATTGTGAAAATAATAATGTAATCTATACCTCAAATAAAAAAGAAGAACATTTAAGGAGCAAAGAGGGACAGAGGGACTTGGGTCAAAGAGACTGCCCCTCCTAATGAGGGACACCTCTGAGGTCTGGAAGTGCCCCAGTGGAGGCAGCCTGCGGTGCTTCAGGCCCAGTGTATAATCCATAGCACAACCCCATCCCTGCTAAGAATGATGGCTATAGTGATCTCCTGGTTGGACACTGCAGCTGTCACTTGCAGCAGAGCAGAGGAGCTGTGGAGCAGCTCATACACTGAGCCTAAGCCTAGGCTCACACTTGAGCGTATTTGATATGCGTTTTTCACGCGTGTTCTTTTCGGATGTTTATGGGGCGTATTACAGCCCATTTTTAGAAATAGGAAACGCGCATTGTACGCGTGTTCGTGTGATTGACCACAGAGGCGTCCAATGAAAATGTGGCTAAGGTCACCTGGGTGTGGGTGTCTGTTGCCATGTGCGAAACGCGCGTCCGTACGCACGTTTTTAAGACGGAAACACGCAAGCGTCCATTTTGCCGCGTTCCCGTTGAAGTCTAAAGTACTGCAGCCTGAGGGCCTCAAATTCTTTTTTTTTTAATCACTACAGTGATTAAGAGCATGGACGGAGGTTTGTATCACCTCCTGTCATATGCTCCTCCCTACTGTAGATCTGTCAGCAGTTTTGCTGACTTTAAGGAATCTCATTTGGGTCTGTGTAATCATAGGTCCCAGCATAGCAGTTACTAGGCTTTCCTTCACCCGTTGCAAAAGTAACTGAACCATTACACTAGGGCAGGCATGTCCAAACTCTGGCCCTCCAGGTGTTGCAGAACTACAACTCCCATCATGCTCTTCTGTAGGTTGATAGCTGTAGGTTGTCCAGGAATGATGGGAGTTGTAGTTTTGCAACATCTGGAGGGCCGGAGTTTGGACATGCCTGCACTAGGGGAAGGAAAGCCTAGCTACTGCTCTGCTGGGACCTATGATCACCCTGTATCTAAATACCCTGGCCCAAGCAAAGTGGATTCCACTCCCAGAAACTAACACAGAGTACACATAGCCTGGGTTCCTCCTCTGTGCATTTTTGCCCTGCCTAAGGTTCACTACAAGATATGGATGCAATCAGAGCTGCTCTAAGGTCCTGGTGCTCTGCCACTTGGTACTGCAGGGCACAGACACTTACCCTATGCATATTATTACCAGCCTCTTTTCACTAAATGGTGTGCCTTAAGGTGTGCCCACTAAGGACCAGCCACCTGGTCACCTCCCGAGGAGGATTGGTTTTGTCACGTAAGGTAGTGGTTCAATCCCAGTGAAGGCGCTTGTAGGTACTACTGTGCATTTCTGGGTTCACTGTGCAGCCTAGTCTAATGTATAACTATAAACATGGGGGTGACTACCCAGGTAACAGACATAGCAGCTGCTAGGGGGCACAACAATTAAGTGGGCCCATACCATCTCAAACAATTGGTGCAGTTACTGATGAAGTACACGTAAATAGCATGAAACATTGAATGTGGTCATGTGGTTAGGTACTTTGTGTTGTGATGTGTGCATTATACCCACATCTGACATCATTATATTTTTTGACAGTGTGACAAGGAACCAGGTACATGATGCTGTGCAACGTTGTGTGCTTTATGTCTGTACTGTAACATCACTGGTTGTACAATATGGGCTCTGCATCATCACTGAGTAGAATATTTCTGAACTGTGACATCACTGTGTGCATTTTGCCTATATTGTCACATCACTGTGAGCGTTATCACTGCACCATGACATCACTGTCATCACTGTGCACCTTATTCCTGTATGATGACATCCTTATGTACATTATCCCTGTTTTGTGACATCACTGTGTGCACTATCCCATGTGTTTTAGGTAGACAAATCATGAGCTTTTCTGAATTTGGTGATGGAAGTAGTCATGGTAAAGCGGGGTCCCATAGGCTTTGCTATGGAGCTCGATGGTTACATGTTTCTATCAGTGGAGATGCGTCTCTCTTCCTACCTGTAAGAGATATGTGAAACCCAAATGTGACCACAAACAGTGGGACTCCGACATGATTAAAGTATAACTGTCAATTATTTTTTTTTTTACTATTGGATTCTGGTGATTAATATCACCTTGTTGGCCCTGTTTTAATTTCTGATTGTTTAATAAATAACCCCTAAAAGCCACCTAAAAGTCCCCAGTATTGGCTATTGTTACCTGAGATAAAATCAGGTTGCTATGCTCCTTCCGTCTACCAGATGAGGACGGAGCACGCTGCGTGCACTGGGAACTGATAGTGAGTCAGCATTGTAAGGGAATGTATAAAAAGCCAGGTTCTTCCTGACAGGAGATAACAGTGCTGGGCAGTGTGTGTGAACTTCTCCACATGCCTGTGCTTGGCAGACACTCCCTTAGCAGTTCTGGAGAATATACAGCTCAGGGACGATATGGGGCTGCTCAGTGTATAAATGACAGCCTTATCTGATAAGAGGAGAGCTTGTAGAAGGACTACAGGCTTCAGCCAGACCTGGGAACTTCACTGCAAGACCCCCCTATACAGAGCTGGTCTTCACTAACTTCACTGCAGGCATCCTATGGATTAGCCTCAGGGCTGAGGGCGGCCATCTTAACAGAATAGTGAAATTGCAGTTTTATGCAGACTGGTTGCTAAGGGCTGAATCTTATTAAATAAGGCGTAAGTAAGTCTAATAGTTATTGATTCAGGAATATTATCATATTAGTAACTACATATATGAAAACTGAAATTTGGGTCTAAATGTGACAGTTATCCTTTAATACCCCCAATTTAAGCTTGTGACTGCATGTGAATTAAGTTGGATTTTGCCACAAATCTAAGGGTGCTGCCCAATGTTCAGGTTTTTGATGCAGTTTCTGAAGTTGTATCTGCTCCTAATAATTTTTCTCTTATGATCCACACCTGATTTTGGCTTAAAAAACTATAAAAAAGCCTGAACATGTGGCAGCACCCTTAGTAAAATTCTACTATGGGTGGGCACTAAACATTTATAATGACATTTACATTGCCCATAAAATAGCAACCATTTTGCAGGCAGGAAATATGATGACTCCTTATTACCTTGTGTTGTTAATTGCCAGATATTCAAAGGCAAATGCTATAGTGAATACTCTACCGTCACAGGTGTTTCTCTGCTCATCTATACTGAGATACGTCAGGTGTTTCCAAGGGCGTTAGACCACTTAACCATAGATAATATTGATCGGTTTACAGATAGCTGGTGGCAGATAGTTGCTCTTGATGCTACTGGTCTTGACTATTTCTGCAGCATGTTGTCAACCAGTGGACCATGTCTTCTTCATAGCGGATTTCTACAGACTCCTTTAGCATGCTTTACCAGGGTACAAGAAGAGTAGTTGCAGCTGAGGGTCATCAAAGTCCTAAAGCTGAATTTACAGGAGTTCCTGACCCTTCTTGATGTTATGACCAGCATCTGTTTTGCGGTTTCGTCATCCTCTTCTGTTGTTTAGTTGGATTGGGCAGATGCCATTCAATTGTCTTATAGCTGATCCATTATTGTGGGTAAACTGATCACTGATACTGGAAAGTCTCATTTTGGAAGGAGTTACTGATTAGATGGCCTTCCTTGAAATATTTTCGGTGTCTGCTGTGATCTTGTCAGTGATAACACAAGATCTGTGTGTTTATATCTAGTATATTCTCATATTTGTCAAGCATCTCATTCATAGCAACTTGTGCTATTGGTTTCTGAGTGTATTCCTGTTCAGTCTTGTTTCTTAGTCTTGTTTTTGTAGTTAGCTTTTCTCGTTTCCGCCTTGCCTTGTTCAGCTCTGTCTTTAAGTCCTAGAGTCCCCCTTTTTGTCTTAGGGTTAGTATTGCAGAGTAGGGTTTCAATTGGGAGATATGTAGGGACAGTGTGAGTCCATAATGTTGGTATTAGCACTAGCAGTGTTCAGGGATAGATGTAGGGAAAGACTCAGAGAGAGTAGTTAGGGTCAGTTATTGTCTATTTCTGGTCAACAGTATGTATCTGCTCCATTAGTTATCATCATCATCACCTGTTTGGACCATCATCCATTACCATTGCCATGTGTTTTCTGGCGCCTATTAGTGAGATCCAGTTATCTTGCACTCGTGTTAGGCTACATGCACACGACAATGAAAAAAAATGTCTGTTAAAAAAGGACACACTGTCAGTTTTTCATGGCCATTTTGCATCAGTGTGTGCATCCATTTTGCACCCATTTATCATGTCCTTTAAAAACTGATGAATTTGATTGGCATTTATTTCTAGACCCACCCTTCTCAGAACACCCACAGGATGGTGGGCCCCTAGCTAAAATAATGTCCCCCATAGTGTAGGAATTTTTTTTTTGCTGTCCCCGGCTTTCATAATACCCCCATGTAGGCCCCCACCTAAAATAATGTCCCCCACAGTGTAGGAATTATTTTTTACTGCCCCCAGCTGTAATAATGCCCCCTATTTGGGCGCCACCTAAAATAATGTCCCCCATCGTGTAGGTTATTTTTATATACTGTCTCCAGCTTTAATAATGCCCCATGTAGGCCCCCAGCTGAAATAATGTCCCCCATAGTGTAGGATTTTTTTTTACCGCCCCCAGCTTTAATAATGCCTCCAATGTAGGGCCCCATCTTAAATAATTTCCCCAATGGTTTAAATAATGCCCCCATAGTGGCCCACAGCTGTTTTCTTTTTGTTAATGATGACGACACTGAGCACTGCCACGTGGTTACGTCACCACGCATATCATAGGTCCTTCGGCAGGTCCTGCTCAATGAAGAGAGAAGAGACTGCCGCAGCTCAAGCAAGTGGATGAGATTAGGTTTTTCCCTTACGTCCTACCAGCAGCACAGATGGGGTTAACCACCCCCGTGGACTGGCAGGACCGGCGGAATGTTTAATGAGCCCAAGACTAAGAACTCCATTTAACAATTAAGTATCTCCTTAAAAGGAGGAAGTCAACCCCCAGCCCACTGTGTTTTTTTCTGTCCTTCTGGACAGGTGGACTAGGCGGTTTGTTCCCCCCTTTCTTATGGAAAGTGCGGGGAGCCTTCTTTTCATTTGGGTAACGGCATAGCCCTTTTTTCCTAGGTACCTTGTCAGTTTGGCCGGCAGCTTATTTGCTGCCGGCCCCGCGCAGTTGCGCCTGGCTGGGGTATTTTGGCGGCGTCCTTGGTCCAGGATTCCCGGTCCCTGTGCGCCGCCATCTTCCGGAGGTGACTCGGGGACTCTCCTTTTGCATCACCTCCGGGTAATCCGGCTGTGATTTTTCACGGGCACGATTTTTTCATAGATGCGATTTTTTTATGCATCTTCCTGTGGAGGATTTACTGGGGAAGGGTGGATTGGCTATCCCTCCCCTTCCCTTATTTTGGGAGGCTGTGTGCTCCAGTTCAGTCTCTGGCTACATATGCTTTTTCAGCTAGATCCCAGAGTCCTAAAATTGGTGTTGTTCCACTTGTGGTGTTTTTTCCTCAGCTGCCTCCGGGCTGTTATTCTACCTTTCCTGCGTAGATAGGTGGTTTACAAATGTTTTATTTGTCCCTTTTTTCCCCGCAGTGATGTCTTCTCCGTGGGATTCGGAAGGCAGGAACGTGGATTCCAAGAGGAAGCATCTATCCTGCTACCATTGCAGCAGTCAACGGTTATTGTAAGCTGATCATACCTGCACTCGTGAGATCGCAGAAGCTAAACAGTGTAAGGCTGGGCTAAGACCAGCTTGGGAGACTGGTTGGGAATCCCTGGGTCTGTTGACTTAACCTACACCAGGTGTTACAGCTGCCGTTAGAGGTTTCTGACCTCTAGTGAACCTACGTTGCAGGATATGTTTCAATGGCTCTATTAAAGGAGTCATAGGCCTGCTGGATGGAAAGGCTTCCTATTCGTGCCCAGGCCCCTATGGAGACCTCTGTCCCGGTAGAGAGACCTTGGTCTCCTTAGTTTCTTCTCTCCTCGGATGAGGAGGAGCTGACTTTGTGTTTTCTCCCCTGGAAAGACACAGAAGTTGCTCAAGTCCATCAGGTCGGGGGACCATGATGTTGACTGTGGGGAGCCTCCCGTTCCCGCTACTCGGGCACATCGTGTCTTTAGAGCGGATGAGACCCTCCTCTCTATCATGATATAGAGTGGAAAAAACCTGGAAAAGGTCCGGTTTTAACAAAGAAGTTTAAATCCATGTTCCCGATGGCTTAACCCTTGGTGGATTCGTGGGGATCCATTCCCAAGGTGGACATGGCTATTGCCAAGTTGTCCAAGCGCACTCTGGTTCCTGCAGACGATGGGTCTAGCTGCAGGACCCCCTTGCAGAGTGCACACTAAGACGGGGTGTTACGGCAGCTGCGGCTTCCGCTTCCACAGCCATAGCGGCTTTTGAAGTCTCTACGTTCCTCCGATCTCGCCTGGATCAAATTCAAGTTGATGTGAACCAGAGGTTTTTCCAGGACGACATACTGGCTGCTTTCAAGACCATCAACCTGGCTACGGACTTCTTGTGCGATACCGCACAGCTCCAGTTGAAGCTGGCGAGGAGCTTCCCCGCTAGCAAAGCAAGTCCTGGGAACAAGGCCAAACACAGATCCTTGCTATTGAAGCTAAGCAGCAGGTCTGTGGCTCATGGGAGACCAAGTGCGCCTTTGGCACCCTGTAACAATACTATCAAATAACATCAGGGGCCTATATATAGCATGGCCCTGGGATCAGCGGCCCATATTCCATTTTGGCTTAAGCCTTGGGTCCCTGACAATTCCTCAAAATACAGAGTGACTGGAGAGCACAGCGAAAGGGCTTGAGGTGCTCTCGTGGAGGAGCCAAAGATGGAAAATCCACCTCCTGACTACGGGCTCTTCGAGGCTCTTGGTTAATTCCCGTTACTCCTGCCGTCCTGCCAATAAGCTTCCCCATTCCTAAGCTTCATGTACCCGTCGGAGTCGTCTCTCCCACTTCTGAGAAGAATGGATCCAAGAGATCTCGGATCCCGGGGTCCTGAATATCATTTTCAACGGTTATTTAGTCAACAACACCTCTATTCCTCTGGACAGGTTTGTCAAGATCAACCTTCTACAAGCTGCCAAGGAGGCGATCCTAGAGGCCTACATTCAGGACTACATTTGCAAAGGGGCTCTGGAGGAGGTTCCGGCAGGAGAACAGGGCCTAGGGATCTATTCACCAGTTTTTTCTGGTTCCCAAGGCTTCAGGAGATCTCCGGATGATTATTGATCTGAGATATTTCAATCGATTTATAAGGAAGGTGAAGTTTCGTGTAGAAACCATCAGGTCAGTAGTTCACGTCATCAATCCTGGAGACGTGATGGCAACCCTGGACCTCAAGAATGCATATCTGCACATCCCGATCCATCCTGGTTCCAGGAAGTATATCAGGATCACGGTCCAGGTGTCCGGTGTCGTCAGGCATCTTCTGTTTGTTGCCCTTCCCTTTGGCTTTTCTTCTGCCCCTCACATTTTTACCAAGGTGGTGGTTCTGTGGTGGCGGCTTTGAGGCTTCAAGGACTGACCATCATTCCTTATCTGGACGACTGGCTTTGAAAGCCTCTGCTCTAGCGGTCCTAACCCAACTTCTTCAGGTAACAATCTCCTTTCTGTTCCACCTAGGTTGGATCATCAGCTGGTAGAAGTCGAACGTGAGCCCGTCGACTTCAGTAAGATATCTAGGCTTCATAATCGACTCCACTGGGATGTCGCTCCAGTTGACTCCAGAAAGAAGATTCCGGGTTCAGAACACGGCAAGTTCCTTTCCCGGCGAGTTCCAATCCGGACTCTCATGAAGATGTTGGGGCTCATGTCAGCGTCTGCGGAAGCAGTCCCTTGGGCTCTATGGCACCTCCGCCCTCTACAGTCGGAGGTCCTCTCCTAATGGAATGGCAGCCCTGCTGGGCTAAACTCCCTGTGCTCCCTGACTTGGCAAACTCGGTATTCCCTCAGATGGTGGTGCCATCTTTTAGACGGGAAGTCTATGACCCAGCCAGTCTGGGTCATATTGACTACGGATGCGTCCTAAGTAGGCTGGGACGCTCACCTAGACGACTCTCCAGTTCACGGGACCTGGTTTCCTCAGGAGTGGCTTCTTTCATCCAATCTCCGCGAGATTCAAGCTATCCGGCTAGCCCTCCTTCACTTAGCCCCTCAGATCCGGGACAAAGCGGTGAAAGTCCAGTCAGACAATGTGACTGCGGTACTTTACATCAACCAGCAGGGAGGCACGAGATCACTTCCCTCTTGTCAGAGATCGGGGTGATTCTGGATTAGGCAGAGTTGTACCTTCCCACTTATCTGCGATCCACATCCAAGGCTCCCTCAATATGATAGCGGCTGAGCCGCGGTCTTCCGTCGGTGGAGTGGTCTTTACATCCGGAGAATCAAGCAGATAATCCTTAAGTGGGTATGCCAGAGGTGGATCTCATGGCAACAAGGTTCAATGCCAAGGTGGAGAGGTTCTGCTCCCTCTACAGGGAGGACAACCCCCTGGCGTTAGACACTCTGTCAATATCCTGGAGGTGGAGGTTCAGGCTGGCTTACATCTTCCCTCCCTTTTCCATGATACCGAGGGTATTGATGAAAATCCGTCAGGATCAGGCCTCGGTGATAGACATCATACTGTTTTGGCCGAAGAGATCCTGGTTTACCTAGCTCACCCAGTTGAGTCGAGGACAATATTGGAGGCTCCCCCACAGCAGACCCTGGTGTCGTGGGACACTCACCTCTGCTCAGATCTGCACAGATTCAACCTGACAGCCTGGAGGTTGATCAGTCCCTTCCCAGAATAGAAGGGCTTTTAGAGTCGGTCCTGAGAACGCTGTCTCATTCTAGAGCGGACTCTACCAAGAGAGCCTACTCTTGTATTATGAGGATATTCTCATCCTGTTGTACCTCAACTGAGGTGGCGTCTGCAGATCCGCCCCTCTCCGCTATCCTTCAGTTCCTGCAAGGCGGCCTTGATAGAGGCCTTGCCCTTCTACTCTGAAGGTTCAAGTTTCAGCCATCTCAGCTTGCCTTAACAGGCTATTTTCTCAGGACCCGCTGATCAAACGGTTCCTTAAAGGAGCTGAAAGATAAAAGCCTACAGTACTGAGACCCCTTTTTTTAATGGGTTTTTCAGTAGTTCTCAGGGGGTTAGCATCTCCCCCCATTGAACCGTTAGAGGAGGTGGACATCAAGTTCGTCACTTGGAAGTTTGTGTTTCTCCTTGCAGTGACTTTGGCCAAGAGGGTCTCAGAGCTTCAAGCTCTCTCAGCACATGAGCCCTATTCTTACATGACCGGGACCTTCTTAGATTCCTCCCGTATTGTAGGCCTAAAGTTCCTTCCTTCCAGAACATCAACCAGGTGATATTCCTCCCGGTTCTGTCGACATCTACCACCTCCTCCTAGGAACCTGCTAGACATCCTCTGGACGTCGAGATGTCTCCGGATCTATGTGGATAGATCAAGGAGTTCAGGAAAGATGAGAATCTGCTAATCCTGTTGCCGGTAAGTTTAAAGGCTATAAGGCATCCAAACCTTCCATCAGTCGGTGGATTGAGGAGGCTATTAAGGAATCCTTTGTTTCCACAATCTGGACCCTCCGGGATTCGTGAAGGCCCACTCTACTAGAGTTGTGGCTACTTCTTTTGCCGAGAGGAGTCTTCTGCCTCTCAACATGATTTGCAAAGCTGCCTCCTGGAGCTCTGAATCGACATTCATCTCCCATTATAGACTAGATGCCAGTCTAGCTGAGTTTCGGCCTTTGGGCAGACTTTTCTTAGTTCTGCCAGGCAGGAAGGCCCTCCCTAGGGGTTTCTTCTTGCTATCTCCCCATCTGTGCTGCTGGTAGGACGTAAGGGAATCGTTAATTTCTAACGATAACTTGTTTTCCCTTAGTCCTAACAGCAGCACACAAATTTCCCACCCTAGTAAGTCTAGTTTTTTTCTTGCTATAAACACAGTGGGCTGGGGGTTGACTTCCTCCTTTTAAGGAGATACTTAATTGTTAAATTGAGTTCTTAGTCTTGGGCTCATTAAACATTCCGCCGGTCCTGCCAGTCCACGGGGGGTGGTTAACCCCATCTGTGCTGCTGTTAGGACTAAGGGAAAACAAATTATCGTTAGAAATTAACGATTTTTAACCCCTAAATGACCATTAAACAGCCGTTAGATGGGTGCACTCCTGTCAGTCGGCCATTAAAAATAGTCCCATTAATTTCAATGGGGTCCGTCTGGCCATGGAAACGGCCAAAAATAGGACATGTCCTATTTTTGGAGGGACACTGTTCACTGGCCATTAAAAGAACGGTCATGTAAATAGCCCCATAGACTTTTATTGGTGCTAATGGTCACGCGGCCATTGTTTACTGTCATGTCCATGATGCCTCACCTGCCAGTGTTGATATGTGCTTTATAATGTAATTCTTGCGATCATCCGTTTGTTATACAATTCGGCCCCACTGTAAGTCCTGGGGGTATCTGAATACTGGGAGAAACCTGGGAAAGGTGACTGCTAAAGGTGAAATCTAATGTTACGATTGATGGTGCGGTCATCCAGCATGCCTCTCTGCCCACTGCTCATCAGGATGGATAGGTGCTCAGGAGATTGGTTGTTCATGTTTTGTTGCCTATGTGAATCAGGAATCATTACTTCTGGTGGTGTTCTCAGCTCCAGATTCCCTAGCCCTTGAGTTATTGACACACAATTGTAAGCTAATGCAGTTTTTATTTTTTTGTTGGTGCAAATGTTCCGGACTGAATAGTCTCCATGGCGGTTGACCTTCTCCATTTATGGATCACTATGTTGACTTCACTAGATGCATTCATAACATCTTTTTTAGTCTTAGCCATTTCCATGTCTCGATTTTAATGGTTTTCTTTATTGTCGCAAGATATAAACACAATAGATCACCTTTCACGGCTGTAAACTGTTGTACTGCAAGACTTTTATGATGAATCTTCTTTTTAGTTTCATCATCTTATTTTATCAGGTGGTGATTTTTGGACAATACCTGACTTCTCAACAAAGCTTAACTTGTGTATAATCCTTTTAAATGGGAACAAGCATCAAAAGAGCGAGAGATCTAGCGAAACTGATGGAATACAAGAAGCCTGACCAGCAAACTGCTACACCCACTGCCAGACTGGCACTAGATACCCATTTTAACAAGGGCTGGCAAACTTGCTCTGCAACATCCCTACACTACAGCAATTCCACTATTGGGAACCTAACTAGATAACCCTGAGCGTTCCCTGCAGGTGAAATGGACTGTATCTTGTGTTCACTGAGTAGCTGCTGGCAGACGGAGTGGAAAGGTCAAGTAGTAGTACTAGTGGTGGTCAGAAACAGAGTGATCAACTGTCAAAGCCATAGCAATAACAGAAACAAGCTGAGTCAGAACCAAGAGATACAAAAAGAACAGAGATGGAAAAGGAGGAGAATGGTCACTAAACAGTTAGAGGTCAAACAACATAGGCGGCAAGGAGAAGGCAGGCTGAACAAGCCGGGTCAGAAACATAAGAATATTCATTATATGCATAGAGCACTCAAACACACAGGAACCATGTATAGTAACTGGCAAGAAGCAGTACCAGGGCAGGATTAAAATACAGCACCAATCTCACTTACTGGCTCTTAAGCCAAGCACCCTTCTGCTTCTCTGGTCTAGAACGGATGAACTCCTCAGGCTACACATTTTCATACTTGTTTGCCTGACTTCTGGAGCAGAGACTGTCAGGGGCGGCTTGTGAACCTAAAGTGGCCGTGGAAAAAATACTTAACAGTGGCCACATATTGTAGGAGGGTCTAAATTGACAGGAGGCAGGGCAACAAAAGTGTGTGTGTGTGTGTGTGTGGGGGGGGGGGGGGGAAGGGGCAAAACCACATACCACATTGCCACACAATACTCACAGAAAAAAGATGCACCACATGGATAAGCACCTGACAACACTGGCTAGTCCCTCACTCAGATGTTAAAAGCTAAGAGATTCGCCAATATTTCCAATCAGGAACATATCGGAGCCCCTTCAAGCACCACTTCATGGTATCTCAGCATGACATGGGGTCCTACCACTAGACTACCTATGGTGTGTGAACAAGGTCTGAAAAGGTATTAAGCAGCCTACAGCCCCCTCCCACTCACCTGCATTGCAGGACCAACAATGCAATGGGGAACAAATGAGGCCGCAAGCTACACCTACAACAGACCATGTAAAAACCGGCTTCCAGGTGCAACAGAATGTTTACCAGCCATATGCAATGGCACATTCAATACATATAAAACAAGAATCACAGAAATAAACGTGGCCTAAATGGGTGGGACTGCTCCACACCCCACTGACAGCTTATTCTGTACCCAGCCAGTGGCTGATGCTTGGGTGACCCCTAGGCCACAGCCCACCTGGAAATTTCCCTGTAAGGTCTTTGGCCAATCCACCCCTACAAGAAAGCTGTAAGGAAGTGGCCATGTGGACACCACCAGAAGTAATGATTCCTGATTCACATAGGCAACAAAACATGAACAACCATTCTCCTGAGCACCTACAAGTAAGTCAGACAAGTAACAGAGCTTGTGAGTGAGGTGAGGAAGAGATTTGCAGTTGCTGTTGAAAGAGGCAGAAGTGAGAGAGCTGAAGCAAGCATCAGTAGAGTGTGAGAGGTCAGTGATGCATATACCAATTGTGGTGCAGTAGGGTCCGTGGTGCCTAGCTATGTGACATTCACTGATGCAGAAGGAAAAGTGAAGGCAGAATGCAGGAGCGACCGGAAAATGACTGTGGGTGACTATTACTGCTAAGGGGGAAAATCCCATGACCAATTAAAACTGAAAAGCACTGTGTAATGTTATCAAGCGACTTATTTCCTGAGTGGCTAAATATGGTATTTTGGAATTCTTTATATTTTATTATATGTGGCCACCACAACCAGTTCATATCGATCTTGTAAGAATTGGCCGCACCCATGGATGCATACTATACACTTGAGATTGAAGTTACACATGCAGTTTTTGTGGAAGTTATTGTTTTTTTTCTAGGACAAACCAAGTGGATTCAAAAGGAATGGGACATATAGGCCCCTTTCACACGGGCGAGTTTTCCGCGCGGGTGCAATGCGTGAGGAGGACGCATTGCACCCGCACTGAATCCGGACCCATTCATTTCTATGGGGCTGTGCACATGAGCGGTGATTTTCACGCATCACTTCTGCGTTGCGTGAAAATCGCAGCATGTTCTATATTCTGCGTTTTCACGCAGCGCAGGCCCCATAGAAGTGAATGGGGATGCGGGAAAATCGCAAGCATCCGCAACCAAGTGCGGATGCGTTGCGATTTTCCCGCATTGTTGCTTAGCAACGGGACCCAATCTCTATTATTTCCCCTTATAACATGGTTATAAGGGAAATAATAGCATTCTTAATAAAGAATGCTGTGTAAAATGAAGAGGAAGGGGTTAAAAATAATAAAAGTTAACTTACCTTAGCCACTTGATCGCGTAGTCGCGATCTGTCCTCTCTTTCCCTGCAGCATCGATGATCTAAAGGACCTGTGATGACGTACATCACATGGCCCAATCACCTGCTCCATCACTATGGTGATGGGCATGTGATGGTCCATGTGACCATGTGACATCATCCAAGGTCCTAATCACTATCCTCAGGCTGTGGCTAGTGCTTAAGGACCTTGGATGATGTCACGTGGTCACATGGACCAATCACATGCTCCATCACCATAGTGATGGAGCAGGTGATTGGGCCATGTGATGCTGTGACATCATCACAGGTCCTTTGCATCTTTCAAGCTAACGGAGAGGAGGCCGGGCTTCGCGATCAAATGGACCAGGTAAGTTATGACTAGTTTATTATTTTTAACCCATTCTGCACCGGGTTCAACATAAGGGAGATGGCCAAGGGTATTATTTTACATTATAACTATGTTATAATGTGAAATAATACCAGCGGGACAATTTCTGACCCAAACATGCACTTCTGTGAAGAAGTGCAGGTTCGGGTCTGGGTACCAAAAGTGCCGATTTTTCTCCCGCGCGTGCAAAACGCATGACAGCGCTTTGCACTCGCAGGGAAAAATCGCGGCAATTCCCGCAACGCACCCGCACTGTTTGACGGAGTGCACCCGCAACGCCCGTCTGAAAGAGGCCATAAAGGATTTATACTTCTCTTACCTAATGATCAATGAATGATCAATTTCTGGCTTGACTCTAAAAACGGCCTCAAAAACTGCATGCACGTTCTCGAAACAGCAAAGGAAGCTCAATCTCCAATCAAGTTCCAATGTTTTAGAAATAAAAGTAATGAGAAAGTATGTTGTAGGCCAATTGCCCCCTGCCAGCTATTCCCCTGGGAAAAGTATATTAACAATACAATGCTTTCTTTCTGTTCTTCTTGGAATGGGGTTTGTTCAGGAATGGTCAGTGTTAGGGCTCCTCCATATACGGTATATCCAACGATCAGGCTCAGTTTCCCTCCAGCAGAAAATGTCAGAGGGAAACTGAAACTAGACTTTCACCATCAGTCTATATATAATTTGAACCTGTGCACTAAAGTTATACTATAATTTGTGTCTGGCTCAAAATTGGCTGGACACAATTGATATATGTGCACCCAGACATAGATTTGTGCTAGGTTTCGTTGGAAAAAAAAAAATCCACATTTTACTTAAATGTCCACAGACCCTTATTCCACATTTTAGTAATGCCTTCTTTTACCACCGTTCCATACAGCCAGCCTCATTCCAGTCTCAGAAACTGAGGTTTGTAGATACTTCAAAGTGATTGTTGGCCGCTTTGTGGCTTCCTTCGCATGTCTACTTCCTGGTTTGATGCTGCGTTTGTAGGGATGTTCTTACCTAGGCAGTACTTGTGTGGTATGATGCAGTTTTTGTTTCTTCACTGACATGTGGAACCCGGCAGAAAGTTCTCAGTGAAAAATCTATAAGATGCTTTGTACTGCATGGATAGGCTATGTTCCTCAAAGCAAGGAAGGCTTTTTCAAGCCAGTCTTGGACTGGGGTAACTTAGGCCCACCAGTTGAAATTATTCTTGGGGCTCAACCCCTATATCTACAATAATAGGTTTTGAATCAAAGAAGTAGACTAGGAAAGTGATTAGCCTCAAAGGCAGCTACAAATGTTTCTTTTTCACCTGGACCTATAAGCTCTACTGTCGCTTCAGAGAGTTGGCCCAGTGGAAGATCCTCTGGTACTGTGGTGGGCTAGTCAGACCTGTTTCTTTCTGATGGATCTGTATCCAATTTGCTCATTCTTACTGTAAAATCAATATTAATATTGCACCCTTTTACAGTTACAAAGGCTGGGAGGCTGTGCACAGTGAGCAGAGGATTATAGAGACAGAGCTGCATGCTCTATAATAAGGTATCATTTACAGTTGTGTTCAAAATTATTCAACCCCCAATGCTGTAATGGGTTTTAGGGAATTTAGTGTACATATGTAATTGTGTTCAGAATGAAATCTTACAAGGACTTTTTAAAGAACCAAATGCAACTAAAATGACATCAATTGTTTTTGTAATACAGTATTAAATGTTTTTTTTGTGATTTCTTCATTGACACAATTATTCGACCCCTTAAAGACTATCACGCTTAAGAACAGAGGTTCATTCAAGTGTTTTCGATCAGGTATTGAAAACACCTCTGGATGTCAAGGAGCAGCAATCAAGCATAATAAGCACCAATTAGGCAGATTTACAATGACTGTGATACTCAGCTCCTTCTAGACATTTACTGGTGTGTTTACAGACATGGTGAAGTCAAGAGAATGGTCCAGGAAGACAAGAGAAGAGGTAATTTCTCTTCATAGGAAGGGCAATGGCTATAAGAAGATTGCAAAGATGTTAAACATACCAAGAGACACCATAGGAAGCATCATTCGCAAACTCAAGGCAAAGGGCACTGTTGAAAAGCTACCTGGTCGTGGCAGAAAGAAGATGCTGACTTCAACTGCTGTGCGCTACCTAAAGCGCAAAGTGGAGAAAAGTCCCCGTGTGACTGCTGAGGAACTGAAAAAAGATTTGTCAGATGCGGGTACTGAAGTTTCAGCTCGGACAATAAGGCGCACACTGCGTAATGAAGGCCTCCATGCCAGAACTCCCAGGCGCACCCCCTTGCTGTCTCCAAAGAATAAGAAGAGTCGACTGCAGTATGCCAAAAGTCATGTGGACAAACCACAAAAGTTTTAGGATATTGTTCTGTGGACTGATGAAACACAATTAGAACTGTTTGGGCCCATGGATCAACGCTATGTTTGGAGGAGGAAGAACAAGGCCTATGAAGAAAAGAACACCTTGCCTACTGTGAAGCATGGCGGGGGGTCAATCATGCTTTGGGGCTGTTTTGCTTCTACAGGTACAGGGATGCTTCAGCGTGTGCAAGGTACCATGAATTCTCTTCAGTACCAGGAGATATTGGATGAAAATGTTATGCAGTCCGTCACAAACCTGAGGCTTGGGAGACGTTGGACCTTTCAACAGGACAATGATCCCAAGCATACCTCCAAGTCCACTAGAGCATGGTTGCAGATTAAAGGCTGGAACATTTTGAAGTGGCCATCGCAGTCACCAGACTTAAATCCGATTGAGAACCTCTGGTGGGACTTAAAGAAAGCAGTTGCAGCGCGCAAGCCTAAGAATGTGGCTGAACTGGAGGCTTTTGCCCATGAAGAATGGGCGAAGATACCCGTAGATCGCTGCAAGACACTTGTGACAAGCTATGCTTCATGTTTAAAAGCTGTTATAACTGGAGAAGGATGTTGTACTAAGTACTAAGATTGAATGTCACTTGGGGGTTGAATAAAACTGGTAATGATGTGAGCACAGAAAAGACATTATAAATGTTATGTTATATTTGTCTGACTTACAAGTGTCTCTTTGATTTAATTGTAAACAAGATGACTGAAATGATCAAAATCAATGTCAAACTGGCCAAAACACTCAATTTCAGTGGGGGTTGAATAATTTTGAACACAACTGTATGTAAATTAAAGCCAGTAGCTAACACTGGGGTCCTCGGTTCAAATCTGACTAAAGGGCAATATCTGCATGGAGTTTTTATGTTCTCCCCGTGTTTGCGGGGCGAACAAAGACATACTAATAGGGACCTTAGATTGTGAGCGTAAATGCGGATAGAGAGTGATGGTAATGGCTCTAAAAAGCTGTGTAAAATATGTTGGCGCTTTATAAGCAAGAGAAATATTTTTTAATGCTAGTTAATTAGGTGACTGAACATGACAAAATAGAATAATATTGCGCAGCTAAGCGTGGTAACACATACACAAAAAATTATTTGCAATGGGCAACATCAGGATGAAAATCAGTGTAAAAATTGGAAAAGCATGGATGCCACCGCTGCGACACTGGGAGGATGTGAGGAGCCCTGTTTCAGCATCAGACACATTTCATTTCTTCACTTTCAAGAATAATATAATTTACTGAACCAATTTATTCTCTCATAAAACGTTAGTGATTATTGAAGAATGATGGCTTGCCAAGACAGATTGCAGTTTAAGAACATAAGAAGAAAATTCCTATTATTCTAAGTTCCATCAACCCTGGCGTACAAGCTTTCATGCTTGCAAAAATAAGTAACATTTTATGAGACAAGAAGTTGCCCCCATATCTATTGCTTTATCTACATACGCTGCTCAGAGACAACAGTTATGCCTGCACACACCAATGAACAGTATTACACCTAAAGCACCATTTGGGATATGTGCAGCCGCTGCAAGTAAAATATAAATTATTGTATGAAAAAGTTGCACCGTTCTGTATACATCCCTAGAAAGGATATATAAAAGTTCGCTTGTTAAGACATCGTCTCAGCATTGGTGGAGCTATTGCTTGCTGTTGAATCGACATCTTTAAAGGGGTTGTCCAAGCTAGATAAACACTAAGGCAACTCCTGCAAATGGTCTAAAATAACATCCTGTCAGCAGGATCACCCCCATTAAACTAGTCACACTGTCTGGTAGGGTTGACCCTGCTGATTAAACAGATACCTGTCTTGTTGGAGAAAGTCCTGCGACTGGTTCATTCATCTGAATGCACATGTTGCAGAAACTGTCCCATTCAGATAAATGGAACAGATTTTCATTCACAGAAATTTCCCCAATATGTAAGCAACGCCAAGGCAATGTATCTGTATCCTCTAACACTATTTCAACTATACAGTTGTTAGCTTTATCTGTACTATGAAACTCCAGAAAATGCACTTTATTCAGCATGCAAATAGGTCTAAAGTGCCCAGCAGGGCATTACTAACGGTTTCAAGTGCCCAAGCCTGCCCCCTCATCTCTAGCATTACTTCTCCTGGCACTTTCCACTCTGCCCCTCTTCTTGGACGTCACTATTTCCCTTCATTTAACCCATGACATCAGCCTGTGTCTTACTAAACACGTGTGCAGTCGTAGAACATGAACGCTACACAATATTAGTCCAGTGGTTTAAGTGTTATAGCTGATCGGTGATCGCTGACATTCATATTTCTGCAGTTCCAGCATAAAAAGCTGAAGCAAAGATTTTCTTTTGTGATTTTTGTGTGACCATGGACTTGCTTTAAAACAATTGTAAGTGTAACCAGCAGGAAAACGTTTCTTAGGACAGAGCACAAGATAAACAGGAAAGCAATATTTTATTTCCAATCATCAGTTTCAGGGCGGACGGTAAACAGGTAGTGAATATCAAAGAAAGCTCATACATTGTACGTGTATCACATTACAGGCAGTACCATATGACGTGAAATGAACTTTTTCTGCGTTTCTGCGTCTTAAGAGAAGGTATGAACTTATTTTTCAGGAGCTGCCCTCTCAATCTGGGAACATGGTACACTTCAAAAAGAGTAACAGAAAAACGGATATATAAAACTATCCATAGGAATTGCTACAAGTCACAAGCCCAAAAGGAAAACAACACATGTGTACAAAGCAGGTATACCTAGAAGGTCAGGGACATTGTGTGTTCCTGAGATTAACCGGCCACCACTTACTAAATATTTGTTCATTTGCACTCATGAATGTGTCAGAAATATTGCCTTATATTAAAGGGGTTGTCTAACCTCACAAAAAACGAGTGAGTGCCAAGAAACTGATTTAATAGAGAAAAACTCACCTTTTGAAAAGTTTTACAGCACCCAGGCTCCCGCCCTTCCTGCTTCTAATCCCCCAGACCAACAGTAATGACAACCTATGTGTGGTCAAGTTGACCAATACAGCCATTCACAGGCTTCAGCAGTGGCATGTCTCTGAGCGCCACATGGCCATTTAAGGACGTGTCACCGCTGAGGCCAGTAAATGGCTGCAGCAGTCAATGTGAAAACAGATGGGACTTCGCCACTTCTGGTCCACAGAAGCTTCAGCAATGAACGGAGGGGATTTCAAAGGTGGTTATGCATTTTCTTGGTACTCACTAATTTTTCTTGAGGGTCAGAAAACTCCATTGAACTTTGTTGTTAACAAGCTGTTTCTTCACTAAGTAAGCCCCATGTCACATGTCCTCTCAGACTTTCTAGACCAGGGATGGCCAACCTGAGGCTCTCCAGGTGTTGCAAAACTACAACTCCCAGCATACCCAGACTACCTAAAGCAATCAGCCTACAGTAGGCCATGGTGGGAGTTGTAGTTTTACAACAGCTGGAGAGCCACAGGTTAGCCATCCCTGGTCTAGACCCTTCCTATGAAGTGCTCATCATATGACCTACCTTCATCCCAAACCCAACTGCAGGAAATCAGAACATTGGCACTTTCCTTAGCCAGTAATCACACTGTTACATATCTGTATAAGATAAAGCAATTTATTTTCTATACCCTTGAAGCTACATAACTAGAATCTTGTCCTTTTATTGTTAGGCTTTGGAAATGCATTCAAGTTTCCCAATTTTCAAACAGGACAGTGGAATGGAATCAAGGCATAAAAACGTAGGCTGAAGAGCATTTAGGCTTCTAATTTCACTGAGTCCAGCATGGCACGGGCATCTTTATATTCCTCTGTCTCTTCTAACTCCTTTTCATTCTCCTATAAGAGAAAGATAGTTACTTAAAGCTTGACATGTCAGCGATACAAAGCAATTACACTGAAGTACAGTCAGGTGGTTGACACTATGCCAGTGGGTTGTACTAGAATCCATGGAGACATAACTGTAACTTGCCAGTGTATCAGCAAAAGTAGCTATGGATAGAATGAGTTTCCTCCAGTGTTAGAACAGAGTACAAAGTCATCAAAAGGTACTAAATCTGATAAAATACCGGGCAGTTGCCTTGCTTTGGGAACAGAGCTCTATGAAACTGGGCAGAAGATGGCAAATTCCTGCAGACTTTGGGAGCCAGTTATAGCACTCCAGGGACCAGTCACAGGGATAAACAGAAAACAACCCAAAAATGTAGACCTGCCCAGACCTAAAAATGAAGCCGAACATTATTTAAAGGGAACCCGAACGCGGCCCTCGCTAAGAGTAGACTAAAGTAGTGCTGAAATCAGATGACTGTCACTTGCCTACTAAAGTAAAGTTGCTTACTGTTTAATGTTGGCAGTGTGCGCCGAAGTGGTCTATTTATCGCTATAGGTGCTTCGAAAATACCTGTGCGAGCACACTTAGCTACCCCATAGTGGTGACTGGAAAGTAAGTGCCTTGTATTAACCTTCTCTACATGATAAATCCCACTTGGCGAAGTGAGAGAAACCCTTTAATGCTCCCCTCAGCCAGTATTTCCCGAGGATCTCAGACAGGATCACTGTATATACATACACAGTGGCATATGTTGCCCCCAGTCTCCAGTGTTAAAAAATATTGATACTTTTGCGGGATGCCCCTGTATACAATAGCGTAGTCAACTATGTATACAGTTAACTATAAAATGAGAACATTTGTTGTATTGTCTTTAAAGTTTGCAAGGAGAATTGACAAAGACAAATATGTTCTTACTAAGATCTGTGCAAGATCTGTGTGCGCTGCTTCTAGCCTGCGATGGCAATCTGGGATCATCATGCGAGATTCTTGCAGTACTTCAATCTGAAATGCAAAAAGAAGATGTGAAACGCCAAGCAAATGCCAGCAGTTTTTTTTTATCAAATCAAATTTTGAAGAAAATCCATATGGATGATGAGTGAACCATAAAGAACTAGCAAAAATATCCCATCTGGTTTATGTAACCCTTGGTTCATGGATTTAATTGCTGCAGACATCCACTCGTTCAAAGAGCAATCCACAATTGAAGATGTTCAGGGCACCAGATTAGTCAATAATAATAATAAAAAAAACTGACTAGTTGATGAATCAGCCTCTTCAGTTCTGGACTGCACTTGCAGATGGGGGAGGCTGCACCAAGCAAATGCATGGACTGAGTGACACTTAAGGAAAATATTCTATCTAGTTTTCATTTTTGCAATTTTTTTTTATTGCTAGAGTTTTTATTCAAAAGTGAAAATCAATTTTTAAAAAAACAAATATATAAATAAAAACCCCAAAGCTGAAATAATCCTCTTTCGTAGCTTCACTGAGGCCACGTTCCATTGTGAATTGTGCAGCAGTCCGAGGTTACCTATGGTTTACAGACGCAGATTTGAAGTCTGGCAAGGCGCGGATCCGCAAGCGAATTTAGCCCCATTCAATGGTCCATGTGTGGCCGCCCACAGCAGTCAAATCAGCAGACGAAACATCCAAGAGTCTATGAACTACCACACATATTTTCCATTGAAACCAATGAGGCATGCTAGTGGGTGAACTTCCCCCATTTTTTGGTGTGGAATATGGACTGAAATCATTGTGAACATGCCTAATGATAAAGAACTTTATTGTTATATAATGATAAACTAATACATAGTATATACCATACAGTGAAATGTAGACGCCAGAAAGAATTTTTTAAGCAATCTTGAAAAAAGGGCATAAAAGAACAGAAAAAAAATCACCATGGATTATATCACTGTGCTTTTTTTTTCAGGGCCAGACAGATCACAACTTAATCTTCCCAAAATGACTGTGTACCTCTTAACATACCGACGTCTTTTCTGTCAGATTCTCCATGAATCAGACAAATCCCTCAGATTCTATTTTACGGAGAAACTCTTTTCTAGTAGCAATAGTTTTACAGAAGTTCTCTGTGTGCATGAGGCCTTAACAAACATTTTAAGGGGAAAATTACTGTATTTTTTGCTTTATAAGACATACTTTTTTCAACCAAAAGTGGGGGGGAAAATGGCAGTGCGTCATATAAAGTGAATACTAGTGAGCGGTTTTATTAAGAAAAGGAAGTGCGACTGCTGCAAAGACCGCTGGGACCTGGAGAAGAGTAGCGGAGCAGGAGAGGAAAGTGTACTTATTTATTTTATCTCTGATCTGAGGTCTGATGTGGAAGTCCGATTTAAGGTCTGATAGGGGTCTGACATAGATGGGTCCGATCTGAGGATCTGATATGAGGTCTGATGAAAAATACTTTCTTATTTTCCTCCTCTAAAACATGCGTCTTATAAAGTGAAAAATACAGTACGTTTTGTTACATCAGGTTTTCAGTTGCTTTTAATTTTACAACTACACTTCTAAAAATCATGATTATGTTACAGTTTTCACTTCTTCATAATAGACCAACCCTTTCTGTTCTGTAGAAACCACTTCTCAGTCAGCTCATCATCTCAGGCAGGAATACACTGAAAAATAACAAATAAGGCTACTTTCACACTTGCGTTATTCTTTTCCGGCATAGAGTTCCGTCAAAAGGGCTCCATGCCGGAAAAGAACTGATCAGGCATATCCCCATGCAATCTGAATGGATAGAAATCCGTTCAGTTTGCATCAGTATGCCTTCTGTTCAGTCACTGTCAGGCGTTTTGGCCGGACATAATACCGCAGCATGCTGCGGTATTATGTCCGTCCAAAATCCCTGATAAGTCGCCTGAATGCCGGATCCGGCATTAATTTACATTGACTTGTATTAGTGCCGGATCCGGCATTGAGAAACAACTGAAGGACAAAAACTGTGAAAAAGACTGCAGGACGGATCCGTCCATCCGCATGACAAGCGGAGAGTCTGATCCGTTCTTGCAATGCATTTGTAGATGGATCTGCCCCCGGATCCTTCTACAAATGCTGTCAGTTGTCACACTGAAGGGCGGATCCGGCAGGCAGCTCCACCAACGGAACTGCCTGCCGGATCACACTAACGCAAGTGTGAAAGTACCCTAACACCCATCTGAGATCCGTTTTTTCAGACAGAAAAAAGTCATGCCTGCAGGAACTTTTTCTGTCAAAAAAAAAACAACAAAAAAAACAGATCTCAGAAGGAAATGGCTCAAACAGATGCCAAATGTGCATCACTGATGCACAAGATTTTTATTTTTTTGTGTGGGTGTTTTTACAGGATTCTGTAAAATGAAATGGTGATGTGAAACCCAGCCTAAATATACATAGGCAACACAAGAACCAACATTTACAGAAGGTAATGGTCACAGCTCATCTCCTTCCCATCCAAGCAAAATGATCTCTTCACAGGTCACAGAGCATGCCCACAACACTCTCCCACAGAAGTCAATGAGTCGTCTACAGGTTCCTACGTCCATGGATGCAGTTAACAGCAGCTCAAACAAGATGGCTGCCCCCATAATAACATACAAAAAATTAGAAAAAAATCAACAAAGAGAAAATGAAAAACAGATAAAAATATTTAACTGGGTCTGGTTTTAATTAGTAATACAAAAATCAAAAAGGTGATATATTCCCCTTAAAAGAAAAAATAAAAATTGCTACAACACGGCACTAGATAAATTTCTGTAATAAGTAGCTGCCTTGGGTGACAAAATTCTGCCACACTTACAACATATCAAATATATTGCCTGCTGTCACCCTCAAACTATAGTTAACGTGAAAAAAAAATTAATAAATCTATAAATAATTTTATTCACATTTCAAAGAGCAAGAATTCTTCTCGCCATGGACAGCAGATAAAGCGCTGTATGTGTGTCTGCCCTGTCAGTGGCAGCCTCAGCTCGGAAAGTTTACTTAAAATAAACTCTTTCTGCTGTTTTTCTGCCCTCCTCAACTGGAATGGGATCAGCTGGTTGCATAAAAATCACCCGCATCTCTTGGTTAATAAAGAAATACTGTGCTGAGATAATATCACATTGAGATAATTACTGCACATTGAGTATATTGATCATGTGGAGCGGCCCCGGCAGGAGGCTCTAAGTGAAAGAGAAAAGTAAAGAAAATGAAAGGCAGAAAACAGCAGGTTTATATTTTGATGCTTATCATGCATAAAAAGTTATTACTTATCACTGCATTTCATTTTAGCAGAGATGATATTCTCACCATGCGGTGGGGAGTAAAATTACTAAACTGGAACCCCCACTGAATGTGAACATTTTTCCTGCCTCTATACTCTTAAGTATTGTTTTGTGAAAATCCTTAGGTTAAGGATGAGAAATACTAGCAGTATATCCTCTCCCTGCAAACAAGAGGCCAAGCCACGAGCCTGTTAGCAGTTCTACATGGTCAAAACTGCTGACAGCACTAGGTAACAGCTGGGGAGAGCAGTATAAAAATACCTTTTTTGGAGCTCTTGTTATCAGGAGTAGTGTGAATATGAGCTTTTATTCTAACAGATTTAGTTCTTTAAGGAGGCGGGGCTTCACTTTAATATGCACTCTGCAATGAGCTGTCTCACAGCCCCTCCCCTCTAAATGACAGCTTTATTTATCTCTTGGTTGGATGATACTGCTGTCACTCAGAAAGGGGAGGGGCTTGTGAATCAGCCCAATGCAGAGTGCATTTTACAGTGAAGCTCTGTCACCTGGTCCTGATAAAAACTGCACCAAAGGTATGTCTGTTCTGCTCTCCTTGACCCACACCTAGCACTATCAGCATAGTCAAACCTGCTCACAAACCCCCTTAAATTGCAGTGAACTGGGGTTAATATACAGTGTTGAAAATAAGTTTTCCATGCACTGGCGATTATGCCAGTTTTCCCACCTACAAAGATGGAGAGGTCTGTAATTTTTTTTATCATAGGTACACTTCAACTGTGAGAGTTCTAAAAAAATTCCAGAAAATCACATTGTATGATTTCTAAATAATTAATTAGCATTTTATTGCACGAAATAAGTATTTGATACAATAGAAAAATATCTGGTACAGAAACCTTTGGCAGATGGTTCCTATAGTTCTTGACCAAGTTTGCACACACTGCAGCAGGGATTTTGGCCCACTCCTCTATACAGATCTTCTCCAGATCTTTCAGGTTTCGGGGATGTCGCTGGGGTACATTGAGTTTCAGCTGCCTCCAAAGAGTTTTTCGATTCCATTCAGGTCTGGAGACTGGCAAGGCCACTCCAGGACCTTGAAATGCTTCTTATGGAGCCACTGCTCAGTTGTCCTGGCTGTGCGTTTCAGGTCATTGTAATGCTGAAGGACCCAGCCACGACCCATCTCATTGCTCTTACTGAGGGAAGGAGGTTGTTGGCCAAAATCTCGCGATTAGGGTTGAGCGAACTTGTATTTTAAGTTCGGCGTCTAAAGTTTGGGTTCAGGTTATCTTAGAATCCCGTTATAGATTCCGCTACCACGGACCATAACAGAATTTAGAATCCATAAGGGGATTCTTCAATGAACCCGAACCTTGGACGCAGAACTTAAACACTAAGGACCTGGGGTGACATCACCGTCATGTGATCAGTGCAGGGGGCGTGGCTCAGTACTGGACTGGATAAGAGGTGGTAAAGGGTGTGGTATAATGATCATGTGACATGAGGGGCGGAGCTCCTGTGCTCTGTGTGGAGGAGAAGAAGGAAGTAGAGCAGTGAAGGACGGTTGCACGAACTTGTATATTAAGTTTGGGTTCATTGAAGAATCCCCTTATGGATACCAAATTCTGTTATGGTCCGTGGTAGCGGAATCCATAAAGGGATTCTAAGATAACCCGAACTTTAGACGCCAAACTTAAAATACAAGTGCGCTCAACCCTACTCGCGATACATGGCCCCATCCATCCTCCCTTCAATATGGTGAAGTTATTCTGTCCCCTTTGTAGAAAAGCTACCCCAAAGTATGATGTTACCAATCCCATGCTTCACGGTTGGAACGGTGTTCTTGGGATTATACTCACTCTTCTTCCTCCAAACACAGCGAGTGGAGTCGATACCAAAAAGTTCTATTTTGGTCTCATCTGACAACATGACCTTCTCCCACGCCTCCTCTGGATCATCCAGATGGTCATTGGAAAACTTCGGGCCTGGGCATGTGCTGGCGTAAGCAGGGGGACCTTGCATGCCATGCAGGATTTTAATCCATGACGGCATAGTGTGTTACTAATGGTAATCTTTGAAACTGTGGTCCCAGCTTTCTTCAGGTCATTGACCAGGCCCTCCCCTGTAGTTCTGGCCTGATTCTTGACCTTTCTCAGAATCATCCTTACCAAACGAGGCGAGATCTTGCACGGAACCCCTGACTAAGGAAGATTGACAGTCATCTTGTGTTTCTTCCATTTCCTAATAATTGCTCCAACAGTTGCTGCCTTCTCACCAAGCTGCTTGCCTATTGTCCTGTAGCCCATCCCAGCCTTGTGCAGCTCTACAATCTCGTCCCTGGTGTCCTTAGACAGCTCTTTGGTCTTGGTGGAGAGGTTGGAGTGTGATTGATTGAGTGTGTGGACAGGTGTCTTTTATACAGGTAAGGAGTTCAAACAGGTGCGATTAATACAGGTAATGAGTTCAGAGTAGGACGGATTCTTGAAGAAAAACTATCAAGTCCGTGAGAGCCAGAATTCTTGCTGTTTGGTAGGTGATCAAATACTTTTTTCATGCAATAAAATGCAAATTATTATTTAGAAATCATACAATGTGATTTTCTGGATTTCTTTTTAGATTCTCTCTCTCACAGTTGGAGTGTGCCTATGAAAAAATGACAAACCTCTCCATTCTTTGTAGGTGGGAAAACTTGCAAAAATGCCAGTGTATCAAATACCTTTTTTCCCCACTGTACTGTATTCAGCGTCAGATAGGTCAAATAATACCTTTTACCAGGAGGTCTTCCATTTATTCTGGTGTTTTTAGCCTTCAAATAAGACACGGATGTTGTGGTGGTTACAGAAATAAGATGTTTCCTTATGAATGTTTAAATCACTGTCCCTTCCTCAAATACACAATTATTCAAAGAGAACTTGTCCCATAGTAGTGAATGGAGAGGACCCTATGCATGTGCAACCACCCTTGCAGTCGCACTATGGGACTTTCGAAAATAGCTGAGCCAGCGCTTGACTATTTTCAGAAGTCCCACAGTGGCGAATGAAGAGGTGGCCACACATGCACAGCATCTTCTCTGTTCACTTTGGGGCCCTGTTCTTGATACAGGACCATGTCCCAGAGGTGGGATGCACACCTATTGGACATTTATTGCATATGCATAAGTCTCAGATGGGAATACCTTTTTAAGAAAGCATGAGTGGGACATAAAACAGTGTATCCCTCTAAGCTGAAATGAATTGTCCATCAATCTTTTAAAAGCAAAAAGAAGTCATAAAACGGGACAGGTAATACCTCAAAGAAGAACATTTTTGACATACGCTAAACTATTAGGGTAAATTAACACATGACAGATTTGCTGCAGAAATTTTTGCGACTGAAAATAATTTACATTCATTTAACCCCTTAACAACATAGGTACGGTTCAAGTAATCTTTTTAAAGATAGAGCACGAAGAGCACGCTCCGCTCTGGATGCTTACTGCCTGCTGTTTTACATATAACCCCTCAGATGCTCTGGTCAATTGTGACCACAATATCTGAGAGGGCTGTCCCTGGGAGAGCAGCACTCCCAGGGCCTGAACGGCTTACCTGCGCAGAGATCGAGAGAGCCGTTTGGTTGCTATGGCAGCCTCAGGCCCTCAGAAGGATCTAAGGCTTTCCACAGCAATGGTCCTATGGAGCCCTGCCTGTGACAGGGCTCCATAGGAACGCAATGAAACTCCCATAGGCTGCAATGGTAATTCATTGCAGTCTATGTGAGAAGCTTTTAGATGATTGCATATTCAAGTTCCCTAGGGGGAAAAAAAGTAAAAAAGAAAAGTTTAAAAATATATTTTAAAAAATCTATAAATTCCCCACCCCATATTAAAAATAAACAACGCCATGTCCCAAAATGCTAGACTATTAAAATATAAACTTATTTATCCCATACAGAGAACACCAGAAAAAATCATAACAGCGGTTCACTACTTTTTTCTTTTATCGCTTAACTCTCCCCCAAAAAAAAAAAAAAAAAAAAAAAAGCTATCAAAACTATAAATGTGGTATTGCTGGAATGGTACTGACCTGTATAATGAAGGTAATGTCCGTTTTACCAAATAGGGAATGCTGCAAAAACTAAACCCATTCCCTATGGCGGAATTGTGTTTCTCCCCACAAACAAACAAGCCCTCAATAGTCTATGTGAACGGAAAAATAAAAAAAAGGTATGGCTCCGGGATGGCAGGGAATAAAAAAAAAGTTTCATTTGTCTGAATATTCTGATTAACAGGAAATTAAATGGGTTAAATATATAAATGAGACTTGCCTGTTTTTTAATGACATACTCATCCCCTCCTTCGCTTTTCATGCGCTCTATCTTCTCCTCTTGTTGTTTGGCTTCTTTTACATACATTAATTTTTCCTTAGACAACCTGTTTAGAAGAAAGGAGATAAATAACATGATTACTAGTGATCTCATAATACTTGTATAAGAATATGAAACCTATGATTTTTTGATACTGTGGCTCCAGACTGATCAGTAAGTTATGTCATTCTAGTGAAATGCGATAAAGTGTTTTGTTTTTACAGAGTTTCCTATGCAGTAAATTTTTTCTTGCATTTTAATACTGAAAAAAAAAAAAAATAAAATACTTTGAAAAAAGACTAATTTTTTTCTTTGCATTGCCATATTCCGACCCTCAAAACTTTAAATTGTTTAAGGTTTACGAAGCTGTGAGGGGTCATTTTTTTCATGTTTTATTGATACCATGAACAATTTGGGGTGTGTATGACTTTTTGATCACTTTTTATTACATTTTGTGGGAGGAGAAGCAACCAAAAAATGGACGACTCAGCCCCCAAAGCCATTGACTTTCTCTGTTTTGCTGTTTTCCATATTTTTATATTTTAATAATACGGGCGTTTTCACATCCATCGATGCCATGTTTATTTTTTGTTTGTTTATGTATTTTTATTTTAGGGAATGGGGATGATTTGAAATTTTTTAATTAAAAAATATATATATTAAATTAAAATTAGAAATTAAATTATTTTTAAAAACAATTTTTTTATTTATTTTTGCACTTTTTAGTTCCTCCCCTAGGGAACACGAACAAGCAATCAGATTGCTTCTCTCATAAACCTCAGTGCATTACCATTGGAGTCTAGGAGAATTTCACTGTTCCTATGGAGCCCTGCCGCAAGCTGGGGCTGCAAAGGAACCTATGTGCAAAGCCCCGGATCATTCAGGAGGACCGTGGGTGCCACACATACCATCCGCTCCTAGGCAGAACAGGTGCATGGCCGGGATCGCTTATTCCCGGTTTTTGACTTCACAGATGCCTTGCACCCTACCCCCCTCCTCCCCAGTATTAAAAACATTGGTGGAGCAGTGCTCCCCCCCACCCAGTATTAAAATCATTGGTGGTAGTGGCCACAGGGTCCCCTCCCCTCCTCCTTATTGGTGGCAGTGGCATCTTCTGATCGGAGCCCCAGCAGTGTAATTCTGGGGCTCTGATTGGTTACCATGGCAGCCAGGACGCTACTGAAGCCCTGGCTGCCATGGTTAGCTCTCTGCTGCTGTGTGCACAAAGCACAGGGCAGCAGGGAGAGCTCTATTAGGGTGAATAGGACAAGGGGTGAAAAGATCCCAGGTTCTACCCCTAAGAGGGGAAATAGTTAATAAATAAACATAAAAAAAAAAGTAAAACCCCCTCCCCAAAATATTAAGTATAAATCACCCCCTTTCCCAATTTTACATATAAAATATATAAACAATAAATAAACATATCATAAATTGACCTGTCCGAAAAGTCCAAACTATTAAAATATAATTCTATTTGGTGAACGTCACCTTATCCCCCCAAAAAATAGGATCGGACTGTTCGATTTTGACAGTCCGTGCAGAATGCACGTGTTTTTTTTTTCTTTTTGTATGGCTTTGAATAGTATCGAGTATCGCAATACTTTTTTATGGTATCGAAACCGAATCAAAATTTTGGTATCGAAACAACCCTACCTCACACACAGTGCGCGGCCATACAGTGGGAAGGAAGGAGAGCGTTCCTTCCTTCCAACTGTGATGTTGGCCAGCCACTGCCACCAATGAAAATGCTGAAAAGGGCTAGTGAGGCAGGGATTGATTAGTTCCCACTGCCCCACCAATGAAAATGCTGAAAAGGACTAGTGAGGCAGGGATTGATTAGTTCCCACTGCCCCACCAATGAAAATGCTGAAAAGGGCTAGTGAGGCAGGGATTGATTAGTTCCCACTGCCCCACCAATGAAAATGCTGAAAAGGGCTAGTGAGGGAGGAATTGGTTAGATCCCACTGCCCCACCAATGAAAATGCTGAAAAGGGCTAGTGAGGGAGGGATTGGTTAGGTCCCACTGCCCCACCAATGGAAATAAACATGACGGCCCGAGAAGCGGAGGGGCGTTGTTGGCATCCAGTTTCAGCTAGTATCTAAAGGGAGTGAGCGGGAGAATGACCTGCAGTTCCTCTTCCATGTAATCTTGAAAATATCAGCAGAGCCCAGTGACCACTAGACCCTAGTCAGTTTTGTGCAGCCAATTCAGGTATAGTTACCATGTCAGCCTGAAATAAAGGCAGGGAGATATCAATGTAATAGTAAGGCCTAATTTCACACTGCTGGCATAGTTCCTGCATGTTGTTCTACAGAGAACAACCTGCCGGAGCTATCTGGTTCCGGCATTACCAGATGTTACTAGAATGTCTTCCGGTCCCATGGACTATAATGGAGTCTGGCAGAGATCCAGCCGCTACCCGGCAAATATGCCAGGATTCGGCTGGAGAAATACCGCTGTTTAGTTAATGGAGCTAGCTAGCAATCCAGGTAACATCCATCAATTTTGGATCCAGATAGCTCTGGATCCAACATGTAGGGTTAATGTGACTCATTAACCTCAATGTTGCCAGTATCCATTATTTGAGAAAATGGGGTCAACTATTATTAATCTGAGGTACATGGTGCTATTACATTAGTACCCCCGTGTAACTCACATTAAAAGTAAGTGGCCCAAAGCATCTCATCGAATAATGGGAAACATTGGGTTAATCGATTAATGTGAGGTACACATGATGAGGTTACTTACTATTAATGTGAGGCACATGGAGGTCCAAATTGCTAAGAAGCCCTGCCCACTCCCTAAGCCCCGCCCAAGAACCCCTCAACCCCACCTGATTCCTGGGAAAATTGTCTTGCATGAAACTGGCCCTTGGTGAAAAAAAGGTTGGGGACCACTGCACTAAAGTGTACATCTAAGGCTTCATGCACGTCTTTGTCTGTATTTCGGTCCATGAACAATTGATCTGAAAAGTATACTGTGTTCCAAACTATTATGTAAATGATCATTTTCTCAATAGTTGATGCAAATGACAGTCAGTACAGTTTTCAAGTCATCAACTCTTAAGAGTATTATTCATTTTATGATAACAGCATTTTTTTTTTACAAATTTAAAAACTCAAAATGCAACATTTTCAAAATGTTATAGGTTGTAAAAACTGAAAATGGTCATTTGTTGAATTTGCAGCTTTAAGAGGTCAAATTTACTGAAATCAAAAGCTACTTCAATCAAAAACATCTTAACAGGCCAAGTTACATGTTAATATAGGACTCCTCCTTTGATATCCCCTTCATAATTCTTTCATCTATTAAAATTGTGAGTTTTTGGACAGTTTCTGCTTGAATTTCTTAGCAGGATGTCAGAATGGCCTCCTGGAGCTGCTGTTCTAATGTGAACTGCCTCCTACCCTCATTGATCTTTTGCTTGAGGATACCCTTAGGCTGGGTTCACACGGGCGTTTCGGGAAAAGATGTGGGTGCGTTGCGGGAAAATGCATGATTTTTCCATGCGAGTGCAAAGCGTTTTAATGCGTTTTGCATGCACGGGAGAAAAATTGGCATGTTTGGTACCCAGACCCGGACTTCTTCACTGAAGTTCGGGTTTGGGTTAGGTGTTGTGCAGATTTTATTATTTTGCCTTATAACATGGTTATAAGGGAAAATAATAGCATTCCTAATACAGAATGCTTAGTAAAATAGTGATGGAGGAGTTAAAAAATAAAAAACCAATAACAGTGACGTCACCACAGGTCCTTTTCCTCAAAAAAGAACCAAGACATGTCTGGCATCGCGTTCAAGCGGATTAAGGTGAGTTTATTAATAGTTTTTTATTTTTTAACCCTTCCATCACTATTTTATTTAGAATTCTGTATTAAGAATCCTATAATTTACCTTATAACCATGTTATGAGGGAAAATAATAAAGATCGGGTCCCCATCCCGATTGTCTCCTAGCAACCATGCGTGAAAATCGCACCGCATCCGCTTGCGGATGCTTGCGATTTTTATGCAGCCTCATTCACTTCTATGGTGCCTGTGTTGCGTGAAAAACGCACAATATAGAACATGCTGCGATTTTCACGCCACGCACCAGTAATGCGTGAAAAATCACCGCGCATGTACACAGCCCGATTGAAGTTAATGGGTCTGGATTCAGTGCGGGTGCAATGCGTTCACATCACGCATTGCACCAGTGCGGAAAACTTGCACGTACGAAAGGGGCCTTAAGGTTTTCAATATGGTTGAGATCAGGGGAGGATGGTGGACACACCTTCTCCTTTTATGCCCGTAGCAGTCAATGACATGCATGAAGATGAATTTACTACAGTAGGCACGGTTCTTCTTTTTGTACCATGGAAGTAAATGGTCAGTCAAAAACTCTATATACTTTGCCAAAGTCCCTCTCACTCCTTCACGGACCCTAAAGGGGCCTACCATCTCTCTCCCCATGATTCCGCCACCTCCTTGCCGACGTTGCAGCCTTGTTGGAACATGGTGGCCATCCACCAACCATCCAGGGTTGCACGGCACTCATCTTCATGTATGTCTGGGCCCACTGCAACTGTTTCTGCTTGTGAGCACTGCTTAGGGGTGGTTGAATAGTAGGTTTATGCACAACTGCAAACCTCTGGAGTGTCCTAACTTTAAGGTTCCTGGGACTCCAGAGGCACCAGCAGCTTCAAATACCTGTTTGCTACTTTGTCATGGCATTTTCGCAGCTGCTTTCTTAATCCAATGAATTTGTCTGGCAGAAACCTTCCTCATTATGCCATTATCTGCAGAAACCCTTCTGTGTTCTGAATCAGCCACAAATCTCTTCACAGTATGATGATCAAGCTTACGTTTTTGTGAAATATCTAATATTTTCATACCTTGTCCAAGGAATTGCACTATCTAACGCTTTTCTTTCCCATATTGCTTGAAACCTGTGGCCTGCTTAATAATGTGGAACGTTATTAAGGGCTCATGCACACGGCTGTTGCCCGGACTTTCAGTGCATTAGGGAAATTGCAATTTGTGATCCCCTATGCAAGGGCAACATCCGTGCGGATTCGGCAGACGGATCCAGACCCATTCAACTTGAATGGGTCCGTGATCCATCCTCACAGCAGAAAAATAGAACATGTAGAACATGTAGAGGCACGGAGAGAACCCCCACGGAAGCACTGAAGTAACACAACCCCTTTAATAAATGTTAAGTCTCCTTGTAAATATTCAATGAAAGTGTAGGAAGTGTTCATTCAGTCAGAAAGATGCTCATTGAGGTTCTTCCCCAACTAATGAAATCTAACAACTATCCAGCCCCAGATCCCAAATGAAAGCTGCCAACCTGAGCAGCCACGCTCTTCTTCCTTCTCACAAGGTCAACATGAGATGTGCACAAATTGTCTGGAACCAGTAAACAAGAGCCGACAAGCTTTCATTGCTCTTATTACAGTGTTTCAACGCCACAATGAAGCAAATACAAAGTAAAATAAATACAAAATACCAGGATTTACATTTAGAAGATAACAAGGAAATGGTTACTGGCAAGTAAAATGACCTGACACAACTGGAGGACCATTTGAGAGAGAATTATTTTACGCCCTGTTAAATCAGTCAAGTTTCTCTGATTAGAGGTAGATCACTGGCAAAAGAGGTTTATGCTTCCTCAAATCAGACAGAGACATTGGAGACAAATGAAGAAAATGTAAGATGATGGACTGACATTTTCCTATCTTCAAACTCTATATCAGTAGAGAAAAGAATCAACATGTGTAAGAGATGAAAATACACGGTGAAGAACCTGTGCACATGGGACACTTGTAATGGACAGGCCGTTATCTGGGCCATTATCTGATATATCCTTGCATGTACACCTTACCAAGTTGAGAATAGAGATTTTCCATGCTTAGAAAGCTAATACATATTACTGGTGTATTTACAGGCACAATATGTGATTATAGTCCGTTCTCAATATAGTAAGGATATAGCCTTTTATTATGGGTTAAACAAGGGAGAAAAAACTAAGTGAAGAAAAAAAAAAATCTAGAAGCCTCTCCTGGGATTTAAACCTGGGACATCTACATTTACCTCCCCTATCAACCTAGCCCAGTACTGCACAATGCTCTGCAATTTGGCATCACAGGTGTAACATCAACCAGCAGAGATATCAGGTCAATCCCTCCGAGCAACTGCCACTGAAAAGAAACTTGACAGCCGCAAAGTCCTATTGTATAGCCCGTAGCGCTCTACAGAATTTCTACAAGTGTCTATGAAAAATCACGGACTAGGGCTAGTTATACATTGGAATCATGCCTGGGTCCTTGAGACCAAGGGTGCCTATCTCCTCTGGGAGGCATTGCTCCCGGTTAGCCAGAATCCTACTCCACACTGATGAGGGGCAACACCCCGAAACAGCTGTCTGTGGATGGATACCTGGCTTAGGTTTTCCCCGTCATATCCTTAAAGCTTGTAAAAAAGCGGGATCTTGACATAGGGGCCACTTTTTCTTTTTTTTTTTATATATAAATATTTATTTAAAGAAATATCTTTAGATACAAATTCATTCACCAGAACAGAAGAACAACAGCCCATTCTGGTGCCAATAAACATCATAGGCCAATTCAATAAAAAAAAAAAAACACACATCCATTCAATTTAGTCCCCACCCCTTCCCACCCTAACCAGGGTGACGTCGATACATTCTCCACAACCCCCCCGCCATCAGTAAGGTCTACCCCACCGACACATCCTTATTCTATATTTAACCTTATTCCCCTTAATTCTTTGGTTTCACTCTTTCATATATACATATACGGTTCATCAATTGCTCCCATTCTTCCAGTGATGGCACAACCGCTACTCCCCAGTACCTGACTAATAATACTTTAGCTACCATACAACCTCTTAACCAATCCTGCTTTATTTTCCCCTTTATGTCCCTGTCTGTGCCAAGGCCCAGAATCGCAAAAGTTCCATCTGGTCTCCAACTTGTACCAATTGACTCAGAGAGGGATTCCAATACTTGGCCCCAAAATTTCTGTATCGCCGGACACTGCCATACTAAGTGAAATAAATCAGCTTCTTTATCTCGACACTTCCAACATCCCTGCATAGAGCTATCATTGCCCTTAAACTTATTTATCATTTTGGGAGTATAATATAGCCCATGTATTATTTTGAACTGAATTAATCTGTGACTTATTGAGGGTGTTGCCCTACTTATGTTCTTCTATATCTCTGGCCAACCTGCCTCTGGGATTCCCAATACCCTGTTCCAGTTACTCTTACTTCTGAACATAGAAATTACACACAATTCTTATATATATATATTCATATATTCATATATTTATTATATATATTTATTCTTATTTACACACAATTCAATGAGAACGATTGTCTTCAATCCCCCAAGAAAAATAGGAAAAATAAAAATAATAACAAAATTAAACACAGACTAATCACTAACCAATTATGGAATATTTAAGATCACAGATAGTGCACTTATGGAACAATCAGAATGAATCTCACTAATGGAACACCACTGCAAAATTAATTAATAAATTTCACATCGAACTATTAAATCAAAGGGTAGCATATTCTGAAGGGAAAAAGCAGATGTTATACTTCTATATCTTATATTTTATATTCTATATTTTATATTCCAAAGGAAAATACGGATGTTATACTTCTATATTTTATATCTTATCTTATATTATATATTTCATATTCTTTATGAAGTAGGAATGTCCTTATAGCTTTCCTAAAGAAAACATATCACTATCATATGTTTCTTTTATGGACTCTAATGGAATTGATGAAAAACAGTGCTCCCAAGAAAATATCTCCCCACTGATTATGATTGGACGGACAAAAACCCGACCCACAAGTGGGATGGAACCAATTAAGAAATCCCTATAATAAGACTCCATACCCAGAGGCTATCCATACCCACTGAGGAAGGAGCAGAGGCTCGAAACGCGTTTGGGGCAGTGAATATCCTCTGAGGTTCCAGCTGGACCGTCACCAAAAGGATTTTTATTTCCTAACAAAAAGATTGAAGAAACTAACCATCCGAACAAACAGGCGCTAAAAATTTGAATTTCCCGCCAGAAAAGCACGTGGACGCCAACGGTGACGTCACCGGAAGTGACGCCCGGACCTTAAGCTCTTATACTGAGCGGCAAATCGCGCGTGTGAGGACGCTCCACGCGACTGCCGCACATGCCACCCGATCCACAACTGTATACAAAGAGAGGACGAAAGTCCTAGAACAGAAGAAACATCGAGAGATTCATCACCCTATTGTTGGATTGGTAACGTACAGACCTCTGGGTCCACCAACTTATATCTATTTATACATCCATTTATATATGTATATCGTCTATATGAAGTGAATATTGGGACCAAAGAAATCCATAAGGAATATTCACAGGAAATACTCATATACTTGAGGATTTTGGGATAATATATGCGGAATCAATTGACTTTTATTTCCCAATATATGCCGAATTACTACATTTATCCTTGACTTTTATTTCCCAGTATATGCTGAACTACTACATTCATTCTTATCCCACTTGATTTTTATCCGGAGTTTACTATATTTTACTATATACTGTGTTATATTTTATTGCTACTTGTGTATTTCTATTTTACTATTTTCCATTAAACTAACTAATTTATTTAGCTCCATCCGTGCATCACCAATATACTGAGTGCCATCCCCCCTTTATACAAACCTTTCTACAACCACTTTTGTTTGACGTGGGGTGCGTCAAAAACTCGAGATAGAGCACCTTTTCTAATTCAAAAGCTGAGTGAGCCACCTAATCAGTATATTTACCCTACTTCTGAACATAGTTACTTCAGCCAAAGCTTCCCTTAATTTACTATAAATATCAGATATCTTTTGTTTCCCCTCTCTCCCCCTTGCAGCACAATATTCCAAAAAACCATTTCTTTGTATCTTCAAATAACCCTTATCGACCGTGCAGTCATATGCGTGCTTCAATTGCATATATCTGTATATATCTAGCAAAGTGCCCCGCATCCCAATTAATTCCTTATAGGTCTTTACCCCCTCCAAACCTACAATATCCCCCACTTTCGTGATATCTTTCTTAATCCAATACTCCGTATCCTTTATTTTAAAAAATTCCACCAAGTTTGTGTTATTCCATAGTACCGAGAAAGGTAGTGCATGTGAGATCTGCAACAGCTTTTTCAACCTATTCCATACTTTTTGCATCGTACTCCTAATTATACATAGTGGTTCCCTTTTCTCCAATTGTCCTGATTCTAACTCTAAGAACACATTCTCTATATATCCTCCATTTTTGAGTGCCAAAAATTCCCTTAATCTGCTATTACCCACCGCCAAACATCTTTGCAATTGTGCACTAAAGAAATAGCCCTGGAACCATGGGATCGCTAGTCCTCCATCCCTCTCGGCAAGCCAGAGATATCTTTGCTTCATCCGAACTCTCTTTCTTCCCCAGATTAAGTCATTCATCAGTCTTTCTAGGTGGTAGAAAAACCTGTCCTATATCCAAATTGGGGCCGCCATAACTGGATATAATACCAGGGGCAAAATTATAGATCTAATAAGCATCATCCTATCTGCTTGCGTGAGAGAGAGGTCCCCCCAGATCCTTACCTTGGCCTTAAAGGATAACTGTCACATTTAGACCCAAATTTCAGTTTTCATATATGTAGTTACTAATATGATAATATACCTGAATCAATAACTATTAGACTTACTTACCCCTTATTTAATAAGATTCAGCCCTTAGCAACCAGTCTGCATAAAACTGCAATTTCACTATTCTGTTAAGATGGCCACCCTCAGCCCTGAGGCTAATCCATAGGAAGCCTGCAGTGAAGTTAGTGAAGACCAGCTCTGTATAGGGGGGTCTTGCAGTGAAGTTCCCAGGTCTGGCTGAAGCCTGTAGTCCTTCTACAAGCTCTCCTCTTATCAGATAAGGCTGTCATTTATACACTGAGCAGCCTGCATATGTACATTCTCCAGAACTGCTAAGGGAGTGTCTGCCAAGCACAGGCATGTGGAGAAGTTCACACACACTGCCCAGCACTGTTATCTCCTGTCAGGAAGAACCTGGCTTTTTATACATTCCCTTACAATGTTGACTCACTATCAGTTCCCAGTGCACGCAGCGTGCTCTGTCCTCATCTGGTAGACGGAAGGAGCATAGCAACCTGATTTTATCTCAGGTAAATATAGCCAATACTGGGGACTTTTAGGTGGCTTTTAGGGGTTATTTATTAAACAATCAGAAATTAAAACAGGGCCAACAAGGTAATATTGATCACCAAAATCCAATAGTAAAAAAAAAAAAAATTTGACAGTTATACTTTAACCTTTTCTAATAGCGGTGGGAGATTTAGCTCGTTAAAGCTGCCTACTTTAGCACCCACCTTGATGCCAAGGTATTCAATGTGGTCTGATACCTGCAACACATCGAGCTCATAATCCACCTCGGGTACCTCCCGATTTAGCGGCAGTAATGAGGATTTTTTCCAATTTATACCTAAACCTGCAAATCTACCAAACTCCTCTATAACGCCGATGACATGTGGGACCACTCTCCAACCGTCTCTCAAGAACATGATCATGTCATCAGCGTAGAGACTCAGCTTATCTGCTTCCCCCCTAACACCAAACCCAATAATTTGTGGATCCTGCCTCATCCTTTCAGCCAAAGGCTCAAGACTCAGAGCAAAAAGTAAGGGGGAGAGCGGGCAGCCATGCCTCGTTCCTCGCCGAAGTTCAAACCTCCTGGAATTCATCCCATTTACCCTCACTACCGCATTAGGCAGTCTATACAGCAATTTAACCATCCTTATATATCTTTCCCCTAGTCCAAAGCGGGACATCACCTTCCATAGGAATGACCACTCCACCCTGTCAAACGCCTTAACAGCGTCCAGCGACAGGATGGAGCAGTCACCCCCCCCCCCTACCTGGAGATTCAAAAAAAACCTGAGTAAGCTGTCCTGAATCAGTCTCCCAGGGATAAAACCCGTCTGGTCTCCGTGGATCAAGGAAGCGGCAACCCCCCTCAATCGATTTGCCAGGACTTTGGCAAAAATTTTATAATCCGAGTTCAGCAGCGAGATGGGTCTATAAGATCCCACCTCGCTGGAACTCTTCCCTTTGAGGATGAGGACGATCGCCGCCTCCCTAAAGGACACAGGGAGAGATCCACAGCACAGAGATTCCTTAAGAACCTCCAACAGCATAGGTAGCAGGGTCTTTGCATGAAACTTATAGACTTCGAAGGGGAGCCCATCATTACCCGGGGATGTGTTGAGTCTAACCTGCGATATCACCTCCTGCAGTTCCGATAATTGAATTGGCTTACTTAGCCCTTCGAATACGATTCCTCCAAGCTAGGAAGTCTAATTTGGTCTAGATAGTTACCAAGATCGGTTTTTTCATAGCCGCATTCTGAGGCATACAGGGCTGAAAAGGCATTTACAAATTCCTCTCGGATCATTTCGTTCTCTGCAATTACTGTACCAGTTTTACTTTTGATCGTATTGATTTTAATAGGATCTTCTCGATTCGACGCTAAAGCAGACAGGAACTTGCTCGGACGGCCCTCTTCAAAGAAGCGTTTTGTCCCTGAAAAAATAACTTATTTTGTGTCTTGTTAATCTGCATTTGTCTATATTGAAGCATTAATTCTTTGAATTCCTTTCTAAGGGCCTCTGTATTTTGCTTCTCAAAATCATTTTGCACCCTTTTTATTTTATTTAACAACTCTTCCTCTTGTTGAAAAAAGGTAGCGCGTTTCGTTTTAATCTTACTATAGTAAATCCCTCGCAGAAATGCTTTAAGCGCATCCCAAACAAAATGGATATGAGTTGATCCTATATTAACTCGCCAAAACTCTTCAATCATTATATCTACTTCTTCCACCTCATTCAACACCTTTAACCAATGGGGATTCAACTTAAACGAACGGTTTCCTGACTGAGAGGTACCCTTACAGATTACTAGGACCGGAGAGTGATCCGATAACCCATGTACTTCATATTTCATTTTTACAACATGCTCTACCATTTCTTTATTCACAAGTGCCAAATCTATCCTTGAGAGAGAGCTGTAGGTTGCACTAAAGCATGAAAAAACTTTCTTCTGACCATAGAGCTTACGCCATACATCTATTGGCCACTTAATATGGTGGATTTGGTGATCTCTGTAATGGAGACACCCCTTTGCTTGGTTTTCCTTCCTTTGAGGGATATCTGGCTTTCATTGTGTTGTAGACCCATAACTGGGGCTCCACATTTATTTTGCATACTCTGGGTAATAGAGGCAGAGGAGAAGTGGCCAGGATCTGGGACTTCTAAGATTAGATCCCAGACAGAGGGATACTCTTCCTGGTCTCCTATTACTATGACAGATTTACTGCTTTTACCGATTTGGGTGGTTTTAGGTGGAGAGTTGCAACCTACATTACTGATGCAGGTTGCATTGCTCTATTATTAAAGGGGTTTTCCAAGATTTTTTTAAACACTACACTGACTCATAAAGCGCAGTTACGTATATACAGCTTGTCCATCCGCTATTGTGTCACCAGCAATGATAAGCCAAGATCCATACTCGTTAATGCCACTTGTTTGGATCTGCCGGCTACCAATATACTATTATGTGACAGAAGAGAAATATAGTATTTTTTCGTGGGAAAGCCGAAGTGCGGGACAGAAGAGTAGCACGATAATAACAGCTCAGTCTTCTTTATTACTACAGAGATATTGCTTGTTACAGTCTCAGCCTCATCTTTAGCATCTGTCACATACCAGGCAATGCCGGTTCATTGTAGCTGCCAGGAAGATTCCCGCCAGCCCCGGCTCCTCAATTCTCCTCTTTCCAGCAAATGGAGGCTAACATCCATTACTTTATCTTAACTGTCAGAGAAATTTTACAAGGATCAAAATACGACCCATATGTACACTTAGAAGACAGATCTCTTCCATGACAGTAAGAAATAAATGAATAGGGCGCTCTTTTTTTTTTTAAAGGTAACATTCTTTAGGATGCTGCCAGACTCTAGTGGAGATTTATCAAAATTCGTGTAAAGGAGAACTGTCTCTGTTGCCCATAGCAACCAGATTTCACCTTTCATTTTTCAAAGCTCCTTTGGAAAACGAAAGGTGAAATCTAATTGGTTGCTATGGGCAACAAAGCCCTTTTTACTTTGCACCAATTTTGTTAAATCTCCCCCTATGTTTATTTCTGCACTTTTTACATGGCCTGGGTTGGGCTTTCTTTTAGTCATACAACTTAGGGCTCATTTACACGACCACATCTGTTTTTGTGGTCTGCAAAACATGGATACCAGCCACATGCGTTCCGCATTTTGCGTAACGCACAGGGTCATCCCTATATAGAAATTCCTATTGTTTCCCATGATTCCAGGCCGCGGAACAGTATCATGGAGGCGTAAAGCATCTTTTGCGGCACCATTGAAATGAATGGCTCAGCGCCCGTTCCGCAAAATTGTAGAACGGATGCGGACCCAGAAATACAGCGTTCTGAATGAGCCCTTAGGCTGAGTTCACACTTCAGTTATTTGGTCAGTTATTTCCATCAGTTATTGTGAGACAAAACTAGATGCGCGTCAAAAACACAGAACAGGTGCAGATCTTTCCATTGTACCTGCTCTCTGAGTAGGCTTCACTACTGGTGGAAATAACTGACCTAATAACGGAAGTGTGAACGCAACCTAGGGTACTTTCACACTAGCGTTAAAGTTTTCCGGTATGGAGTTCCTTCCTAGGGGCTCAATACCAGAAAAAAACGCTTCATTTTTGTCCTAATGCATTCTGAATGGAAAGCATTCCATTCAGAATGCATCAGGAGGTCTTCAGTTCGGTCACTTTTACGGTATTTGCCCAGAGAAAATACTGCAGCGTGTGGTAAGGAGATAACACGGGAGACCCACCATTGTCAATTCACTCTCTCCTCCCTTTCTTTGCACAGAGCACGCCCATTTCACTCCCAAACAAAAAGCCCCATTTTCACTCCATGGAATCAGCTCGACTTTACCCCACTCTACCCTATTTTTTTCCACAAGACCAAAGTTAAAAATAGCACCTGGAAATACTTTTTTGGTACCTGTTATGAAGGGGTTCTAAGCGAGCCAAGTAGGTACCACAAAGTCACATGAGCACACTGCTGACTAGTGATTGGTTCTACAGAATCTTCTACACTACTACCAGCTACACTGAAGGGGCACCATATCCACAGTGCGAAAAAACAAAACAAACAAAAAAGAAAACTGTATTGTACAGCTAACACCATGCCGAGGAAAAGCGGGTTGTTTTCGGTCTTAGGTTTCCTACAGGTAAAACTCGAAAAATTAGAATATCGTGCAAAAGTTCATTTATTTCAGTAATGCAACTTAATAGGTGAAACTAAAATATGAGATAGACTCATTACATGCAAAGCGAGATATTTCAAGCCTTTATTTGTTATAAGTTGGATGATTATGGCTTACAGTTATGAAAACCCCAACTTTACAATCTCAGAAAATTAGAATATTGTGAAAAGGTTCAATATTCTAGGATTAAAGTGCCACACTCCAGTCAGCTAATTAATCCATAACACCTGCAAAGGGTTCCTGAGCCTTTACATTGTCTCTCAGTCTGGTCCAGTAGGAATCACAATCATGGGGAAGACCGCTGACCTAACAGTTGTGCAGAAAACCATCATTGACACCCTCCATAAGGAGGGAAAGCCTCAAAAGGTAATTGCAAAAGAAGTTGGATCTTCCCAAAGTGCTGTATCAAAGCGCATTAATAGAAAGTTATGTGGAAGGGACATCTGTGGAAGAAAAAGGTGCACAAGCAGCAGGGATGACCGCAGCCTGGAGAGGATTGTCAGGAAAAGGCCATTCAAAAGTGTTGGGGACTTTCACAAAGAGTGGACTGCGGCTGGAGTTAGTGTATCAAGAGCCACCACACACAGGCGGATCCTGGACACGGGTTTCAAATGTCGTATTCCTCTTGTCAAGCCTCTCCTGAACAACAAACAACGTCAGAAGCATCTCACCTGGGGTAAAGAGAAAAAGAACTGCTCTGTTGCTCAGTGTCCAAAGTCCTCTTTTCTCATGAGAACAACTTTTGAATCTCTTTTGGAAACCAAGGACCCAGAGTCTGGAGGAAGAATGGAGAGGCACACAATGCAAGATGCTTGAGGTCCAGTGTGAAGTTTCCACAGTCTGTGTTGACTTGGGGAGCCGTGTCATCTGCTGGGGTTGGTCCACTGTGCTTCATTAAGTCCAGAGTCCACGCAGACGTCTACCAGAAGATTTTGGAGCACTTCATGCTTCCTTACGCAGATGAGCTTTATGGAGATGGTGACTTCATTTTCCAGCAGGACTTGGCACCTGCCCACACTGCCAAAAGTACCAAAACCTGGTTTATTGACCATGGGATTACTGTGCTTGATTGGCCAGCGAACTCGCCTGACCTGAACCCCATAGAGAATCTATGGGGCATTGCCAAGAGAAAGATGAGAGACCGGACAATGCAGAAGAGCTGAAGGCTGAAGCATCCTGGTCTTCCATAACCCCTCAGCAGTGCCATAGGCTGATAGCATCCATGCCACGCCGCACTGCGGGGCCCAAACCATGTACTGAGTACATATGCATGATTATACTTTTCAGAGGTCTTACATTTTTCCATTTAACATCCTTTTTTTATTGATTTCATGTAATATTACAATTTTCTGAGATTGTGAATTTGGGGTTTTCATAAGCTGTAAGCCATAATCCTCCAAATTCTAACAAATAAAGGCTCGAAATATATCGCTTTGCATGTAATGAGTTTATCTCATATATTAGTTTCACCTTTTAAGTTGCATTACTGAAATTAATGAACTATTGCACAATATTCTAATTTTTGAGTTTCACCTGTATGTCCAGGTGCTTTCTGTAAGGCAAACCTCTGGAGCTACCATTTACAGATCAGAGCTGCAGTTCAGGCAATATGGCTGCTCCCATAATCATGAAAGAAAAAATAGTGAAAAGAATATGTTTCCGAATAGATTGTTAGTCCTTAGAAATGGAGTGCCTTCACTGTAGGATAGCAGCCATATTTACCATACAAGTCCATACGTAATTTCAAATATGTGTTTTATGAAGTTTTGTTACCAAAAGCTTTTTTTCCATGTGTTTGGACCTATAATTTTACGATGTAATAAAAAATTATGCATTCATTGAGGTATGTTTGTAAAAATGGCTCATGATGCCCCTGATCTTCACTGGTGTATTTTACAGCAGTTGCCTGGTTTAGAAAAGGTGTACTTAACACATTTTTTGGGGCTTTGATACCCAAGCATTTTTTTCTGATCATACATTTTGACTATTGGAAAACACCTAAAAAATTGAGTAAAAAAAAAAAAAAAAGGAATGCGCTGTTTGCAGAACATTTCACAATTCTCTATTGGATTTCATCAAACATCTGCCCTACTGCATTATTTGAAAAAAAAATTCTGCAATTGTCTGCAAAGTTATATGCGATATCAACCTCAGATAGATTTAAAGGGGTTATCTGGTAAATCGTACTGATGATGTATCCTCTGGATAGGTCATCAATATCAGATCGGTGGGGGTCCGACACCCAGGACCCCTGCTGTTCAGCTGCTATTAGAGGCCAGTACTCTGAGGCCATGTAAAGTCACTGTACATCGGTCACATGGCCATCTTGCAGCCCGGCCCCATGGAAGTAAATGGGGCTGGGCTGCAATACCAAGCACAGCCACTATACAATATACGGTGCTGTGCTTGGAGAGATGTCGGGAGACGGCTGCACTTACCAGTGCTCCGGTGAGTGCAGCGGCTCCTGAAACACCTAATCGGCGGGGACACGAGGACCTGGACCCCTGCCGATGTGATAATGTTGATCTATCCTGTATCTGGATCACCCCTTTAAAGAAGGCCTTAGTCACACACAGCAAAATATCATGTCACACAAAATACATATTACATTGTTCCACTAGGATGCAATCTGGCTTTATCAGTCTATTATTCCTATGAATTAACATTTTATGGGTGTATGGTACATAAAGCACTATTACATTTTATCTGCCGGCATCTGCTAACATTAGAAAATTAAAAGCCGCTTAAGAAGTGTTTTCGGTGACTCCCTTAAAGCCATCAAGTGCAGATATTATAATGGGGCGTGCCTGTGACCAGATCATTTCGTATGGCCACATGCAGGTATTAGGTTCCTATGCTAAATACGGTAAAGCCCTGCGCTCTCTTCATTTCATCCCAAGAAGATTAATATCCACTGCATGAAATACCCAAGCCAGAGTACACGCTTTGTATTTTTCGAACCAACCCTATAAAATCAGCCATTTGTAATCCAGCTGCGTGCTTATTAGCTGTGAACCATAGCCGCTCGGCTCATTCTCCTAATCTTCCGTCTTAACTCCACTTATTTGGCTTATTTTTTTTTTTTTTCTTTCCTCGCTGCTGCTCCTTTGCAAAATACAACACTGCCCCTTCTAAGATTAATTGATCATCAATTTAATCCTAATTTGGACCAAGTCAGGTGGTAAATGGACCATTTTCGCTTGATTGTTAGTGAAATGTGTGCAAGCACATTGATAAATTTTGATTATTTATCAATTACCGCCAAATGAACTAAATCTATTGAATAAATTCCAACCTGATTGCCATAATAGGGTTGGAAAATATTGCTATTGATAATGATTCTCGCTAATCGTCTTTTTCCGGCTGCCGTCCCCGGGTTGTCGGCGAGACAACAAAGAATTCATTTTTCATAACATCAGCAGCGTATGCCTCCGCAATCCTTCATTAATCAGATACATTATGGGGCTGCTCCGCCGTAATGTGTGTTGCTTTGCTCAGAAAGCCTAAAACACTTTGTCATATTTTATGTCAATTATCAGTAATTTTAATATCCTTCCATCAAGGCATCTTGTAATAGTTAACATATGCTACAGTAAGTGTCTTAAGACTCCTTGAGATGAGTTATGCTGCCGACAGGGTTTAGCGAGTCACAATGCCGTCGGCGGCAATGCAAATAACAAAAAAGACAGCCTAATGAGAAAAATGTCCCTTGATCTTAATTTCTGATTGCACAGGCTAAGTCACTTAGAGCCGGGGTGGAGCTGCGTCGCTTCTAAACGAATCTGCCAGTGTGTTTTCCCAAAGTTAATGGAAAAGCCGCTCTCTGGAAAATGGAAAAAAGAATTAGACCCGACACACATTCAGCAACCCTAATACTGTATTTTTGAGGCATGTAGCCAGTGCCAGTTCAAATGACAAAACCAAATTACTGTTGTCATTTTATTAAGGGTATCCGCTGTGCACGGAGCTAACTGAAATGTGCAAAACTGTATAAAAGCCATGCACAATGTCTTTAACTTCCAGCCCGGAGGAAAGCCTGGGCCAGTGCTTCATTTTCCTTTCGTTTCTGACTGCAGGTCTCGCCCAAGGTCACACTTTAGTAAATGTGCACCCGGCGCCGCTGCGGAATTATAAATGATACGGAATAGAGGCCACTGTTCACTGAATTTCTATTTCAGCAGCAGAATATGCTGCCACTGACTCAAACGGATTTCTTTATTACGGCCAAGAAATTAATCATAATCTGGCTTTTCAGGTCTGAATGGGCAGGTAGTTAAGCTGTAAACGGATTGTGTAAAACCAAGAGATCAATGTGCGGCGCACAAGTTAATGAGGATTCGCTCATTTCCATTAGACGGACTGACCTCATCTGGGAAGTTAGGGGAGAGAAAAATTATTTTTTTTGAATTTGACTGAAATATCTTGAGTGTTTGTTAAAAAGTAAGTGCAACGCAGGTCTTTAAAGGGGTAATTGATGTAAAAAATAAAAATCAGACATCGCGTCGTAGATGACAATACCTTTAGAACCAGCCCTGTATCTCACATGGGTCCAGAGATCTCCACATTCATTGCTGAGGAATGTGGAAATGAGGAAAAGAATAAACAGCAGGTGGCGATATACAGATACATTTAACTCCTTAAGGACACGGCCCTACTTCACCTTAAGGACCAGGCCATTTTTTGCAAATCTGACAAGTGTCACTTTATGTGGTGATAACTTTAAAACACTTTTACTTATCGAGGCCATTCTGAGATTGTTTTTTCGTCACATATTGTACTTCATGACACTGGTCACATTTTGTCAAAAAAGTTCATTTTTATGTAAAAAAAAAAATACTAAATTTACCAAAAATTTTGAAAAATTTGCAAATTTTCAAGGTTCAATTTCTCCACTTCTATAATAGATAGTAATACCTCCAAAAATAGTTATTACTAGAGATGAGCGAACATTTAAAAAAAGTCCGTTGTTCGGGGTTCGGGTGGTGGTTAATTGCGCATCCCGTTATGGATTCCACAATAGCGCATATGGAATCCATAAGGGGCGGCTGCCACCAACCCGAACTGTAGAACAGCTGAAGGACCTGGCGTGTCGTCACTGTCATGTGATCAGTGCAGGGGGCGTGGCTCAGCACGGGATCTGATCCCGTGCTGAGCCACGCCCTGCACTGATCACATGACAGTGACGTCACCGCCCCTTATGGATTCCATATGCGCTATTGTGGAATCCATAACGGGATGCGCAATTAACCACCACCCGAACAACGGACTTTTTTTAAATGTTCGCTCATCTCTAGTTATTACCTTACATTCCCCATATGTCCACTTCATGTCTGGATCATTTTGTGAATGCCATTTTATTTTTGGGGACGTTACAAGGCTTAGAAGTTTAGAAGCAAATCTTGAAAATTTTCAGAAAATTTCAAAAACCCACTTTTTAAGGACCAGTTCAGGTTTGAAGTCACTTTGTGAGGCTTACATAAAAGAAACTACCCAAAAATACACCCCTCAAGGTATTCAAAACTGATTTTACAAACCCTGTTAACGCTTTAGGTGTTCCACAAGAGTTCATGGCAAATGGACATAAAATTTCAGAATTTCGATTTTTTTGGGCAAATTTTCTATTTGAATAAATTTTACAGTAACAAAGTAAGGGTTAACAGCCAAACGTAACCCAATATTTATAGCCCTGATTCTATAGTTTGCAGAAACACGCCATATGTGGTTGTTAACTGCTGTTTTGCCAAACAGCAGGGCATAGAAGGAAGGGAACGCCATATGGTTTTTGGAAGGCAAATTCTGATGGATTGGTTTATTTACACCATGGCCCATTATAAGCCCCCCTGATGCACCCCTAGAGTAGAAACTCCAAAAAAGTGACCCCATTTTGGAAACTACTGGATAAGATAGCAGTTTTGGTGGTATTATTTTTAGGGTACATATGATTTTTGGTAGCTCTATAAGGCTACGTTCACACGACGACAATTGTCGCGCGACAAAAAGTCGCACTATTGTCGCGCAACAATTTTTATAATGGGAGTCTATGGTGTCGCAGTGCGACATGCTGCGACTGCGACACGAGAGTTGGAAAAAATCCATCTGGGATGGATTTTTTGCGACTGTTGTGTCGCAATCGCAACATGTCGCATGTTGCACATGCGACACCTCCATAGACTCCCATTATAAAAATTGTCGCGCGACATTAATGTGACATCAATGTCGCGCTACAAATGTTGCAGTGTAGTGGTTCCCAAATTGTCGCGCGACAATTGTCGTGGTGTGAACGTAGCCTAATACATTTTTGTCAGACAAGGTAATAAAAAATAGAAATTCTGAAATTTCATCTCCATTTGCCATAAACTCTTGAGGAACACCTAAAGGGTTAACAAAGTTTGTAAAATCAGTTTTAAATACCTTGAAGGGTGCAGTTTCTTATATGGGGTCACTTTTATGGAGTATCTACGCTAGGGGAGCATCAGGGGGGCTTCAAATGGGACATGGTGTCAAAAAAACAGTCTGGCAACATCTGCCTTCCAAAAACCATATGGCGTTCCCTTCCTTCTATGCCCCGTCGTTTGGCGATACAGCAGTTTACGACCACATATGAGGCGTTTCTGTAAACTACAGAATCAGGGCAATAAATATAGAGTTTTGTTTGACTGTTAACCCTTGCTTTGTTACTGGAAAAAAATGATTAAAATGGAAAATTTGGAAAGAATTTCTGTTTTGGGACCGTTTTTATTTTATTTTTGTGACTGTGTTCATCTGAGGGATTAGGTCATGTGTTATTTTTATAGAGCAGATTCTTACGAACGCGGCAATACCTAATGTATCTACCTGTCTACTCTTAAATTTATTTAGGTTTTACACTATAATATCCTTTGTTAAACAAACAAAAAATCTTTTTAGTATCTCCATAGTCTGAGAGTCAGTTTTTTTTTTTTCATTTTTGTCCAATTGTCTTAGGTAGGGACTCATTTTTGGGGGATTAGATGACGGTTTTAATGGCACTATATTGGGGTGCATATGACTTTTTGATCGCTTGCTGTTAGACTTTTTGTGATGTTAGGTGACAAAAAACTGCTTTTTACAGTATTTTTTTTTTGTGGTGTTTACCTGAGGGGTTAGTTCATGTGTTATATTTATAGTTTAGGTTCTTACGGATGCGACAATACCTAATATGTCTACTTTTATTTATTTAGGTTTTACACAATCATATAATTTTTGAAACAAAAAAAAAATCATCTTTTAGTGTCTGCATAGCCTAAGAGCCATAATTTTTTATTTTTTGGGCGATTTTCTTAGGTAGGGTATAATTTTTTGCAGGATGAGATGACGGTTTTAATGGCACTATTTTGGCATGCATATGACTTTTTGATCGCTTGCTATTAGACGTTTTGTGATGTAAGGTGACAAAAAATGGCTTTTGACACAGTTATTTTTTTTTTTTGCGGTGTTCATCTGGGGGGTTAGGTCATGTGTTATTTTTATAGTTTAGGTTCTTACGGACGCGGCGATACATAATATGCCTACTTTTTATTTATTTATTTAGGTTTTCCACAATCATATTTTTGAAACAAAAAAAAAAAATCATGTTTTAGTGTCTGCATAGCCTGAGAGCCATAATTTTTTTTATTTTTTAGGCGATTTTCTTAGGTAAGGTATCATTTTTTGCGGGACGAGGTGACTGTTTGATTAGTACCATTTGGGAGTAGATACAACTTTTTGATCACTTTTGTTAACTTTTTTGGGAAGTGAGGTGGGCAAAATTAAAATTTTATCATAGTTTATTTTTTTTTAATGACGTTCAACGTGCGGGGAAAGTAACAAACTCATCTTATAGATCAGGTCGTTACGGACAAGGTAATATATAACATGTGTAGTGTATTTTATTTTTTTAATTTTTATTAGTGATAAAAGTGTTTTTTTAATTTTTACCTTTTTTCACTTTTTTTTTTTTTTTAACCCAGACCCACTTGGTTCTTGAAGATCCAGTGGATCTGGTGTCTGTATAATACAGTACAGTACATTATATAATGTACTGTACTGTATTTTTTACTTGACACTTCGTCTGATCAGACTTTTGCTTTTAGCAGAAGTCTGATCAGAGTTCTGTTACCATGGCAAGCAGGACGCCTTTGAAGGCGTCCTGTTGCCATGGTTACCCTCCTCCGCTACTATAACAGAGCAGCGGAGGATGGGGAGCAGGGTGGATTTGATTTAAATAGTTTTCTACATAAAGCTACTTTCACAGTTGCGTTTGGGGATCCGCTTGTGAGATCCGTTTAAAGGTCTCACAAGAGGCCCCAAACTGATCCGTTCAGCCCAAATGCATTCCGAATGGATGCGGATCCGTTCAGAATGCACTGGTTTGGCTCCATACCGCCTCCTTTCCGTTTTGGAGGTGGACACCAAAACGCTGCTTGCAGAGTTTTGGTGTCCGCCTGGCGATGCTGAGCCAAACGGATCCGTCCTCACTTACGATGTAAGTCAATGGGGACGGATCTGTTTGCATTAACTTTCAATGGGGGTCAGAACGTATCCGTTTGGGACTTAGCATTTTTTTCCACATATAATACAAACCGATCCGTTCTGAACGGATGCATTGGTTTGTATTTTTAGTGCGGATCCGTCTGTACAAGTACTGGACGGACCCGCACCGAACACAAATGTGAAAGTAGCCCTAAGACTAATTCTTGCTGGTATAACTTATAATATGCAAGTAGATGAAGATTTGCTGTGAAGAAGAGGCATATGATCTCTGCTGAGTCAAATTCAGTTTTGAGAACTGCAAAAGTAAACCAAGCATCTGTGATAATATCTTGTAGGCAGAGAAACTGCCCAATTGTGAATGGATTAATGGAATTTATTTACAAAAAAAAAATTAAACATATACAGCCTTATTCTACATAATTAAACTAATTTATTTCATGATGGAATAATCTTTGGATGGTAATATATATTTCCTCAAAAAGCATTTTATATAAAAAACCCAATTTAAATAAAAAAAAATCCAATTTAAATCCGATTTAAATCAAATAAATCCGATATAAATCAAATAAATCAGATTTTTTTTTTAAAAAATCATTGATTTTTATCCACCCTGGAGGGAGGGAAGCTGGGGACTGGAGCTAGGATGGCAGCCGTTACAAGCAGAGTGTCAGCCATGTGCTGACACTATGCTTGCTAACCTCGGCCATCCTGAAATTGTGCGGGGGGCGGGCAGAGGATCGCACGCCCGCCCCCCCGCACCACCCGCAAGCCTCACAATGAGGGCACGGATGGGGGGGCGGCGGGGGGGCGATGTTGGAGGTTAGAAAAATAAAAATAAAACATTTGCACGATCGCAGCAGGAATCATGTTTCTATTGCGATTTTTTCTTTTTTTACATCCGATTTTATTCAGGACGTATGGGTACACCCTGTGTCCTTAAGGACTCGGACATTAGGGCGTACCCATACGCCCTGTGTCCTTAAGGGGTTAATTGAATAGCTCACTGGTTATATTATTTTTAGTTACGTGCAATTACAAAAGTATTTAGATTCAGGAGCTGCTTTAAAAAATGAAGAATATGTTTTTTGACACAACCCCTTTAACACACCGTGATGTACCGGTATGGCGCTGAGGTAATGTACAGAGCGGGCTGCTATGGTGAGCCTGTTCCATATGCAGTGGGTGCCAGCTGTATCATACAGCAGGCACCTGGCCACAATGACAGGGAGCGGCGATCATGCAGAAGTCCCTCTGATGCTGCGATCAACACTGATCGCAGCAACTCTTGAGGTAAGCCAGAGGGTTGTGGCTCCCTCTACCTTCCTATTGAGCTCCCCGCAGTGAAATCTCGGGGCTCTGATTGATTATCATGGCTGCCTAGATGCATCTGAAGATTCACAGGGCTGCCATGGTAAACTTCCTGCTAAGCTGTGCACAAGGCACAGCTCAGCAGGGAGCGTGTCAAAATGCCATTCTCCCTAATAGATCTCCATTAGTGTGAATGGGACAAAGGTTCAAACAATCTGAAATTCAAGCCCCCTAAGGGGGTAAAAGTGATTACAAAAAGTAGAATTTTATTTTATTTTAACTAAAAAATTTAAATTTTAAGAGTTTAAATCACCCCCGTTTCCCAATTTTACATATAAAAATATCTATATAATTAAAAAAAATAAAACATATCAGGTTTTTTAGTCACTCCCCCAAAATTTTTTTTTGCAACAGTAATCAAAAAGTCGTACTTACCACAAAAATGGTACCAATGAAAACGATAGTTTTGGTAACGCCGTATTCGTATTTTAAAGTAAATATACTCCAATTTCATGGTACTAAAAAACCCATTTAGACTTTTTTTTAGATTGTTCATCTACACATTCTGTGACACACGACTGCAACTCTGGTGAGCGGGCTAGCAGATGGCCCTGTTATTTTCCACTTGAAATAGAATCGGTAAGGACTTACCTGATAGATCGTGTGCCACCACTCTGGTTCTCCCAGCCGGGCTTTGTTTACCCTGCGGACCACCTGACGAGCCCAGTGATTAGCTGCGGAGGTCACGTGTTGCTGGCATGACAATGCTGCAGTCTGGTAAATAGAGCCCAGCCGGAAGAACTGGAGAGGCAGCATGCGATCCATCAAGTAAGTACTAACTTACCAGTTTTTTTTATTCCTGGAGGATCCCGAGGATTGTAGGGTTTAGTCAGACAACCCACTCATAAAATGAAAAAAAAAAAAAATCTTCCGAGTTATCTCCACGACTCCAGCCAGCTCATTAGGGAACTAACAACCATAAGCTGGCAAGAGTCATACGCCTTCCTAACAATGGACGTTACATCCCTCTACACCAATATTAGACACGATCTGGGTCTGGAGTGTGTCAAATCAGTTTTGGAACGTGATATCAACCTCAAACCCCCCCAAATAAATTTCCTATTAAATAGTTTACGCTTCATCCTGGAAAACAACTATTTTATCTATAATGGGAACATATACCACCAGTGTAAAGGGACCGCCATGGGGACTCGGGTAGCGCCGTCCTTCGCCAATCTCTTTATGGGGGAGTTCGAGGAAACTCACATAACTAACCATCCAACATATAAAAAATCAGATTGTATACTTCAAGCGATACATAGATGACGTGTTCATCATATGGAACGGAGATGAGACCACTGCAATAGCATTTAGCCAGTCTCTAAATACCACAGAATGGGGCATCACTTTCAGCCCCAAGTTCAGTAAGATAGAAATAGAATTTTTAGACATTCTAATTTCTAATAATAATAATACCATATCTACTAAAACTTACTTCAAATCCGTGGATACGAATAGCTACATACATTACTCAAGTTTTCATCATAAAAAATGGCTCCAAAATATCCCATACAGTCAATATAAAAGAATAAGGCGAAACTGCACAAACAAAAAAGATTTTTTACAACAAGTACGCATCATACAGAAACGATTCTCTGACAAAAATTACCCAGCACAACTTTTAAAAAATGCAATGAAAAAAACCATATCTACCACCCAGGAAGAATGCCTCACTGTATCCAATAAGAATCAAGTAGACGAATTCCGAGTAAATTTTGTCACACAATACAGTACCTCCAACAAAAATGTTAGAGAAATCCTTGCCAAACACTGGCATATACTACTGGGTGACCCTCACCTATCTAAACATCTACCCCGAAATCCAAAAGTCACTTAGAGACGGGCCCCCACCATTAAGAGCATCTTAGCTCCCAGCAAACCAAAACAGCATATAAAAGAACAAAATAGTCAAACCACTCCATCTATAACTGGGAGCTACAAATGTAGATCGAAACGATGCTTATGCTGCCATATTATTACACATAACCAAACAATGTTTAAGTCAAATAGAAATGGGATGACATTTCCAATAAAACAATACCTGACATGCCAATCCACCTATATCATATATCTAATTGAATGCGCATGTGGCCTACAATACGTGGGCCGCACCACACAGGCCCTACATTGTCGTATGAATCAGCACAGATCTAACATACAGCGTGGGTACCTTAAACACGGCTTATCTCGACACTGTACTACTGCCCGTGAAAAAAGTAAACATACCATAAAAGTAACCCCAATAGAACAAATCCCAGAAAACCCCCTCAACCGCTTTGACAAGTTGCAAAAACGTGAGGTCTTCTGGATATACCAACTAGACACCTTGACCCCGTACGGTTTAAATGAAATGAGTGAAACAATCCTGTAATCAACATCTTCTAGCGGGTACGCTTATACATATGTATATATGTGTATATATATATATGGGCGTGTATGTACATATATGTATGTGTGTGTATTTTATACATAGTTCACTTACTCCATTATTATCAACATTTTTATTTTTACTGATATACCCATATTTGTGCATGTATATGTGTACATTGTTCACCTATTCTATTCCACTCTCTATTCTATTTTCACAAATGTCCCCTCAAAGTCTCCATGCGTTCTCTATATGTACTTTATCTAATCCCCACCTCACCTGGCGAATTTTAAATAGTATAATTAGCTCCCATTTTAGAATCACTGCACATTCAACTGTGTCGAACTACAAGCGACATAATTACTAGATATCTATCTCTTTGAACGAACGGCGGTACCTCTGAAGCTTAGGAGGGTGTGGATGTGAACAGTGGGCGTGCCAATCGCAATGCGACAGCCCCAACTCCACACATAAGAATATGAGCCGCCTCAGGGAAGCCCAGGGAGATCCCATACGTCACTAGCTGACGTCATTAGGGGCGGACCACACGCCCGTATTTCCTCTGGAATCCCATAGCCCATAGATACCTAAACAGATAGTTAGTCCCGCCGAAAGGCGTGTACCCCCTCCCCTCCCTCCCCCTGCACGCACAGAGCGCACCAAAATTTTTTTTTTAAAATCGCATGTAAGTTTGCATCATGTCTGCATTTTTTACATTGTCCTGACGAAGGGGGAAGCAAACCCCCGAAACGCGTTGACATAATAAAAGCAGTATTTTCAGTACTACCCAAGTCTTTTGTCTCCAGCCAAGCAGCGCCTAAAAATCTTTTTCCTTTTTTATTTACCTTTTTACCCACTCATAAAATGAGAGAGCAATCGTCACACAACTCACAGGTGAAGTACAGGGTTGAGACGCTTGGTTACAGGACAATGCAATGATACAGTGAACTGGGTCACCATGTTTACCGCAAGCTGAACTAAAGCTGGCCCCATGTCCATCAGACCTTGCATGGTCAAAACGGGGCTGTGGAGTCAGTAAGCCGAAGTTCTGACTCCAACTCCTGCATTCTATCAGAGTCCAACTCCGGCTCCAACTAAAATGGCGCCACATAAATAGCCTATAATTTACTAATAAAAATTACAGTAGTAAAATGGTGACGTTGGGCTATTTCTCACCATCCTGTAAGTAATCAGGCTACTCAGATAGAACTTAAACCATATTTATTGGAATACAATTTCTGAAATTTCTAAATTCCTGTAAGTAAATATATAATGCACTATGCATTTATTAACTGGAAAACACTATTATACACTTAAAGGGGTTTTTCAAGATTTTTATACCGATAGGATAGGTCATCAGTAGAGTTGAGCGAACCTGCCTTTTGACAGGTTTGAGTTTGGGGGTTTAAGTGAATTATGTAATGGATTCTGTTCTCATGGAATTCCATCACATAATTTAATTCCAGCATGCCTCATACTACAAGTGTATGGCCAGCCCCGAGGGTTCTGTTCTGCTGGCCATACACTTGTATTATGATGACATGCAAAACGGGATACCACTGGGAGTAAGTTATAGTACAAGGGCAGGAGAGAACACAGGAGAGGTGAGAACTGATTATCTATCACCACTAGAACACCCTGCTTATCACTGTTTATAGTACAAGGACAGGAGAGAACACAGGAGAGGTGAGAACTGATTATCTATCATCACTAGAACAGCCTGCTTATCACTGTTTATAGTACAAGGACAGGAGAGAACACAGGAGAGGTGAGAACTGATTATCTATCATCACTAGAACACCCTGCCTATCACTGTTTATAGTATAAGGACAGGAGAGAACACAGGAGAGGTGAGAACTGATTATCTATCATCACTAGAACACCCTGCTTATCACTGTTTATAGTATAAGGACAGGAGAGAACACAGGAGAGGTGAGAACTGATTATCTATCATCACTAGAACACTCTGCTTATCACTGATTATAGTACAAGGACAGGAGAGAACACAGGAGAGGTGAGAACTGATTATCTATTATCACTAGAACACCCTGCTTATCACTGTTTATAGTACAAGGACAGGAGAGGTGAGAACTGATTATCTATCACCTCTAGAACACACTGCTTATCACTGTTTATAGTACAAGGACAGGATAGAACACAGGAGAGGTGAGAACTGATTATCTATCATCACTAGAACAGCCCTGCTTATCACTGATTTATAGTACAAGGACAGGAGAGAACACAGGAGAGGTGAGAACTGATTATCTATCATCACTAGAACACCCTGCCTATCACTGTTTATAGTACAAGGACAGGAGAGAACACAGGAGAGGTGAGAACTGATTATCTATCACCACTAGAACATCCTGCTTATCACTGATTATAGTACAAGGACAGGAGAGAACACAGGAGAGGTGAGAACTGATTATCTATCATCACTAGAACACCCTGCCTATCACTATGTATGAGGTTGAGGGATGGCAGTAACACTCTATAGTATAACGGACAGGAGAGACCAGAGGAGAGGTGAGAAATGATTATCTTTTCCAACAAGAACACCTTTTTTATCACTATGTATGAGGTTGAGGGATGGCAGTAGTCATTGCTCATCCCCATACAGTGGAGGTGATTGCTGCATGTAAATGCAGCTCTTCACTTCCACTGAAGAGCAGGCCACTATCGGGAAGGAATGGACCCATACTGAATGCCTGCTTGGTCTGCGCATGTAAATGTACCTATAGATTGACAGAACATTAACTATTTTATTTTAACATTTCTAAATTCCTATTAAAGTTATTAAATTAATTACACAATATTAAAAAAAAAATTTTTTAACTTCTTACCGACCGCCTAACGCAGGATTGCGTCCTGCGGGTGGTTGGTCTGTTCCTCTTTGACGCGCGGGCGCGTCATCTCGCGAGAGGCGAGATTTCCTGTGAACGCGCGCACGCGCGTGTTCACAGGATCGCGTCGGGAAGAAGGTAAACTACAGCCTGCCAGCGCTGATCGTGCGCTGGCAGGCTGTAGAAGTTAAAAAAAAAAATCACATATCAGACGCTGTTTTGTTAACAGCGTCTGATATGCTTGCTGATCATTCCTTTGGTGGTCCCTTTTGCTTGGGACCACCAAAGGAAACTTTTATAAGTGCACCAATCACCACACAGACCCCCCATCCATCCCCCACCCCGTCACTGATTAACCCCTGATTAACCCCGATCACCCCATGTCACCCCCCTGACACTAATCACCCCCCTGTAAGGCTCATTCAGACGTCCGGATGTGTTTTGCGGATCCATGGATACGCAAAACACGGACACCGGCAATGTGCTTTCCGCATTTTGCGGATCCGCACATTGCCAGAACTATATAGAAAATGCCTTTTCTTGTCCGCAATTGCGGACAAGAATAGGACATGCTCTATCTTTTGCGGAGCTGCGGCCGGATGTTTGGTGGCCGAAACCCGGAAGTTTGCGGCCGCAGCTCCGCAAATGCTGATGCGGCTAACGCATAGTGTGCTCTCCGCATCACCGCCAGCCCCATTCACACTGAATGGGTCCGCATCTATTCCGCAGAATTGCGGAATAGATGCGGACATTTTTGCGGACGTGTGAATGGGGCCTTACTACTTTTTTTTTGCACATTTTTTGGCAGAGATTTATTCATCCACATTGATCGCTGCGAATGAGGAAATCTGTGCCGTTCATTTTTTATTTTTTTGCACATTTTTGGGCAGAGATTTTTTCATCCACATTGATCGATGCGAATGAGGAAATCTGTGCCGTTCATTTTTTTTCTTTTTTCAGCCCAGAGGCTGAACGGGAAAAAATCTCATTACCCGTATGCTCAATATAAGGAGAATCGCAGAAACTCCTAATGCTGGCCATACGTGTAATGATTGCGGAGACCCTCAAATGCCAGAGCAGTACAAAAACCTCACAAGTGACCCCATTTTGGAAAGAAGACACCCCAAGGTATTCCGTGAGGGGTATGGTGAGTTCATGAAAAATTTAATTTTTTGTCACAAGTTAGTGGAATATGAGACTGTAAAAAAAAAAAAAAAAAAAAAATCAATTTCCGCTAACTTGTGCCAAAAAAAAAATCTTCTATGAACTCGCCATGCACCTCACAGAATACCTTGGGGTGTCTTCTTTCCAAAATGGGGTCACATGTGGGGTATTTATACTGCCCTGGCAATTTAGGGGCCCTAAAGCGTGAGAAGAAAAATGCGTAACAATGCCCTCCTAAAAGGTACTCATTGGTTTTAGGGCCCCTTTGCGCATCTTGTCTGAAAAAAAGTGTCACACATGTGGTATCGCCGTACTCAGGAGAAGTAGGGCAATGTGCTTTGGGGTGTATTTTTACATATACCCATGCTGGGTGAGAGAAATATCTCTGTAAATTGACAACTTTGAATAAAAAAATGTAAAAGTTGTCGTTTACAGCGATATTTCTCACACGCAGCATGGGTATATGTAAAATACACCCTAAACACATTGCCCTACTTCTCCTGAGTACGGCGATACCACATGAGTGACACTTTTTGCAGCCTGGTGCGTAAAGGGCCCTAAAACCAATGAGTACCTTTAGGATTTCACAGGCCATTTTACGCATTTGGATTCTCACGCTTTAGGGCCCCTAAATGCCAGGTCAGTATAAATACCCCACATGTGACCCATTTTGGAAAGAAGACACCCCAGGTATTCTGTGAGGGGCATGGCGAGTTCACAGAATTTTTATTTTTTGTGCACAAGTCTCATATTCCACTAACTTGTGACAAAAATAAAATTTTACATGAACTCACCATACCCCTCACGGAATACCTTGGGGTGTCTTCTTTCCAAAATGGGGTCACATGTGGGGTATTTATACTGTCCTGGCATTTTAGGGGCCCCTAAAGCGTGAGAAGAAGTCTGGAATCCAAATGCGTAAAAATGCCCTGTGAAATCTAAAGGTACTCATTGGTTTAGGGCCTTTGCGCACTCCAGGCTGCAAAAAGTAGCACACATGTGGTATCGCCGTACTCAGGAGAAGTAGGCAATGTTTAGGGTGTATTTTATATATACCCATTACTTTGTGTGAAAAATATCTCTGTAAACGACAACTTTTAAAAATTTTATACAAAGTTGACAATTTACAGAGATATTTTCTCACTCCAACATGGGTATATGTAAAAATACACCCCAAAACACATTGCTCTACTTCTCCTGAGTACGGCGATACCACATAAGTGACACTTTTTTGCAGCCTGGGTGCGCAAAGGGGCCCAAATTCCAACGAGTACCTTTAGGTTTTACATGGCGGCTCACAATTTAGCCCCGCCCAAAATGCCAGAACAGTAAACACACCCCACAAATGACCCCATTTAGGAAAGTAGACACCCCGAGGTATTCACTGAGGGGCATAGTGAGTCCGTCTGAGTTTTTTTTTTTTTGCCAGAAGTTAGCAGAAATTGAAACTTTTTTTTTTTTTTTTCTCAGAAAGTGTAATTTTCCGCTAACTTGTGAAAAAAAATGAAATGATACATGAACTCACCATGCCCCTCCGCGAATACTTCGGAGTGTCTTCTTTCTAAAATGGTGTCATTTGGGGGGTATTTATACTATTCTGGCATTCTAGCACCTGAAGAAACATGACAGGCGCTCAGAAAGTCAGAGCTGCTTCAAAATGCCGAAATTTACTTTTTTGCACCATAGTTTGTAAACGCTATAACTTTTACCCAAACCAATACACTTATTGGACTTTTTTTTATCAAAGACATGTAGAACAATAAATTTAGAGAAAATTTTATATAGAAATGTAGTTTTTTTTGAAAAATTTTACAACAGAAAGTGAAAAATGTCATTTTTTTGCAAAAATGTCGTTAAATTTGTATTAATGACAAAAAAAGTAAAAATGTCAGCAACAATGAAATACCACCAAATGAAAGCTCTATTAGTGAGAAGAAAAGGAGGTAAAATTCATTTGGGTGGTAAGTTGTATGACGGAGCAATAAACGGTGAAAGTAGTGTAGTGCGGAATTGTAAAAAGTGGCCTGGTCATTAAGGGGGTTTAAGCTAGGGGGGCTGAAGTGGTTAAGCTGGAGTCTATACTTTTCTACAGACTCCACCCACAACTAGCTTTAACTCCGACTTGACAGCAAAGTATGCATTTTTACCGCTGTATAAAGGGTAGGATCAGCTCAGCTGAGGCAACTTACCTCTGGCAGTTACTTTCCTAAATAAACAAGCATTGACACGTGCAGTCCTCAGGAGCTTAATGAGGCTGTAAGTGTTATCTTCTAGAACCCAGGTTTTCAACCTATGGCACATGTACCAGGGGGCTATGGGTCTGTCGCTATGGGTGAGTCCAATGCCTTCATAATGCTTTTGATAGGTTTGTAGCATAGTGTATAATCATAGCCTTGAAAGTACTTTGATATATTTTATTCGAGTATGGTATACCATATTAGATGGATCTGAAACAAAGCATTAATAAATAGCTTGTTTCACACTGCTGGCAGGCTGCTCTGGCACAGAATGCCATGAACTGGCCAGTCAAAAAACGCATTTGTCCAGCGATTCTCTGTATATTTGCTGGATCGCACCCGGATCAGCGCCAGACCCCATTACAGTTAATGGGGCCAGACTGCATTTCAGTAGCGTCTGTCAATGCCAGATTCGGGAGGCTGCTCCGGGCAGGGACAGACTGCCGGTTTGGCAAACGCAAATATGAAACAAGCCTTAAGCAGGCCCTTTTAAGATCATTCTACTGCATACCTGGTGCAAAAAGTTTTCTTTAAGTTGTTGTGCCCTAAACAATCTCCCTTAAAGGGGTATCAGTTACTAAAAGTTCCCTATCCAACTGATTGGTGAGGGTCCCAGCACTGAGACCTCCAGTAATCCCAAGTATGGGGTTCCTTCTCCTTCTTAATGGATCAGCAGGTCGAGCCAGCTCCTGGCTGCTCCATTCATTCTCTATAAGCATGTAGATTGCCCCTCTGTACTAGCCTGTTAATAGTTGCATGTTCATTGTATTTGTGTTTTATATTATGTAAGTCTAACCCCACTTGATGTACAGCGCCATGGAATTAATGACGCTTTAAAATAAATAATACTAATAACTGTACTTGGCTTTCCCCAGCAGCGCCACAAAGAATCAATGAGCACCAGACACATTCTTGATCTGCCGCTCCATTAGGACAGGAGAACAAGACCCCTATTCAGGGGATAGGTGGAGGTCCCAGCAGTCAATCCACCACTAGACAGTTAGTTGCCCCCTATCTAGTTGCTACAGAGTAACGTAGTAATGGCTCAATCATTTAAGATGTTTTAAGTTTTTGTGCATGGTGAAAATTCTGTTAACCCCTTCTCATACCATGCCGTAAATGTACGGAATGGCAAACAGCACGGTCCCTCACTATGCTGTATATTTCAGAAATAGAGAGGTCAGAGGCTGAGCAACATACAGCTGACACCCTGCTGCAATTGCGGAGCTTGGAGGCGTTTAATCCCTTAGATGTACCCAACAACGCAATTGCAACGTCTCAATGGCTGCTATGGCAGCCTGTGGCCTTACAAAGATCCCCCAAGTCTGCTATGTAGGGATGCATATCGGGCCCAACCAGAGACAGGGTCTTATAGGAGACATATAAAACTGACAGGTGCAATACACTGCTATACACAGATAACTATTGCAGTGTATTATACCACTGATTGGACAATTGTAACATCAAGTCCCCTAGTGGAACCTTATAAAATGTTAGATTTCAAGTAAAATAAATAGCTTTTTATCTACTAATTTATAATATATATATGTAAAATGTATCCTGCACTGTGAATGCCGTAAAAAGAAACCTTAAACTGTTTTTGTCACCTCATCTCCCCAAAAAATGGTATAAAAAGCAATCAATAGTCATGTCATGTACCCAATACGGTACCAATAAGAACTACAGCCCATCCCTCAAACAACAAGCCTTAATACAGCTGCCTCGATAGAATTTTTTTTTTTATAGTTGTTAGTACATGGTGATGCAAACTACAATTGTTTTTTTTTTTGTTTTTTTTACTAAAATGTGATTTTTTTTTTGCGATGCAAAAGTAGTAAAATAATAAAAAGCATTTGGGGCATTTCCCTAGGCCTCATACACACACGTGGACCACGGCCCGTGAAAACCCATCCTGCCGAGTGCACGAGCGCATGGTGTCATTGGTTGCTATGACGTCATGCCGCTGTACAGTAATACACTCGTATGATCTATACGAGTGTATTACTTTACAGCAGCGGAGGCAAAAAGCGCACAGCGTCATAGCAACCAACGACGCCATGCGCTCGTGCACTCGGCAGGACGGGTTTTCACCGAAGCAGGTTTAAACAACAGACATATACCTGAACTGAAGACTGCTTCAATGAACAGTGGGGCAAAAAGTATCTAGTCAGCCACCAATTGTGCAAGTTCTCTCACTTAAAAAGATGAGAGAGGCCTGTAATTTTTGCACATTTTCATTCAATTTGGGATTTTTTAATAATATTTTTTTTTTTTAAACTAAATATACTGACTGAAATTTGCCACTAATAAATAACACGGTTTGGATAAATAAAAGCATTCCAAAGTATTTACTACCTAAAGTGACACGTGTCAGATTAGCAAAATTGGTCTGCCTCCTTAAAGGGGTTGTCCCACCTAGGATATTCCCCTCCCACCTATCCTTAGAACAAAGTCTGCAAATTGACAGAGGGTGACAAGGCCGCCCCCCTTTCAATTCTATGGGAGTGCTGAAAATAGCCGAACATTGGTTCGGCTGTTTCCGTAAGACCCACAGAAGTAAATAGAGTGGTGGCTGCACATGCGCGGTGCGCCCTCCGTCACTTTACGTGTTCCGTTCTGAGGATAGGTGCAGGTCCTGCACATATCAGACATTGGGGGCTTATCATAGCTATATGCCCCCAATGTCCAAGATGGGAATACCTGTTTAAGGGGTTACATTTCTTAGCATCTTATATACATTTATTGGATCATTATGATTCGAGTATTACATATATATATATATATATATATATATATATATATATATATATATATATATATGCACACACACTAGCATTATTGACAGGATACTGCTCTTGATGCTGTTATGTCCAATATCTAAAACCATAAGGTGACAAAGCCTTGGGTTTGTGACGAAGGATGTATCCATCTCGTCTTCACCTCCTTCTCAAAGGCCAATTTCTGGTCATTTCTTCCTCTTTAGCCAAGCCCAGGTCCTCATGTCACCCACAGTCAAAGATGGAGGGGACTATCATGTCTATTTTAGATGTCCGATGGCGTTTTACCTTCACATTGTTAGACTGTGGCTCTCATGGGCACTGGAGCCCAACAGGCTATTGTAAGACTCGTGGCAGTGATCTAATTCCCATTTCCAGCGTGAAACCCTCTAGACCAGGGATGCTCCACCTGCGTCTCTCCGGCTGTTGCAAAACTACCACTCCCAGCATGACGGGATAGTCCACAGCTATCAGCCTACAGCAGGGCATGGTGGGAGTTGTAGTTTTACAACAGCTGGAGGGCGGCAGATTGAGCATCCGTGCTCTAGACCAAAGAGGGGCAGAATACTGTCCTGGATCCAGTGTGAATTATCATAGGGACCGGCTTACATGTACACATCAATAGAAAACAAATCCAAAAAGTTTGAAACTAGAAGCTGTTTTCTAGTCGTGCGGTCTACCCGGATTTGCTCAGACCTGCTTCTGACCCACCGCGTTCTGCTTTCACTCCCTACCAGGGCATATTACTAGATAACTTTTTTTTTTTTTAAAGATTATCATATCCTTAATTTTCCGATATTAGGGAGAATGTAAGAGTCATAGAATCAGTTTATTTTTTTTTTTAAACTGAGCTTTCTCCAAATGCTCGCTGCTCTAATATTTATTCATTAATGGTCTGCAAGCATTTCGAGAAATATGCCAGGCATGATATTTGCTTTATGGACACATGCTGGCTTCTTCAAAAATTACATACCTTAACTTATACAACAATCACACTATACCATCTAATGTAATGAATCTTCATGGTTTCCGTGCCCACTGCTAACAAACAAACCCACCACTTACCTTAGAAAGTTTCCTGTTTTTACTTCATTACTCTTATTCAAATTGGGCATTTAAAGTAATTTTAAATTTTATAGAAGTATAAAGCATTGTCTGCCGCAAGGACAAAACAACAGAAAATCAGACAGGACATGTACAGTAACCCCCAACCTCTGAACTGTAGGCCAACAAGAAGTGGCACCAAAAATGGCGGCAAAATGTATACTGGCCATGCAAGTCTTTGCCTTCTTATTGAGTACAGATCCCAGTATAATAAACCACAGAAGATCGACAGCCGAAAGAGACCACAAGGTCCACCCAGTCTGCCCTTATTTCTTATTTGCCTTCAGACGTGTTTTAATTCACTTACTGTAGATTTCCCAACCACATCGGCTGGTAGGTTGTTCCAAGCTTCAACCACTCTTTCAGTGTAAAAATATTTCCCGACATTGGTTCTGATCTCACCCCAACTAATTTCAGGTTGTGCCCCTCTGCCCCGAACCTTATGTATGCATTTAACATATTTAAAGGTTTTGATAATGCTGCTCCTTTTCCCTTCTTACCTGAAGCCTAAACAGATTAAGTTCTTTAAAAGGGGTTTCCAAGACTCAAATACTGATGACCGATCCTCAGGATCAGCTATCAGTATCTCATCGCTGGGGGTCCAACACCCAGGACCCCTGCCTATCAGCTGTTTGAGAAGGCACCGGTGCTCCTACGAGCGCACTGGCCTTCTCTCCGCTCACCTAGCACAGCGCCGTACATTGTATAGGGCTGTGCTTGGTATCGCATCTGAGCCCCATTTACTTCTATGGGGCTGAGCTGCTCCTAGGCCACGTGATTGATGAATGTGATATCACTGGCCTAGGGAAAGCTGCGAGAAGGCCATGGCGCTACTGCGATCCGATACTGATGACCTATCCAGAGGTATTTAAAGAGGTTGTCTCATTTCAGTAAGTGGCATTTATCATGTAGAGAAAGTTATTACAAGGCACTTACTAATGTATTGTGATTGTCCATATCTGATGACCTATCAATCAACTGTAGAAACTGCTTGTGAACTAGATTCTATAGAAAACTGTAATTGTTGTTTACTCCATGTGATTACTACACATATATTGACCATCGGTGCAGGGGGTCTTATATATTAACCCCTGCACTGCCAGTTATATATATATATATATGGCACTGCAGGGGTTACTACACATATATAGCTCAGCCGTGCTGGAGGGGGCGGCAGTGAGGAAAAAAGACACTGGGGCAGGCCAGCCAAGTGAGAGGGTGGGGCAGGCCAGCCAAGTGAGAGGGTGGGGCAGGCCAGCCAAGTGAGAGGGTGGGGCAGGCCAGCCAAGTGAGAGGGTGGGGCAGGCCAGCCAAGTGAGAGGGTGGGGCAGGCCAGCCAGGTGAGAGGGTGGGGCAGGCCAGGCAGGTGAGACGGTGGGGCAGGCCAGGCAGGTGAGACGGTGGGGCAGGCCAGGCAGGTGAGACGGTGGGGCAGGCCAGGCAGGTGAGACGGTGGGGCAGGCCAGGCAGGGGAGACGGTGGGGCAGGCCAGGCAAGGGAGACGGTGGGGCAGGCCAGGCAAGTGAGACGGTGGGGCAGGCCAGGCAAGTGAGACGGTGGGGCAGGCCAGGCAAGTGAGACGGTGGGGCAGGCCAGGCAAGTGAGACGGTGGGGCAGGCCAGGCAAGTGAGACGGTGGGGCAGGCCAGGCAAGTGAGACGGTGGGGCAGGCCAGGCAAGTGAGACGGTGGGGCAGTGGTTAAGTGTGGGAACCGCACATAGTGAAAAGGATCCAAACATCTCAGACAGACACCAGTAGAGAGGTTGATCCACTGAGAAGCACAAGCAGCTCCCAAAGTTTACTGTCCACCATAAAGCCACAGGTGGCACCTTCATAACACTCCTCTCTTTGCCTTGACCACGCGTTTAGGCTAGTTTGCCACCAGCGCTCGACAGCTATGACAGGTTGTTCCTGTTGGATCTCTGCTGGTCCCCATTATAGTTGAAGGCGCCAGCAATGCCAGATCCAGGCAGCTCTGGTAGACTGCTCCCTGCTGAAGCTGTCGAGCGCTAGTGTGAAACTAGCCTTAGCAGAAGGAAATTTAGAGTGTCACATCGTGCATTACTTGTCTTGCCACTGACAGACAGTCACCATTGTTTTCGTTTGCAGTCGTGTCGTAAACGAGAAACCTGGATTGCTACAGGCTGGAACCACATTGTCTTCAGCATCAAATCCAGGTTCTGTTTGGCTCCAATGACAGTCGGGTTCAAGTATGGAGGTCTCGTGGTGAGTGCTTGAACCTTGGCTTTGCTGTCGAGCAACACTCTGCCCCAACTGCTGATGTGATAATCTGGAGAGCCATCGCATAGGACAGTCGGTCACCCCTAGTAGTGATATGAGGGACACTAACAGCTCAGCGATATGTGCAGGACGTCCTGCGACCACATTTGCTGTTGCACCTCCAGATTGCAGCACTTCCTTGGCCTGCCTGATCACCAGATGTATCACCAATCGAGTATTTATGGGGCCATCTAGGAACCCAGCTTCTGCAACCTACGAGTATGCAGGATCTTCAGGTCCAGCTGCAACATCTGTGGGCAAATGTGCCATAGTATACCATATAGAACCTGTATGCCTCCATGCCCAACTGTATCTCATCTTGTATCCAGGCTGGAGATGGACAAACAGGGTACGAGCGCCTCCTATCAATGTACAGTATGAGTGGATTTAAGAGAGACCTACCATGCCCCACTGACTAATACTTCCCCATTCGCTCTCTGTTTTCTTGAAGGCAATGGCACTTTGAACAGAACCTGACAGATATTTTTCCAAACTTGACATATTTCCAATGCACCAAGTAAACCAAGGAATAGTTTTGGGTAAACCATTGAGGTTCCAACATCCCGAGCCCAGAAGCCCCTTTCTTCTATTACTGAGATGAATAAAACCTGAGATCTTCAAACTTACCCTCCTGGTTCCAGTTTATGGCACCTCTTTTCTGCAATGATTTTTGGCTAGGTTATCAACTTTGGAATAAATAAAATTGGGTTTCTTGGAAAAAAAAATTCAATCCATGCTCCCCATAGGTTCAGATGTAAAATTCTTTAATCAAGGCTTGTAGATTTGTAATTATGGTATGTCAGCTACATTTAAACAAGAGTGTTAAAAGATTGTTAAAGTTAAACTAACACAATTGCAATGTGAATTGTCTTAGCCTCATTCTAATCTACTGATGTCACTTTCATTTAGCCGGAAGGAAACAACGGGACAGTGTCAGGGCCGGTTTTGCATGGCCCCAGCACTCTCTATCCGCTTTAAATTGAAAGCCATTATTAGTTTCAAATGGATAGAAAAAGACATATTTAAGGATGGTTTATGCAATTAAAGACTAACTTATGGGCACGGCAGGAACCCTCCACCACAGGAACATATGTTCTCAGAGATAACGCTGACGCTAATTCTCAACCTCCGCGTCAGCTAGGGTTGAGCGGTGTGTCAGCGATATTGCTGTTTTCTAATAACCTCTGTATTTTGTGACGTCATAGAAGCGGTCACATGTGCGCTGACCGCTTCTAAATCTGTGTCCTCCCGCATAAAAGTACTCACAACCACATTACTGCCCGCAGCGGCCGCCCCCGGCTCCTCCTAGATCCCCATATTCATGTCTCCGCCCACAGACGCCAGGATCGGATAACAGCAGAGGTGATACGGGCAGGCAGGAAAAATCTCTCCAGGTCCCACACACAGAGTTTGGCCTGCGAGGAGTGTGGGAGACGAGACCTTAAACATAGAACAGAACCGGCCCAGGTGTCATACATAAAGGTGCTATGTCTGTCCGTCTTCTGTGGCCTGGTCCTTCCTTCCTGCCTGCAAGCTGCAGTCTGCACACTGATCTATAATAGCAGGCGTCAGAGAATAACGAGTCCCCCATACACGAGCAACATGACATTACTGGATGGTGGCCACAGGACATTATTATACTGGGGGGTGGGGGGTTATGGTCAAAACTGGTCCATACCGTATAATATCTCCTTGTGGTTTTTTTCTTTTAAATGGCGATACATTTCTTAATATCGTTATCGTCTGAATATTTTTGATATCGCCCGACCCTAACCCCAGCCGCCCACAAGTCCAATGTCCGGCAAAGTTCTCCAACCAATAATGTCAGATGTCTGTGGAGCAGTAAACTCCCTATTAGGCCTCATTCACACGTCCGTGCTCAAATCTGTGAGCAGGTGGTCAGTGATGCATCCGTGAAGATGTCTGTGACGGATCTGTGTTGGGTCCGTGTATCCGTGCTGCATCTGTGTTTCACTGACACTGCACAGCTGAAAAATAATTTTCAAAGCATCTCTTCTTAATAATCCGTGAAACATGGATGCAACACGGATGGAATCCCATAGACTATAATGGGCGCGAGGGATCCAGGAACACGGACAAGATAGGACATGCATCCGTGCTAAAAACACGGACCCACGGACCGTGCTAAAACACTGACGTGTGAATGAGGCTTTAGCTATTTTCCTTATTATTGTACAAATCACATAAAATCAGAGTGATGCCTGCATCTATGAGGCTACAGTGTTCCCCACCTTGTATCTCCCACATCACCTCTGTCTCTTCTGCCAAGTCACTGCTCCATAATACAATAAGAGACACATTTGTCATTTTCTTGTAGGGGTAAGCTGCCTAAGGCCAAGTTCACACTTCAGTTATTTGGTCAGTTATTTAAAAAAAATAATAACATAATAAAAATAATAAAATAATAATAAAAACAAGTAGTGAAGCCTTTTTAAAGAGATTAGGTGTAATGTAAAGATCTGCCCCTGTTCTGTGTTTTTGACCCACTCCTGGTTTTGGCCCCTAATAACTGACGGAAATAACTGAAGTGTGAACTTGGCCTTAGCTAGTTAACATGGAGAAAACCTGCCTGCACTAAAGAACAGATGGTTGACAGTAGGGATGTCCCGATACCGATACCAGCGCTGTACCAATAGCGGACATTTGCCGAGTACTTGTACCCGTGCAAATGTCCCCAATACCACTGCCGATACCAGAAGGCAGTGCAGCGGCGGCCGATCAGCGTGGGGACGCACGGCTGAACAGCGTGGGGCCACACAGAGGGAGCGTGGGGGCGGGACCTCTGTGTGGCGGCTCCATTCTGTGCCCTGTGATTCACATTCCCGATCCGCGCAATTAACCCCTCAGGGGTTAACTGCCATGGTCAGTTAGTGAGCAGCATTGTACTCACGTGCGCCGTGGCCACTGGGATCTCCCTCTGTCTGTGCGGCGCATTGCTTATAGCATTAGCAATGCGCCGCACAGACAGAGGGAGCATTTTTTGTGTCAGAGAGAACAAATCCATCACTATTGACTTACATTGTCAGTCATGACGGATCTGTCTTGTTCCACATCCCAGGATGCACTCAGAATCGCTGCTTGCTGCACTTAGGGCTCATGTATTTATTTATTGAACGCACTTCTATACCACTACTATATTCCGCAGCGCTGTACAGACACTAGCAACCAACTGTCCCCAAGCGGGCTCACCATCTAAGGTCCCTATCATATGTCTTTGGAGTGTGAGAGGAAACCGGAGGAAACCCACGCAAACATGGGGAGAACACACACACTCCATGCAGATGTTGTCCCTGGTCGGATTCGAACCTAGTACCCCAGCGCTGCGAGGAACCAGTGCTAACCACTGAGCCACCGTGCTGCCATGTATCCAAGATTGTTCAGTCCTATGTACAGATTCCTATTACTAAGCAAATGTTGGTATCATTGCGCTATTATTGGCAACGAACATCTTAAAAAAAAAAATAGCTAATTCCAGCGCCCAATTAATAAACATAACTTTTCATTTAAAGGCTATGTACATCTTTGAGGGCAATTTTCTTATTATTGCATTGTACTTATTTTGGGCTAAAAATCTTTTTTTCAATTGGTCTTTATTAACAATATGGAGTCCTTTTTTTCTGTACCGGGCTGAGATGCTCTACTAGCTGCCTGTGGACTTTTTGTCTTTTCCGTCAGACCAGAAGCAGACGGACTCCTTATCTCTGCTCTCTGACATTATAAACACTTACCGATAAGAATGTGGCTTAACCACTTGAAGACCACAGGTTTATACCCCCCTAGTGACCAGGCCCTTTTTTAAAAATCCGCACTACACTACTTTCACCATTTATTGCTCCGTCATACAACTTACCACCCAAATAAATTTTACCTCCTTTTCTTCTCACTAATAGAGCTTTCATTTGGTGGTATTTCATTGCTGCTGACATTTTTACTTTTTTTGATATTTTACTTTTTTTGATGAAATTTTTGCAAAAAAACTACATTTTTCGCTTTCTGTTGTAAAAATTTACAAATAACACTACATTTCAATTTAAATGTTTCTCAAAATTTATTGTTCTACATGTCTTTGATAAAAAAAAAATGCAATAAGTGTATATTTATTGGTTTGGGTAAAAGTTATAGCGTTTACAAACTATGGTGCAAAAAAGTGAGTTTCCGCACTTTGATTTTTGACTTTCTGAGCACCTGTCCTGTTTCCTGACGCACTGCAATGCCCAGACAGTAGAAACATCCCATAAATGACCCCATTTAGGAAAGTAGACACTCTAAGGTATTCACTGAGGGGCATAGTGAGTTCATGGAATTTTTTGTCGCAAGTTAGCAGAAATTGAATTTTTTTTTTCAAAAAATTTCATTTTCCGCTAACTGGGGTCACTTGTGGGGTATTTATACTGCCCTGGCATTTGAGGGTCTCCGCAATCATTACCTGTATGGCCAGCATTAGGAGTTTCTGCGATTCTCCTTATATTGACCATACGGGTAATGAGATTTTTTTTTCCGTTTAGCCGCTGGGCTGAAAGAAAAAAATGAACGGCACAGATTTCTTCATTCGCATCAATCAACGTGGATGAAAAAATCTCTAAAAAATGTGCAAAAAAAAAAAAAAAAAAGAGGGAAAAGCTGTAAAGCTGTGATCGCTAAGGGACCCTTAGGCCTCATTCATACGTCCGCAATTCTGTTCTGCAAAATTTTGCGTAGCGGAATTGTAGATACATTCAATTCTATGGGGACAGACTTTGTGCCGCTCGGATCCGGAATTGCGGATCTGCACTTCCGGATCTGCAAAAATATAGAACATGTCCTATTCTTGTCCGCAATTGCGGACAAGAAAAGGCATTTTCTATATAGTTCTGGCAATGTGCAGATCTGCAAAATGCGGAAAGCACATTGCCGGTGTCCGTATTTTGCGGATCCGCAGATCAGACGCAGATCCAGCGTCTAATATGCGTTTTAAATGCGTTTTTTTTTTTTTTCGCATCTACAGCCTGTCAGCGCATGATCAGCACTGGCAGGCTGTAGTTTCAGTTGTCCCGGTTACGATCGCATGAACGCGCGCGCGTTCATGCGAAATCTCGGGTCTCACGAGATGACGCCGATAGGCGGCAGTGAGACCCCAGAGAGCCGCCGCTCTGATCATGCGTGGTTAAATAAGTGTTTATGCCCTTAGTACTTTAGTGATAAGGGTAATTAGATGACCCAGCACCCTACCACTCACACAGCTAGATAACAATTAACCCCTTGTGACAGAACGGCTCAATTAAAAATATGATTTATAGCCAAAAATGAGTAAAAATGCAATCATAAACAAAAAATTGCTTTTGGTGTACATAGCCTTTAATATGTCAAAACTCCAGGGTGTTCCCCAGCTGACATGTTTCGGGTGTGTAGTGATTACTCATAGCTCAATGGGGAGCTGAGATCTATGAGTAGACGCTACACACCGAAACGTATCAGATGGGGAACACCATGGAATTTTAACATGTTGGATTAAAAGTCATATCGCTAAAGATGAGACTGTTCCAGTCTGTGGCAGCCCAGGTTTCTTGTTCACCAGTGCAAACGAAGGTGACCTGCTGTCAATAGCAGGAGACGTAAGGGGGGGTCATTCACTCACAACAGTTTGGCATATAAAAGTTGCAAACTCCTTCTGGCAACTTTTTAATACCCATGTGACAAAATTCTGTGGCATGCGGCCTTTTTTACGCTGCCCTTGGCGCTGGGTAGTGGCCATCAGCACTGGCAAATTCACTTTACAACAGGAAACGGGCATAAATTATGTTTGAAATCTACTCCAGTCAGGGCCTAGAGCGGAGTTCACTCCAGGCATACGGACAGGTAGCGGGTGATGAGGCCTTTGCATCCCACAGCAGTGCAAAGGGAATCAAAGACCAGCGTTAAACTCCAGTCTGTGCGAAACAACAACCCAATGTGGTGCGGCAGAGACAGGGGTGTGTAATGAAGGTGCCACCCATGTATGGATGGCGGACAATTAAAATGGAGGCGCTGCTTGTGCTTGTCGGCAGATCAAATGATCCTCTCTAAGGCACCTTTCACACGGGCGTTGCAGATTGCGGGGGCGTGGCGGGGAAATCGTGCGAGTGCGCACGCAATTTCAGTCAGTTTTGACTGCGATTGCGTTGTTCAGTTTTTTCCACGCAAGTGCAATTCGTTTTGCACATGCGTGAGAAAAAACTGAATGTGGTACCCAGACCCGAACTTCTTCAATGAAGTTCGGGTTTGGGTTAGTTGTAGTGTAGATTGTAATATTTTCCCTTATAACATGGTTATAAGGGACAATAATAGAATTCTTTAATACAGAATGCTTAGTAGAAGGTCAATTAATGGTTAAAAAAAATAAAATAAAATTAACTCACCTCCTCCAATTGCTTGCATAGCTGCCGGTCTCCTGGTCTTTCTTAAGGACCTGTGGTCACGTCACTGAGTTCATCACATGGTCCATCACCATGGTGATGGACCATGTGATGTGACGTCACCACAGGTCCTTTAGCCAGCAGCTCATGATTAAAGAAGAGAGAAGAGATCGGCAACCACGCGATCAAGGGGATAAGGTGAGTTAATTTTTTTTATTTTTAACCCCTCAATCCACATTTTACTAAGCATTCTGTAGTGAGAATGCTATTATTTTCCCTTATAACCATGTTATAAGGGAAAATAATAAAGATTGGGTCCTCATCACGATCGTCTCCTAGCAACCATGCGTGAAAGTCGCACCGCATCCGCACTTGTTCGCGGATGCTTGAGATTTTCACGCAGCCCCATTTATTTCTATGGGGCCTGCGTTGCCTGAAAAATGCAGAATATAGAGCATGCTGCGATTTTCACGCAACGCAGAAGTGATGTGGGAAAATACGGCTCATGTGCACAGCCCCATTGAAACAAATGGATCCGGATTCAGTGCGGGTGCAATGCGTCAACAGCACGCATTGCACCTGCACGGAATACTCGCCCGTGTGAAAGGGGCCTAAGGGCTCATGCACACGACCGTGGTTTTGGGCCGCAAAAAATGCAGATCGGATGCAGACCCATTCAGTTCAAAAGGGCTGCAGAAGATGTGAACAGCACACGGTTTGATGCCTGCGTCCGTATGTCCATTCTGCTGCCCCCCAAAAAATAGAACACGTCCTATTCGGACAAGAATAGGCAGTTCTAACAGAGGGCCGTGTGCATGAGGCCTAATGGTGGCCTGTCTGTGCACCCTCCCATAACCACTGCTCCCAGCTACTGGGTCAGAACGCCCTAGATCAGGGTTCCTCAACTCCGGTCCTCAGGACCCACCTGCCGGGCATGCTTTCAGGATTTCCTGAGCATCTGAACAAATGATACAATTAGTGTCAGTGCATCAGGACTTACCTCAGGTTTACTTTCTGTGGGATATTCTCAAATCCTGACCGTTAGGTGGGTCCCGAGGACTGGAGTTGAGGAACACTGCCCTAGATGAGGGGCAATTCGTCAAAATAACCATCCTGCACCTCTCAGTCCATTGATACACCTCCTTTCAAAGTCTGTCAACTAGGCAAAATGTCTTTGAATGTGTCATAGATAGAGATGAGCGAACTTTAAAAAAAAGTTCGGCGTTCGGGTTGTGGTAATCGCCGCATCCCGTTATGGATTCCACTACCGCGGACTATCCCGGCATATGAAATCCATAAGGGGTGGCTTGCCACGAACCCGAACTGTTGAACAGCCGAAGGACCTGGGGTGACGTCACCGTCATGTGATCAGTGCAGGGGGCGTGGCTCAGCACGGGATCAAATCCAGTGCTGAGCCACGCCCCCTGCACTGATCACATGACGGTGACGTCACCCCAGGTCCTTCGGCTGTTCAACAGTTCGGGTTCGTGCAAGCCGCCCCTTACCCTGGGTTCACACCTGAGCGTTTCTGAGACGCGCGTTTCAGTCGCGCGTATTACAGCGCGTTTTTGCAAATAGGAATCGCGCGTCATACGCGCGTTCGTGACTCTGGAGACCAATTGAAAAAGGCATATCTACACTTTAACGCGTGTTTTACGTGCGTCCCCATTGAAGTCTATGGGTGCAAACGCGCGACAAAACGCCCCAAAGAAGTTCAAGAACTTCTTTGAGCGTAGGGCGTTTTACAGCGCGTTCAAACGCGCTGTAAAACGCTCAGGTGAGAACCATGCCCATAGGGAAACATGAGTTCTCTCCTGTTGAGCGTTTTACAGCGCATTCGAACGCGCTGTAAAACGCGCAAGTGTGAACTGAGGGTTATGGATTCCATATGCCGCGGTAGTGGAATCCATAACGGGATGCGGCAATAACCACAACCCAAACTTTTTTTTAAAGTTCGCTCATCTCTAGTCATAGAGACATGTCAACGATCTCTCACCAAGAGGTACACTACTCAAAAGTAGCCTCTGAGAACCTTTCTATAGGGCAGCACTTTTACACTGTCTAGTGGCAAGACCCAGTATCTATTCAGAATCTGCCAGAGACATAACTGCATCTTGAGTTTTGCAATATAGATGCATTATTTTTTGTCAATGGGTATCTATGACATGACAGTAAAGCCTCTATTAGATGTAGGGGTCTAGGTGCTGAGGCAATAAACAGAAGCTAAAATGCAGCCATCTGAATGAGGTCGGGCTCTGGTATGGACCCGAAACACTGGCAGGGAGATTTATGATCACTTTCTAAAAGAGAAACTAGGCTGCCCACAGCAACCAATCACTGCTCAGTTTACATTTCCTAGACTGCTCTTGAAAAATGAAAGCAGTGCTGTGATAGGTTGCTATGGGCAACACAGGCCTCATCGTTTCCTAGTCACCACGTGATGACTGGCAGGGGACGAGGGGCGGGGCTCACAGTTCACCACATGTAGTACGCAGCACATACACTGGCCCTGTAGTAGACATGAATGGCCAGGACAAGTACGCCTCCCCGTCACTCGTGGTGTGGCGGCGGTGCGGCCCGTGGACCGTGAGGCGACGTACGAAGCTCAGTAGGCGCGCAGGTTATTAGTGTCCGGCCTAGGAGGCAGAGCGCCACATGACAGGCGCAGCTCCGGGAGCTAACCCCCTCCACTTACCGCTTCACCACGCCGGTCTTTATCTTTATTTGCCTCACCCGTGGGTCCGTCATCTTAGCTGGGGCTGCTACAAGGGCGATGTTGTCAACAGTGAGACCACGGAGGCTGCGCACTGCGGAGTAACGTGAACGGCAGTTGTCACTAGGAGGAGCTGGAGCTTCTGCGCTTGCGCGTCTGGTTGCCTGGTAGTTGTGTATCCAGGGCTCAATGCTGGCTGGAGTAGTCACGTGACTGCGTGCAGGTCCTGTGATGTGGAGTTACAGGCTGACGTAAAGGGGGTTTTCTAAGCATAATACCTATGGACATTCCCATATATGTATTGCTTTATAGTAATGGTATCACAAGTGCAGTCCTGTACAGCTAATGTAGCCATGAGGCGGCAGGAGTGCATAACCTGCCTCAGCAAAGTACTAAGTAGCCTAATGTGGAGTCCTTTACATTCTCTTTCTTTTTGAGCCACTAGGTCTCTCTGAATGCCAGTCACAGTGCCCACCTTCCTGCCAGAGATGCCGCCATGCTAGCCATGGTCCTGCCACAGATTCTTCTATGCTGGTGACATTGCCCCCACGTCTGCCACAGTTTCCTCTTGCATCGATGCCCCTATTCAGGGGAAAGCTGATTGCTTCCAGTTTTTCTGTGCGAATGCAATCAGTTTTTGATGCGTTATTCACAGGTGTAAAAAAAACTGAAGAATAACAATCTACATCAACTAGAATCAGTGAGGAACGCATTTCATCCATATACCCATTGAAATGGATGGACTTCAGGTATTCCGGCAGTCAAATGGGCCCAGTTCCACAGGAGGATTCTTCAGAGCTTTCTTCTGGAGTCTTGGAACCGAAGTCCGCTTTCTCTAGACAAAGTAGAACTCTCTATGGTGGTGGTTAAATCCGAAGAACCTAAGCCAGGGGGTTAGTGGCGTACATCAAATCAGATTATCATCACAACAGACGCAAGCAGTTCAGTCAGGGGGGCCCACTGTGAAGATCAGTTGGTGCAGGGAGTCTGGAATCCAGATCTCCTTTCTTTTTCCCCATATTCAAAGGAGCTATTGGCAGTATTTCTAGCCATAAAGGCCTTTCTTCCAATCATCCATTCACAGAATGGCAAAATTCTGTCAGACAACAGAACCGCTGTAGCATTCATAAACAAACAGGGAGGCACAAAAAGCAGGAATCTCTGTCACATGGCATTCCAGGTCTTTTCCTGGGCTCAGATACACATAAATTCAATTTCTGCAGTCCATCTGAAGGGAGAAGAAAATACCTTGGCGAATATCTTGAGCAGGGAGAAGCTATATTCAGGAGAATGGAGCCTGAACAAGATGATCTTTTCAGAAATCTGCAAGAGATGGGGTCCTCCAAGCCTAGATCTATTTGCCTTCAGGAAGAACAGACAGATAAATCAATTTTACTCCCTCATACAAGGACAATCCAAAGAGAATGGATGCATTTTCAGGTCCCTGGCCTGCAGGACTTACGCTTTTCCTCCAATCCATTTGATTCCAAGAGTCCTGACGAAATAAGCGGGGAAGAAGCTTCTCAGCTGATCTTGGTAGCTCCAAACTGGCCAAGAAGATTGTAGTTCCCTCTACATCTAAGCCTCTCAAAAGGGGATTTTTGGACTCTACTTCAGATCCCGGATCTTTTGCTGCAGGGTCTGGCCCGGGACCCAGAGATTCGTCAGTTGAATCTAACAGCTTGGAGATTGAGCGGTCTATCTTGAGATCAAAATAGTTATTTGATGCAGTCATTAACACCCTTCTGTGCAGTAGAAAACGGGTTACGTCCCAAAATCTATTTTACGACATGGAATGCTTATTTCCATTTCGTGGGGATTCTTGGAATTCCACCTTATCGCTTGACGTCAAGGTAATTTTAGATTTTGTGTAGCAAGGTCTTGGTAGGGAATTGAGAGTCGGTACCCTAAAAGTCCAGGTTGCAGAACTTAGTGCCTTTATGAAAGTCAAAATAGCTGACCTAGACTTGATCATAATGTTTTTTAAGGGAGTGTACAGATTACATCCTACTATTAGGTCCATGGTCCCTCCCTGGGACCTTAACCTGGTCCTCTCATTTTTTATGGATCCTCCTTTTGAGCCTCTTAATGAAATCTCCTCTCTTAGGTTATTATCCATGAAAACAGCCTTTCTAATAGCAATTACCTCAGCTAGAAGAATAGGGGAAATTCAAGCTCTATCTTGTAGACTTCCTTACCTTACGGTTCTGCACGACAGAATTATGCTAAAACATGAACCTTCTATTTTCCAAATATCACTGCCAGCAGGAAATATCATTACCCACCTTTTGTCCTCAGGCTAAGTCTGCAAGTAAGAAGAAATTTCATAATTTGGATGTCCGAAGATGTGTCCTATTCTATCTGGATGCCACTAAACAAATAAGGAAGTCAGGTTGTCTTCTGGTTCAGTACGCAGGACAAAATAAAGGTCAAGGGGCGTCAAAGATTACAATTTCCCGTTGGATAAAAATGACTCCAAAAATCTCCATAGCCTATAAAGAAAAAGGAGTTTCTCCCCCTTTAAATCTGAGAGCACACTCGACTAGGGCAGTGTCAACCTCATGGACAGAAGGCGCCTCAGCATCATTGACCCAGATTTGTCAGGCTGCAACCTGGTCCAGTCCATCCACCTTTTTTAAGCACTACAGACTAGATGTGATGGCTAACCGAGACTTGTCCTTCGGACGAAAAGTCTTGTCTGCAGAAGTCCCACCCTAAGATTGACTCCTTTGTTAATCCTCCTGTTTAGTGCCGTTGGGAAGGCGTATGGAAAAGATGATAATTGCTCTTACTGATAACTGGATTTTCAATAAAGCCTCCACAACGGCACTGGGAATTCCCACCCTAATTATGTTTTCTGTAATTATTCTGATTTAGAATTTTGTCTGTTATATTCTTTCACCCAGATAAAATACTTATTTAGCATCATCCTGAGTTCTTGGATATTTACTGGAGAAGGTAAAGGGTAGGAGGCTTTTAAATCTTTGGTCATCCATGTTGTTTCCTGTCTCTGGGAAACAGGGTATCCTCCTGTTTAGTGCCATTGTGGAGGCTATATGGAAAATCAAATTACCGGTAAGAGTAATTATCATACTTCCCTTCTGAACCCAGCAGCATATCCAAACAGCAGTGTATGTCCACATTTATGGCATTTCCATACCCAATATAATCTGCCTAACAATTTAAGGGGTATGGTGTGTCTCAGGTGGTGCAAGCTGGGCACAGCGTCCTGAGCACTTAAATGCCATATCTGTGAAAACTTTTAATTTTAATTTTGCACCTGCCCCTGCTTATTAATTTATACAAAATACCTGTGCTATGAAAATGCTAATTCCACCCCTTGATAAATAACATGAGGGGTAATATGCACAAATAGGGTCATTTATTGGGGTCTGTGATTAAGGCTATGGATTGTCCGACACGCTGTAGTTTTTGTCTGGCCGCCTCTCGGCAGGTTTGCGTCCTCATTAAAGTGAATGGGGCCAGAGTGGACTTCCAGTAGCACATGTGTCTAGCGTTAGTACGGATCCGGCCGGCAGGCTGTTTCCCTGCTGAAACAGCCTGCCGGAAAATTCTAATGCTAATCTGAAAGAAGCCTTAGCACCGAAAAACCATTCCAGCATAATCCACACTCCGCTGCTCATCACACCCATTGGTAAATACTGTGGTTGGTGTGGTTTCTAAAATGGGGTCACTTCTTTAGGTTATCTTTTTTTATTCATGCTCTTCTGAACCCCCACAGAGGAGGTAGGTACTGTTGTACTTGGGAAATATTATGTAACAAAAATTGGGGTGCTTTTTCTCCTATTACCACTTGTGAAAATGAAACATTTCAAGCTTAAACTCCATATCATTGAAAAAAATGTAATTTTTATATGTCGCCCCAATTTTTATAAATCAATGAATCGCCAGTGGGGTTAAACCAATCACCTTTGAAACGTGTAGTTTTCAAAATGGGGTAACAGTTTAGGGTTTTACACAGTACTTGTACTTCATTCCAGCAAAAAGAAATATAGCGCTGCTTCCTTTCTGAACCCTGCTGTGTGCCCATACAGGAGTTCACTGTCTGTCTTAAATTTAGAGAATTGCTAGTTTCTGGTAAGTTTTGGATATTTTTTTATAACTAAAGGTAAAACATATTGTCCCAAATTAACCTCTAACATGAAGTGTGATGTGTCACAAAAAACATCAAAATTTCAAAAGCGCTTGGATAAGTACAAGCATTCCAAAGTTATTATTACATAAAGTGACATGTCAGATTAGGCTTGGTCAGAAAGGTGAAAACTGTCTGTGTCTGGGAGGGGTTACCATAGCATTTATGACTCAAGAAGTCTGAAGGGTGCACTGTGACTAGACAGCAGATATTAATCATTCAACCAATGATCGGTTTTATCTACCTCCATCAGGGCGTAGATATCAAAGCCCATGGACAGATTATTATCACCCAACAAATGAGCAAAAATCTTGTTTGTTAGGTTATCTGATATAAAAAATAAAGGTGACATGCTCCATGCCATGGCAAATTCTTAAGGTACTCACATCTAGAGGAAATGCTTAAAAAGGAGAATAAAAGGCCTTATGGAGGTACCATATGGAGTGCCTGTGGGTGTTAAGATCACTGCCCACCATTTCCATCGCTGAAGCACATGTCTTCCCCGCTCTGCAAATCCAACTCTGTTATTCTGGGTGCATTTAGCTTTGCTCTATGAGATGCTGACTGTGTTCTTCGCCACACCCAGCTGCTGCAATCAAGTCATATTTAACGTTTTCCGTGAGTATGCAACATTATGCTATTTCCTATGATGATGTCATCAATACCTGCTATTTAGGAACCCTCCCCTATCACTCAGTGCCTGATCAGTAGGTCACCAAAGGTTCCAACAGAGTGCCAAGATGTTTCTCATGCTTCTTGGTATTGACTGAGCTTGTTCCTGACCTTGTATTCCTGTCTGCCACCTGGTTTGATATTCTTCCTGATTCTTGTGTTGCAGGAACTCTGCTTGCCCTGACCTTCTGCATGACCGACCACATATTCTGTGTCCTGATTTTGGGCTGCAAATGGTGTTCCATCCATCTCCACGTCAGCTATTGTTAACAGAGACCACTCCAATGAAGTGACCACGTCTCCTTGTGGGAGTTAATGGTGAAGAACACATCATCCCTTAGACTCCCCGGTTTAGTTCACAGTCAAATCCACAGCAATCCTGAGGATCCACTATTTTGGTAAGCCTTGTGTCAGTAGGGTCCATGTGCCATATCGCAGGCTCCATGCACACAGATCTGCAATATGGACAAGTCCTCAGACAAGCAGTAGGTATGAACAAGAGTGTGGAGGTTTGCCTGTATTCACACTATTCATTTTTGGTTGGGGAGTCTGACATACACCCCATTGAACAGCATAGGGGGCTGTTGCCAGTATGGAATGCAATCCAATGTAGCTGTAAAGAATTGCACTGATTAGTGTGCCTATAGTAGTACTTTATGCAGGTGAACAGACTGAGTTGGATGGACGTATGCCTTTTTTCAGTCTTATATACTATGTTACAATAAAAGAGCATTAAACTAGATGGTAGCAGAAAGCCAGAATATGTGCTGGCCAGTGTGTTCGAGTATAGAGACTTATTTCTATAGCTGAAATTTCTGTTGGATTGACCTCATTACTGGCTTAATCTTATATATCTGTAACAGAAACAGTAAAAAAATTAGTATAAATGAGCAGCTGCTTTAATTGACTTTTGCACTTTCGTAGGTGATTTCAGCTTTTAAGATGATAGCATGAGCTTATTAAACAATTCTAATTCTAATTTTTTTGACTATGCCCATGACATTTGCCTTGCACTTACTGTCATTAAAACTTGGCTCTTGAGCTTTTAAATTACTATGAAGGGCTATTGTAAAATGGAGATAGTTAAATAGTACTTTAATAACTTAACATTACCTTCGAAAAATGTAAATTATCACCAAGAAATCATGTGTAAGACATGCCGATAGGGCCCATGCCTCTTTCTGGCCTGTTATATTTCAAAGATGCCTTAATTGGCCTAATGTATTGGATTACACATATACTAAGGTACATTTTGCAGTGCGCTTTGCATATATTAACCAACCTTTCCATTAGCATGATATTCCGCTGTAAGTATAAAGCTGCAATGCATTTATTATATCACTCCTGCCATTAAAATTGCTGCCTCCAAAGTAAAACATACTTTTCACAACTGAATTGCAAACTTGTAGATATGGCACTATGCCTTTATATAGAACATATGCACCAATATTGACCATATTGAGATAGATGGCCTGCTACTTCTTGTGTACATTAGATAGTCACTATTGTTCAGATGTGTCTTGGCCCCCTTAGCATTGGTATATGTCTGTCTTTAAGGTGTTTATATGTTATTTGTGTGTTAATATTTGTATTGGGACTGTATTATGGATTTTTATGGTTGTGTTCTCAGGTTCACACTTGCGATATTGAGTAGTGTTAAAAAAAAGAAGGAGGGATGAGAGTACCTGTGCCTCCCTGTTCATCTACTTGTCTTCACCCATTGTTATCAAATCCAAGGTAAGGTGTCCAGCTTCCTTCAGATTTTTACTGTCTGTCCATTAAAGGAAAAGTGAAATCAGAAAATGACCTGTTGTTTAACCCCTTAAGGACCCATGACGGTCCCTAAACATGGCGCCCGCTCCCTCTCACTGCAAGTGTCATAGCCGCGGGTGGCTGGTTTTGCTCCGGCTCCCCCATGTGGCGATCGGAGGAGCCGGAGCGTGTATGCAGCAGCCTGTGTCTTTCTGAATGACACAAGGATGCTGCATAGTATTTCCTATGGAGGTCTATCCTGTAATAGGGCTCCATAGGAAACAAGTAATTTTCTCATTTATTCCAATGCTAGTGCATTGGAATGTATGAGAATAGCAATCAGATGATTGATTGTTATAGTTCCCAATGGGAACTACAGAAAAGTGTAAATAAAAAAAAGTTTTAAAAAATACATAAAAGTTCGATTCACCCCCCTTTCCCCAAAATAAAGATAAAAGAAAAAAAAGAAAATAAAAACTGGCATAGTTATGGGGGTCGGTGGATGGCACTGTGATTGGGGGACTGTGGGTGGCATGGTTATTGGGGACTGTGGATGGCATGGTTATTGGGGACTGTGGATGGCACTGTAGTGGGGGCGTCTGTGGATGATGCTGCTATGGGGGGATCTATGGATGACACATGAATAGCATTTTATGCTATGTGTCATCCACCGACCCCCATAACAGTGCCATCCACAAATTCCCATAACATCGTCATTCACTCAATGACCCCCAATAGGGTGGTGGGGGCAGGCATCTAAAATACCATAGTTCTGTAATTACAGCGGGCCCGGTGCAGTCACTGTATTCTGCTACACCGGGCCCGCTAACTATAGGAATCCTAACTGTATGTACAGGTTTATTAAATCTTCTATATATCCTTTACTTACTATACCAATAACGTCCCAGGCAAGAGGCAGGAAGCAGGAGGCTGGGCCAGCGGGCGGGCACTGGCAGCGTAACTCACTATGTCACGTGTCAGCTCCGCCCACTTTATGAATGAAGAAGGCGGAGCAGGCGCATTACGTAGTGAGTTAAAGAGAACCTGTCACCAGGAAATTCCCTGATAAACCAGGCATGCTGCCTTGTAGGGCTCACTCTGCTGAATATAGTGATACCTCTCACTTGGTGATCTGGTGCTTTATTGTGGAGAAAAAGTACTTTTTATCCATATGCTAATGAGCTGATTTGAGTCCAGTGTTTTTTCTATTCAGAGCTGTAGCCCCTCCCCTATTAACTTCTTCAGTTGCAAAAGGGGCGTGGTTTATTACATCATTCATTCATTCATTTTAATAATTAGAGGGAAAATGAATAACAGGGAATGCTAAGGTATTATATTAAAAAAGGGGAGGAATATACTATTGAAGTTAGTAATTATAATAAGGGCTAGTTTGTTCATGGGGTGATAAACACATGATGGCTGATAAGGGACATGTCGCCGTGGGTATGGCAGTTAGGCTTTAAAGTGAAAGGCAGCAAGCCTTGTATTGGCTATAATGCAGGTCAGTTTTTTTAAACCACGCCCCTTTTACAACTGAAGACGTGAATAGGGGAGGGGCTACAGCTCTGAATAGAAAAAATGCTGGACTCATATTAACTACTGGACTCATATCAGCTCATTAGCATATGGATTAAAAGTACTATTTCTCGACAATAAAGCAACAGATCACCAAGTGAAAGGTATCATTATATTCAGCAGGGTGAGCCCTACAAGGCAGCATGCCTGGTTTATCAGTGAATTTCCTGGTGACAGGTTCTCTTTAAGTTGTCGGCGCCCGCCCGCCGGTCCAGCATCCTCTCCTGCCTCTTGCCTGGGACTTTAGTAATATAGTAAGTAAAGGATATATAGGCAATTTAATAAAACTGTACATACGCCTACAGTTAGGATTCCTACAGTTAGCGGGCCCGGTGTAGCAGAATACAGTGACTGCACCGGGCCCGCTGTCATTACATAACAGATGTGATGCCGGCTTCTCCTCCCTCCTCCCTGCCCGCTGATACACCCGCCGACCTCGCTGCGCAGCATGCGGTCGGCGGTATACAAGTGTAAACGCCAGCATTCGCCCCATAAGACGCACTGCCTTCCCCCCTCCCACTTTTGGGGGGGGGGGGGAAATTGCGTCTTAAAGGGCGAAATATACGGTAATGTGTGTATAATGCTATGGAAAAACGAATCCAGCCAGGAAAGGGGGCCATTTGGTCATTCACAATACATTAGTAAGTGCCTTGTATTAACCACCTCAGCCCCCCTAGCTTAAACACCCTTAATGACCAGGCCACTTTTTACAATTCCGCACTACACTACTTTCACCGTTTATTGCTCCGTCATACAACTTACCACCCAAATGAATTTTACCTCCTTTTCTTCTCACTAATAGAGCTTTCATTTGGTGGTATTTCATTGTTGCTGACATTTTTACTTTTTTTGCCATTAATACAAATTTAACGAAATTTTTGCAAAAAAATGACATTTTTCACTTTCTGTTGTAAAATTTTTCAAAAAAACTACATTTCTATATAAATTTTCTCTAAATTTATTGTTCTACATGTCTTTGATAAAAAAAGTCCAATAAGTGTATATTTATTGGTTTGGGTAAAAGTTATAGCGTTTACAAACTATGGTGCAAAAAAGTGAATTTCTGCATTTTGAAGCAGCTCTGACTTTCTGAGCACCTGTCCTGTTTCTTCAGGTGCTAGAATGTCAGGATAGTATAAATACCCCTCAAATCACACCATTTTAGAAAGAAGACACCTCAAAGTATTCACGGAGGGGCATGGTGAGTTTATGTATCATTTCATTTTTTTCACAAGTTAGCGGAAAATGACACTTTCTGAGAAAAAAAAAAAAAAGTTTCAATTTCTGCTAACTTCTGGCAAAAAAAAAAAAATCTCAGACGGACTCACTATGCCCCTCAGTGAATACCTTGGGGTGTCTACTTTCCAAAATGGGGTCATTTGTGGGGTGTTTGTACTGTTCTGGCATTTTGGGCGGGGCTAAATTGTGAGCCGCCATGTAAAACCTAAAGGTACTCGTTGAATTTGGGCCCCTTTGCACCCAGGCTGCAAAAAGTGTCACTTATGTGGTATCGCCGTACTCAGGAGAAGTAGGGCAATGTGTTTGGGGTGTATTTTTACATATACCCATGTTGGGTGAGAGAAATATCTCTGTAAACTGACAACTTTGTATAAAAATTTTTAAAAGTTGTCGTTTACAGAGATATTTTTCACACACAGTATAGGTATATATAAAAATACACCCCAAAGCACATTGCCCTACTTCTCCTGAGTACGGCGATACCACATGTGTGCCACTTTTTGCAGCCTGAGTCGCAAAGGCCCTAAAACCAATGAGTACCTTTAGGATTTCACAGGGCATTTTTACGCATTTGGATTCCAGACTTCTTCTCACGCTTTAGGGCCCCTAAAATGCCAGGACAGTATAAATACCCCACATGTGACCCCATTTTGGAAGAAGACACCCCAAGGTATTCCGTGAGGGGCATGGCGAGTTCATGTAAAATTTTATTTTTGTCACAAGTTAGTGGAATATGAGACTTTGTAAAAAACAAAATAAAAAAAAATATATATCAATTTCCGCTAACTTGTGCCAAAAATAAAAATTCTGTGAACTCGCCATGCCCCTCACGGAATACCTTGGGGTGTCTTCTTTCCAAAATGGGGTCACATGTGGGGTATTTATACTGCCCTGGCATTTTAGGGGCCCCTAAAGCGTGAGAATCCAAATGCGTAAAAATGACCTGTGAAATCCTAAAGGTACTCATTGGTTTTAGGGCCCCTTTGCGCACCTTGGCTGCAAAAAGTGCCACTCATGTGGTATCGCCGAACTCAGGAGAAGTAGGGCAATGTGTTTTGGGGTGTATTTTTACATATACCCATGCTGCGTGTAGAAATATTGCTGTAAACGACAACTTTTACATTTTTTATTCAAAGTTGTCAATTTACAGAGATATTTCTCACACAAGTATGGGTATATGTAAAAATACACCCCAAAACACATTGCCCGACTTCTCCTGAGTACGGTGATACCACATGTGTGCCACTTTTTGCAGCCAAGATGCGCAAAGGGCCCTAAACCAATGAGTACCTTTTAGGAGGGCATTTTACGCATTTTTCTTCTCACGCTTTAGGGCCCCTAAAATGCCAGGGCAGTATAAATACCCACATGTGACCCCATTTTGGAAAGAAGACACCCCAAGGTATTCTGTGAGGGGCATGGCGAGTTCATAGAAGATTTTTTTTGGCACAAGTTAGCGGAAATTGATTTTTTATTGTTTTTCTCATAAAGTCTACCTTTCTGCTAACTTTTGACAAAAAGTTAAATTGTTCATGGACTCACTATGCCCTCAGCGAATACCTTGGGGTGTCTTCTTTCCAAAATGGGGTCACATGTGGGTATTTATACTGCCCTGGCATTTTAGGGCCCTAAAGCGTGAGAAGAAAATGCGTAAAATGCCCTCCTAAAGGTACTCATTGGTTTTAGGGCCTCTGCGCATCTTGGCTGCAAAAAGTGTCACACATGGTATCGCCGTACTCAGGAGAAGTCGGGCAATGTGTTTTGGGTGTATTTTACATATACCCATACTTTGTGTGAGAAATATCTCTGTAAATTGACAACTTTGAATAAAAAATGTAAAAAGTTGTCGTTTACAGTGATATTTCTCACACACAGTATGGGTATATGTAAAATACACCCCAAAACACATTGCCCTACTTCTCCTGAGTACGGCGATATCACATGAGTGACACTTTTTGCAGCCAAGATGCAAAGGGCCCTAAAACCAATGAGTACCTTTAGGATTTCTGCAGGCCATTTTTACGCATTTGGATTCTCACACTTTAGGACTCCTAAAATGCCAGGGCAGTATAAATACCCCACAAGTGGCCCCATTGTGGAAAGAAAACACCCCAAGGTATTCCGTGAGGGGCATGGCGAGTTCACAGAAAAAAATTTGGCACAAGTTAGCGGAAATTGATTTTTTTTTTTTTTTTACAGTCTCATATTTCACTAACTTGTGACAAAAATAAAATTTTGCATGAACTCGCCATACCCTCACGGAATACCTTGGGGTGTCTTCTTTCCACAATGGGGTCACATGTGAGGTGTTTGTACTGCTCTGGCATTTGAGGGTCTCCGCAATCATTACACGTATGGCCAGCATTAGGAGTTTCTGCGATTCTCCTTATATTGAGCATACGAGTAATGAGATTTTTCTTCCGCTCAGCCTCTGCGCTGAAAAGAAAAAAATGAACGGCACAGATTTTTCATTCGCATCAATCAATGTGGATGAAAAATCTCTACCTAAAAATGTGCAAAAAAAAACAAAACGGCACAGATTTCCTCATTCGCATCGATCAATGTGGATGAATAAATCTCTGCCAAAAAATGTGCAAAAAAAAGTAGTAAGGCCCCATTCACATGCCTCGTTAGGGTCGACCAGATCTATTCCGCACCCGGCGGAATAGATGCGACACAATCCATTGAACTCTGACATAAATGTTGCGGGATAAGAGCACACAAAGCAGCTAGGCCCATTCAGCATCTGCAAGAGCACGCAAACATTCCGGATTCTTGGCACCCAGATCGCGAACTCATGCGAAAGCTCGATTGACTCATGTGCATCGGGCTGTGTGATGCGGAGAGCACTATGCGCTCGCCGCATCAGCATTCGAACTGCGGCCGCAAACTTCAGGTTCGGCCCCAAGCATCGCGCACCGCAAAGTCCGCATCTATTCCTTGCATAGTGCGGAGCAGCAGCCGCAAACTTCCCACCCGGTTTCGCCCCTCCATCCGACCCGCAGCTCTGCAAAAGATAGAGCATGTCCTATTCTTGTCCGCAATTGCGTTTCACAGGAAATCTCGCTCACAGATGACGCGTGGCGAGGCAGAGAACAGACCGACCGCCCGCAGGACGCAATCCTGCGTGAGGCGGTCGGCAAGAGGTTAAAGGATAACTGTCATATATATATATTTTTTTGCTATAGTGTAGGGCAAGTGATAGCTAACATTTTTGCAATAGACTTTATTTAGCCAAAACGTTTATTTTTGGTAGAAAACTGGGGCTGAAATGGCCCTTAGCAGCACTCTATCCAATGAACGTTGCCAAGGGCCATCCGTCTCCTATTAGAAAAGGGGAGACGGGCTGTGCAGGCGCTGTGCTTCTGTCTCCCGTGCTTCCCTGGTGGGCACAGGAGAATTAGGAGTTAAAATAATATGTATATTCCCCCTTTCTATGCAATCTAATGCGCCGGTACATTCACTGACCTGCGATGCCTGTGATAATATTAATAACTCATGAAGCAGCAGCCGGCTCGATGCGCACAGTGCTTCTACTTCCGGCAGCTGCTTCATGAGTAACTATCACAGGGATCGCTATTTTTTGGAGATTCTTTTTTCTTTTTAGTTTTATTTGAGGAAATTGAAAATCTTTATTTTTCCATCCTATAGCTCTTTATTCTTTAATTTGCAAATGAACACCAAAATAATTAATTGAAATGTGTTCCCCGTTTTGTGTGGGTCATTTTGATATAGGTATAGCCTTACATGAATGGGGTGGCTGTGGCAACAGTTTTGGTTGTTGTGGGCTTTAGGTTTTTTCTTATTTGTAATAGTCCCAGTTACAGGGGAAACCAGCTCCCTGTGGGGGCATTTTCTGGGTCTGCTGTGCCTGAGAACACCGAGCAATCACATGATGGTAAGGTTCAAGAGAGGAAGAGTCGTAGCTGTACACTCTATAGCTCTCACTGTGTACCCAGGAAAGGCAGAATTTGTGTCCCCAGATATCTCTGGATTGCTGGAGCCCCGCACTACATGCCGTACATGTACAGTACTTTACCTATAATGGACATGAGGTCCTTTGTATACACTTTCTTAAACTGCATAACGCAACTTGCCATGAAGACCATTAAACAACATTAAAAATAAGAAGGCTGGGCAATGAATTGGAAACTCATTGCATTATAAGATCTAGTAGAGTAGATCTATAGTTTGCTGATTCCATATGAATCCAGTTATGGGTATTATCATTGGCATTGTATTGGCATTAGTTAGATGGACGCTATTATGCAATCTATTGGTTTTAGGTTATTTGGGCCTTCCCACTTCTGCACCCCTATAAATGTAAAGATCATTGAAACGTTGAAAAGGATCTGTGCAACAAAACCTGAACAGCATGGTGAGCACAAGCCAGACACATCTTTCCATAGATAAATATCCACCAAGGTTTCTCATGTGATGTTTCTAAATTCTGGGACCCAAGATCATGTTTTTGGGCTTCATTTAGTAATTCCCTGAAGGCTTTAATAGTATTACCTTATCAGTAAGTGCCACAAGTGTGAACCCTGCCTCCCTTCTATAGAAGATCTTCAAAACATGAAATGCTGAGGCATCTTGAGAACCGGATTCGGGAATTCTTGCTCTAATGCAGTGGTGGCAAAGCTAGGGCATGCATTTGGGAACCATGGAGGACATATAGAGGCTTCACCACCTGATTAATACTTGGGGAGTCTGGGTGACATTAGTTCTGGAAGATGCTCTGTTTTGTTTTTTATCTACACACTCTGGATCCCCTACTCTTAGAGACATTCATTATTAACATTTAAGTAACCTAATTTGGAAACATACTGATCACAGCAATTAGTCCCAACCAATACGACCCCCCCCCCCCCCATTCTTACTTACTACTTGTATGCCCCAGGCTCCTTATCCCCATCTGAACAGTTTTATTTCTTTCAATAATGGTAGAGTTAGATATAGCGCCCATACCAGTTGTTTTGCTCTTTTCATGATGTTAATGCCATGCGTATCTATCTCGTGTGTGAGATACTCTGTTATATTATGTTATGCTTCTTCCTTGTCAATAAAAAGGGAATTATGAACCCAGGGCACACATGTCAGAGGGGGCACTCAGAACCTATCTCTGTGGGCACACACAGGGCCGGATTATGGGCAGGCAGGATTGGCAATCTGGGCATGGATTGGCAATCTGGGCATGGATTGGCAATCTGGGTATGGATTGGCAATCTGGGGACCGGCCAGGCCACCCTTTAAATGTGAGGCACGGTGACACTTCCTGGCGGGTGGTGCGCCCGCCCTCCACTAGCTCTTTGTGGGCCGTCAGCAACATTGCTGTGCGCAGAAAGGAGTCTTGACGTCAGCATGTTACAAACTCTGATGCGTTTCTGGCTAACGCCCCTCCCCCCTGCAGCCTCAGCACGTGGTAGACTCCTATACAGTTTGGGACCCCCCGAGTTGACGTAGGTAGGCCTCAGGCCTGTATATAGACTCCATATTATGGAGATCCTCCATTGGGGGATGGATGTAAGGAGATGATGTCCTGTGTAATATACTGCCTTGAATATGGATGCTGGAAGGAGGTGATGAATGGTGTATTATACTCCTATATATATGGTGGTGGATATATGGTGGATGCTTAGGAGGTGATGATCATTACATAGGGGGCTCCCCTTGGAGGTGCGGTCAACCCATACTGATAGTGACGGAAGATACGTCTTCATCAAAGAAACAATATCTTCTCAGACATATACCATAGGAAGTGTATACGCCCCTAATAACGCACAAGCGCCATGGTTTACGAGGATGGTATCTGATCTCCTAAACTTTGCGGAAGGGATTCTGGTTGTGGGTGGGGATCTAAATGTCGCACTCTTCCCAGAAATTGACACGTCTACGGGGAAGTCTGCGTTATCAAACAAGGCACTCAAAACCATCAGAGATGGCTTGCATTTGACAGGCCTGGTAGACGCTTGGAGATGCATGCACCCCGGCATGAAAGACTACACATACTTTTCACCGGCACACGCTTCCTATCAGAGGCTCGACTATGTTTTTGTGTCGCAGACATTACTTCCTTCCTGCAAGGATGCATACATTGGAGCGGTAACAATTTCAGATCATGCTCCCACTTTTTTAAAATTCTTAGCAAAACATATCCCCAAACGTGAATTGATTTGGCGTCTTAATGAGACTCTTTTACAAGATCAGAATACCAAGAGAGAGATAGAAGGGAAATTAAGGGAATATTTTGAACACAACGTGACAACTGATGTATCGCCTGGCACGATTTGGGAGGCTCACAAAGCGGTCGTAAGAGGTCACTTTATATCTGTAGGAACCTATGTTAAAAAGAAAAGAGAAATAGAAATTATGGGTTTATTGGAGAAAATAAAGAGTAAGGAAAAGCTTCATAAACGTGTTATCACCCCTGAAATATTGCAGGAGCTAGACTTATTGCGGTCCCAGCTTAAAGATTTGTTAAATATCTGGGCAGCGAAGGTCTATCTGTCCGCGAAATATAAATATTATGCTCACGGAGATAAAGCGTCAAAATTCATGCTGTCCCAATTGAAAAAAAGGAAAAACAATTCGTTTATACACAAAATCCAATCGGCTTCTGCTCAACTCCTATTCCGTACTGAACAAATAGCCCAAAGATTCTCTGAGTATTATTCACAGCTCTATAACATCAGGCAAAGGGAGACCCCGGACCAGGAGGCAGACAGGATTAGAAATATTGATTCATGGCTTCGCTCATTGAAGCTTCCTACCTTGACAGAGGCGCAATCCCGTTCGTTAGCAATGCCTTTTACTTTGAAAGAGTTGCAAAGTGCCTTAAAATCGTCCCCAATGCGGAAAAGTCCAGGTCCAGATGGCTTGTCGATGCTCTATTATGCCACATATAAGGAGATATTATTACCTCGCTTGCTCCAAGTGAGCAATTCTCTGAGGGAGGGCATGGGCCTTCATCCACATACCTTAGCTGCACAAATAACAATAATACCCAAGGAAGGCAAGAATCCATCGGCATGTCCCAGCTACCGACCCATCTCATTGCTCAATACTGACCTGAAGCTACTTGCGAAGATGTTAGCACTTAGACTACAACCCTTGCTTCCCTCTCTTATACACATGGAGCAGGTAGGCTTCGTCAAAGGAAGGGAGGGCAGGATGAATACTAGTTGCGTGATTAACCTTATCCAATACTCGTGTAAGAACTCTATCCCATTGGTTCTTCTCGGCACTGATGCCGAGAAGGCCTTTGATAGGGTTGATTGGGTATATCTAACCAGAGCCATGCATAGCTTTCAGATTCCAGAGGTATTTATTAACATCACTATGGCCATGTATAATAAACCAAGTGCCCGAATTCTTGTGAACAATACCCTGTCGCCCCCGTTTGAGATTGGCAACGGGACGCGTCAAGGGTGTCCCCTATCACCACTTTTATTTGTTATGTCCCTAGAGCCGCTTCTTCAGGCGTTCCGTCTTAACAACAAAATTCAAGGGGTTAATATTCGTGGGCAGGAGCACACTCAGGCGGCTTTTGCCGATGATTTGCTATTGATTGTCACGAACCCTGTTGAAGCCTTTCCTGAAATACACTCCCTTCTTGAATTTTTTGGTACCTTATCAAATTTTAAGGTTAACCTCACTAAGTCCCAGGCCCTTAATATCACATTAGATGTTAATACACAAGTGTTGCTGGAAAGGGAGTCGCCTTTTGTTTGGTCTCAGCAGGGTATCCCTTTTCTAGGCATTACTCTAACCCCAAGTCTTTCGGGACTGTATGATGCTAATTCTAGAAGTTTGCCGGGAGACATAAAGAATATCTTGAATTCCTGGGATATCCCCTTTGCCTCCTGGTTCGGGCGTAGAACACTTATTAAGACAGTAATACTTCCAAAGGTTTTGTATCTTCTGCAAGTGTTGCCGATAAAAGTGCCTGTCTCCCTTTTTACTGATCTAAAGAGAGTGATATCGCGCTACCTGTGGAAGGGAGGAAGACCTAGACTACCATATGCCCAAACGGTGCGGCGCGTGACGGAAGGGGGACTGGGACTCCCTGACTTTTACCTGTATTATAAGTCCATGCAGGGGCTTAGGGTATTAGAGTGGTTGAGAAACCCCGGAGACAGACTAGATATCCAACTGGAATATGCAATGGCGGAAATCCCACTACGCTCTTTAGCACTAGCAAGGAGCCATAGACTAGAACTGCTTAATAGGGTTAGAAATACACTCACGGCGAATACTATCAAACTGTGGTACTCGGAGCTAGACGCAATTTTCCTATCAAACCCATTGTCTCCCCTTCTTTAGGTTGCGGATGTTTTGTGGGATTCATCTGCAGACTTTAGATCCACCTTAACCCCCACTTGTAAGCTCAATAAAACTCACATTCTGGATCTTTTGTCCTGCTCCTCTGATAATCCAGAGGTGGAAACTCAACTCTGGCCCTCTACTGGCTTTAGCCCCTTCCATATTTCGCACCTCAGACAATATTTGGCCCAGTTGAACACCACAGGAAATATTGCACCCTCTAAATTTGAGCACATGGTATTAAGCATAAAAGAACCTCTGAAAAAGCTGTCTAAAATATATGCTTTACTGTTAGACGAGGCTCCGGATCAATAACCTGCGTTTATCTCTAAATGGGAAACAGACACACATATGTCCTTTACTGAGGTAGAAATTAGGGGGCTTCTGCGTGCTACCCCCAGTGTCTCTAGATGCACGTGCCTGCAGGAAAATTATTATAAATCCCTGACACGTTGGTACTATACGCCGGAGAGACTGCATTCTATGTATCCATCCACCTCCCCTATCTGCTGGAGGTGTGGGTGTGAAACGGGCACATATATACATATTTGGTGGTCATGTTCTAATATTACACCATTTTGGTCCAAGATCTGTGGGTTTTTGTCAAAAATACATAGCCGTCATATTGTCCCTACTCCACAGTTGTGTCTTTTGGGGTGGAATCGGGATCTCCAACTAAGGACATGGGAGAACAAATTAAACCAGCAGCTGTTAGCGGCAGCGAGGTTACTGGTAGCCGGACAGTGGAAGTCCCTTAAATGCGATCAGATATGTCGTCTGGAACAGATCGCCCATTGGGATACAGCATCCGCACATAAATTTGAACTGGTGTGGGGCCCATGGAGGAGATTTAGAACCTCGCAGCATGCTACTTGATAAATTCAGGGAGAGCCTCCTCCCGCTTTGTCCCGCTTAGCCCTGTACACATGATCATGAACCCAGATGATCAGATAATCACAGGTCATTGTTACTTTTTGCAATACTGGGCACTTATTTCTTCAATCCAGGTTCACAAATGTTACTTACCTGTTAAATGGAAGTCGGCTGTTGACTAGATTGATCTATACTGTATACTGAATAGCATATGTGCGGCTGTAACACTAACATATGTATCCTTGCGGTATGGTGTATTATTGTTACGGCCTTCTTCAATAAAATATTTAAAAACTAAAAAATGCTGATCAGATAATCACAGGTCATTGTTACTTTTTGCAATATTGGGCACTTATTTCTTCAATCCAGGTTCACAAATGTTATTTACCTGTTAAATGGAAGTCGGCTGTTGACTAGATTGATCTATACTGTAATCTGTAAAGCACATGTGCGGCTGTAACACTAACATATGTATCCTTGCGATATGGTGTATTATTGTATTTTCATGTGTGCTCTTATACGGCCTTCTTCAATAAAATATTTTATAAACTAGGAGGTGATGATCTATGTATTATACTTTCCTGTATATGGACGATGTATGTGGGGAGACTATGACCTATGTATTATACCGGAACCCATATACAGGGCAGTATATATAATACATAGGTCATTGTCGCTGTGTAGCCATTTTATGTTTGTGGGCTGGTGAGCTTTGTGTGCCAGGGCTGCTTTTAACTCCCAGGCCTGCCCATGTTAATGTAGGAGTTGTTTTTCTAAACTAAAACCTTGGTATTCAGGGTAAATTGCCGTGTTGACACTTTGCGATAAATAAGTGGGTTTTAGGTTGAAGTTTGGGCACTCGGCCTCTAAAAGGTTCACCATCACTGCTCTAATGAGTGGATGTATATATTTTGGCAATACATTCTCATGGAAACACAATTAACGTATGTAACATTGAGTTGATTTATAAATGACCTTCATAGTGTGTTACGGGCAACATGAAGTTAGCATAATAGACATCAACTAGATTAAAGAGCTCTTTGATAAAAGGCCTGTATTCTGATGTAAATGTAATGAGAATCCTAAAGAACTGAGCAGTGCTGCTGTAAACATCAAAGCTGTAGTCACTGCTTTTCAATTAAATGAGAATAGTAATTTTAATTGCATCTATCTGACATTGAGCTCTTTATTGCATGGAACCAGTTAGGACTGACAACAGTCCTTTATTTTCATTTTTAAAGGGAATCTGTCACCAGGTTTGAGCCCTGTCAGCTAAACATATGCTGACGTTCAGGGTCTCATTAGCATGCCTAATATGGGCTCATCTAAACAAATGGTAGCGTTATTTTGTCAAAAAACAGGTTTAACTAACCTGTCAATCACACATATAAGGAGCCCAAGGGGAGGTCCAGCGATGCAGGGTGCCCGGCCGCAGACATCGCTGTATGTGGCCAGCGCCGCCTCCAAATGCTCCGTGCCGCCTCTCCCTCCCCCTCCTCCTGCTGTAAGCGCTGGCTCGTACGCACACGGCGCGTGCGCACTTCACTTCAGAAGCCGATCCAAGAAGTCGCGCGTGCGCTGGGCATGCACCCGTGCGGACTTCTTGGATCGGCTTCTTGAAGTGAAGTGCGCATGCGCCATGTCGTCAGCCAGCGCTTACAGCAGGAGGAGGAGAGAGAGGCGGCATATGAAGCGGCGCTGGCCACTAGCGATGTCTGCGGCAGCCTGCCTCGCTGGACTCCTGGCACCTATGTGTGATTGACTAGGTTGGTTAAACCTGTTTTTGACAAATACGCTACCATTTGTTTAGATGAGCCCATATTAGGCATGCTATGAGACCTGAACATCAGCATATCGCTGACAGGCTCAAACCTGGTGACAGATTCCCTAATGTCATTCTGATATTAAAATAATTTAACATCACAAATGTAAGTTTATGTTGTGCAAAATAAAAAGATAATATTAACCCTTTGAGGACCAAGCCATTTCTCACCTTAACCCCTTAGGACTGAAGGCGTACATGTACGCCTTGCGTCCTGGTACTTAGGACCAAGGGCGTACATGTCGCCCTGTGAATCTCCGATCACCGCTGCGCACGTGGCGGTGATCGGAACTAAGATGCCTGCTGAAATCAATCAGCAGGCATCTTGGCACTATGCTTAGGGGGTCCTGTGACCCCCATGTCGGCGATCGCAGAAAACCGCAGGTCAATTCAGACCTGCGGTTTTCTGCTGATTCCCAGTCGTCGGATCTCAGGTGACCCGATAACCCGGGAACAGGATGGTGATCAGTGGTGCTATATTACACCACCAATCACCATCCTTACCGTTAACTACAAATTGTTCTGATTGGCTGTGCAGGGGCGGCGACAGAAGCTAACCGCCGTAGCTTCTCCCCCTGCACACTGCCTGTTGTGCCGCCGGAGGATCAAGTCGCCCCATCGGACCCCATCGGACCCCCATCGGAGCCCCATAGGAGCCCATCCCACCAGGAAGACCCCAGAAGGACCCCATCCCACCCAGCAGACCCCGCAGCAGCTCACCCAGCCACCGACAGCCCCAGCGATCCACAGCCCCAGCCATCCAGTGTTCCAGCCCCAGCAGCAGAATCTAATAAAGTAAGTGCACCTGGGTGTCTGGGGTCCACAGCACTTAGTTGTGTGACCCTAGACCCCCAGGGGTGCAACCCCCACCCAACCCTCCCCTAATTTTTGTGGGGCATTTTTTTTTTTGCGTGCGCCGACTGTGGTCGGCGCTCTTAGCGTCCGGCCACTGTTAGTGCATCAGCTCACCCCACTGCTGATCACCGCTATCAGCTAGTCAGGCAGTTTTTTTTGTTTTTTTACACTTTTCCTTTTTTTAGTTAGGGTTTTTTTTTTTTGTTTTTTTAGTTAGTTTAGTGTGCGAACACCTGGCCCCACACACACGCACACTTGAATAAAGTTTTGTTTACACACACGCACACACACACGCACAACACACACACCCATGGACCGCCGGCTGTTCACGGTGGAGGAGGCATACGCCCAGATGCTCTCCGACACCGAGAGCGCTCAGTGAGGATGAGGATGACCCCACATTCCTCCTGTCATCCGCATCCTCCTCATCATCATCTGATGATGATGAGCCCCCAAGGCGGCGGAGACGCCGCCAGGCGGAGCCAGGGTCCCCACATGCTAGGGACCCCGTGGCCAGCACTAGTACGAGCAGCCCTGGGACTCGTACTAGTTTTCCGACCCACCAGCCAAGTGCACCTGAGCCCCCTTCAGGTGAACGAGTCTGGTGCATCCCAGTGGACTATCAGCCTGCGATTCCTGAATTTGTTGGCAATCCAGGAATCCAGATTCCCACAGTGGGATTTACTGAAATAGACTATTTTAGTTTTTTTCAGTAACCCACTTGTGAATCTGATGGTGGAGCAGACGAATCTGTACGCCCAACAGTTCGTCGCTCAGCACCCAGGCTCTTTTTGGCCAAGCCCGGTGGCTGGACGCCAGTCAGTGCAGCCGAAATGAGGACGTTTTGGGGCCTCGTGCTGCACATGGGCCTGGTCAAAAACCAAGTGCCAGGCATTACTGGAGTGGGGACGTCCTCTATCAGACCCCACTGTACAGTACGGCTATGGCACGTACCCGGTTTGAGGCCATACGGAAATGTCTGCATTATGCAAATAATCCAGCATGTCCCCCAGGTGATCCTGCCTATGACCGGCTGTACAAGATACGGCCGATCATAGATCACTTTGGGGCCGCATTTGCGCAGGCCTACGTACCTGGAAGGGAGGTCGCGGTTGATGAGTCTCTCGTTGCTTTCAAGGGGAGACTCATTTTCCGTCAATACATTCCCAGCAAGCGAGCGAGGTATGGCGTGAAACTATACAAAATTTGTGAGAGTACCTCAGGGTACACTTACAAATTTCGTGTTTACGAGGGACGAGATTCCCGTATTCAACCCCAGAATGTCCCCCCACTCTGGGTGTTAGCGGGAAACTTGTGTGGGACCTTGTGCACCCACTGCTGGATAAGGGTTACCACCTGTACGTGGATAACTTTTATACCAGTATTCCCTTGTTCCAGGCCCTCTCCGCCAGATCCACGTTCGCTTGTGGGACCGTGCGGAAAAATCATCGCGGCCTCCCTACCCACCCCTCCAGGTACCTATCCCCAGGGGTGAGACCCGTGCCCTTACCAGCGACAACCTGTTGCTGGTCAGATATAAGGACAAGAGGGATGTCCTTATGCTGACCACAATCCATGGTAATGGCATCACCCCAGTCTCTGTGCGAGGAACCGCGGCAACGGTCCTCAAACCCGATTGTATCGTCGACTACAATCGGTATATGGGAGGAGTTGATCTATCTGATCAAGTCCTCACACCATATAATGCCATGCGCAAAACCCGGGCATGGTACAAAAAGTTGCGGTCTACTTGGTACAGGTTGCCATGTACAACGCTTTTGTACTATCCCGATGCGCTGGCAGCACAGGGACTTTCCTCCATTTCTATGAGGCAGTCCTCAAGGACCTGATCTTTTCAGACCGGGAAAGAGCAGGTCGGAGTACCTCGAGAATTGGAGGCGCCCGGGTCGTCCCTGGCCAACATTTTCCAGGTGTGGTCCCCATACTGGAAAGAGGGACGAACCCAAAAAAGTGCAGAGTGTGTCGCAAGAGGGGATACGGAAGGACACCACTACTCAATGTGACACTTGCCCCGATCATCCGGGCCTCTGCATTGACGGTTGCTTCAGGGAGTATCACACTTCCATGGAGTACTAAATTATTATAATTCCCTACAGTCCCCTAGAAAAACATAACATTATGGCTCTCAGACTTTGGAAACACGGAAACAACTTTTTTTTTCCATAAATTATTTTATTGTATATAAGTTTTTAAAAAATGTTGTTTTAGTGTATCCAAAGTCTGGGAGCTCATACATATTGAGCATCGTCGCGTCCGTAACAATCTTATGTATAATAATAAAATATTACCTAACCCCTCAGATAAACACCCTTTTAAAAATAAATTAAAAACCATGTTAAAAAAAAAAATTTGTCACCTTAGATCCCAGAAATTATAATAGCACGTCATAAAAAAATCAAATGCCCCCCAAATAGAGCCAATCAAACCGCCATCTCATCCCGCAAAAAATGAGCCCCTAGATAAGACAGTCGCCCCAAAAAAAATTTAAATTATGGCTTCCAGTATGTGGAGGTACAAATTTTTTTTTTCCAAAGTTGGTTAATGATGTCATGCTGAAGCCAACTTTTATAAAAGTAGTCATATTAGGTATTGCCACGTCCGTAATAATGTGCTCTATAAAAATAACATTTGACCTAACCCCTCAAATAAACGCTGTCAAAAAAAAAAAAAAGTTAAAAAAGCCATTTTTTTGTTACCTTACATCATAAAAAGTGTAATAGTGTGCGATCAAAAAGTCATATGCCCCCAAAATAGTGCCAATAAAACCGCCATCTCATCACGCAAAAAATGAGCCCCTACATTAGATAGTTACCCCAACAACAAAAAAAAATTAGATCCCAGGCTATGGAGATAGTAAAATTATTTATTTTTCTTCCTAAAATGATAAAATAGTGTAAAATCTAAATCCATCAAAAAAAGTAGACATATTAGGTATCGACAGCGTCCGTAATACTCTGCCCTACAAAAATAACATTAGAACCAGCCTCTCGGATGAACGGCGTTAAAAAATAAAATAAAAACTGTGCCAAAACAACCATGTTTTGGCAAATTTCCGTTTTAATCCATATTTTCCGGTAATAAAGCAAGGGTTAACAGTCAAACAAAACTAAATAGTTATTGCCCTGATTCTGTAGTTTTCTGAAACACCCCTTATGTGGTCGTAAACTGCTGTATAGCCACAAGGCAGGGCATAGAACGAAGGGAACGCCACATGGTTTCTGGAAGGCAGATTTTTATTTTTATACCATGTCCCATTAGAAGCCCCCCCTGATGTAGCCTAGACTAGAAACTCCAAAAAAGTGACCCCATTTTAAAAACTACACCCCTCAAGGTATTCAAAAATTGCTTTACCAACTTTGTTAACCCTTTAGGTGTTCCACAAAACTTAATGGCAAATTTAGAAATAATTTTAGAATTTCCATTTTCTGTTATCTTGCCTCAAAAAAGTGTAATATAGAGCAAGCAAAAATCATATTTACCCTAAAATAGTCCCAAAACAACAACCACCATATCCTGTAGTTTCCTATATGGGGTCACTTTTATGGAGTTTCTACTCTAGGGGTGCAGCAGGGGGCTTGAAATGGGACATGGTGTAAATAAACCAGTCCAGCAAAATCTGCCTTCCAAAAACCATATGGCGTTTCCCTTCTTCAATGTCCTCCCGTTTAGCCAAATAGTAGTTTAGGACCACATATGGGGTGTTTCTGCAATCTACAGAATCAGGGCAATCCATATTGAGTCTTGTTTGACTGTTAACCCTTTATTTCCAGTAATAAAGTAAGGGTTAAAATGGAAAATTTTCCAAAAATTCTAAATTCCAAAATTGTTTCTCCATCTTCCATGAACTGTTGTGGAACACCTAAAGGGTTAACAGAGTTTGTAAACCCAGCTTTGAATACCTTGAGGGTGTACTTTCTTAGATGGAGTCACTTTTTGGAATTTCTATGCTAGGAGTGCATCAGGGGGCTTGCAATAGGACATGGTGTTAAAAAAACCAGTCCCGCAAAATCTGCCATTCAAAACCCATATGGCGTTCCCCTCCTTCAATGTCCTCCCGTTTGGCCAAACAGTAGTTTAGGACCACATATGGGGTGTTTCTGCAAACTAGAGAAACAGGGCAACCCACATTGAGTTTTGTTTGGCAGGTAACCCTTACTTTATTACTGGAAAAAATGGATTATAATGGAAAATTTTCCAAAAATTCTAAATTCCAAAATTGTTTCTCCATCTTCCATGAACTGTTGTGGAACACCTAAAGGGTTAACAGAGTTTGTAAACCCAGCTTTGAATACCTTGAGGGTGTACTTTCTTAGATGGAGTCACTTTTTTGGAATTTCTATGCTAGGAGTGCATCAGGGGGCTTGCAATAGGACATGGTGTTAAAAAAACCAGTCCCGCAAAATCTGCCATTCAAAACCCATATGGCGTTCCCCTCCTTCAATGTCCTCCCGTTTGGCCAAACAGTAGTTTAGGACCACATATGGGGTGTTTCTGCAAACTAGAGAAACAGGGCAACCCACATTGAGTTTTGTTTGGCAGGTAACCCTTACTTTATTACTGGAAAAAATGGATTATAATGGAAAATTTTCCAAAAATTCTAAATTCCAAAATTGTTTCTCCATCTTCCATGAACTGTTGTGGAACACCTAAAGGGTTAACAGAGTTTGTAAACCCAGCTTTGAATACCTTGAGGGTGTACTTTCTTAGATGGAGTCACTTTTTGTAATTTCTATGCTAGGAGTGCATCAGGGGGCTTGCAATAGGACATGGTGTTAAAAAAACCAGTCCCGCAAAATCTGCCATTCAAAACCCATATGGCGTTCCCCTCCTTCAATGTCCTCCCGTTTGGCCAAACAGTAGTTTAGGACCACATATGGGGTGTTTCTGCAAACTAGAGAAACAGGGCAACCCACATTGAGTTTTGTTTGGCAGGTAACCCTTACTTTATTACTGGAAAAAATGGATTATAATGGAAAATTTTCCAAAAAATCAAAATTCAGAAATTTTATCTCCATTTTCCATGAACTGTTGTGAAACACCTAAAGGGTTAACAAAGTTTGTACAATCAGTTTTGAATACCTTGAGGGGTGTAGTTTCTAAAATGGCATCATTTTTGGGTGGTTTCTATTATGTAAGCCTCACAAAGTGACCTCAAACCTGGACTGGTCCATAAAAAGTGGGATTTGGAAAATTTCTGAAAAATTTCAAAATTTGCTTCCAAACTTCTAAGGTATGTAACATCCCCAAAAATAAAATAGCATTTCCCAAATACTCCAAACCTGAAGTAGACATATGGGGAATGTAAAGTCATCACTTTTTTGGGGGTATTACTATGTATCATAGAAGTGGAGAAACTGAAACTTTAAAATTTGCTAAATTTTGCAATTTTTTTGGTAAAATTTGTATTTTTTATGCAAAAAAATAAACTTTTTTGACCCAATTTTAGTAGTGTCACGAAGTACAATATGTGACGAAAAAACAATCTCAGAACGGCCTAGGTAAGTAAAAGCGTTTTAAAGTTATTCACACTTAAAGTGACAGTGGTCAGAATTTGAAAAAATGGCCTGGTCCTAAGGTGAAAATGAGCCCGGTCCTTAAGGGGTTAAGGACCAGGCCATTTTTAGCAAATTGTTCTCTCGTCACATATTGTACTTCACGACAGTGGTAAAATTGAGTCAAAAAATTTCATTTTTAAAAAAAAAAAAATACCAAATTTACCAAGAAATTGGAAAAATTAGCAAATTTCCAAATTTCAATTTCTACTTTTATAATAGATAGTAATCCAAAAATAGTAATTACGGTACTTTACATTCCCCATATGTCTACTTCATGTTTGGATCATTTTGTGAATGCCCTTTTTTTTTTTTTGGGGACATTAGAAAGTTTAGAAGTTTAGAAGCAAATCTTAAAATTTTTTAGAAAATTTCCAAAACCCACTTTTTAACCTGTTACGGACATAGGACGTACCGGTACACCCTGATGTCCCGGTACGGCCTGTGTATGTCCGATCACCGCCTCGCATCGCGTGGTGATCAGAACAGAGTGCCTGCCGAAATCATTCGGCAGGCTTTCTATCACAATGCCTAGGGGGGGTCCTGTAACCCCCCCCCCCCCCCCCCGCGCGCGCAGCAGCGATCGCAGAAAACCGCAGGGCAATTCAGACCTGCGGTTTGCTGCATTTCCGGGTTATTCGGGTCTCTGGTGACGCGATAACCTGGAATAGGATGGGGATCCTGTGACATCACCTCACAGGATCGATTTCTATAGGCTGCACTGGCGGGCGGTAACTCCCTCTGCACTCCTCCTCCATTCTGCGTCCGGAGCGAGGAGAGAGAGCAGCCTGCACGTGCAGCACCAGCACCCTCCAAAGTGCCATTTGGCACTATCAGGTAGGTTAGGGACAGCTAGGGAAGGCTTTAGGTCAGGCAGGGAGAGTACGGAGAATTTAGTGTTAATTTTTTTTTTTTAACTCTTGCATCACCCTCTTAGAGTGTCTGGGGTCCACAGCACAGCTCTGTGACCCTAGACCCCCCCCTGGGGTGCTGCAGCTTGCCCCCAACCCCCTCCACCTTTTTTTGGGGAGCAAGCATTTTTTTTTTTTTGCGTACGCTAACACTGGCCGGCACTCTTTAGCGTCCAGCCACTGTTGGCGCATTGGCCACCCCACCGCTGATCAGCTTCGGTCGGCTGATCAGCGAGTTAGATTTTTTTTTTTTTTACTTTTTCAAATTTTTTTTGCTCTCTTTTTTTTTTTTTTTTTTTAGTTAATTATTTTTTTCCTGTTAGCTTTAGGGAACAGTCCGGGAACACCCGTACCCCACACACACGCACACTGAATAAAGTTTTCCACGCACACACACACTCCCCTATGGCCCGTCGGACATTCTCAGCTGAGGAGGCATACGCCCAGCTTGCCTCCGAAGTCCCAGTGAGGACGAGGATGACCACACGTTCCTTTTGTCATCCACGTCTTCCTCATCTAGCGATGATGATGAGCCCCCAAGGCGACGGAGACGCCGCCAGGGGGAACAAGGGGACGAGCAGCTCTGGGGCTAGTTTTAGTTTTCCGGCCCACCAGATAAGTTCCCCTGAGCCCCCTACCGGTGAACTTGGATGGTGTACACCAGAGAATTTTCAGATTCACAATTCCTGATTTTGTTGGTCAACCAGGAATCCAGATTCCCACAGTGGGATTCACTGAATACGACTATTTCAGTCTTTTTTTTCAGTGACCCCTTTGTGGATCTGATGGTGGAGCAAACGAATCTGTCCGTCCAACAGTTCGTTGCTCAACACCCGGGCTCTTTTTTGGCTAGGTCCGGTGGCTGGACGTCGGTCAGTGCAGCCGAGATGAGTACGTTTTGGGGCTTCGTGCTGTACATGGGCCTAGTAAAAAAAAAACAGTGTCAGGCAATACTGGAGTGGGGACGTCCTCTACCAGACCCCACTTTACAGTACGGCCATGACACGCTCCTGGTTTGAGGCCATCCGGAAATGACTGCATTATACAGATAATGCAGCATGTCCCCCCCAAGGTGATCCTGCCTATAACCGTCTGTACAAAATCAGGGCGGTCATCGATCACTTTGGGGCCAAATTTGTGGAGGCCTATATACCTGGAAGGGAGTTCGTGGTTGATGAGTCTCTCATTGCTTTTCCACCAGTATGTTCCCTCAAAGCGGGCGAGGTATAGCGTGAAGCTGTACAAACTTTGTGAGAGTACCTCAGGGTACACTTACACGTTTCGTATCTACGAGTGGCGAGATTCCTGTATTGAACCCCCAGAATGTCCCCCCACTCTGGGTGTTAGCGGGAAACTTATGTGGGACCTTATGCACCCACTGCTAGATAAGGGTTACCACCTGTACGTGGATAACTTTTATACTAGTATCCTCTTGTTCCAGTTCCTCGCCGCCAGATCCACGTCCGCTTGTGTGACCATGCAGAAAAATCAACATGGCCTCCCTACCTACCCCCTCCAGGTACCTATCCCCAGGGATCATACCCAGCCCTTACCAGTGGAAACCTGTTGCTGGTTAGATATAAGGACAAGAGGGATGTCCTTGTACTGACCACAATTCACGGTAACGGCATCTCCCCTGTCCCTGTGCGAGGTACCGCGGCAATGGTCCTCAAGCCTGATTGTATCCTCGACTACAATCAGTATATGGGAGAAGTTGATCTGTCTGATCAAGTCCTCAAGCCATATAATGCCATGCGCAAAACCCGGGCATGGTACAAAAAAAGGCGCGGTCTACTTGGTACAGGTTGCCAAGTACAACTCTTTTGTGCTGTCCCGGAGCGCTGGCAACACAGGGAATGGCATTCCAATTCCTTCAGTTCTATGAGGCACTCCTCAAGGACCTGATCTTTTCGGACCGGGAAATAGCAGGCTGGAGTACCTCGGGAACTGGAGGCGCCCAGATCGTCCCTGGCAAACACTTTCCAGGTGTGGTCCCCCATACTGAAAAGAAGGGACAAACCCCAAAAAAATGTAGAGTGTGTCACAGGAGCGGGATACAGAAGGACACCACCACTCAGTGTGACACATGCCCCGATCATCCTGGCCTCTGCGTTATTGGGTGCTTTAGGGAGTACCACACTTCCATGGAGTCGAAAATTTACTATCCCCTTTTCCATTTAGCCACTGACGATCGGATAAAAACTATGGTTCTCAGACTTGAGACACCCAAAAACATTTTTTAATCAAAAATGATAGTTTGTAAAACTAAATAAATTTAAAAAAGTAGACAAATTAGGTATGGCGGCCTCCGTAATAACCTGCTCTATAAAAATACCGCATGACCTAACCCCTCAGATTCAAACGATATAAAATAAAAGGTGCAAAAAAAGGGAATTTTTTGTCACCTCACATAACAAAACGCGTAATAGCAAGCGATAAAGTCATTTGCCCCCCAAAATAGTGCCAATAAAACCGTCCTCTCATTCCGCAAAAATGAGCCCCGACCTAAGACAATCGGGTAAAATCTTTAAAAAAACTGACTCTTAGACTGTGTAGATCGTTAAATTTTTTTAGTTTGTTTCAAATAGGATAATATAGTGTTAAAATTTTTTTAAAAAAAGTAGAAAAATTATGTATCGCCGTGTAATAATCTGCTCTATAAAAATACCCCATGACCTAATCCCTCAGATTAACATGGTCAAAATAAAATAAAAATGGTGCCAAAAGAGCTATTTTTTGGCAAAGTTTCCATTTTTATCCATTTTTTCCAGTAACAAAGCAAGGGTTAACAGCCAAATAAAACTTCAAATGTATTGCCCTGATTCTGCAGTTTACAGAAACACCCCATGTGTGGTGGTAAACTGCTGTACGGGCACACGGCAGGGCACAGAAGGAAAGGAATGCCATATGGTTCCTGGAAGGCAGATTTTAATGGCCTTTTTTTTGACACCATGTCCCATTTGAAGAACCCCTGATGCACCACTAAAGTAGAAACTCCATAAAAGTGACTAATAAACTACACCCCTCAAGGTATTCAAAACTTATTTTACAAACTTTGTTAATCCTTTAGGTGTTCCTCAAGAGTTTATGGCAAATGGAGATGAAATTTCCGAATTTCTATTTTTGGTAACCTTGCGTCACAAGTATGTAATATAGAGCAACCAAAATTCATATGTACCCTAAAGATAGTCCCAACAAAACAGCCTCTTCATCCCGTAGTTTCCAAAATGGTGTCACTTTTAGGGAGTTTCTACTCCGGGAATGGCATCAGGGGGGCTTCAAATGGGACATGGTGTAGATAAACCAGTCCAGCAAAATCGGCCTTCCAAAAACCACACGGTGCTCCTTTCCCTCTACGCCCTGCTGCGTGGCCATATAGTAGTTTACGACCACATATGGGGTGTTTCAGCAAACTACAACTAGGGCAATAAAATTTTTATTTGTTTGGCTGTTAACCCTTGCTTAGATACTGGAAAAAAAGGATTAAATTGGAAAATTTGACAAAAAAAAATCAAAATTCTGAAATTTTAGCCCCATTAACTCTTGTGAAACACCTAAAGGGTTAACGACATTTGTAAAAATCAGTTTTGAATACCTTAACGGGTGTGGTTTCTATTATGTAAGCCTCACAAAGTGACTTCAAACCTAAACTGGTCCCTAAAAAGTGGGTTTTTGAAAATTTCAGAAAAATTTCAAGATTTCCTTGTAAACTTCTAAGCCTTGTAACAAAAAATACCTTAAAAATAAAATGGCATTCCCAAAATGATCCATACATGAAGTAGACATATGGGGAATGTAAATTAATAACTTTTTTTGGCTGTATTACTATGTATTACAGAAGTAGAGAAATTAAAACTGGAAAATTGCAAATTTTCCCAAATTTTTGGTAAGTTTGGTATTTTTTTATAAATAAAAATGAATTTTTTTTTACTCCATTTTACCAGTGTCATGAAGTACAATATGTGAGGAAAAAAACAGTCTCAGAATGGCCTAGATAAGTAAAAGCGTTTTAAAGTTATTCACACATAAAGTGATACTGGTCAGATTTGCAAAAAATGGCCTGGTCCTTAAGGTGCAAATGAGCCCGATCCATAAGGACCAGTTCAGGTCTGAAGTCACTTTGTGAGGCTTACATAATAGAAACCACCCAAAAATGACCCCATTTTAAAAACTATACCCCTCAATGTATTCAAAACTGATTTTGGAAATCTCCATGGGAAATGGAGATGACATTTCAGAATTTCACTTTTTTGGCAGATTTTCCATATTAATCAATTTTTTCCAGTAACAAACCAAGGGTTAACAGCCAAACCAAAAAATATTTATTTGTCTCATTCTGTCGTTTACAGAAACACCGCATATGTGGTCATAAACTGCTGTACTGGCACACGGCAGGGCGCAGAAGGAAAGGTACGCCATATGGTTTTTGAAAAGAAGATTTCACTGGGATAATTTTAAGCTGCCATGTCACATTTGAAGACCCCCTGATGCACCCCTAGAGTAGAATCTCCCAAAAAATAACCCCCATTTTGGAAACTACTGGATAAGCAGGCACTTTTGTTGGCACTATTTTAGGGTAGATATGATTTTTGGTTGCTCTATATTACACTTTTTGTGAGGCAAGGTAAGAAAAAATAGCTGTTTTGGCACAGTTTTTATTTTTTGTTATTTACATCAGGTAAGCTTATGTGGTATTTTTATAGAGCAGGTTGTTACTGACGCGACGATCCCAAATATGTACTTTTTTTGGTTGTTTGTTTCAGTTTTACATAATAAGGCCCCTTTCACACGAGCGTGTCCGGATTAGGTCCGGATGCGTTGCGGATGCGTTCAGTGAAAACTGTGCGATTTCACAGGCAAAGCCATTCAGTTTTGCCTGCGATTGCATTCAGTTGTTCAGTTTTTTCCGCGCGGGTGCAATGCGTTTTGATGCGTTTTTCACGCGCGTGATAAAAAACTGAAGGTTTACAAACAACATCTCCTAGCAAACATCAGTGAAAAACGCACCCGCACTTGCTTGCGGATGCAATGCGTTTTTCACGCAGCCCCATTCACTTCTATGGGACTAGGGCTGCGTGAAAAACGCAGAATATAGAACATGCTGCGATTTTCACGCAACGCACAAGTGATGCGTGAAAAAAACGCTCATGTACACAGACCCATTGAAATGAATGGGTCAGGATTCAGTGCGGATGCTATGCGTTCACGTCACGCATTGCACCCGCGTGGAAAACTCGCTCGTGTGAAAGGGGCCTAAAGCATTTTTGAAAAAAATCATGTTTTAGCGTCTGCATATGCTGAGAGCCATAGTTTTTTTAATTTTTTGGGTGATTGTCTTAAGTAGGGTCTCATTTTATGCGGTATGAGATGGCGGTTTGATTGGCACTATTTTGAGGTGCATATGACTTTTTGATCGCTTGCTATTACACTTTTTGTGATGCAAGGTGACAAAAAATGGCTTTTTTTACACCGTTTTTTAATATATTTTTTTTGACGGTGTTCATCTGAGGGGTTAGGTCATGTGGTATTTTTATAGAGCAGGTTGTTATGGACGCGGCGATACCTAATATGTCTACTTTATTTATTTATTTTTTTACATTTAACACAATAAAAGCATTTTTGAAACAAAAAAAAATCATGTTTTAGTGTCTCCATAGTCTGAGAGCCATAGTTTTTTTTATTTTTGGGGTGATTGTCTTAGTTAGGGGCTCATTTTTTTGTGGGATGAGGCGATGGTTAGATTGGTATGATTTTGGGGGCATACTCCTTTTTGATCAATGTTTTTTTTTTTTTAGCACCGTTTTTATTTTATTTTTTTGACAGTGTTCATCTGAGAGGCTAGCTCAAGGGATATTTTTATAGAGTCGATATAGACGCCGCAATACCTAATATGCTTTTGGGAAAAGGACGCTTTTTTTTTTTTACTTGAAACTTTTTTTTTCTAAACTTTTTTTTTTTCACTTTTTTTTCACTTTTTTTTTGTCCCACTCTGGGACTTCAACTTTGTGGGGGTCTGATCCCCTTTACAATACTTGACAATACTTCTGTATTGTAATGCATTTGCTGTAAGTGTATTACACACTGTAATACACTTACAGCCTGCTTCCCATGAGATCCAGGGGGCTGGATCTCGTAGGCTGTCACGGAAGGCAGCCACGATGCCATTGGGTCCCCGTCACAGCAGCGCGGGGACTTGATGGCAGCTCCGATCCCCGCAAGGACATCGCTGGCAGCAGCACATCAAGGGTTAATGCACCGACATCGGTGTTTTCACAGACGCCGGCGCATACAGCAGGGGTCCGGCTATCAGTGACTGCCAGACCCCTGCCGCGGATCGGGCTGGCGCAGCTCCTGCACCCGCCCGATCAGCGCGCCATACATATACGTCGCTGGGCGCTAAAGGGTTAAGGCAATAAACTCAGTAATGAGGTGATATACTAACCTGTATTTTGCAACCAACCTGAATTCCCAAAAGTAACACATCTACATATCACTAAGCATCTTAAACCAATAAGATATATGTAGACAAAAAAATAGAAGTACACAACAAGTATAAATGATCAACAGTAGTTTATTTAAACAATATCAAATATTACATGATTGGCAAACAAATTAAAAACAATTTAAAAAACAAACAGGCCTGAGGGGCATGGTAATGTGACAGAATTATGAAGGTAAAGTGCACAATACATAAAGTGTATCAACAAATGACCAGTATTGTGGTGCACCGCCAGGTATTGACATAGGGCCCAAACATGGGTCATAACAAAGTAAAGGACGGCTGGATACAACACATATAAACAAGTCAAAAGGACAGTACTTATAAATGTATAACAAAGAAATACCAACCCAGCTTCACACCACTAAATCCTCAAGACCACTCCCCGACGCGCGTTTCGCCGTCAGCTTTTTCAAGGGGTAGTGGTTTAATCGGTCAAAGGCTCAGTATATAAAGTTGAAAGGTGGGACTGACCATACCCACTTAATCATAGGTAGCCAATAACAATGCAGATAGAAGGCGCCAAACCACTCATACAATTGTGCCTCACCTGTACAATAATGAAAATGCAAACGCCGTTAACTATAGGGCGCACGATCCCCTGATGACGTCGGCAAATGCGCTGACCCACGTGACTCTGCAGGGGTAGTGGCTGCGCACGTGTTGCACAGACCGCCCCACAACGGAGTCAGCTCTGGGCTGTTAATTCTGTCACATTCGCATGCCCCACGGGACTGTTTGTTTTTGTTTTGTTTGCCAATCATGTAATATTTGATATTGTTCAAATAAACTATTGTTGATTATTTATACTTATTGTGTACTTCTATTCTTTGAGATAGTGTTTTTTATCTACATATATCTTATTGGTTTAATAACCTTTATTTTGGTCTCGACCAACTTCCATGTGAGATTGCATTGATACTGACATGACATCACTTATATGGAGTGGCATTGTGACCTAACCGTTCTGGCAGGCTGTTCCGGAAGAGGGACAACCTTCCATCTGGCATAGCAGGACACTTGGAAAGGAAGAGGTGGATCCAGCGAGTTTAAACTCATTTCTTCTTTATTGAAACATATTCACATTGAAAAATGCACATCTTGTGCTGTGTCTAACCACAGCGTTTTTTAATGTGAAACTGCTGGAGAAGAGTTTTTCTTGCTTCCAGTTTTTCTTGCATGATGTTTTGATCTTCAGGTTTCTTGGATGCACCACAGCCATATTTTATGTGCATGAGAACAGTGACATCGTAGAATGGTGGAGACGTAAATCAAGGAAGTAGCGTTGTGCAGGGTTTACTGACGAGACCCAAAGCACTTGCTGGCTTGGAGCTACCCAGGGGCCCATCATATGTCATCAGCATAATGGATCAAAGTTATCTTTCTTAGACATGATAAGCCTATTTGTAGCAACAATGGTATGTTGGAACAAGTGTCTATTATACCTATAGATTATCTGACAGATTTTCTGACCAATCATTGGTCAGATGGCTATTTACACACACAAATCTTTTGTTATACACACCAACTACTGGTCTGATTGGACAGAAATTGGTCAGATAATCTGTTGGAGTAATACAGCACTAAGTACCATATGAATTTATAGGAGGGCTCTCCTATAAATTAAAGGATAGGCCATCAATATTAGATTGACAGGGGTATAGAAAAGCCATCAATATCAATGTCCCAGAAAACCTGTTTAAGATACAACCTGGATGCTTAAAGGAGTTGTCCGGATTCAGAGCTGAACCTAGACATACCCATATTTTCACCCAAACAGCCCCACTTATATGAGCATCTGAGCATTTCATGCTCCGATGCTCTCCTTTGCCCTGCGCAAAGGCATTTTATGGAGATCTGGTGACATACCAGGCAACCCATTTAAATGAAGAATAGAGTCTGAATAAGTATAGCACCAAGCACAGGGCATTGATTTGAAAATGATAAGCCGTAAATACAGCATTATACCTAGTAATTTAATTTCCCTGTCTCATGGCACCCCATGTCTATTCTCTATGGCTCTAATGACTGTAATATTCATGGCTCTTATATTTTCTTCTTCTTCCTTTATCTGGAGTCTATGCTATCATTTAATTTGACTTTGAATATGTATGTTCGATGAACCAGAATGTTGACTATTAGAGTTGAGCGAACCCGAACTGTATCGTACTGAATTTTGGGGTGTTTGGGACCCGGACCCGAACATTTTCAAAAAAGTTCAGGTTCGGGTCCGTTGTTCAGCGATTTCTTCCCGCTTTCTAAAGGGCTGCACAGCAGCCAATCAGCTAGCGTTTTGCTTCTTGCCTTAAGAAGCCATCAGAGCCATGCCTACTAATGGCCAAGTGCAGCATGTGACCCAGCCTCTATTTAAGCTGGAGTCACGTAGCGCCGCACGTCACTCTGCTCTGATTAGTGTAGGGATAGGATGCAGCTTCTGTGAGGGCGAGATTAGGCAGGGAAAACTCAGCAAAAACACTTAATGAAGTGATCGATCTACAGCTGTGAATCATTCAACTTCTGCTAGTTAATTGCTCACTGGTTTTTAGGCTGCACAGAGCGTTTTTCTGTCACTTTTTTTTGGGGTGATCGGCGGCCATTTTGTGTCTTGTGGTGCACCAGCACAAGCTGCCACCAAGTTCATCAATCCATCAATACTACTACATCAGGGGCTTTGCTGTGCTTATTGTCACCCCTAGAAACTCAGGATAGAAATTTCTATATTTTATTAAGGGGTGAAATTCAATTGCCAAAATAGCAATCCCCTAAATCTTGTTTTCCAGCTGTGGCTGGCCAAGTTTCCGTCAAAGGATACCGTATTTTTCGCCCTATAAGACGCACCGGCCCATAAGACGCACCTAGGTTTTTGGGGAGGAAAATAAGAAAAAAAATATTTTTAACTAAAAGGTGTGCTTTTGGTGGTTCTGGAACTAATGGTGGTCTGTGGATGGCACTATTACTGGGGATCTGTGAATGTCACTGTTATGGGGGGGATCTGTGAAGGACACTGTTATGGGGGATCTGTGGATGGGACACTGTTATGGGGGATCTGTGGATGACACACTGTTATGGGGGATCTGGGGATGACGCACTGTTATGGGGAATCTGGGGATGACACACTGTTATGGGCGGATCTGGGGATGGCGCACTGTTATGGGGGGGATCTGGGGATAAAGCACTGTTATGGGGGATCTGAGGATGACGCACTGTTATGGGGGGATCTGGGGATGGCGCACTGTTATGGGGGGATCTGGGGATGATGCACTGTTATGGGGGGATCTGTGGATGGCACTGCTATGGGAGATCTGTGGATGGCACTGTATGGGGGCATCTGTGGATGGCATTGTTATGGGGGATCTGTGGATGGCACTGTTATATATGTGTGTCATCCACAGACCCTCCCCACCCCATAACAGTGCCATTCACAGATCCCCCATAACAGTGCCATCCACAGACCCCCTCTCCCCATAAAACAGAGCGAGCTGGGAGGGACTGGGAGGAGGAGCTGGGGGCTGGCAATTGTGGAGGGTCCGGGTGCAGTCACTGTACTCCGGCCGTACGGACCGCGGTATGGAAGGGGTTAACAGGGAGGAAGCTCCCTCTCCCATCGGGGAGACCTGCTTCTGTGTACTGCGCTGAGCCGAGCGCGGGCTGCATAGAACACACCCCCTGAAATCAGCTGACTTAAGGTTTGTTCATGATTTAAGGCTTTTTCATGGTACACCGGGCGGTCGGCGCGTCACTCACTGACGTCACGTGCCTGCGCCGCCTACTTTATGAATGAAGCAGGCGGGGCAGGCACGTTACGCCAGTGAGTGACGTGCCGGCCACCCGGACTGCCTCCTTTCAACAAGCTGCCGTGTGTCGGTACTATTAGGGGTGGGGGGCATGGACAGGAACTTGTAATTGTATTACATATTTCATATTTTAATAGTGCAGCACTGGAGCGGGGGGGGGGGGGGGTGGAGTACAGTCACTGCACCGGTCCCTCCCTGCTTGTGCGTACATCGCTGAGCTGGCGATGTAAAAATGTCAGCATTCGCCCCATAAGACGCAGGGGCACTTTCCCCCCATTTTTTGGGGGGAAAAAATGCGTCTTATGGGGCGAAAAATACGGTATTTTATTTTCTGGGGTAAAATTCAATAGCCAAAATAGAAATACCGTAAATCAGTGGTGTCAGCTGTGGCTGGCCAAGTTTAATAGTGTCCGGCAAAGGATATATTTTGTTCTGGGGTGAAATTCAATTGCCAAAATAGCAATACCGTAAATCAGTGGTTTCAGCTGTCACTAGCCAAGTTTAATAGTGTCCAGCAAAGGATAGATTTTGTTCTGGGGTGAAATTCAATTGCCAAAATAGCAATACCGTAAATCTGGTGTCCCAGCAGTGGCCGGCCAAGTTTCATAGTGTCCGGCAAAGGATATATTATTTTCTGGGGTGAAATTCAATAGCAAAAATAGCAATACCGTAAATCAGTGGTTTCAGCTGTGGCTGGCCAAGTTTAATAGTGTCCGGCAAAAGATAGATTTTGTTCTGAGGTGAAATTCTATTGCCAAAGTAGCAATCCCCTAAATCTGGTGTCCCAGCAGTGGCTGGTCAAGTTTAATAGTGCCCAGCAAAGGATAGATTTTGTTCTGGGGTGAAATTCAATTGTCAAAATAGCAATACCGTAAATCTGGTGTCCCAGCAGTGGCTGGCCAAGTTTCATAGTGTCCGTCAAAGGATATATTATTTTCTGGGCTGAAATTCAATAGCCAAAATAGCAATACCGTAAATCAGTGGTTTCAGCTGTGGCTGGCCAATTTTTATAGTGTCCGGCAAAGGATAGATATTGTTCTGGGGTGAAATTCAATTGCCAAAATAGCAATCCCCTAAATCTGGTGTCCCAGCAGTGGCTGGCCAAGTTTAATAGTGTCCGGAAAAGGATATATTTTTGTTCTAGGGTGAACTTCAATTGCCAAAATAGCAATACCATAAATCAGTGGTTTCAGCTGTGGCTGGCCAAGTTTAATAGTGTCCGGCAAAGGATATATTTTGTTCTGGGGTGAAATTCAATTGCCAAAATAGCAATACCGTAAATCAGTGGTTTCAGCTGTGGCTGGCCAAGTTTAATAGTGTCCGGCAAAGGATATATTTTTTTCTGGGGTGAAATTCAAATGCCAAAATAGCAATACCATAAATTAGTGGTTTCAGCTGTGGCTGGCCAAGTTTAATAGTGTCCGGCAAAGGATAGATTTTGTTCTGGGGTGAAATTCAATTGCCAAAATAGCAATACCGTAAATCAGTGGTTTCAGCTGTGGCTGGCCAAGTTTAATAGTGTCCGGCAAAGGATATATTTTGTTCTGGGGTGAAATTCAATTGCCAAAATAGCAATACCGTAAATCTGGTGTCCCAGCAGAGCTGGCCAAGTTTACTAGTGTCCGGCAAAGGATAGATTTTGTTCTGGGGTGAAATTCAATTGCCAAAATAGCAATACCATAAATCAGTGGTTTCAGCTGTGGCTGGCCAAGTTTAATAGTGTCCGGCAAAGGATAGATTTTGTTCTGGGGTGAAATTCAATTGCCAAAATAGCAATACTGTAAATCTGGTGTCCCAGGAGTGGCTGGCCAAGTTTCATAGTGTCCGGCAAAGGATATATTATTTTCTGGGGTGAAATTCAATAGCCAAACTAGCAATACCATAAATCAGTGGTTTCAGCTGTGGCTGGCCAAGTTTAATAGTGTCCGGCAAAAGATAGATTTTGTTCTGGGGTGAAATTCTATTGCCAAAATAGCAATCCCCAAAATCTGGTGTCCCAGCAGTGGCTGGCCAAGTTTAATAGTGTCCGGAAAAGGATATATTTTTTTTCTGGGGTGAAATTCAATAGCCAAAATAGCAATACCATAAATCAGTGGTTTCAGCTGTGGCTGGCCAAGTTTAATAGTGTCCGGCAAAGGATATATTTTGTTCTGGGGTGAAATTCAATTGCCAAAATAGCACTACCGTAAATCAGTGGTTTCAGCTGTCACTGGCCAAGTTTAATAGTGTCCGGCAAAGGATAGATTTTGTTCTGGGGTGAAATTCAATTGCCAAAATAGCAATACCATAAATCAGTGGTTTCAGCTGTGGCTGGCCAAGTTTAATAGTGTCCGGCAAAGGATATATTTTTTTCTGGGGTGAAATTCAATTGCCAAAATAGCAATACCATAAATCAGTGGTTTCAGCTGTGGCTGACCAAATTTAATAGTGTCCGGCAAAGGATAGATTTTGTTCTGGGGGAAATTCTATTGCCAAAATAGCAATCGCCTAAATCTGGTGTCCCAACAGTGGCTGGCCAAGTTTAATAGTGTCCGGCCAATAGTGTCCGGCCAAGTTTAATAGTGTCAAGTTTAATACTGTGGCTTACAATACGTGGGCAAGACAAAGCGTGAATTTAGAAGACGCATAGGGGAGCACTTACTCAAAATCAACAATTGTGGTGATACCCCCATAGCCTAACATGTTGCTATACACCACCCCACAGAGAAAAACTGATATTCACACCTTTGTCACTTTTCATTGGAACCCAACATTACGCGGTTCTATGGGATTGTCTCTTACAAACACTTCCCTTGTCGCAATTTGTCAGATCCGATCCATGGGTGAATTTATCCCAGTCCACCGTTACCTATAGATCCATGGTGTCTATATTCTAATTACCGTTTATGGTTCAGTGATCCCTATGAGTGTTTCCACCACCTTGAAGGGACTGTATACAAACATGAGCCGTGTACTACAATGGGGATGTCCCCTTATGATTTCAGGATTCCTAAGCATTCATCACCTTTACATTGTTTACCCCACGCGCTGATAGCAATGAGATCATGACGGGAGGAGGCGTGATCTTCTAACAACGAGCGCCTCATTGGATGCTGTCTGCAGGCTGGGCGGAGATGGGGCAGAGAGTTCTCCACTTAAACAGCGCAGGGATCGCCCACGCTATGGCTACTACATGCCAGAGGCTCTTTTGTGCTGCACACATGCCATCAGAAGTGTGCAGCATTGTAACTAATTTAAAACACAGCTAATTCACAATCGATACTGTCTCTGCAGGCACGTCATCAGAGGCTAGCAGTGCGGTGATTGTGGAGCTCACCATAGCTTAATTCCGCATCTCTGCTGCACGCCAGCTATTAGGAGTGTAACGTGATAGGTTCCACCACATATTCTCGATCTGACATGTGGTGTAACCAAACAATGAATTAATGCTCCTCAACTGCTTCTGAGGAAGCAGTATAGCGGTAAAGAAACGCGTCGAGCGAATGAGAGCAAATGAGCGAATGAGAACAAATGAGTGAATGAGAGCATAGGAGAGCGTCTCTAATAGCGACACACAACCCATGTCGAATATGCTGAGCGCCACTATACACGTTATACTTTGACATTGAGCCATGTAATATGAAGGCAATCATAGCACAGAATTTAATAGGGTTGCAAGACTCTTAAACTGACTGTAGATGTACCTGGAATCCGGCTCTTTGTGAGGATTCGGTACAGGAGAGAGTACACTACCCTATAGAGGTCTTGAGAAATTTTCCCACACGTGATATATGGGCCCCCAATCTAGCCCTTAGATATAAATACCTTTTTTGGTGGATGTGAACGTTGTTGGGCTGGGAATATACATACTGTTCCAGACTCACACTCCCACCACCTGTCTGAATTGTTTATTTTTGGTGGAGAACCCATTTTAATATTGAGCAATAAAAAGTTTTTAACGTACTTCAATCAGGCAGTTAACCAGATATTAACTTTTGCTGTACGCCAATTTATTTATTTCTTTGAGTTAAGGTTTCAGCTGTGGCTGGCCAAGTTTAATAGTGTCCGTCAAAGGATATGTTTTTTTCTGTGGTGAAATTCAATTGCCAAAATAGCAATACCAAAAATCAGTGGTTTCAGCTGTGGCTGGCCAAGTTTAATAGTGTCCGGCAAAGGATATATTTTTTTCTGGGGTGAAATTCAATTGCCAAAATAGCAATACCGTAAATCAGTAGTTTCAGCTGTGGCTGGCCAAGTTTAATAGTGTCCGACAAAGGATAGATTTTGTTCTGGGGTGAAATTCTATTGCCAAAATAGCAATCCCCTAAATCTGGTGTCCCACCAGTGGCTGGCCAAGTTTAATAGTGTCCGGCAAAGGATATATTTTGTTCTGGGGTGAAATTCAGTTGCAAAAATAGAAATATCGTAAATCTGGTGTTTCAGCTGTGACTGGACAAGTTTCATAGTGTCCGTCAAAGGAAATATTATTTTCTGCGGCGAAATTCAGTTGCAAAAATAGAAATACCGTAAATCTGGTGTTCCAGCTGTGACTGGACAAGTTTCATAGTGTCCGTCAAAGGATATATTATTTTCTGGGGTGAAATTCAGTTGCAAAAATAGAAACTGTGGCTGGACAAGTAGTTTAATAGTATCCGTCAAAGAATATATTCTGGGGTGAAATTCAATTGCCAAAATAGCAATACCCAAAATCTGGTGTTCCAGCTGTTGCAGGCCAAGTGTAACTCTGTCCGTAAAAGGGTATATTACACTCAGCGTGCATCTCCAAGTGTATTTCTTTCCGTTAAAGGGTATATTACACAAAGTGTTAAAATACAAGTGCTGAAAGCATAATCCTATATATTTTTTCACACGCTACTGTTCATCTCCAAGTGTAAATCTGTCCGTAAAAGGATACCTTTCATCCAGGGCCTAAATACTAGGCCTACAATTGATATTCCACTATATCTGTGGTTACTGCTGTGTTTGGATTAGTGTAATACGGTACATAAATAGATAGCCAGATAGTGTTAGGTGCCTGTAAAAAAAGGCCTGAATTTGAATTCAGTACATTGGGCCAAATTATTTTTTTCTTATTGTGGTGAACGGTAACAATGAGGAAAACATCTAGTAAGGGACGCGGACATGGTCGTGGTGTTGTTAGTGGACCCTCTGGTACTGGGAGAGGACGTGGCCGTTCTGCCACAGCCACACGTCCTAGTGAACCAACTACCTCAGGTTCCAGTACCCGCCAGAATTTACAGCGATATTTGGTGCTGTGTCTTTTTGCAGTGTGCAGACCGAACAGGAGGTCAGGGAGGAAGACTGTGTGGAAGACGATGCAGGGGACGATGAGGTCCTAGACCTCACATGGAATGAAGGTCGTGCCACTGACTTTCATAGTTCAGAGGAAGAGGCAGTGGTGAGACCGAGCCAACAGTGTAGCAAAAGAGGGAGCAGGGGGCAAAAGCAGAACAGCTGCCGCCAAGAGAGTTCGCCTGCTACTGGCCACCGCCACCAGGGACTGAGCACCCCAAAGGCAGCTTCAAGGAGTTCCCTGGCATGGCACTTCTTCAAACAATGTGCTGACGACAAGACCCGAGTGGTTTCACGCTGTGCCATCAGATCCTGAAGCGAGGCATTAACATTCTGAACCTTAGCACAACCTGCATGACCAGGCATCTACATGCAAAGCATGAACTGCAGTGGAGTAAACACCTTAAAAACAAGGAACTCACTCAGGCTCCCCCTGCTCCTTCTTCTGCTGCTGCCTCGGCCTATTCCTCCGCCTCGGGAGGAATGTTGGCACCTGCCGCCCACCAAACAGAGGATGTGCCACCAACACCACCACCTCCATCACCAAGCATCTCCACCATGTCACACGGCAGCTTTCAGCTCTCCATCTCACAAACCTTGGAGAGAAAGCGTAAATTCCCACCTACCCACCCTCAAGCCCTGGGCCTGAATGCCAGCATTTCTAAACTACTGGCCTTTGAAAGGCTGTCATTCAGGCTGGTGGACACAGACAGCTTCAAACAGCTGATGGTGATGGCTGTCCCACAGTATGTTGTTCCCAGCCGCCACTATTTCTCCAAGAGAGCCGTACCTTCCCTGCACAACCAAGTATCCGATAAAATCAAGTGTGCACTGCGCAACGCCATCTGTGGCAAGGTCCACCTAACCACAGATACGTGGACCAGTAAGCACAGCCAGGGACACTATATCTCCCTAACTGCATACTGGGTAAATGTAGTGGTGGCTGGGCCCCAGCGGAGAGTTCTTTGGCGCATGTCCTTCCGCCGCCAAGGATCACAGGGCATCATTCTTTGCCTCCTGTAGCCTCCTCCTCCTACTCGGCTTCCTCCTCCCTTCTTCCACCTGCTCATCCAGTCAGCCACACACCTTCACCGCCAACTTCAGCACAGTCCAGGGTAAACAGCAGGCATTGTGGCGGGGTATTGAACAACAGACCGACGAGTGGTTGCTGCCGGTGGGCCTCAAGCCCGGCCTGGTGGTGTGTGATAATGGGTGAAATCTCGTCGCAGCTCTGGGACTAGCCAGTTTGACGCACATCCCTTGCCTGGCGCATGTGCTGAATTTGGTGGTGCAGAAGTTCATTCACAACTACCCCGACATGTCAGAGCTGCTGCATAAAGTGCGGGCCGTCTTTGCGCGCTTCCGGCGTTCACATCCTGCCACTGCTCGCCTGTCTGTGCTACAGCGTAACTTCGGCCTTCCCGCTCACCGCCTCATATGCGACGTGCCCACTAGGTGGAACTCCACCTTGCACATGCTAGAGAGACTGTGCGAGCAGCAGCAGGCCATAGTGGAGTTTCAGCTGCAGCACGCACGCTTCACTTGCACTGCTGAACAGCACCACTTCACCACCAATGACTGGGCCTCCATGCGAGACCTGTGTGTCCTGTTGCGCTGTTTCGAGTACTCCACCAACATGGCCAGTGGCGATGACGCAGCTATCTGCTTTACAATACCACTTCTATGTCTCCTTGAGAAAACACTTAGGGCGATGATGGAAGAGGAGGTGGCCCAGGAGGAGGAGGAAGAGGGGTCATTTTTTATCACTTTCAGGCCAGTCTCTTAGAAGTGGCTCAGAGGGAATTTTTTTTGCAAAAGCAGAGGCCAGGTACAAATGTGGCCAGCCAGGGCCCACTACTGGAGGACGAGGAGGTGGAGGAGAATGAGGATGAAGCATGTTCACAGCGGGGTGGCACCCAACGCAGCTCGGGCCCATCACTGGTTCGGGGCTGGGGGGAAACGGAGGACGATGATGATAAGCCTCCCACAGAGGACAGATTGTCCTTACCACTGGGCAGCCTGGCCTACAAGAGCGACTACATGCTGAGCACACATGAGCAATGACAGCAGAGTTGCCCACATTTTAATGTGTGCGGACTACTGGGTTGCCACCCTGCTGGATCCCCGGTATAAAGACAATGTGCACACCTTACTTCCTGCACTGGAGCGTGATAGGAAGATGCGTAAGTACAAGCGCACGTTGGTAGACGCGCTAGTGAGAGCATTCCCAAATGTCACAGGGGAACAAGTGGAAGCCCAAGGCGAAGGCAGAGGAGGAGCGAGAGGTCGCCAACGCAGCTGTGTCACGGCCAGCTCCCTTGAGGACAGTGTTAGCATGGCAGAGATGTGGAAAAGTTTTGTCACCACGCCCCAGCTAACTGCACCACCACTTGATACGGAACGGATTAACAGGAGGCAGCATTTCACTAACATGGTTGAACAGTACGTGTGCACACCCCTCCATGTACTGACTGATGGTTCGGCCCCATTCAACTTCTGGGTCTCCAAATTGTCCACGTGGCCAGAGCTAGCCTTTTATGCCTTGGAGGTGCTGGCCTGCCCAGCGGCCAGCGTTTTGTCTGAAAGTGTATTCAGCACGGCAAGTGGCGTCATTAATGACAAACGCAGCCGCCTGTCCACAGCCAACGTGGACAAGCTGACGTTCATAAAAATGAACCAGGCATGGATCCCACAGGACCTGTCCATCCCTTGTGCAGAATAGACATTTATAACTACCTCCCCTTAACCATATATTCTTGTACTCCAGGGCACTTCTTTATTGAATTCTCTTTTTTTTTTATTTTTACCATTATTTTGCGGGGCAACACAAAGTTGAATGAACCTCTCCTCCATCTGGGTGCCAAGGGCCTAAATATCTGAAAGTGGCCTTCTCCATTGGTGGGTGACATGAAGCCTGATTCTCTGCTTTGGGACCCCTCCTCTGTCTGGGTGCTGGGGCCTAATTAACTAAAAGTGGCCTTCTCTGTTGGTGGGTAACATGATGCCTCTTTTGCTGCTATGGGACCTCTCTCCTCTGTCTGGGTACCAGGGGCCTAAATTTCACGTACTTGCTTGCTGTCTTGGTGACAGACATTTAACTCTCTTTACTGTCTAATGACTGCCCCATTGTCTGGGTGTCAGGGGCCTATATGTCGTTTAATCATTTGTTGTCTTGGTGGGAGATATTAAACTCTTTTTACTGTCATGACCGCCCCATTTTCTGGGTGTCAGGGGCCTAAATTTCACGTACTTGCTTGCTGTCTTGGTGACAGACATTTAACACTTTTTACTGTCTAATGACCGCCCCATTGTCTGGGTGTCAGGGGCCTATATGTCGTTTAATCATTTGTTGTCTTGGTGGGAGATATTATCTTTTTTTAATTTTACCATTATTTTGCGGGGCAACCCAAAGTTAAATGAACCTCTCCTCCGTCTGGGTGCCAGGGGCCTAAATATCTGAAAGTGGCTTTCTCCATTGGTGGGTGACATGAAGCCTGATTCTCTGCTTTGGGACCTCTCCTCTGTCTGGGTGCTGGGGTCTAAATAACTAAAAGTGGCCTTCTCCATTGGTGGGTGACATGATGCCTCTTTTTCTGCTATGGGACCTGTCTCCTCTGTCTGGGTGTCAGGGGCCTAACTTTCACGTACTTGCTTGCTGTCTTGTTGGCAGACATTTAACTCTTTTTACTGTCTAATGACCGCCCCATTGTCTGGGTGTCAGGGGCCTATATGTCGTTTAATCATTTGTTGTCTTGGTGGGAGATATTAAACTCTTTTTACTGTCATGACCGCCACATTGTCTGGGTGTCAGGGGCCTAAATTTCGCATACTTGCTTGCTGTCTTGGTGCAAGACATTTAACACCTTTTACTGTCTAATGACCGCCCCATTGTCCCGTTGTCAGGGGCCTATATGTCGTTTAATAATTTGTTGTCTTGGTGGGAGATATTAAACTCTTTTTACTGTCTAATGACCACTCCATTGTCTGGGTGTCAGTGGCCTATATTTCGTTTAATTGCTTGCTGTCTGGGTGAGAAACATTAAACTCTTTTTACTGTCAAATGACCTCTCCTCTGTCTGGGTGTCAGGGGCCTACATAAATGATAATGGCCTGTTCCATTGCAGGTTGACCTGAGGCCTGTGTTGCTGTGACGGGAGCGCTCTCCTCTTTGCGGGTGCCATGGCCCTGAGTCTGTGAATGAGGCCTGTGGCACTGCAGGCAGACATGAATCCTTTTTGGCTCTGATAAGAACTTCAACTCCCATAGCATTCCCACCTGATGCCACCCCAACCTCCTATTCCACCTCCTCCTCCTCCAAGTTGCCAATTGATATTGGTTAATTTTTATTTATTGTATTTTATTTTAAGTCATTTCCCAATCCACATTTGTTTGCAGGGGATTTACCTACATTTTGCTGCCTTTTGCAGCCTTCTAGCCCTTTCTTGGGCTATTTTACAGCCTTTTTAGTGCCCAAAGATTCGGGACCCCATTGGCCAAACTTCTCGAACCCGAACATCCAGGTGTTTGCTCAACTCTATTGACTATTGTTTTTTATGTTCACATTACATTTTCAGTGTGCAGTTGATCAGTGGCATACATAGAGAAGTAAGGGCCCCATAGCAAGGATCAAACCAGGCCCCCCACACAGGACAGAAGGGCTTCTGCCTAAACCCTTTTTAATGACCCTTGGCTTATTTTTCAACTGCCTGATTTGCTAAAAAGTTGTTACTTTAGAGGGTAGAGTCCTGACCAAGTTTTCACCTCCAGTAGAAGAGGAGATAATGCCAACTAAGACTGGGCCCCCTCTTTCCCTGGGCCCCATAGCAGTCGCATGGTCTGCCGCTATGGTAGTTACGCCCCTGCAGTTAATACTTTCACTTATTTCTCTCGTCTTCTTTTGGCTTATTTTAGAAAACAAGGTTGTCCCTTATATTATAATTTCTATCTATCAGTTGTGTGGGGAGTCGCTCTGGTAGATAGCGGTGCGGGTGCAGTACAGAGGCAAAAGGGAGTCCAGAAGGTGCAATAATCAGTGTTTTATTCACACTTGCACAACATAAACAATAAACAGTCTCTTGGTGTTAAATCACACACATCACACACAAATCATGAGGCAAAACAAAACAGTCCAAAAACAGGTTCCAGTCACCTGGGAGGTTTTTAGGTGCAGGTTCGCACCTGGCTGTCAGTCCAGCCGCAAGGCGATCGACCTCATGCTTCCAGGCCGTCTGCACTCCTCCTTGCTTGGGCCCTTGCTTCCAGCGTGAACTCCACACAGCACAGAATGGATCAGAACTCCCAAACTCAGATGATTCCACAGCCTAACACCAGCTCCAGGATAATCACCCCTCAGCTGCTGAGGAGGCTGCCTTTAAAGGCCCGGCATAAGTCCAGCCTGGACCGTGGGGAGTAGGCACCCACCCAACTCTTTGCCTACTCCCAGTAAGAGCCGGCCCGGATTGGCTTTGCAGCCAAACTAACTGACAATGTCAAACAGCACTAGCTGCTGCTGACACATAAAAACCCGGCTCTCACCTCACCGAGGCCAGGAACCTCGGTGACACGTATCGTCCGTCCATGACGACACCTTGCGCCCTCTTACACACCCCCTTTGTTCAACCCTGAGGGGTGAACACATGTGAGGCAGTGGACGCGGGACAGGGCATCTGCGTTACCCTGCAAGCGGCCTGCCCTGTGTTCGACAGAGAACTTGAAGTTCTGCAGGGATAGGAACCACCTGGTGACCCGAGCATTCCTCTCCTTGGCCTGGCTCATCCACTTGAGAGGGGAATGGTCGGTCACCAGACGGAACCTCCTCCCTAACAGGTAGTAGCGGAGAGATTCAAGTGCCCACTTGATAGCCAGGCACTCCCTCTCCACTATACTATACCTGGACTCGGCGGGACTGAGCTTACGGCTCAGGAAGACAACGGGATGTTCTTCCCCGTTGACCTCCTGAGACAGCACAGCACCGAGGCCTACCTCTGAGGCGTCGGTCTGTACGACGAACTCCCTGTTGAAGTCGGGTGTCACCAAAACCGGGGACCCACACAGGGCCGACTTCAACGCGGAGAAAGCCTCCTCCGCCTTTTCACTCCAGCTAACCTTTCCAGACTTTCGCCCCTTCAACAGGTCTGTCAACGGCGCTGCTATTGTGGCAAAGTGGGGCACAAACCGCATGTAGTACCCTACCATTCCCAGGATAGACTTTACCTGCCTGGTGGTGACCGGTCGGGGCCAGTTGCGTATGGCTTCTACCTTAGTTACCTGCGGCTTGATGACCCCGCCCAATAACATATCCCAGATATTTGGTCTCTTCCAACCCAATCGCACATTTCTTTGGATTGGCGGTTAGTCCAGCTTTCCTCAGGGCATCCACTACCGCCTGCACTTTGGGCAAATGGCTTTCCCAGTCGGTGCTGTGGATGATTACATCATCTAAGTAGGCCGAGGCGTACCGACGATGAGGTCGCAGCACAATATCCATTAACCTTTGAAAGGTGGCGGGGGCGCCATGCAGGCCAAAGGGTAATACCTTGTAATGATACAGGCCCTGCGGGGTAACAAAGCGGTTTTTTCCTTGGCCGACTCGTTAAGAGTACCTGCCAGTACCCTTTAGTGAGGTCGAGCACAGAAAAATAACGGGCTTGCCCTAAATTCTCAACAAGCTCGTCTACCCGGGGCATGGGATACGCATCAAACTTGGACACTTCATTTAACTTACGAAAATCGTTGCAGAACCGCAACGTCCCATCCGGCTTGGGTATTAGGACTATGGGACTGGCCCACTCACTTTTCGACTCCTCAATGACATCGAGCTTCAACATTAATTGCACTTCGTCCATGATGGCCCGTCGCCGAGCCTCGGGTACCCGGTATGGTTTTAACCGGATTTTGGCCTGAGGCTCAGTGACGATGTCATGTTGGATGAGAGACGTGCGGCCAGGAGGTCCGAGAACACATCCGTGTTCCGACTGATGAACTCCCTGACTTCCTGAACTTGTTTGGAAGACAGGCTGTCTGCAATTTTTACCGTGGCTACCGCTCGCAGGCCTCGAACTGTGGGGCTGGACCCTTGTCACCTAGAAGCCCTGGCCGGGGCTGTTGTCGTCGGCCGTGTCCCTGTCTTTCCACGGCTTCAGTAAATTCACGTGGTACACCTGCTCCGGCTTGCGCCGCCCTGGCTGGTGTACTTTGTAATTTACTTCCCTACCTTCTCGATAACCTCATAGGGGCCCTGCCACCTAGCTAGGAACTTGTTGTCAAGGGTGGGCACCAGAACCAAAACCCGATCTCCCGGGTTGAAGTTCCGTACCCGAGCCTGACGATTATACACCCTACTCTGGGCTTGTTGCGCTGCCTCCATATGCTCCCGGACCAGCGGCAACACCCTTTCCATCCGTTCCTGCATCTGGGTGACATACTCAATGACACTTTTGTGGGGGACAGGCTGTTGTTCCCATGCTTCTTTGGCGATATCCAACAGGCCCCGAGGGTGTCTGCCATAAAGCAGTTCGAAGGGCGAGAACCCAGTAGAGGCCTGGGGCACCTCTCGCACGGCGAACATGAAATAGGGCAGAAGCAGGTCCCAGTCCTTCCCATCTCTGGACACCACCCTTTTTAACATATTTTTTAGAGTTTGGTTAAACCTTTCGACAAGACCGTCTGTTTGCGGATGGTAAACGGACGTCCGTAACTGCTTTATACGCAACAATTTACACAGTTCCCTCATAACTTTGGACATAAAAGGGGTCCCTTGGTCGGTCAGAATCTCTTTTGGCAGGCCCACACGGGAAAACATTTCCATTAACTCTTTTGCAATGAGCTTAGCCGAGGTATGTCGCAGAGGCACCGCCTCTGGATATCGAGTAGCATAGTCCAGAATCACCAGGATATGTTGGTGACCCCTAGCAGACTTCGGTACGGGTCCGACCAGATCCATGGCAATACGCTCGAATGGGACCTCAATTATTGGGAGAGGGACCAGGGGACTTCTGTAATGCGGCTGGGGGCTATTTACCTGACAGGTCGGACAGGACTTACAGAACTCCTCTATTTCCTTAAACAAACCGGGCCAGTAAAATCGCCGTAGTACGTGGTCCTGCGTTTTCTGCCACCCCATGTGTCCCCCAAGAACATGTTGGTGGGCAAGCTCCATAACAAGCTTGCGATATGCGGTGGGCACCACCAACTGTTCAACGGGCTCACCTCGGATTTGGTTCACCCGATACAACATATCCTGAAGAACAATAAATCGTGGGAACATTAATTCAGCCCCAGGTTTCTGGGGTTTACCATCAATCATTACAACACTTTCCCAGGCCCTGGTTAGGGTTTGGTCCCGGTGTTGTACGGTCCCAAAATTTTCCCCGGAGACATTGAGGTCTGCCAACTCAGGTCCCGATGGCAAGTCCTCCGTGTCTCCCACCATTACACTCAGTGGGGTTGTCTCCCCCTCTACCGCTGAAGCAGTGGTCACCCCTACCGCTGGCCCTTCAGATTCGGGCTCCCAGGGTTCGGGCCTTCTAGTGGTATCAGGCCACTCTACTAGGGTTACCCCTGTCTCGGGTCCATCAGATACCTTTATTGCCGGCCACAGCGCCGGAAAACCTGGGAAGTCCCTCCCAAGTATCAGTTCGTGTGGGAGTTTAGTAGTGACAGCCACCTCGTGGGTCCACTTACCAGCCGCTGTGGACAAAGTCACTAGTGCAGTGGGGTAGTCTTTTAGGTCTCCGTGGATGCACAGGACCCCGATTTTACGGCCGGTATACTCCACAGGCCGTACCAGGGCAGCCCTTACCAGGGAGACTAGACTCCCGGAGTCCAGCAGGGCCACCGCCAGAGAATCTCCCACCTCTACCTGACACAGATGGTTATTGTCCTGCACCTCACGGGTGCCAGTTGCACACAGCTTCCGTGCATACAGGGAGTGGCGATAGCCGTAGTTCCCTTCCATCGGCTCACCCCGATGCGGACAGTCGGCCCTGATGTGGCCTGGCTCCTGACACCTCCAGCATACCACGGGAGGCGGATCCGCAGGGGGTACATTCCGTGCAGGCCTCTCTGTCGCCGGACAACGGAACTGGGGTGGAGGCCTCCGGGGTTTGACTGACCCCTTCCCAGCAAGACTCCCCTGCAGGTTTCTGGTGGCCTCGTAACGCTCCACCAGGTCGACCATCTCCAGGGCACATACCGGAGACGCCTGGCCGACCCAGTGCTGGAGGGGATAAGGCAGGGCCCTCCAAAAGATGTCGGCCAGCAGGCGGTCCAGCATAGCAGCCGGACTTAGAACCTCAGGCTGCAGCCACTTTTGCACAAAGCAACTCATAGTACTGCGGCCTAGCGGGTTCAGTCGTTTTAAAGTCCCACTGGTGGACTCTTTGAGCGCGGACCAGCACGTTCACCCCCAGTCTGGCCAGGATCTCTCCTTTCACGGTGTCATAATCGGCCGCTTGGTCGTCCTCCAAGTCGAAAAACACCTGCTGGGGTCCGGAAGCCAGGAACGGAGCGACCACCTCAGCCCACTGGTCACGGGGCAGCTTCTCCCTCACGGCCACTTTTTCGAAGACTGCCAGGTAGGTCTCAGCATCATCCTCGGGGGTCATCTTGGGAATCGCTGCACGGACCGCTTTCCGGGCATCATGGGCACGGTGAGAGGCTCCAGACGCTTGCAAAGCCATTACCTGTTGCAACAGCAGCTGGTTTGTCTCCTGCTGCTGCTTGTTGGCCTTCCGCTGCTGTAAATTGGCCTCCACGAGAGCCTTTACAACTGCCTCCATCTTGTCAGGGTTCACGTGTTGAAACTTTGCCGGCTTGACATATGACATTCACTTGTGCTCAGCAAAACAAACAAAGTTCGGCGTTCACGCCAGCCTCACTGCGCATGCCCGCATCCGACACCAAATGTGGGAGTCGCTCTGGTAGATAGCGGTGCGGGTGCAGTACAGAGGCAAAAGGGAGTCCAGAAGGTGCAATAATCAGTGTTTTATTCACACTTGCACAACATAAACAATAAACAGTCTCTTGGTGTTAAATCACACACATCCGAAATCATGAGGCAAAACAAAACAGTCCAAAAACAGGTTCCAGTCACCTGGGAGGTTTTTAGGTGCAGGTTCGCACCTGGCTGTCAGTCCAGCCGCAAGGCGATCGACCTCATGCTTCCAGGCCGTCTGCACTCCTCCTTGCTTGGGCCCTTGCTTCCAGCGTGAACTCCACACAGCACAGAATGGATCAGAACTCCCAAACTCAGATGATTCCACAGCCTAACACCAGCTCCAGGATAATCACCCCTCAGCTGCTGAGGAGGCTGCCTTTAAAGGCCCGGCAAAAGTCCAGCCTGGACCGTGGGGAGTAGGCACCCACCCAACTCTTTGCCTACTCCCAGTAAGAGCCGGCCCGGATTGGCTTTGCAGCCAAACTAACTGACAATGTCAAACAGCACTAGCTGCTGCTGACACATAAAAAACCCGGCTCTCACCTCACCGAGGCCAGGAACCTCGGTGACACGTATCGTCCGTCCATGACGACACTTTGCGCCCTCTTACAGTTGCCTGTGGTTTGTTGAACATAAATGATTACTATAATTTAAAAGTAGACAGGCACTCATACAGATGGGATCACGGGAGAAGTACCGCTTAGCCAAGTTCTGTTTAATATAGTTCAAACGTTATAAAATGTGTACATACACATAAAATAAAATCATAGACATAAAGTGCACCAGAGGTGTATGGTGCAGAATTGCTCTGTCAGATGTCAAAGATCAAGCATTTGTATTGTCTTGGTCATATGGCTCCGCAGCACAAGCTGTCACACCCAAATAATCACTAAAATCCTGCTGGCATATATACAAAATATCTTCTTTAAGTATAGATGGTTAATGAGATCTAATGAAAATGATCTATATTGGTCTCAGTACATTATTCCATAGGATAGACTGTATTCCAGATATTTAAACCATACGCAAAAATAGATGAATAAATAAGCAAATCAGCAAATCTTATTTGAATATATTCAGAGTCCAATTGTTCGTGATATATCTGAATTATATTAAAAAGATGTTAAGTAACCTCTTATAATCCAGAAATGTTAGAGGTAAAGTGGTATTCTTTCCCCTGTTTCAGCAGTTCACAACCATGTCATCCACGAGACTATTCCGATACATGTAATGGTCTCGACATACAGTCTCTAGTCCGTACTCACGGTTGAGATGTGCGGGGTACTTCTCTATAGTAGCCCAGGTATGGGTGCTTACCTCTCCCTATGTTGCATCTCGTCTGTCCCGCTCTGTGCTCCCGTTGTAGGATTCTCGCGAGATAAAAAGGACGTCACCTTGTTATTCTCGTTGTCTTCTATAGTGAAAGGTATTCCATATAAGTCTACTTACTTCAAATCTTTCGCAGTTATTTTTTGCATGGCCATGCTTTTAGTTTATCCAGGTCGTTAACGGATGAGCGTATATGAAACCAGACGCGTTTCGAGGTGAATCTACTCCTCTTCCTCAGTGGTTACTTCTCCCGTGATCCCATCTGTGTGAGTGCCTGTCCACTCCTAAATTATATTATATTTGCTACTTTGAAGAGGGTGATTCTAATAGGACAAGAGCACCAGGCCAGGGTGACAGAGGGTGAGCCATCTCACATAAATATCATAAATGTGTAATTTGGTGTATAACTGTGCTACATCGACTTGTGTAGAGACCCATGTGCTTTGGAAGCTGTAAAATAAAAAGCTAGACAAGAGTTCAGCATGCTGGTTCTGTTATGTAAGGAAAATATAGACCCCATTATAGCCATGGGGTCCATCCGGCACAACTAATGTCCATCATGTGACCGATCCTTTTTTTGGCAAGCATTCCATTTTCCTATTTCTTTGAACGATCATATGAACAAAATACTTGACTGAGATATGAACAAAGTTTTACCTTTTGTATTCAGTTATATCTCATCTGCCAGCTATGTTGATTTCTATTTTCACTACCATTGGAGGAGATACTAGCTACTTCCTTCCTCACTAATATAAATATTTAATGGTGGATTATAATAAGGGTCTTTTGCCCGGCCCAAAACACCCATCATTATCCCTGGACAAACATCCGGGGAGGGCGGTACAAGACTGCATGCATCCCATCCCCACTGTTTACCCTTATAGGCCACAGACCATGAGAGTATGAGGAAAGAGAACATCTACATTAGAGGAGATGACACTGAATAGAATAGTTATAGAGTGCTGTATTCTCCTGTATGTTTGGTAGCACTGAATGTAATGTCCACCTAAATATGTCTTTAGCACTAGGTTTGGGGAGGGTATACTGTACAGTATTATATAGCAAGATATCTTAGTGTTTTTTTCCTATTTAATTCCTTGCAATGTCGTTGATTATTGGTACCTTACGACTACACATTTCTGAAGTCTGAAGTAACTAAACATGCATACTGCACACGGAAGACCTTTAGGTGGGGCCAAGAGGCTTGAAAACATCTAGCTATGTAACAGAAAGGTTAGCTCTACTGAAAACATCCTCAAGGTAACGTGTCTTGCTACCATCACCTCTCTTGGTATCATGTCGGTTGTGTCGGTTGGGTGCCATGTTGGGAACTGGCCGATAGGGAGCTCGCTCATTTGTTCACAGCTTTGGTTATGTTTGGTTTGTTATCTTTTTTTATATATCTTTTGGTTATGTTTGGGTGTTATCATTTTTTATATATATATATATATATATATATATATATATTTTATCATAGTTTAGTAAACTTGAACCTATAAAGCTAAGCACAAGCAAAGAAGGGGGTGGCAGCTCTCACCTGTTGAAAATAACGACCACCCAACAAACGAGCACGGACGATGCACCTGACGGCAACTGAGCATAAAGAAGGAAAAAGTCCAGCTCCAGCAGTGGATGGGAAAGAATTCAATTCGATCTTTATTGAGCGATTAAAATCTCCAAGTCATATTGACATCATTCATGCCAGTATTGTCAACGCGTTTCGGACCAGATAATATGTACAGTCCTTCCTCATGACAGACAGACAGACAGATTGAATTCTATCCCATCCACTGCTGGAGCTGGACTTTTTCATTCTTTATAAAGCTAAGGACACTCGGACTGCCCCACGGGGGAACAGGTGAATCCCACAATAGGCCCCTAGTCCCCCACCTCCTGCACAAGAAGTACATCACAGTAGACTGACTGGACGACATGTAGATAGGCAGCATACAGCGCCATAACCAGCCTGTATTTGTATAGCAAGTTGGGTAGGTTAACAAACTACCCAGTTATTATAGAAGCATCTGTAGACAGTATCCACTTTCCCGAGTGACTATTTTGGGTCATCTTGTTCACTCTTGCTGTGTAGCTGTACAGCGGGCCTCCAGAATTTTGGGTCATCTTGTTCACTCTTGCTGTGTAGCTGTACAGCGGGCCTCCAGAATGAACTTTACTGGTGGACCAGAGGCACCTCAGTCCGACACTACATCTAGGTCGTGTTGTCTATTCTTTCCCAAATCTCAGATCTCATTGTAATATACTTTTTTCAGGAACAGCACAGGGCCTTTGGGTCACTTAATCCTCCCCTGACTAGAAACTGTATATACTGCAGTAAAAAACACCTAAGACTACACCATACTTAAACAGAGGGTGCCTGCTTTGATGCAACATTTATATATATATGTTTAATACAAAGGCATTTTCCATTTTGATGGATACAAATGACATGGCAGGACAATATATATTCCACATTAATGGCTTTTAAAACTGGGCTTTGAATCGTGACTCCTCCAATCTTGACGGCTATTATTCTCAGTTGTCATTACCATATCCCCATTTGCCAAACATGTACATAACACAAGTGGAGTATCACAAACATTCATTACTAGCGACATTAAGAAATCATTATGATGAAAGGAGTCCTCTTAGAGATAAGCAGGATTCAATGATAGTTGTCTATAGACAAATGATTGTCTTATTTATGTATTCTAATTAAGAAATGAGCTGATACTGGGTATAGCCAGTCAATGCCTCCTTTTTGTATCCATTTAGTCCTGAATTATCTCTTTTGACACAAGTGAGGTCTGATTAGACCACAACTCATCTCCATGACACAGGCAGCATCTGTCACAATCTTGACCCATCCTCTTCTAGATCTCTCATCCGTGCATTTGTATTGTCATGATTATTATCTCAACTTCATTCTCTTTTAGCTGACAAACTGTTAAGGGCTCAGTGGGTTACAATCTGTAAAAGTAGAGGAAACACAAATTGGAGATAAATTGGTTTAAAAATTGTGGTAAATTATTCACCATGGAGGACATTCAGAGACGTGGCTTAAAAATGTTGCAAGTTATGTCAATTGCTGCGTTTTCCACGATATTTGGTGAGCCTTGCCACTTTTCAAAGTGGTTTATGTTTAAGGGACAAAAGGGAGATTACACTTGGATTATGGCACATTTACTATGTTACGACTTTTGTGCATCTCTACACCAGACAACCCCTGGTGTACTTTTACACATTAAGGTGTAAATCACATTGCAAGCATACCAAATATATTATTAATGTGTACCATTTCATTCATTTGGTGCAGGCATACAAAGCAAATGAGACAAAATCAGCGCAAATGATAACTGTCCCCCGATGTTCAAACTATCCGCAAACATCAGTTGCCAACAGATACAATTCAGCTAATTTTTTAATTCAGTGAGTGCACACTTCCTGGGTCCCACACAAAAGTGTTCACTTCAGTGTGAATTTTTGTAACATAGATTTGGAAATACTGTACATTTGGTATTACATTATTCTTCATTTCGCCTTCAGTGATGGTGTTTTGTTTTGGTTTTACTTATTGCATTTTCTTTTCAGCTCAAATGTTTCTATTTAAAAAATTTATAGACTCTAAGGTGTAACTATGGACATATTGCTGTTTATTCGAGCAAAGAGTTGGGTGCTCTCTATTAGGGTTGTCACTATACCAAAATTTTGATTTGATTTTGATACCACAAAAAAGTATTGCGATATTCGATACCATGCAAAATAAAACACCCAAAAAGCCATGTGTATTCTGCATTTTATGGAACGTCCATCCCATAATAGAACAGTCCTATCCTATTTTTGGGGGGGATAAGGTGACAAAAAAATGTCCGAATCCCATGTTTGTTTTTTTTCTCTTACGGCATTCACCGCATAGGAGATATTTTTTAATATATTAATAGTTTGGACTTTTTCGAACGGGCCAAAATGTAATATGTTTTTGTTGGGAAAGGGGGTGATTTAAACTTTTAATATTTTGGTTGTTTTTTTCACTTTTAATTTAATAAGTATTAGCCACTTCAGGGGCTAGGACCCTTGTCCTGTTCACCCTAATTACCCTATTAAGGTGAATAGGACTTTATACTGTCCCTGCTGTCCTTTGCTTTGTGCACACAGCAGCAGGGAGCTTACCATGGCAGCCAGAGATTCAGTAGTGTCCTGGCTGCCATGGTAACTGATCGGAGCCCTGCAATTTCACTGCTGCGGCTCCGATCGGAAGCTGCCACTGCCACCAATGCAAATACTAAGGAGACAGCGGGGACCCCGTGGCCACTGTGCCACCAATGAATATAATACTGGGGGGAGGCCACTGTGACACCAATGAAAATAAGTTACCCCTTAATACAAATGTAGGCGGCGGGTGCCAGCTGTATCACGCAGGTGACACCCGGCCTCAATGACAGGGCACGTTGATCCAGGGATACCCGTCAATTAGCCCCTCAGGTGCAGCACCTGAGAAGTTAATTGTTGCGGTTTGGCACCTGCCGCCTACATTTGTATTAATGGGTTAATGATATTCAGTGGTGGCGCAGTGGCCAACAGCCCCTCCCCTCCTGCTCAGTGCTATTTCCATTGGTGGCCAGCAGGAGCTTCATAGCCCCCTCGCCTTTCTTTTCATTGGTGGCAGTGGCAGCTGCGGCACAGTGGGGAGGGAGGGACTCCTTCTCCACTGTGCCAGCTCAGGAGAACATAACACACGCCAAGGGCGGCGCACACCATGTTCTCTAAAAGATACTATGCTGCGCAGTAGCACAGCCTAGTATCGGAAAATAGTAAATCCCGGTATCGATTGGGTATCGAAAGTTTGATACCCGATGCAACCCTACTCTCTATAGCTTATATCAAAAACTAAATGGGCAAAAGGGCTGGCAATCCATTAGTAGACCATTAAAGCCTATCCTTTAATTAATGATTTATTTAAAATATATGTGGAACAAGGACCAAGAGTCACTACTGTGTCTGCACCTAGAATCTGTCTAAAAAGTGGTGCGAATTTGGTGCAGCTAGGGTTATTACAATTGTTTTAAGCACCCAAAATGAGTGGAGCTTACAAGGAAGGGGCAGGTCTTCATGGAAAAGGGACATGCCCCACAATTCTGGTCCAAAATTCTCTCAGTATAAGCCAACCAATAGTTTGTGTACAGTTGTAGAAAAGTGCCTATCATGGCACCAAATTTATCATCTACCCTGAGCCTCTGTGATAAATCTGGTGCAACGCTACACAACCTGTCTAAGCTTCCGCCATCTCTAGGATTAGTAAATCTGCCCCATTATGTTGTCAGTATTTGTAAATATAATATATATCTTCTTTACCAGTATTTTAAAGAATAAGTCGATACAAAAATGATACAAAATAAATAAATTTGGTATTTACAGTTTGGTATTCAATAGATACCATATTCATTGTGAGGATATTTCACCATTTAGTGTCTATTCATCTACAAAAAAAAAGTAATTTGTGTGGCAAGATTATGTAGAAAGAGACACTTGGATTGTGTTCTGTTAAACCTTGCGCTATTGAAGTATGGAGATTACTGCTCAATGTCCTTCATGCATTTTAAGACTTTTGTATTGATCCTGTAAGGACTCTAAGAGTTGCAACTAATTGCCAATACCTCTACACGAATACATCTATAGAATGTCATTAAGTAGTTCTATTAACTTATTTGAAAGGATATTAAGCAATACCTTATATATAAGTTGTAATATCCGCAGATGGACAGTATAAGCCTTAAGCCTCTGTTCTTCAGTTTTTTCAAATATAATATACTAATTTACTTAGAAAATAACTAATCCTAGACATATACATGTAGCATAAGTCGGAGATTTTTAACATATTATAGAATTGAAGTTATAGTAACATAGTACATAAGGCAGAAAAAAGACATCCGTCTATCCAGTTCGGCCAGTCATCCTGCTAGTTGATCCAGAGGAAGGCAAAAAAAAACTGTGAGGTAGAAGCCAATTTTCCCCACTTAAGGGGAATAATAAATTCCTTCCCGACTCCAATCAGGCAATCAGAATAACTCCCTGGATCAACGACCCCTCTCTAGTAGCTATAGCCTGTAATATTATTACACTCCAGAAATACATCCAGGCCCCTCTTGAACTCTTTTAGTGAATTCACCATCACCACCTCCTCAGGCAGAGAGTTCCATAGTCTCACTGCTCTTAGTCTTACAGTTATTACTTTAGTTGCCCTCCTCTGAACCCTCTCCAGCTTTGCTATGTCTGCCTTGTTCACAGGAGACCAGAACTGTACACAGTACTCCATGTGTGGTCTGACTATTGATTTGTAAAGTGGTAGGACTATGTTCTCATCACGGGCGTCTATGCCCCTTTTGATGCAACCCATTATCTTATTGGCCTTGGCAGCAGCTGCCTGACACTGGTTTTTGCAGCTTAGTTTGCTGTTTATTAAAATTCCTAGATCCTTTTCCATGTCAGTGTTACCGAGTGTTTTACCATTTAGTATGTACGGGTGACCTGCATTATTCCTTCCCATGTGCATAACTTTAAATTTGTCAGTGTTAAACCTCATCTGCCATTTCTCTGCCCAAGCCTCCAATCTATCCAGATCCCTCTGTAGCAGTATATTGTCCTCTTCATTGTTAATTACACAATTTAGTGTCATCTGCAAAAATTGATATTTTACTATGCAAGCCTTCTACAAGATCATTAATAAATATACTGAAAAGAATAGGGCCCAGTACTGACCCCTGAGGTACTCCACTAGTGACAGTGACCCAATCTGAGTGTGTACCGCTAATAGCCACCCTCTGTTTTCTGTCACTCAGCCAGTTACCCACTTACAGACATTTTCTCCCAGTCTGAGCATCCTTCTTTTGTATACTACTAACCTTTTATGTGGTACAGTGTCATGCTATGGAGAATTCCAGATATAGAACATCCATTGATTCAGCGCTGTCAAGTCTAGAACTTACCTTCTCATAGAAACTGATTAAATTAGTTTGGCATGATCGATCCCTCATGAAGCCATGCTGATATGGCATTATTTGCTTATTTCAGTTGAGATCCTCTAAGATAGCATCTCTCAGAAAACCTTCAAACAGTTTCCCCACAACAGATGTTAAACTTACCGGCCTATAGTTTCCGGGCTCTGTTTTTGGACCATTTTTGAATATTGGCACCACATTTGCTATGCGCCAATCCTGTGGAACATTCCCTGTCAGTATAGAGTCCACAAATATCAGAAACAAGGGTCTGGCTATGACATCACTTAATTCCCTTAGGATACGGGGGTGTATGCCATCCGGTCCTGGCGATTTGTCTATTTTAATCCTTTTAAGTTGCTGTTGTACTTCTTCTTGGGTCAGACAGAACACTTTTAATGGGGGATTTATTTTTACATTCAGCATTTTATCTGACAGTTTATTTTCCTCAGTGAATACATTGGAGAAAAAAATATTTAACAGCTTTGCTTTCTCCTCGTCGCTCTCTGCAACTCCCTACTCTTTACTCTTTAAAGGGCTGACACCTTCAGATTTATACTTTTTAACATTTATATAATTGAAGAACATTTTAGGGTTAGTTTTACTCTCTTTGGCAATTAATCTCTTGGTCTCTTGTTTGGCCGCTTTTATTTGTTTTTTACATGTTCTATTTTTTTCTTTATAGTTTTTCAGTGCTTCCTCGCTACACTCCTGTTTTAGTGATTTATATGCTTTCTTTTTGTCATTTATTGCTTTCTTTACATTTCTATTTATCCACATTGGTTTCTTTTTGTTCTTTAACCTTTTATTTCCCATACAGTATGTACCTCTCACAATGAGATTTTAGGATGCTTTTAAAGATATCCCATTTTGTGGCTGTATTTTGTTTTTGAGGACTTTGTCCCAGTTAGTTAGACCTATGGTCTCGCTTAGTTGGTTAAATTTAGCTTTTTTGAAGTCTGGTATTTTTGTTCCTCCCTGTAGAAATGCTCTTTTGAATGATAATTGGAAGGTTATTACTTTATGGTCACTATTTCTCAGGTGTCCCCCAACCTGCACATCTGTTGTTCTGTCAGGTCTATTGGTTAATACTAAGTCCAGTATGGACGTCACTCTAGTCAGGTCTGGAACCAGTTGGGAAAGGTAATTGTCTTTGGTTATTGCCAAGAACCTGTTTCTTTTATGCGATGTACAGCTTTCAGTTTCCCAGTCTTTATCTGGGTAGTTGAAATCCCCCATAATACCAACCTCATTATGATTTGCCGCCTTGTCTATCTCGTTTAGTAATAGATTTTCTGTGAACTCTGGTATATTAGGTGGTTTATAGTAAACTCCTATTAGTCATTTATTATTGTTTTTGGCTCTATGTATCTCTACCCACAGTGACTCCATATGTTCATGTCCCTCGCTTATATCTTCTCAGACTGTGGGCTTTAGATAGAACTTTACATAAAGGTAGACCCCTCCCCCTCTCCGGTTTTGGTGATCTTTTCTAAACAGACTGTAACCTTGTACATTAACTGCCCAGTCATAGCTATCATCCAGCCATGTGTCAGTTATTCCCACTATGTCATAGTCCTCCTCACACATCACTAATTCCAGTTCCCCAGTTTTATTAGTCAGGCTTCTGGCATTAGCGTACATACGATTAAGAAGTTTTTGTATATTTTGAACCCTACACCTTTCCTTCTGAACTGTTTTAGTCCCTCCTTCCATTCCACCCCCATTCCCACTACCTCGCCCTCGGTCTCTATCTGCACTATCTTCCCCTCCTATAACGTAAGTAACCTCCCCCCCAGTCCCTAGTTTAAACACTCCTCCAACCTTATAGCCATCTTTCTCCCAAACACAGCTGCCCCTTCCCCATTGAGGTGCAGCCTGTCCCTATGATAGAGCCTGTAGCCGACAGAGAAGTCGGCCCAGTTTTCCAGGAACCCAAATCCCTCCTTCCTACACCAGTTCTTGAGCCACTTGTTAACCTCCCTAATCTCCCACTGCCTTTCTTGTGTGGCTCTTGGTACAGGCAGTATCTCGGAAAATACTACCTTTGAGGTCCTTGCCCTAAGCTTTTGACCTAAATTCCTAAAATCATTTTCAAGGACGCCCCACCTACCTCTAACTTTTCATTGGTTCCAATATGGACCATGACCGCTGGGTCTTCTCCAGCCCCTCCCAGTAATCTGTCAACCCGATCCGCGATGTGTCGAACTCTAGCGCCGGGAAGACAGCACACTGTTCGGCGATTGCGGTCTTTGTGACAGCTTGCCCTATCTGTTCACTAATAATGGAGTCTCCCACTACCAGCACCTGTCTGGCCTGCCCTGCTCTCCTGGTCCCCTGCTTACGTACTGCTGACTGGCAGAGGAAGTGTCTGGCTGCAGCAGTGCCGTCCCTGAACTGGCACCCCCCTCATCTGCCAAACGTGCAAACTTGTTGGGGTGTGTCAGATCAGGGCTAGCCTCCCTGGCACTCTTTCCTCTACCCCGCTTTCTGTCACCCAGCTAGCTACCTCACATCCTCACTGTCACCCTCACCCTCATCTACCCCAAAGAGTGCTTGCTCGGTGAGAAGCAAACTCTTTTGAAAATTGTCAATGCTTCTCAGTGTTGAAACTTGATTAGCGATTCTAAACGGGTAATTTGCTCACATTTTGAACAAAGATATACACCCTCGAACAGCTGTTCCAGGACTGCATACATCAGACAAGATGTGCACTGGACAGCGTTGTCAATTGTGCAACACATACTAAATGGGGATTACACAAAAGCGAAAAACACAATAGCATTTAAAAGGGATCTTCCTACCTCCCTATCAAACTGTTAGTATAGACACATAGATGGGGTTCATCCGATTAAAACGCTGTTTTTATTAGGTGGATCAGAGGCTCTGTTCCCAACTTATGATACTTTTTCTTAATATAAAATTTAGGCCTTTCGTGCAATGAGGGCATCACCATTGCTGTTGTTGCACCCAAGCTTCACTCGTTTCTGAGGCCAGCCCCCCTCTGGATGCTTTGATTGACAGGGCTAGGCAGTGGCAAACATTTAAGCTGGCAGGAGATCAGTGAGGTGAGTAAAGCTTATTTTATTTTATTTTTTAACTATTTTGCTTTTATTATCTAAAAAATATTATCCCACCAGAGAAGACAGTATGGAAAATTATAGCTATTACTTATCAATACCTATGAGTACCAAGTATGATTGTCTACCATTTATTTGACATGACAAAAACAAAAGTAAAGGTTATAAAACTCCTGTAATGCTCCCTTAAAGCCAAATCATGCCGCTTGATCCGGTGGCCAAATAACAGGGTGATTTCAAGAGTTCAGGCTCCGATATGTTCCTGACCAGAATATATTGCCGAAAGTCTCAGCTTCTAACATCAGCGTGAGGGTTCAGACAGTATGGACAGTTGCATGTTATTATGGTGCATCTTTTTGCAGTGATTTATGTAAATGTTTATTCTCAGCCACACATTATTTCATACTTTTAGAATGTTTTTGTGATGCATGTGATCTGCTGCCACATCCTACATTGTACACATTTTTGCTGGGGATTGCTATGCTGCGGATCACATGCGGAGGAATTGCTCCCCCGGTTATTAACACGGTACAGTGTTTGGGGTTTTGAGCGGTTCCTCCCATTTGAGCCACTTTATTCTGTATAGGATATTTTTGTGGTGCATGTGATCCGCTGCCGCATCCATCATTATACACATTTTTGCTCGGGATTGCTGTGCAGCAGATCACATGCGGAGATATTGTTCCCCCAGTTGTTGACACACTACAGTGTTTGGGGTTTTGAGCAGTTCCTCCCATTTGGACCACTTCATTCTGTGATTTTTCTTTATATGTATGGAATGTGCCAATGCTTATCGTTGGTAACATTCTGGTGCACCTGGTAGACTGTGTCACATGGCCCCTTATAGGTGGGGCTCACAGTCTCCTTCTACCCTCCCATTGTATTAGTGATCTTACTATGGAGGTATGTTGGAGTGTGGCTGTGAGTCGGACTTTCACACACTACAGGTAGGTTAGCTCTAGGGTCCCATGCCACACTGAGATACCTTGATGTTGTGCGAACGCTCTCCGATATGTTCCTGACCAGAATATATTGGCGAAAGTCTCAGCTTCTAACATCAACGTGAGGGTTCGTCCAGTATGGTCAGTTGCATGTTAATATAGTGCACCTTTTTGCAGTGATTTATGATTTCAAGGGTTCACTTTCATTTGAATAGCATAATCAGATGACCTCTGCCTGTTAGAGGGGTTTTCCAGGATTTTAATATTGATGACCTGTCCTTAGGATCAATATCAGATCGGCAGGAGTCTGGCACCCCCGTCAATCATCTGGTGGAAGGGAAGGCCGCGCTCCATGCGAGAGCAGCCTTCCCTTGCTTGTTAACCTGCTCACCGTCGGCCTTCCTTTCAACCCCATGATCAGTGGGGGTGCCAAAATTTTTTAAACCAGGAACAGGATCTGAATATTTTTGTAATTGCATGTAATTAAAATGTTTGTATAGCTACTGAGTTATTCACTGAAATCTATCTTTATATCGCCACCTGCTGTTTGCCCTTTTTCTAAACCCTCTGTCCAGTTCACTGAGGTTGACATATGCTTAGTTCCATCCTTCCACTGCTACCAGCTGCAGCAGAAAGGAAACAAGCCCTGAGAGAGTGCACACCCCCTGCCAGTTTGAAATGAATCTGGTAGAACAATTGGAGCAATGAATGGGGAGATCTCTGGATCCATGTGAGGCACAGGGCTGGTTCTAGCTTTGTTACAAAGAGACTCATGTACTATATAATGTCATGATTTTTTTTTTTTTTACAGTACTCATCGGATAACACCTTTAATGGAAGCATAAATATTATAGATTTATGAACTATAGCTCCAGAATCCAATTGTAAGCCAGCCTAGTTCATTAATGAACTTTGTGTATACTGTAATTTTTCAGGATTTTAGGAAGAGCAATAAAATCAGTGTTTTCAACACAAATATAAAAAACACATTAATAAAACTATCTGACATGAGGGATAGCATCATTTAAATATGTCCAATTGGTTTTTCCCCTTCTGTGCTCTGAGCACATTGACAATACAGCTGCTGGGTTATCTAAACCAGACTTGTTTCTATGGATATACTTTATAACAACTACAGTATTTTGTCAGGCAGTGCTTCCCTAGCAATTAGTTTTTCTCAGATTGCTAAAGACTTGAAATAATTGGCTCTTAACTCTTAAGGTTTGTCCTTTGAAAAATATTCTGTATTTTTAAACTGGCACCTGGATGTGAACACTTTTGTAATTTCATGTAATTAATTAATCTAGAATCACAGAAATAAACGTGGCCTAAATGGGTGGGACTGCTCCAAACCCCAAACACTGTGGCGTGTTTCTAACTGGGGGGGCAGTTCCTCCGCATGTGGTTCGCAGCGAACGGCTATCCCCAGCAAAAATTGCATACAATGGAGGATACCGGCGCGAACCACAAGCACCACACAAACATCCTACACAAAATAAAACATGTGCGGATGAAAATATATAAACGCATAACTCACAGAAAAAAGATGCACCACATGGATAAGCAACTGACAACACTGGCTAATCCCTCACTCTGGTGTTAAAAGCTGAGAGATTCGCCAATATTTCCAATCAGGAACATATCGGAGCCCCTTTAAGCACCACTTCACGGTATCTCAGCATGACATGGGGTCCTACCACTAGACTGCCTATGGTGTGTGAACAAGGTCTGAACAGGTATTAAGCAGCCTACAGCCCCCTCCCACTCACCTGCATTCTGTTGCACCTGGAAGCCGGTGTCACATGGTCTGTTGTAGGTGTAGCTTGCGGCCTCATTTGTTCCCCATTGCATTGTTGGTCCTGCAATGCAGGTGAGTGGGATGGGGCTGTAGGCTGCTTAATACCTGTTCAGACCTTGTTCACACACCATAGGCAGTCTAGTGGTAGGACCCCATGTCATGCTGAGATACCGTGAAGGGGTGCTTAAAGGGGCTCCGATATGTTCCTGATTGGAAATATTGGCGAATCTCTCAGCTTTTAACACCAGAGTGAGGGATTAGCCAGTGCTGTCAGTTGCTTATCCATGTGGTGCATCTTTTTTCTGTGAGTTATGTAATTAACCACATCAGCCCCCCTAGCTTAAACACCCTTAAAGACCAGGCCACTTTTTTCAATTCTGCACTACGCTACTTTCACCGTTTATTGCTCGGCCATACAACTTACCACCCAAATGAATTTTACCTCCTTTTCTTCTCACTAATAGAGCTTTCATTTGGTGCTATTTCTTTCTTGCTGACATTTTAACTTTTTTTGATATTTTACTTTTTTGATGAAATTTTTGCAAAAAAATGATATTTTTCACTTTATGTTGGAAAATTTGTCAAATAAAACTACATTTCTCTAAAAAATTTCTCTAAATTTATTGTTCTACATGTCTTTGATAAAAAAAATGCAATAAGTGTATATTTATTGGTTTGGGTAAAAGTTATAGCGTTTACAAACTATAGTGCAAAAAAGTGAATTTCCGCACTTTGACTTTCTGAGCACCTGTCCTGTTTCCTGACGTACTACAATGCCCAGACAGTAGAAATACCCCATAAATGACCCCATTTCCGAAAGTAGACACCCTAAGGTATTCACTGAGGGGCATAGTGAGTTCATGGAAGTTTTTATTTTTGTCACAAGTTAGCGGAAATGGATTTTTTTTTTTTTTACAAAGTCTCATATTCTACTAACTTGTGCCAAAAATACAATTTTACATGAACTCACCATACCCCTCATAGAATACCTTGGGGTGTCTTCTTTCCGAAATGGGGTCACTTGTGGGGTATTTATACTGCCCTGGCATTTTAGGGGCCCCTAAAGCGTGAGAATCCAAATGCGTAAAAATGCCCTGTAAAATCCTAAAGGTACTCATTGGTTTTAGGGCCCATTTGCGCATCTTGGATGCAAAAAGTGGCACACATGGGGTATCGCCGTACTCAGGAGAAGTAGGGCAATGTGTTTTGAGGTGTATTTTTACATATACCCTACTGGGTGTGAAAAATATCTCTGTAAATGACAACTTTGTTTAAAAATTTTTAAAAAGTTGTCATTTACAGAGATATTCTCACACCCTGCATGGGTATATATAAAAATACACCCCAAAACACATTGCCCTACTTCTCCTGAGTACGGCGATACCCCATGTGTGCCACTTTGCATCCAAGATGCGCAAAGGAGCCCTAAATCCAATGAGTACCTTTAGGATTTTACAGGGCATTTTTACGCATTTGGATTCCAAACTGCTGACGTTTAGGGGCCCCTAAAATGCCAGGGCAGTAAAATAGCACACAAGTGACCCCATTTCGGAAAGTAGACACCCAAGGTATTCGGTGATGAACATAGTGAGTTCATGGAAGTTTCTATTTTTGGCACAAGTTTGCGGAAATTGATTTTTTTTTTTTTTTACAAAGTCTCATATTCCACTAACTTGTGCCAAAAATAAAATTTTACATGAACTCACCATACCCCTCACGGAATACCTTGGGGTGTCTTCTTTCTAATATGGGGTCACTTGTGTGGTATTTTTACTGCCCTGGCATTTTAGGGGCCCCTAAACGTCAGAAGCAGTGTGGAATCCAAATGCGTAAAAATGTCCTGTGAAATCCTAAAGGTACTCATTGGATTTAGGGCCCCTTTGCGCATCTTGGCTGCAAGAGTGGCACACATGGGGTATCGCCGTACTCGGGAGAAGTAGGGCAATGAGTTTTGGGTGTCTTTTTACATATACCCCTACTGGGTGTGAAAAATATCTCTGTAAATGACAACTTTGTATAAAATTTTTAAAAGTTGTCATTTACAGAGTACTCTCTCACCCAGCATGGGTATATGTAAAATACACCACAAAACACATTGCCCTACTTCTCCTGATACGGCGATACCCATGTGTGCCACTTTTGCAGCCAAGATGCCAAGCCCTAAGTCCAATGAGTACCTTTAGGATTTCACAGGACATTTTACGCATTTGAGTCAAACTGCTTCTGACGTTAGAGCTAAATGCCGGGGCAGTAAGCTACCACACAAGTGACCCCATTCGAAAGTAGACACCCCAAGGTATTCGCTAATGGGCATAGTGAGTTCATGGAGATTTTATTTTTGGCACAAGTTAGCGGAAATGGATATTTTTTTTTTTTTTTTTTTTACAAAGTCTCATATTCAACTAACTTGTGCCAAAAAATAAAATTTTACATGAACTCACCATACCCCTCACGGAATACCTTGGGGTGTCTTCTTTCTAATATGGGGTCACTTGTGTGGTATTTTTACTGCCCTGGCATTTTAGGGGCCCCTAAACGTCAGAAGCAGTGTGGAATCCAAATGCGTAAAAATTTCCTGTGAAATCCTATAAGGTACTCATTGGATTTAGGGCCCCTTTGCACATCTTGGCTGCAAAAAAGTGGCACACATGGGGTATTGCCGTACTCAGGAGAAGTAGGGCAATGTGTTTTAGGGCGTATTTTTACCTATACCCCTACTGGGTGTGAAAAATATCTCTGTAAATGACAACTTTGTATAATTTTTTTTAAAAAGTTGTCATTTACAGAGATATTTTCACACCCAGTATGGGTATATGTAAAGTACACCCCAAAACACATTGCCCTACCTCTCCTGAGTACAGAGATACCACATGTGTGCCACTTTTGCAGCCAAGTGCGCAATTCGACCTAAATCCAATGAGTACCTTTTAGGACGGTATTTCTACGCATTTTTCTTCTCACGCTTCAGGGCCCCTAAAATGCCAGGGCAGTATAAATACCCCACATGTGACCCCATTTTGGAAAGAAGACACCCCAAGGTATTCTGTGAGGGCATGGCGAGTTCATAGAAGATTTTTTTGCACAAGTTAGCGGAATTTGATTTTTTTGTTTTTTTCACAAAGTCTCCCTTTCCGCTAACTTGTGACAAAAGTTCAATCTTTCATGGACTCAATATGCCCCTCAGCGAATACCTTGGGGTGTCTTCTTTCCGAAATGGGGTCACATGTGAGGTTTTTGTACTGCCCTGGCATTTGAGGGTCTCCATAATCATTACACGTATGGCCAGCATTAGGAGTTTCTGCTATTCTCCTTATATGGAGCATACGGGTAATGAGATTTTCCGTTCAGCCTCTGGGCTGAAAGAAAAAATGAGCGGCACAGATTTCCTCATTCGCATCGATCGATGTGGATGAAAAAATCTCTGCCAAAAAATATGCAAGAAAAAAAAAGAGGGGCCTGGCGATTGCCAGGACATAGGGAGCTCCGCCCAAACATCCATACCCACTCAGCTCCTATGTCCTGGCAAGCGTGATTTCTCCATTCACATCGATCAATCCATCGGTGTGGAGGAAGACATCTTTGCCAGATTTTTGATACAAAGTGTTTGCCAAAGCATATGAACTCCAACACCTCTCCTCAGCTCACATGCCAGGGCAAACGTGCCTGTCCTGCAGAGGAGAAATCTCGTCTTGCAGCGCCGCATACACTGACTTCACGTGTCTTCTGATAGCAGCAATGCTTCTCTCAGAATGCACATCAGTGCTGCGGCGTTTTCGTCGGTTGGTCCGTTGGTCTGTTGGTATACCTGGAAAATAAAGGGTGGTTATGGGGGGGAAAGAAGAAAAAACAGGCAGCAGGCACATGACTTGAACGTTGCAAACTTTATAAAACCAGAACATTTTAAAACTTTTATAAAACATGAACATAAAAACCTGAACTAACTCAAGATTTTTCTTTTTCTTGCTACCTGTTTAATTTTTTTTTTTTTGTTTTCCATGTCACTCTTTATTTTCCTAGCAGAAACCTCTCCTTTCCCATGGGACAATGTGTAAAGTGTAAATCACACAGAGATGGTGCGAAGTACATTATACGCGTTATCCCAAGTGAAAGGAGACGTTTCTACCATTTCACACTTCTGCTGTAGCACACCAGCACCATCCCTATGTGTTAGGGTCTCTCAAAACCTAGTGTCCTGAGAGACCCTAGAGCCTGAGTGGAAAAAAAACTACCTGTGTAGTGCTGTCCCTAGGTCCCTAAGTGTACCTGAGTGTGGTACTTCCGGAAACACTCTCCAAGGCATAGGGCAGGGTGGTCAGGACAGTCAGGACAGAAATAGCGGGTGTCACGCCTTATTCCCTCCTGCTACAGACACGACATCTTTTCGGGGTGGCGGTTGGGTTGAGGTACCCGGCACAGCGCTAGGGAAGTGCCGCTCGTGTAGACGGCTAACTACACTGGTGGATGGGGCCACGGAACCTCCTGGGTACAGGAGGTTCTCGATGATCTCTTCCTGGAATTTGAGGAAGGATCCCGTTCTCCCAGCCTTACTGTAGAGAACGTAACTGTTATATAGAGCCAATTGAATCAAATATACAGACACCTTCTTATACCAGCGTCTGGTCTTTCGGAAACCAAATAAGGGGCCAACATCTGGTCGTTGAAGTCCACCCCTCCCATGTGGAGGTTATAGTCGTGGACCGAGAGGGGCTTTTCAACGACACTGGTTGCCCGTTCAATTTGGACTGTCGTGTCTGCGTGAATGGAGGAGAGCATGTAAACGTCACGCTTGTCTCTCCATTTCACCGCGAGCAGTTCTTCGTTACACAGTGCAGCCCTCTGCCCCCTTGTAAGTCTGGTGGTAATGAGCCGTTGGGGAAGCCCGGCGACTAGGTCGCACGGTGCCGCAGCAGCCAATCTGTTCTAGGAACAAATGCCTGAAGAGGGCCACACTTGTGTAAAAGTTGTCCACGTAAAGATGGTACCCCTTGCCGAATAAGGGTGACACCAAGTCCCAGACTATCTTCCCACTGCTCCCCAGGTAGTCAGGGCAACCGACCGGCTCCAGGGTCTGATCTTTTCCCTCATAGATCCGAAATTTGTGCGTATAGCCTGTGGCCCTTTCACAGAGCTTATACAATTTGACCCCATACCGGGCGCTTGCTTGGGATGTACTGCTTGAAGCCAAGGCGCCCGGTAAAATGTATTAGGGACTCGTCTACGCAGATGTTTTGTGCAGGGGTATACAAATCTGCAAATTTCTGGTTGAAATGGTCTATGAGGGGCCGAATTTTATGGAGCCGGTCAAAAGCTGGGTGGCCTCTGGGACGGGAGGTGGTGTTGTCACTAAAGTGCAGGAAACGCAGGATGGTCTCAAAACGTGTCCTGGACATGGCAGCAGAGTACATGGGCATGTGATGAATTGGGTTCGTGGACCAATATGACCGCAATTCATGTTTTTGGTTATGCCCATGCTGAGGAGAAGGCCCAGAAAAGTTCTAAGTTCGGAAACTTGGACTGGTTTCCACCGGAAAGGCTGGGCATAAGAGCTTCCCGGGTTGTCGGCGATAAATTGAGTGGCATATCTGTTTGTTTCTGCCACGACTAGGTCATAGAGCTCCGCAGTGAAAAACAGCTCAAAAAACCCCAGCGCCCGATCCTATCTGAGCTGTTTCCACCGAACTCCTGACTGGGCGGTGAAAGGGGAACTAATGGTGCGGCTGAAGTTGGGGGCTGCCAATCAGGATTTGCCAGCACCTCAGGGACTCTAGGGGCTCTACGGGCCTGTCTGCGCGGTGGCTGCGGCGGGAAACTACTGCACGTGCCACCGTACCAGCTTCTACTGCCCTTCTGGTGCTCGCCACTTCACCATGTTGTACGGCAGTGCTGGTAGAAGGTCCAGGACGGGCTGCGCTGCTGGTGTATGCCTCACCACGTAATCCGGCAGCGCCAGCCCCACTCTGCTGCCCTTGAAGCGGATCCTGCGCAACCTGCGGTCTAGCAACACGGGGCCGGGTGCGCCTGCTTCTATCAGGGACCTCCACCTCCTCGTCAGAACTTTGAGTCAGAGAGCCACTGCTCTCTACAGGTTCGTATTCTGACCCGCTAGATTCGTCAGATGAGGGTTCCCATTCCTCATCCGACTGGGTCAGAATCCTGTAGGCCTCTTCAGAGGAATACCCCTTGTTTGACATTTGGCCGTCTAAATTTAGGGGGTATTCCCTGAGACTACCCAAGAAAAAAGCAAGCCTGTCTTACAATTGAGAGTGTAGCGAAGTACAGAAGCCGCTGCGATTGATAAAAAGATCAAAACTGATTTTTATCGCCGCAGCGCTTGTGAAGGGATTGTGCAGTGATTACAAAAAAAAAATTTTTGTCACTGCGGCGGGGCGGGCGTGGGTGAGCGCAGGTGTGGGCGACCGATCAGGTCTGATCGGGCAAACACTGCGTTTGGGGTGGAGGGCGAACTAAAGTGACACTAGTACTATTATATATCTGACCGTGATCAGTTCTGATCACTTACAGATACTATAAAAGTACAAGCGCTGATTAGCTCTACGCTAATCAGCGAACCAGTGACTGCGGTGCGGTGGGCTGGGCGCTAACGCTAACTACCTACCAAAGGGGCCTAAACTAAGCTAAGCCTAACAGTCAATCCAAGTGAAAAAAAAAAGTGACAGTTTACACTGATCACTTTTTCCCTTTCACTAGATGATTGACAGGTGCTGAAAGGGGTGATCAAGGGGTTAATTTGGGTGATGGGGGGCTGATCAGGGGCTAGTGTGTGGTGCTTGGGTGTACTCACAGTAAGGTGTGCTCTCTCCTGGCTCCAACCGGCGAAAAGGACCCAGGAGAGAGCACAGAAGCCATTTAATCCATCATATTTACAAATATGATGGGTTAAATGGCTTCTCATTCGTTTTTTTAAAAGTCATCAGCCCGCCAGCGCTGCCGATTGGCTGGCAGGCTGATGACTAACTCCTCCTGCGCCTTTTGCCATGCGCGATGTGCGCATGCGCGGGCGCATCTATGCGAAATCTCGCGTCTCGCGAGATCACGCGTAGATGCGTCCGATCAGAAGAGCCCGGCCGCCGCGAGAACGCGATCCTGCGTGCGGCGGTCCGGGAGAGGTTAATTAATCTATCTGTATAGAGCCACGAACATTTGTTTTTTTCCTTATTTCTCTGTCCACCTTGCTGAGGTGGTCGCACATGCTCAGTTCCATCCTTCAACTGCCACCAGCTGTATCTACTATTAGAAGCTGTAACAACTACAGGGAGAGAGAGCTGCAGCAGAAAGGATATCTCTCCCCCCGTGACAGGACATGCCTCCCTGAGCTGCTAGCTTGAAATAAATATACCTGAGAAATTAGAGCTATGAATGGGGAGATCTCTGGATCCATGTGAGAAGAAGGTTGTCATGTAATACATTATGGTTGATTTTAATTTTTTTACATGAATCATGCGATAACCCCTTTAAGAGTCAACTAGTGGGACAGAAAATATATAAGGACAGGGGACACTTAATAGTACAATAGAATTCAGGCCCCTACTATTTGTCACTGGACTGATTGCACTCCTAATATACTTACATAATATGTGACCCTCTGCACAGAATGGCATCAGATATATTGATCACAATTTTAAATAAATACTCTTAAAGATAAGTATTGTATATAGTAGTGGGAACAGGATGGTATAAAACCTTGGCAAATATATTAAAAGCACTCTGTCATCTCCCTAAACTACTATTAAAGGGGTTTTCCAGGATTGGAAAAACATTCCTACTTTCTTCCTGCTGCATTGATTTCAATGGACCCAAGCTGAAATATCATACACAACCCATAGACAGGGATGGTGCTGTTTTTGAAAGGAAGCAACCATGTTTTTCCAATCCTGGACAACCACTTTGACTTCAGTATTACATGAGTAGTATTACTCTACGTGTGTATACTTTCCCCCTATTTCCGGATGTCCACAAGATGCCCAACTATGTTAAAGGGGTTTTCTGATTACTTTATACTGATGACCTGTCCTCGGGATAGGTCATCAGTATCTGACTGGTGGGGGTCCGACTCCCTGCACCCCCAATGATCAGCTACTTGAAGCAGGGGCGGACTGAGCGGTCGGGCACTTCGGACATGGTCCGAGGGCCCGGCCGGGAAGGGGGCCCGGCGGCTGCTGCTGTCCAGTGTAGAGAAAATGACCAGCTGTGTGGCTGTGCGCAGCGCAAGTGAAGTACTACAAATCATTCACACCACCACACAGTCCAATTCTTGACTCCAGGCACTGGCAGTCACTCTGCAGTATGACCGGGCAGAGGCAGGCAAGGCAGGCAGGCTATGGGGCCCGGCAGCTGGACTCAGAGCAGCTACGCGGCGGCGCCTACTTTACATGTACGTCATGGAAGGAGGGGCCCGGCAGCTGGAGCTACAGAGGAAGAGAGGAGGGGCCGGCCATGGCGTCCTGTGGCGCAGAAGCGCACCATGGTGATGTCAGTCGTCACATGACGTTACTGACGTCTTCAACGTCATAGGCCGCGCTGGCAGAGGCACAGCACCACACCATCCACGCGCCCACTTCCAAGTTCCCTCCTGCCCTGCCTGCTGTTTCGGCCCAGATTGGAGTGCTGCAGCAGCCTGCAAGTGAAGTTCAAGTAAAGTAGTACTACTGTGACATGATCTCACTAGTAATCACAAAGGCTGGTTATTGTGTATGGACTGGACTCAGCGAGAACTGTTATGGGGAGATCTGTGGATGACATGAATCATAAGTTGCTATATAGTGTCATCCATAGACGCCCCCATAGCAGTGCCCTCTACAGGTCCCCCATAGCAGTGCCCTCCCCCATAACAGTGTCATTCTCAGATCCCCTATAACAGCGACATCCATAGATCCCCATAACTGTCATCTACAGCTCCCCCATAACAGTGACCTCCATAGATCCCCCCCATAGCAGTGTCCTCCACAGGTCCCCCATAGCAGAATCCTCCACAGGTCACCCATAGCAGTGCCCTCCGCAGGTCCCTCATGACAGTGTCATCCTCATATCCCCCATAACAGTGACATCCATAGATCCCCAATAACTGTCATCTACAGGTCCCCATAACAGTGACGTCCATAGATCCTCCCATAGCAGTGTACTCCACAGGTCCCGCAAAACAGTGCGCTCCACAGGTCCCCCATAGCAGTGCCCTCCACAGGTCCTCCATAACAGTGACATCCATAGATTCCCCATAACAGTGTCATCCGCAGATTCCCCATAACAGTGACATCCATAGATCCCCCATAACAGTGTCATCCACAGATCCTCCATAACAGTGACCTCCACAGATCCCCCATAACAGTGTCATCCACAGATCCCCATAACAGTGTCATCCACAGATCCCCCATAACAGTGTCATCCACAGATCCTCCATAACAGTGACCTCAACAGATCCCCCATAACAGTGTCATCCACAGATCCCCATAACAGTGTCATCCACAGATCCCCCATAACAGTGTCATCCACAGATCCCCATAACTGTGTGTCATCCACAGATCCCCCATAACTGTGTGTCATCCACAGATCCCCCATAACAGTATCATCCACAGATCCCCATAACAGTGTGTCATCCACAGATCCTCCATAACAGTGACCTCCACAGATCCCCTATAACAGTGACATCCACAGATCCCCCATAACAGTGTGTCATCCACAGATCCCCCATAACAGTGACATCCACAGATCCCCCATAACAGTGTGTCATCCACAGATCCCCCATAACAGTGTCATCCACAGATCCCCATAGCAGTGTGTCATCCACAGATCCCCCATAACAGTGTGTCATCCACAGATCCTCCATAACTGTGTGTCATCCACAGATCCCCCATAACAGTGTCATCCACAGATCCCCCATAACAGTGTCATCCACAGATCCCCTATAACAGTGTGTCATCCACAGATCCCCCATAACAGTGACCTCCACAGATCTCCCATAACAGTGACATCCACAGATCCCCCATAACAGTGTGTCATCCACAGATCCCCCATAACAGTGACATCCACAGATCCCCATAACAGTGTGTCATCCACAGATCCTCCATAACAGTATCATCCACAGATCCCCATAACAGTGTCATCCACAGATCCTCCATAACAGTGTCATCCACAGATCCCCATAACAGTGTCATCCACAGATCTCCATAACAGTGTGTCATCCACAGATCCCCATAACAGTGTCATCCACAGATCCCCCATAACAGTGTCATCCACAGATTCCCCATAACAGTGTCATCCACAGATCCCCCATAACAGTGTCATCCACAGATCCCCCATAACAGTGTCATCCACAGATCCCCCATAACAGTGCCATCCACAGATCCCCATAACAGTGTCATCCACAGATCCCCCATAACAGTGTCATCCACAGATCCCCCATAACAGTGCCATCCACAGATCCCCATAACAGTGTCATCCACAGATCCCCCATAACAGTGTCATCCACAGATCCCCCATAACAGTGCCATCCACAGATCCCCATAACAGTGTCATCCACAGATCCCCCATAACAGTGTCATCCACAGATCCTCCATAACAGTGTCATCCACAGATCCCCATAACAGTGTCATCCACAGATCCCCCATAACAGTGTCATCCACAGATCCCCCATAACAGTGTCATCCACAGATCCCCCATAACAGTGTGTCATCCACAGATCCCCATAACAGTGACCTCCACAGATCCCCCATAACAGTGACATCCACAGATCCCCCATAACAGTGTGTCATCCACAGATCCCCCATAACAGTGACATCCACAGATCCCTCCATAACAGTGTGTCATCCACAGATCCCCCATAACAGTATCATCCACAGATCCCCATAACAGTGTCATCCACAGATCCCCCATAACAGTGTCATCCACAGATCCCCATAACAGTGTCATCCACAGATCTCCATAACAGTGTGTCATCCACAGATCCCCCATAACAGTGTCATCCACAGATTCCCCATAACAGTGCCATCCACAGATCCCCATAACAGTGTCATCCACAGATCCCCCATAACAGTGTCATCCACAGATCCCCCATAACAGTGCCATCCACAGATCCCCATAACAGTGTCATCCACAGATCCCCCATAACAGTGTCATCCACAGATCCCCCATAACAGTGCCATCCACAGATCCCCATAACAGTGTCATCCACAGATCCCCCATAACAGTGTCATCCACAGATCCCCCATAACAGTGCCATCCACAGATCCCCATAACAGTGTCATCCACAGATCCCCATAACAGTGTCATCCACAGATCCCCATAACAGTGCTATTTTCATATTTAATTGCCTCTTTAGGATTTGTAATGCTTTGGTTTTGTTTATTTATGATTTTGTAATGCACCTGTCTTGGTTTGTGCATTTATTTATTGTGCACAGTTTGGTTTTTGCATTCGTTATTTAGGGTCCATTCACACGTCCGTAAGTGTTTTGCTGATCCGCAAAAAACGGACATCGGCAATGTGCGATCCGCAATTTGCGGACTGCACATTGCCAGCACTATAATAGAAAATGCCTTTTCTTGTCCGCAATTGCGGACAAGAATAGGACATGTTTTATATTTTTCAGGAACAGAATTGCGGATCCTGAAAAAACTGATCCCGAAAAAACGGATGAGGATCCCGAAAAAACGGATGAGGATCCCGAAAAAACAGATGAGGATCCCGAAAATGCGGATCTGCATCAGTTTCAGCCCCATTGAAAATAAATGGGTCCTGAAATTGCGGAACAGATGCGGACACAAATTACGGACGTGTGAATGGAGCCTTATGTTGCACTTCTAATTAAATAAATTATTGTGCAGGATATGGGTGTGACTGGAGGCGGGACATGTGAGTAGCTGGAGGCGGGATGTGGGTGTGGCCTGGAAGGGGGCCCTTGATTTATTTTGCCCGGGGGCCCTGAGGGTTCTCAGTCCGCCCCTGACTTGAAGAGGCCTCCTAGGCCAGTGACATCAAGTTCATCGGTCACATCGCCTAGGTACAGCTCAGTCCCATTCAGGTTAATAGGGCTGAGAAGCAATACCAAGCACAGCTGCTGTCCATTGAATGGTGCTGTGTTTCTTAACCCCTTAAGGACGAATGATGTACCGGTACGTCATGGTTCCCAAGTCCTTAAGGACCCATGATGTACCAGTACGTCATATCTTTAAAACGAGAGAACAGCGGGGGTTAATAGGAACAGGATGTCCGCTGAAATCATTCAGCGGGCATCCTGTCACCCCCCCGTATCGGCGATCGCAGCAAACCGCAGGTCAATTCAGACTTGCGGTTTGCAGAGCTTTATGCGATCTCTGATCATATTGTGGCTGCGGGCGTGCAGGGGGAGTGGTTGAGGGCGGTGCAGGAGGCAATAGCGATCCCCCGCCCGCCTCCTCTGTAATGTTTCCCTGGTGGTCCAGTGGTTTTAGCAGAGTGTCAGCACATTGCTGACACTCTGCTAAAAACTGCTGACATTTGTGCTGCAGATGTCAGCAGTTTCAACCCCTTCCATGACGCGGTCCATATGGACCGATGTATGGAAGGGGTTAACAGGGAGGGAGCTCCCTCCCTTTCCCATCGGGGGCTGCTGTGCCTTTGCAGGCTCCCGACAGGATGGGATCACAGAGAGAGGGAGCCCCCCTCACCCGCTTCTCTGTTCTGGCAGTGGGTGATGGTTACCATGGCAGCAGGACGCTTTCAGAGGCGTCCTGCTTGCCATGGTACTGTAAGTCTAATCAGACTTCTGCTAAAGGCAAAAGTCTGATTAGACTATGTAAAGTAAAAACAATACAGTACAGTACACTATATGGTGTACTGTACTGTATTAGATAGACACCAGATCCACACATATAACTGAATAAAAATTTAAAAAATAAAATACACTACACATATTAGGTATCGCCGCGTCCGTAAAAACCTACTCTATAAAAATATCACATAACCTAACCCCTCAAGTAAATACCGTAAAAAAAAAATGGTGTAAAAAAAGCCATTTTTTGTCACCTTACATCACAAAAAGTGTAATACCAAGTGATCAAAAAGGCATATGCCTCTCAAATTAGTAGCAATTAAACCTCCATCTCATCCCGCAAAAAAATGAGCCCCTACATAGGACAATGGCCCAAAAAAATTAAAAAATATGGCTCTCAGACTATGGAGACACTAAAACATTATATTTTTTTCTAAAATGCTGTTATTGTGTTAAAAGTAAAATAAATTAAAAAAAAGTATACATATTCTGTATCGCCACGTCCGTAAACACCTGCTCTATAAAAATATCACATGACCTAACCCCTCAAGTAAAAAAAAAAACGTGGTAAAAAAAAGCCATTTTTTTTTCACCTTACATCACAAAAAGTGTAATATCAAGTTGTAGTTCAACTATGAAAACCTAAAGGGGTTATTCCATTATTTATGTAAAAAATGAAAACCAGACATCATATAGACAAGACAATCTCTTTCTAACAAAGCTAGAACCAGTCCTGTACCTTACACAGATACGGAGATCTCTCCATTCATTGCTCCAATTGCGATGCCAGATTTGTTTCAATCTGGCAGCTCAGGAGGTTTGTCCTTTCTTAGGGGATGTGTCCTTTCTCTGGGGGGGTGACCTTTCTTTGGGGGCTTATCCTTTCTTCTGCAGTTCTCTCTGTGTTACTTTTTTTTTCTTCGTATTTCTAGCAATGGCAGCGTGCACCTACGCATTGGGATATTCTGACTGATCCCCTTTTTCTCGCAGTTTTCCTTGTAACTGTCACAGCTATTAACAGTAGATCTGGCAGGTGGCAGTTGAATGCTGGAACTGATCATGTGCGGCCACCTCAGTAGGTGGACGTGCACATTACTATGCAGATTAAATTATAAAGATTAAACACCAGGGGGAGCCGTTATAATAAAGTAAAGAGAATGTCTCAAAACTGGAGCATTTTTGGAACAGAAATCGAACAGACGATTTATATTAAAATAGCATTTCATGGTGGCACAACCCCTTTAGGGTATATGGGGTAGTCAGGGACGATAGCTATTTAAAGTTTATGACCCCCTTTATTGAGAGGCTCTTTTATACTTCTGTTATTAAAGTGGCTGACACATACTTCCCCCTTCTGCTTCATTGAATACCTTCTGGCATAAGATGTTATTATGCTTTATGTGTGTGTGTGTGTGTGTATATATATATATATATATATATATATATACACAAACAGAATATCAGCAAGTCATCATAAAGAAACATTGAGGGGAATTTATCATGACTTTTGCTTGACTCTGTGTTGGTGTACTTTTGTGCCAAAGTTATCAAATTGAGCACATTGGCCCAGACTGACTATTGTGCACCTAAAATCTGTATAGAAAGTTGTGCAAATTAGCTCAACTAAGGTTCCCCACTTTTTTCCAGCTTGCTGACTTATTAGAAAGGGGGAGGATTTCATAGAAAAGGGGTATGGCCTAAGATATACTGTGTTGCGCCATAATTCTGGAATAAAATTCTGCCTCAAAGTATGCAAACCCATAGCTGGTATACAGTTATATTAAAGTGTTTATCCCTGCACTAGATTTATCATCTACCCCGAGCCCCTGTGATCAATATGGTGCAGGTTTAGTCAGGCTGCCTGTTTATGCCAACTACACAATTTGTAAATCTGGGCTGTTTGTTAAATTTGGCAAATTTTGAAACGTCCATATAGAATTGTATCTCCAGGTTTTATTCTACTCTCCAACCAGAGTAATTTTAAGATTATTTTTGCAACTTTTAAATAAAAGTCGCAGTGATAAATATAGAGTGAAACTATTAAAATAGCTAACCATGCCAATTTTTCCACTGACTTTTCAAAACTTGAGCCAGTTGTGTAAAAATGCTAAAAGTTCAAATTTGGCAACTTTTTATAGCTAGAATTGTAGGGTCCAGGGCGTGATACCTTGTATAAGTGTATCCTGAGACCTAAACATGGTTACTTTTTTTCTGTGTGAAACAGGACAATTTTATCATGGTAGATCCTTACTTCAAAATTCCAACAGTCGGCATGTGGGTCACTGCGGTGCACGTGGGTCATTGAGTCCACATAAGGCCTCTTTCACACGAACGTATTGGTTCCGTACCGTGCATTGGGGACCGCAATTTGCAACGTCTGTGCGGTGGCTGGGACGGATCCAGACCCATTCAACTTGAATGGGTCCGTGATCCGTCTGTTCCGCAAGAAGATAGAACAAGTTCTATTTTTTTGCGGAACGGAAGCACACCGTAGTTCTTCCGTGGGTTCCGTGCTTCTGTTTCGCACCGCATCTCCAGATTTGCGGACCCATCCAAGTGAATGGGTCTGCATCGGTGATGCGGAATGCACACTGTGTGCCGTGTCTATTGCGGAACCGCCGTATGTGGCCCACAATACGCCCACGGAACCAATACATTCGTGTGAAAGAGGCCTAATGCAATATGATCTAGAGTCCCGGCACATGCTTTTTAGTTGAAAAAGGCTCAGAATAGGCTAAAATGCATCCTACTTTTCTGTGTTTATGTATATATATAGATAAAGGCAAGAAAAAGAAAGTGTGTGTGTGCAGGGATTCCTGATTATATTGTTAGATCTTTAGTAAATTCTCCATTACTACAGTAGATCTCTACTCTACTGTATAGTTTTATAGTGCAGAACCCTGCGGAAGAGCTATATTTTTAATTCCATTGACACTCCTCAACACAGATTTGCATACTTCCTATACTAATGATGGCCATTTTTGGGGACTGAATAAATTATACTTTTTGTGTAAATGTCAGAGAAGTCGTTAAAACAAAGAAATGTCTTCCGGTTTTATCCATATCCACATTTGTAAATGTCAGTCTTATCGACTTTGTCACCACAGATTTTTTGTGTCAGTGAGAAATCTCTGTCCATCCAACGGAGAAAAGTCACCATGTAATTGATAAAGAAGCTGTCCTCCTCATACTGCATGTAAAACCATTTTTGCTTTGCAACATTTTTAGTATTTTAAGTGCTTTGTAAGTGGCATCTGGAGTCATCATGTGTTAAAGCAGCACGTGGCGATCGGTTGCAGCCAATAGCAGGCCGTGACGGGAATGAGCCTCCCTATCGTCACCCGCGATGCTAGGGTGGTTCATTCCCGTCGCGGCCTGCTATTGGCTGACCCCCGTCGCCAGATGTTTTGATCCGCACGACGGGAAGATGCAGCAATGGTCATCCGGGGAACAGAAGTGACACGGATGCTGGAGAGCATTGTATAATATAATGGATAAAATAATCCAGCCAGCAAAGGAGGCAATATGGACAATCACAATACATTAGTAAGTCCCTTGTATGAACTTTCTCTACATGATATATGCTATTTGCTGAAGTGAGACAACCCCTTATATGAAAAGTCTACCCTGTGTTCTGTATTTCATTGTTATCATAGTCATGTAGTTTGGATGTCTGTATATAATAGCTGATACTATTCAAGCAAAAGACTAAACAATGCTTAAAGGGGTCGTCTCACTTCAGCAAATAGCATTTATCTTGTAGAGAAAATACAAGATACTTACTAATATATTGGCTGAATACCTTGGAACCGAACCCGAGTTCAGGAAATATTTTTTCACAGTACATAATTGCACAGTGTAGGCAAAAAGCACCAGCCTACATGAGCTCCTATGGTCCCGGCCACCAGAGTAGTCAGCGCTTTTTTCTATAGTGTGCAAGCACGGCCACCACAAATGGATTGCAGGGTGGTCGTAACCATGGAAACGAGGAGTGTATAATGTGATAGAAAAATTAATCCAGCCAGCAAAGGAGGCAATATGGACAATCACAATACATTAGTAACTGCCTGGTATTAACCTTCTCTACATGATAAATGTCACTTGCTGAAGTGAGACAACCCCTTTAACTGCCAAAGTCACATAGTGGTGAGCCAGTATAGAGATGAGTATATTGAAGGTGAGTTTATTGAAAAGTTTATTATTGTGATATTCTATCCCAGTTTTTAGAAACCCAGTATGTTGCTTTCATATTTTTTTTTATTTTTCATAGTAAGGAACATTTATATATTACTTTGGGCATTCATGCTACCACTCCATTCAAAGTCTATAGGGCTGATGGAGACCCTGAGTGGAAAGGCAGTGCACATGGTTGACTCCTGCTCTTTGAAACGTCAAAAAGTACATTCAGACCATTTTCTATGCCTAGACCAGATGTAGCAAATGATAAATGAGACGGGCCTCCTGGCCTAGGCCCATGCCACGCCCACTTTTTTAGACCTCTCTTGAGTGGGGAAAAGTTGCAGATTGCGGCGCAAAGGACTAATATAGTCATATTTCTGTTTAATAAATGACCCCCTAAATGTCTATTCTGGGAAAACTCCTATAATATATATTAAAAGTAATAGATAACCTTAATCATAAACACTTGACTTGATCAATTCCTAGTGCGATGAGGTGGCTCCATCAACCCAATGATGAGTATTAAGATATTCAATTAAAGAATCAAGTAGAGTTTACAAAAGTATTTTAGAGGTCTTGGAGCAGATAAAATCTGTTCACTTGGACTGACCACTAGGGGTTATCATATGCAGTCCGGCACTATTCACACTTACACCAGTGTAAAGTTCCTTGATTGAAATATACAAACTAGTCTAATGTATACTGTATTAACTGTTAAAATTCAGTCCTTGATCTTGGGGATCATGGTTGCATTAGGGCAGTGGTGCAAACCTAGGGCACGGGTGCCAGAGGTGGCACTCATAGCCGTCTCAGTGGGCACCCGTCTCCTGGAAAAAGTCTAATGCGTGCCAATATGCCTCAGATTTTTCCTGCCATTCATCAGTGCAGGGCGCACTATGAACAGCACAGGCAGTGCATTGAATGTAGGCAGGCTATTATAGCTAAATGATGAAGTACATGGGCGATATATTATATTGGACTGTAGTATTTAGGTTAAATTACTGTGTTGGCACTTTGCGATAAATATGTGGGTTTTGGGTTAAACTTTGGGCACTCAGTCTGTACAAGGTTCACCATCACTGCATTAGGGCATTGGACAGGATGTCCAACCTCAGAAATTGCCTTATGCGTAGACGATGATCATTACTTTTTTGGGGCAATTCAGTCTAACACAGGACTGCCATTGATTGGAGTGGGCAAACAAGGCCATACTGAGCTAATACTTCTGATGGCTACATCATCACGAGTTATGTGGGAGAGAAACTCTTCGCATGCTTTACAATGAGCAATTAATTATGAATTAAGTGGAAGTTTGTACCTGCTTAGTGACTGCTAACAAATATGATTTATTGGACGTCGGACAGCTTTATTATGGAAGTTGCCATAGGTCACACATATGATAATTGTGTCCAAAACACGTCAAGACATATTTGCATCTTCAATAAGTGCACGCTAAAGAGGAAGCCATTCAGTGTCTGCGAGATGTTTTCTTTTTGCCTCTTCATCCAACTTCTCCCATTCTGGAGACAGGTAGATGACAAATATCTTTCCCTTTGACCTTTGGGTGGCATGGCCAGGTCTACCTGAGCACAGAACTATCTCATTGTGCCGCGCGCCCCCCCTGTCACTGCCCTTCTCTAGTTTCATCAGTGGTAATAAATAGACAATGCTTCTGCATGTGCGTATCGAAATGCAATTTGGGAAAATAAATAAATAAAATCAACTGTCATTAGCTGGCGTTTCACTTAGAGGAAGAGGAGGTCAGAAAAAGAAAAGGCGTCAATTAGAAATGAAGCCGGAACGACCTAATGATGTTAGATTTCACATTTTTTATATGGCTTAATGCAATTCATTATAAAGCAAACTGACTTCAATAAGCTGAAGATATTAGCTTATCTAATACAGTTTTAGTTCCTACCTGCTCCCTGACCCCTGTTGTAAGCGGGCTGTCACCAGTCAGGACCACAGCCACTGGGACTGGTTATAATTGAACACTGCAGGAGTCGGGATGTGTATTTTCCCCATCATGTCTATGGTTAGGTTTTCTTTCCCTTGGTTGTTGATTATTAGTATTTTCCTAGTTTTCCAAACTAATAAGTGCCACTATCAGGCAGTTGGAAGCTCTCAGAGACTGCAGATTTGCTGCTTGCTGCCTTAATTGATATTGAACGAGCTGCTGGTAGACGGGAACAGGGCCACTGCTGGATAATTTGCAGTTTAATCAGCGTTTGTAATGAGAGCTGCTGATTAGGGCTGTTGGAAATAAAAGAGAGTTACAAGGAACGTCTGTCAGAGTCCGGTGATAATTCTGGACTAATTGTGGTGATTAGCACAAACTGGATGACTTTGGGCTTTGCTAATGCAAAGAGAAACGTGCACAATCCAGCCAGGGACCCCTTGGGTATAAGATCCTCCAGCACAAAAAGAAACCACTGATCTTTACATAAACTGCTAAGGAGGGCTGGAAAAATAGAAACACAGCTTGGGCAAGTTAACTTCTTCCTCACTGCAGCCTCCAAGATCTTCCTTGGAAATGGAGGCAACATTGATGATTTCCAGGACTGCTGATGAATGGCGTGGAAGTAATGCTACATTCAGCAGAGCAGAATATCCAGTAACTCAAGCGTTAGATACGTATTAAGAGACTTATTGCAACGTAAACGCAGTCATTCGTTCATTAGCCTGAGAAATATTATTGTGACGTCATTGGGCCTTGCTGGGCAATGACGAGCTTCGAGCGGATGAGACATTGATGTATCTCTACTCCGATGACACATGGAGCAAGAGGCTTATTAACAGCAGTGCCGCTAACTAGTCTTGTAGTATGTGATTTCCTTTCCTTGATGCAATAAATATTTTTCAAAAATGTTAAAAAATGATTACTTATGACCGATTCCCCCCCCCTTCCTCAGCACTTAACATATAAATTAGAATCTGGCAAATTTCTAAGGTAATTGTAATATTTCAGCCACATTTAGTACCATCAAACTAGAGCTGCCTAACATTTCAAGGGGATTATTACAGAAAACGTTAGCTCATGTTTGAAAATCAGAGTGAGCAAGAACATTCTTTTTTTTAGGAAGTAATGCTGATTTTTCTCTATTTATCAGCATATGATGCAGTAGTTTGCTGATTTTTCTCTATTTATCAGCATATGACGCAGTAGTATGCAGATTTTTCTCTATTTATCAGCACATGACGCAGTACTATGCTGATTTTTCTCTTTTTATCAGCATATGACACTGTAGTATACTGATTTTTCTCAATTTTTCAGTATATGACGCAGTAGTTTGCTGATTTTTCTCTATTTATTAGCATATGATGCAGTACTATGCTGATTTTTCTCTATTTATCAGGATATGACGCAGTACTATGCTGATTTTTCTTTATTTATCAACATATGACGCAGTAGTTTGCTGATTTTCTTTATTTATCAGCATATGACACTGTAGTATGCTGATTTTCTCTATTTATCAGCATATGATGCAGTACTATGCTGATTTTTCTCTATTTATCAGGATATGACGCAGTAGTATGCAGATTTTTCTTTATTTATCAACATATGATGCAGTAGTATGCTGATTTTTCTCTATTTATCAGCATATGATGCAGTAGTTTGCTGATTTTTCTCTATTTATCAGCATATGACGCTGTAGTTTGCTGATTTTTCTCTATTTATCAGCATATGACGCAGTAGTATGCTGATTTTTCTCTATTTATCGGCATACTATAGTGTCATATTTAGGATCGATTCTAACTGTGCAGTATGCTTGCTGTAACAATGACCTCAAAACATTTGGAGTTGCATGTTATTTGAACAGAGAGATAAGAATAAAAATTGTATTGTCACATAGTGCTAGTATTGCTACTGTCAGCGCACGATTACAATTTCCAAACCTTCCTACCATGGAGGGAAATAAAACCTCAAACCGTCTGTTTTACTCCAAGATCTCTGAATTATTAATTTACCAAAGAGTAATCGGAATTGCTCTTAAAATTGTTTCCTTCCAATGAGGTAAACATTTACCCGCTATCAATCCTGCGCGGCTTCTAGGCACATTAAATGACCAGTCATGAAAAAAAAAAAATCCCCAGGCATTCAGTGCATCTATTTCACAATGATTTCTTATTCACTCTTAGAAAACAAGGTTAGAAAATTCCTAAAGCTCATCCATGGCAGAGATACATATCGCTGTAATGAATCCACGGACAAACGCCATTTAATAAACATTATTACATTTACAAATACGGCACGGACTGAAATCTCATCCAATGTCCAAAGGAAGCTGACATTGAGTCATAAATCCAAGTAGTTCAGAAATCTTCCAACAAATGACTTTATTGTTAAAAAAAAGAACCATTAAATGTTTCTGCAAAGTACAATTTTCTTAATAACCTATCGGTGACCTCGAATTGGAATGGAATGCTATCTGTAAAGTTTAATTGATAATTTAGTATCTATGTCATACCTCCCAGCCCATTAGATGCTGAAATCTCACCTGGTTAAGCGGGGCTGCACATTGGCCTCAGTGGCGAATGCCTGATTATACAGCACAGCTGTTAATTTACCAAACGACCCTTACAGATGACTTGATGGACATGACTTACTATATTCATGCGGTAGCTAAGAGAATGTGCTGTATTCCTTCAGACGCCTTCCAGCTACCCGCAGAATAAGAAATGGGAAATTAGTGGAGGTGTGTGGAGGAAGGGAGCAGAGCAATTAGTGGCTTCTGGAGGAAGGAGATGGGGAGACCTGTACCAGGGGTGGCTGGGTAGAAGGGCAGCAGCAGGCACTGATGATGGCACCCCCTTGTAGTGTAGCAGCCCCTTGCAGCCAGTGTGCTGTGTGTCTCTCTCAATTCCCTTCTCACTCCCTTCCACCCGAGTATGAAGTTGGAAATATGACAGTTTAGGCGAGAGACATTTCCAATCTGAGGCTGTCATTTTATTCAATTCTTCTCAGCTCCACAGCAGCAGCAGGAGATCACATCTCTTCTTAGTTTACATCTTCTTCCAGCACACAGTCCAAGTCCCTTCAAAGACATATTTGCCCAGAAAAGCAGCAAATCCGCATCTAGACTACACACCCCTGCTATATTGCTGCTATAAAGGCAGCGTGTCAGTTTGAATAAGCAAAGGCCAAGACGCCCTATCGATGTAATGCTGAAGCAATTCAGGCAATTCAGAGCAGCACATATGAAACAGATAAATGGGCATCTGAATGTAGACTCGGTGCATTTCATCTTAAAGACGTACCCTGGCCTAAGACTCGGTTAATAAGATGTATTGCACTGAGTTTACTTGCATGTGATGTATTACGCTTTATTATTGTCATCAGTCTCATTCACTCCTTACATTTAGCTTATATGTTTCTTATATGAGTGGCATTTAATATGATGACGAGAACCCACTCATCATATTTCCCACAGCATATAGATAAGTCCTGGCGCTGTATAGGCGGATGTGTGCACACAGAATGTACAGATTCTATATAAGATATGCAGAATGTACGGAATCTATATAAGATATGCAGAATGTATGGTTTATATATATATGATATGCAGAATGTATGGAATCTATATATGGTATGCAGAATTTATGGATTCTATATAAGATATGCAGAATGTATAGATTCTATATATGATATGCAGAATGTATGGAATCTATATATGATATGCAGAATGTATGGGTTATATATAAGATATGCAGAATGTATGGAATCTATATATGATATGCAGAATGTATGGGTTATATATATGATATGCAGAATGTATAGATTCTATATATGATATGCAGAATGTACGGAATCTATATAAGATATGCAGAATGTATGGATTCTATATAAGATATGCAGAATGTATGGATTCTATATAAGATATGCAGAATGTATAGAATCTATATAAGATATGCAGAATGTATGGAATCTATATACGATATGCAGAATGTATGGGTTATATATATGATATGCAGAATGTATAGATTCTATATATGATATGCAGATTGTACAGATTCTATGTAGGATATGCAGAAATATATAGACTCTCTATAGGATATGAAGACTGTATAGATTATCTATATGATATGCAGAATTATATAGATTCTCTATAGGATATTCAGAATGTATAGATTCTATATAGGATTTGAATAATGTATAGGTTCTCTATAGGATATGAAGAATGTATAGATTCTCTATAGAAGATGCAGAATAATATAGATTCTATATAGGATATTAAGAATGTACAGATTATATATAGAATTTGAAAAAAATGTACAGATTCTATATAGGATTTGAAAAATGTACAAATTCTATATAGGATATGCAGAACTATATATATTCTCTATAGAAAATGCAGAATTATATAAATTCTCTATAGGATATGAAGAAAGTACAGATTCTCTATAGGATTTTACAGTACTTGGTGTTTGCTTTATTTGTTGTTTGCTCCTATTTTTCAGTGATATGTGTATTAATACTGTTACCCAGCATACACATAGCTGCCCGGCATATCCTCCCTGTGGATACCCTCCCTATCCCTGCCCCAGCCTGTCTGTTTCTTGTCAATAGGGGGGTGATGGATTGGAGCCTGAAGATTAGCTGAGCGACCCAGGCACCTGCAGCCTCCATCCCCGACCTGTAGCCTTTGCAAAGCCACCAGTTCTGCGCCAGATTAGCCCCATCCATCCAATGTCAATGGCTGTCTTGTAGAGAAAATCAGTGAGTAAACACTGCTGACAGAGTGGGGGCCCAGCTGATTACTCATACAAATAGACTGCAAACTCCTCCAGGAGAGGCTGCTTGCAGCGATGGCTTTCTTCAATTGACAGGGAGGCTTCTCCCAGGATCCTGTGTCCTGCTGTTCCTACTTTGTCCTCCATCAATCACACAATTGTGTCCGGGATGTTTTATAGAGTCTCTTAATATCCCTGCCTTCATCTCTATTCACTTAGAGAATGATCTGCCATAAGGCGAAAGGCTTTCTACAGGACAGGACCGTGCTTAGCGAAGGAGCCAGGACCACGGCCTGCTTTATATGCTAATTGAATGACAATCCACTCAAATGGCAGCTATCCTGTTGTCACTCACTTCAAATAAACCTTCCTGCGTGCCTATAAAGTGAATATTTTTTCCTACTAGTCCTACAAAACGAATTAGCTGACATCCATGAAACCACATTATACAAAATCTACCCAACAAAACAATGGTCTGTGCGTAGCAGCACATACAGGAGTATACATTTGTGTATATTCCTATGTGATAATTACAGGTTTCCATACCTGCACCATATTGCCTAGTATCACGAAACAGCAGGTAAAATATTACCTACATAAAATCATTAAAAAAAGCATAGATATAATAGAAGGGCGCAGACATATTGTAAACAGGCACCCTTCTCATCATGTCTTACATCCTTAAAGAACGTCATTAAACAAATGACGCCATTATAGGAAGGTAAAAATCTTAATGAGTTGGAATAATATTTATATTGTTTTCTCTTTCCATACGTGTAATATATATAGACATAAATGATTTGCTGATGTGCCTGTTATGACAATTTCAATATCAATCTCGTTACATTATTAGTTACCAATTAGTAACGTCCATTGGAGCCATAACCTAACTCTATCTATATATACTACATCCTGCACCTCTACTGTTTTCAACGCCTCAGCGACAAATTATATTGCTACCTAATTAATCAGGAAGTCAATTAGCAAGTTAGTTATTAGAATATTTAAGCCCCCCCGCTTACACTCCTCTGGCTTTAATAGAAACTATTTAACTAATTGTCAGATACTACAACAAATGCATTAAAGCGGACCTGGGATTTACGGGCTGCGGTTAATGTACTTGCTGATCTCGTGCGCCGGTATTTAACAATGGAGAAAGTTACAATTTACGTTTGCGCTCACATCTCATTTCTAGTCGCCTGGGTTCTTTCGGTGCTTCGGAGTCCGTGTTTATTTTATTTGATTTCTAGTAATTATTGTGATGCCATCTCATAGACCTTTCATTAAAGGAAACAGGTTTTCAAGGGTCACGGCCTTTAGGGAAAATCTAAATAAGTATTTATCGGCAGCCGCCAGTATGAGCTAATAAATGCCGAGGTTTTATTCTGCCTTAGCCTCTTCTTTATAATGAAGAGCACCTATAGGTTTTAATGAAGGGGTTCCTGTATCCCATTATTAGCAATAAATCTCAGCCATTCTTTGTTGGTTAAAATCATTATGATCATCATTGCTATCATTACTGAACTCATTATTCTCGTGTTAGTATCAGAGTAGATTTATGATAATCCTCAGCATCACGCCTGCGATAAGGAAGGTGTAAAGGTTTGATTAATAGCTTCTTCTCCATTTTAATACCAGGCATCCTTTTCTAAATAAAAAAGGACCAGGGTAATTAGAGGAGGTGATTGCCGCACTTAATAAGGGTGATCTAATGAGGCCCATATGCATTATTGTCATAAAGCTACAGCATGCTACATGGTCTCCATGTAACACCGCTTGTGTGGACAGAAATCCATCCTCACCTAACAAGGCAGCATTATTTTTACTGAATGGTCTCTGATTGTGTTTGTCATACATTGACTCAGATAACGTTATTAGAGTAACAGATTTTAATTGAAACTCAGTTGTTGCCGAATGTTGTTCAAGAATCTCATCCACAAAAGACATTTTGATAATTCATCATAAAAAAAACAGTATCAAGGATATAATATAAAATCTAATATCTACTCTAGTGAAGGAGAATGAAAGAAAAGCCAATTGGGATTGATCAAGATTATTCGTTATCATCAAAATGATAATTGTTGTAACGTATGTCACAGGGTGGGATTATTAGACTAACGTGACACCGACAATGACAGTGATCATTCCTTATAATAATTGACCTATGTAAAAAATAGTCCAATATTTACCTAATGAAGACTTTTTGGAACCAATACATTTTTTGGACCAGCAGTACTCATTGCAATCAGCCTGTCAGGCAGTGTTCAAATATTAGGGGTTTGTGTTGGGTTTCCATTGGGAGTTGCCACAATTTTCGGCGTAGACTTCAGTGTTAATGTTGCCGTAAAAAAAATACCAGAACTTTTTCCAAAATCTGCTGGACCTTCTTTAAAGTCAATAGGTCCTTCAAAACTCATTTGAATCTGTTTGAAAACGGGTCCCCAAAAAAGTATGTGTAATAATTTGTGCGAGGCTGATTTTTCTTGTGCTTTGTGGTAACGAATCAATTTTTCCTGAAATGGCGGTAAAAAAGAAAAAAGGCCGCTGCGGCAATCTTGTTGATTTCGCGCAGTGTCTTTCAATCAAGATGGTCGCGACGGCCTCTAAGGCCTCTTATTTTTACCGGATTAATCCCTGAAAGCCCCCACTAATATTCTCAGATGTCACGATCATCGATGAAAGCGGTATCTGGGGGGTTCAATGATGGGGTGGCAGCGCGATCACCGTTCCCCGTCATTGCGCCCACTACATACGAAGAAATGTGCTTCATGACAAAGTAATTAGTCAAATTCAGCAAAGTGGCCAAAGCAAATTTTTTATAACTTTGCTCATCTGTAGCAATAATGACAAATTTGATCACTGCGATAGCTTTTTGGGTATAAGATCACTTGTTCCCATTGTTGAGCTGCCCATATATGTATTTTTAGCATGCAAGTTTTTTTGGATCCAAAAAAAAGATGTCATAGCTCCATTGTAAGTGGAAGCAATGACACTAATGGGTACAGAGAAAAATAATGTTGGCTATGTGAAATCACTGTAATGTGTAAGATACTGTGATATGTGTATAGAAGGGTATTACCATCTGTTAACTCTTTTTTGTTTCTAAACAAGAAAATTCTTATTGGCAATAGCTCAGTGCAAACCAAACTTAAAGAGGGTTTGAAGTCTTAAAAAAATTAAATAAAATGTAAATATATATATGTATTTTTACTTACGGTACCTCTCAAATACCCCTCTGCTCCTGCGTTGACGGTGCACTGGTAATTACTGTGCCATTTTATTGCTAGTAAGATTGCCCTAAAAAAATGCCAACATCCATATTTGCCTATAGTGGCATGTCTATGTGACTTTGCTTTTCTATAAAAGTTGTACATATATAGCTTTATACGCTGTCTCTTGATTGAAATGTTGGTTGGTTTTTGTTCCTCTGTAATGTCTGATTTTGACTTTATCTGTGCCTTTGCACAATATATTGGCACTATATAAATATATTATTATTATATTGTACTTGTACATACTGCATGTACATATCTTAGTTGTGTTTGGATACCTCGACTGAACATTTGCCTCCTACTTACCTATATAATAATCCACTTAGCCCAGCACTAAATACCATTGATAACATTAGCTAAGGCTAATTTACGAAGATAAATTGAAGGATAATTCCATTATTGGGATTTTTTTCCTTGAAAAGAATTACAGCACTGCTCTTTACTGCTGATTGTTTTTAAAGTCAACTTAGCACTACATCAAAAATATTAACTCCGTACTCTATACTACACTCTATATTTTCATATTATAGTATAACGTCACTAAAATGACAACATCTGAATATCTCCATGTAGGTATATATATTAGGAACCAGATCACATTGCAATCTGATCACTTTGATATGTACTTTATGCCTTTTGCCATATGTCCTTTTATTAGTTTGTTCCATAGTTTTTAGCATTTATTTATTATATAGTTTAGTGATTGATTCCCTTTGGGAAAACTAAACTAACCATAGCATAAAATGAAAGTGCACCTACATCATATGGATGTGCACATGGATCTTGCATAAAGCCCACCTTCAAGTTTTATTGAAAGTGCAAACATTTTTCACATATTATTGGATTCACTCCATTCACCCGTAGGAACTTTAGTATGATAGTAAGCAGTTTCAAATTAATTTCCATTGGGCTATATGATTATAACAATTGGGAAAGCTGCAGTCCTGCTTCTATTACAACAGAGCAATCTTGGAACAGTGATGAAAATAATGATATATCACTGCTATTTCTGCCTTCAAATGTGGACTTTTAAAATTAATGTCCTCCCTAGAAACTACAAGGGTTTGTTTTTACCTAATAGATCAAATATTCTAAACTTATTCATTTTATAACTTCATACAGTTCAGAGCTTTAAAACCCCTGCAGAGTTAAAATACTAATCCTAGCTTCCTCTTATCACCACTAGGGGGAGCTCAGAACCTAAGTGCATACTGTTTATACAATGAGCTCCTGTGCTACTCTAGTGGTCCTTTAGGACCATGCAGGAGATTTGGAATTCTATATCAGAACAAATGGACTGTGGTCACTATAAAATCATAAACCAGCGTAAAATATTGTATCCCCGAAAAAAGGACAGGATAATAAAAGGTAGACATTAAATTTCACCAAAGCAGAATTGAGTCATGTTGTTCACCTCTATATTCCAGAGTAAAGGAGACCCCTAATGAATTCTATCGAATGGACTTTTTTTTGACCATAGTGAAACAAAAAAAAGGAAAATCCAGCATCCCATGGAATAAAATTCTTCAGGCTTCAGGAAAGGACTATTGCTTACACATTTAGTAGCATTATGACCATAGGTACATTTAATGACTACCATTATTACTTTGTATTTGTAAGCCATATTACCACAAGCACAATACTCAACATTGCAGTTAATGCTAACAATTATTCCAAATAGTACCACTATGGATTTTTATCACAGTACATTTCACCTCTATAAAAGCGCTACTTGCGCGTAAACGGCAGGCTATCAGCATGGACGAGAACGGCACTAAAGATGGCCGCCGTCTGGTAATGAAACAGCCCTTGCATGTTGCTGCATCTGATGTTTATAGTAGCAGTCTGGGACTTCCTCATTAGTTTGAGATGATTAGAAAATGAGGCCTCTCCAAGCTAATTAAACAAGAGCAAATACTTTCATAAAATGTTTATATACGCACATGTTGTTTTGGAGGAAAGGATGCTATAAAACCCGCAAGCAAGCAAACAAAAGCGCTTTTTGAGAAGATATCAGCCTTATGTGCAGCGGAAAGCATTTACTATGGGAAAATCAAATACATTTAACACAGTGTGTGTCTGCTAAAAGGTGTCGTAACCTTGTGAGTGCTTCCCTCTCTGGGGATAATGCAGCTTTAATGAAAAATGCACCCTTTAATAAATGCCATACACAAGCACTAAGATGACCATCATCCTTGCAGTGACTTATAAACAGCTCCTTGCGTCGCACACTCTATATGTCCCTTAAAGGTTACACGCAGCACTGCCTCCCTTTGTCTTCTAATGCCCTTTGCTGGCAAAAATGGAGACATCATCTTGCCCAGACCGGCTCAGTATTTATGAAGCTTTTCTGACAAATAGGCAGGCTGGCCACGCATGGGTGGCTGCCTCCATTCTGCACTTGGCTTGTTTACATACAACCGGCACCATTTCCACGGATTAAACAAATCACAGCTAGAAGGAGACATTTATAATCTGCCAAAGGGGACCACAAGGCAGTTTGGAATATAGAAAAAATGCCTGTGGCTGTACTGGAGAAGAATAAATGACCATGTCCAAGGGTTGACCTTCTATAAGGGGAATATAGTGCAGGAGATAGCTCCAGTTATTTATTTTCATCACTCTTTATCTAAACACTAAAAAAAATAAAAATAAAAATGTCTCTATAAATAAAGACAACATGTGCATAAATGCATAGAAAAAAAAATGCATTGTAGCATTACAATCCGACAGATCTTTTTGCTGTCCTGCATCAAAATCCTATTTTAGGCTACTTTCACACTGGCGTTTTTACTGGATTCGTTTTTACTGATAATACAACCATCTGTATCCGTTATGAACAGGTCCGGTTGTATTATCTTTAACATAGCCAAGACGGATCCGTTGTGAACTCCATTGAAAGTCAATAGAGGACGAATCCGTTTTCTATTGTGGCAGATTGTGTTAGAGAAAACGGATCCGTCCCCATTGACTTGCATTGGGGTCATACCGGATGGACGGAAAGCAAACTACAACATGTTGCGGTTTGCTCTCCGGTATGGGAACGCAACAAAACGGAACGGAATGCATTTTGGAGCATCCGTTCAGTTCAGTTCAGTTTTGTCCCCATTGAAAATGAATGGGGACAAAACTGAAGTGTTTTTTTTTTTTTTTTGCTATTGAGCCCCTATGACGGATCTGAATACCGGAAATCTAAATCGCTAGTGTGAAAGTAGCCTTAGGAGACCAATAAAAGATGATATCAAAACAACAATACCAAAGCAACAACCTATCATCTGGCAAAGGCATCAGTAACAATGCGACAAAGAAAATAAGTCACACATACAGCTTGCCCGGCGGACGTGTTTTTCTTTGATAACCTATTTTCCAATCCTGCTTCTTGTAAGAGAGATGACGCTGGACGGAAGCAATGAAAGGAAACTCAACCCTTTTTCTTTTGTGTTTAACCATTTACGGTAAGGAGAAATTCAATGACACATGCAGGCAGAGAGCATTAGGAAGAGAAAAAAACATAAAAAATAGCAGTGGCTCAGAAAAAGGATCACAACAAAATATTGAATAAATTCCTTTTAATTTATTTGATCATTCCACATTACGGGCTATGAATTGCTCAAATTTGATAACAAGTACTCAATTCAACTCATTATGTAAGTTAAATTAGACTTCGATAAAATTTCAGTGGCGCGCAGTGGTTCCTAGAATGAAATGTAATTTGTGCAAGAATTTGTTGTATCTGTCACAAATATTTCCAATTAGCGACTGTAATTATTTGATAGTTTCTGCAATTATGGCTTAAACGGGTGAATTTGGGACTGTGGAGGACCCTAATTGGCCTAAATTTGATATTTTGCATATTTGCATAATGAGGAAATTGGTAGAAAATTGTGTTCATTCATTTGTGAAAATCCTATGAATTTTATGAATTTGAAAGCTCTGTTTGTGCAGACTGTGACTTTGCCTGCTGATCCCTGAGGAGCTCATGATGAATGCCTGAACAGGCAGAAAGCCAAGTTCTCCAGCGAGCAAGAGCAGGGCGGGGGAGAGAGAGGCAGGGAGTACACATGCGCGTCCCCTGTGCATTCTCTGCAGCCCGTCTGCACCACCAGCAACTAGAGGGGAGACAAGTGTCTGATCTGCTTCTGTCTTGCAGATGAGGAGCAATGAATTAACCCTTTGCTCTTCTTCTCGAAGCTTCTGAGGTATGATTGCAAGAGCAGCTGCAAAATTCTTTTTCATTATCCTTTTCTAGTAAATTTCTACCCATGAGCCTCACACATTCTGTAACTTCAAGGGGTTGTCCGTCACAATTAAAAATCTCCGTCAAGACCTACAGATGTTTAAGAAAAAAAAAATATGTTGGTGTACTCATCCTGTTCAGTGTAGGTCCAGTTCTCCTGCCTTTACAGGCAGCAGCAATGACGTGCTGGTATACAGTGCATGACTGCAGCAGCCAATCATTGTCCTCAGCAGTATACTGCTGGGGACGGTAATGGCTACACCAGTCACATGAGGTACACCTGTCACTGTACGTCACCGACATTGTCACATGCACAGCGATGTGTATGAAATGTCACTGCTGCAGCCAGTCACTGTCCTCTGCAGTAGATTGCTGAGGACAGTGATTGGGTGCAGCAGTCGCACGGTGTATATAGTCATGTCCCCTGGAGCGCTGGAGAAATGTGCGCTTATAACATCAATTTTTATTTTAAGCAGTTGTAGGTTTTAATGATTTCGAGATTTTTAATGATCTCGTAATTGCCGTGATCTACCTGTTTTGGCATAGTTTTATTTTTGTTTTGGTCTACAAGTACAAAAGATAAAATAATTAGCGGGGTTGTCTATTGTTGACCATAATCTTTCGAATGCATTAAAAGGCTTTAACTTAAAAGGGTATTCCCATCTTAGATATTTATTGCATATACACAGGATATAACTCACAGAAAAAAGATCCACCACATGGATAAGCAACTGACAACACTGGCTAATCCCTCACTCTGGTGTTAAAAGCTGAGAGATTCGCCAATATTTCCAATCAGGAACATATCGGAGCCCCTTTAGGCACCACTACACGGTATCTCAGCATGACATGGGGTCCTACCACTAGACTACCTATGGTGTGTGAACAAGGTCTGAACAGGTATTGGCAGCCTACAGCCCCATCCCACTCACCTGCACTGCAGGACCAACAATGCAATGGGGAACACATGAGGCCGCAAGCTACACCTACAACAGACCATGTGACACCGGCTTCCAGGTGCAACAGAATGTTTACAAGCCATATGCAATGGCACATTCAATACATATAAAACAAGAATCACAAAATAAACGTGGCCTAAATGGGTGGGACTGCTCCAGACCCCAAACACTGTGGCGTGTTTCTAACTGGGGGCAGTTCCTCCGCATGTGGTTCGCAGCGAACGGCTATCCCCAGCAAAAATTGCATATAACAATTATTCCAAATAGTACCACTATGGATTTTTATCACAGTACATTTCACCTCTATAAAAGCGCTACTTGCGCGTAAACGGCAGGCTATCAGCATGGACGAGAACGGCACTAAAGATGGCCGCCGTCTGGTAATGAAACAGCCCTTGCATGTTGCTGCATCTGATGTTTATAGTAGCAGTCTGGGACTTCCTCATTAGTTTGAGATGATTAGAAAATGAGGCCTCTCCAAGCTAATTAAACAAGAGCAAATACTTTCATAAAATGTTTATATACGCACATGTTGTTTTGGAGGAAAGGATGCTATAAAACCCGTAAGCAAGCAAACAAAAGCGCTTTTGAGAAGATATCAGCCTTATGTGCAGCGGAAAGCATTTACTATGGGAAAATCAAATACATTTAACACAGTGTGTGTCTGCTAAAAGGTGTCGTAACCTTGTGAGTGCTTCCCTCTCTGGGGATAATGCAGCTTTAATGAAAAATGCACCCTTTAATAAATGCCATACACAAGCACTAAGATGACCATCATCCTTGCAGTGACTTATAAACAGCTCCTTGCGTCGCACACTCTATATGTCCCTTAAAGGTTACACGCAGCACTGCCTCCCTTTGTCTTCTAATGCCCTTTGCTGGCAAAAATGGAGACATCATCTTGCCCAGACCGGCTCAGTATTTATGAAGCTTTTCTGACAAATAGGCAGGCTGGCCACGCATGGGTGGCTGCCTCCATTCTGCACTTGGCTTGTTTACATACAACCGGCACCATTTCCACGGATTAAACAAATCACAGCTAGAAGGAGACATTTATAATCTGCCAAAGGGGACCACAAGGCAGTTTGGAATATAGAAAAAAATGCCTGTGGCTGTACGGAGAAGAATAAATGACCATGTCCAAGGGTTGACCTTCTATAAGGGGAATATAGTGCAGGAGATAGCTCCAGTTATTTATTTTCATCACTCTTTATCTAAACACTAAAAAAAATAAAAATAAAAATGTCTCTATAAATAAAGACAACATGTGCATAAATGCATAGAAAAAAAAATGCATTGTAGCATTACAATCCGACAGATCTTTTTGCTGTCCTGCATCAAAATCCTATTTTAGGCTACTTTCACACTGGCGTTTTTACTGGATTCGTTTTTACTGATAATACAACCATCTGTATCCGTTATGAACAGGTCCGGTTGTATTATCTTTAACATAGCCAAGACGGATCCGTTGTGAACTCCATTGAAAGTCAATAGAGGACGAATCCGCTTTCTATTGTGGCAGATTGTGTTAGAGAAAACGGATCCGTCCCCATTGACTTGCATTGGGGTCATACCGATGGACGGAAAGCAAACTACAACATGTTGCGGTTTGCTCTCCGGTATGGGAACGCAACAAAACGGAACGGAATGCATTTTGGAGCATCCGTTCAGTTCAGTTCAGTTTTGTCCCCATTGAAAATGAATGGGGACAAAACTGAAGTGTTTTTTTTTTTTTGCTATTGAGCCCCTATGACGGATCTGAATACCGGAAATCTAAATCGCTAGTGTGAAAGTAGCCTTAGGAGACCAATAAAAGATGATATCAAAACAACAATACCAAAGCAACAACCTATCATCTGGCAAAGGCATCAGTAACAATGCGACAAAGAAAATAAGTCACACATACAGCTTGCCCGGCGGACGTGTTTTTCTTTGATAACCTATTTTCCAATCCTGCTTCTTGTAAGAGAGATGACGCTGGACGGAAGCAATGAAAGGAAACTCAACCCTTTTTCTTTTGTGTTTAACCATTTACGGTAAGGAGAAATTCAATGACACATGCAGGCAGAGAGCATTAGGAAGAGAAAAAAAACATAAAAAATAGCAGTGGCTCAGAAAAAGGATCACAACAAAATATTGAATAAATTCCTTTTAATTTATTTGATCATTCCACATTACTGGGCTATGAATTGCTCAAATTTGATAACAAGTACTCAATTCAACTCATTATGTAAGTTAAATTAGACTTCGATAAAATTTCAGTGGCGCGCAGTGGTTCCTAGAATGAAATGTAATTTGTGCAAGAATTTGTTGTATCTGTCACAAATATTTCCAATTAGCGACTGTAATTATTTGATAGTTTCTGCAATTATGGCTTAAACGGGTGAATTTGGGACTGTGGAGGACCCTAATTGGCCTAAATTTGATATTTTGCATATTTGCATAATGAGGAAATTGGTAGAAAATTGTGTTCATTCATTTGTGAAAATCCTATGAATTTTATGAATTTGAAAGCTCTGTTTGTGCAGACTGTGACTTTGCCTGCTGATCCCTGAGGAGCTCATGATGAATGCCTGAACAGGCAGAAAGCCAAGTTCTCCAGCGAGCAAGAGCAGGGCGGGGGAGAGAGAGGCAGGGAGTACACATGCGCGTCCCCTGTGCATTCTCTGCAGCCCGTCTGCACCACCAGCAACTAGAGGGGAGACAAGTGTCTGATCTGCTTCTGTCTTGCAGATGAGGAGCAATGAATTAACCCTTTGCTCTTCTTCTCGAAGCTTCTGAGGTATGATTGCAAGAGCAGCTGCAAAATTCTTTTTCATTATCCTTTTCTAGTAAATTTCTACCCATGAGCCTCACACATTCTGTAACTTAAAGGGGTTGTCCGTCACAATTAAAAATCTCCGTCAAGACCTACAGATGTTTAAGAAAAAAAAAAAATGTTGGTGTACTCATCCTGTTCAGTGTAGGTCCAGTTCTCCTGCCTTTACAGGCAGCAGCAATGACGTGCTGGTATACAGTGCATGACTGCAGCAGCCAATCATTGTCCTCAGCAGTATACTGCTGGGGACGGTAATGGCTACACCAGTCACATGAGGTACACCTGTCACTGTACGTCACCGACATTGTCACATGCACAGCGATGTGTATGAATGTCACTGCTGCAGCCAGTCACTGTCCTCTGCAGTAGATTGCTGAGGACAGTGATTGGGTGCAGCAGTCGCACGGTGTATATAGTCATGTCCCCTGGAGCGCTGGAGAAATGTGCGCTTATAACATCAATTTTTATTTTAAGCAGTTGTAGGTTTTAATGATTTCGAGATTTTTAATGATCTCGTAATTGCCGTGATCTACCTGTTTTGGCATAGTTTTATTTTTGTTTTGGTCTACAAGTACAAAAGATAAAATAATTAGCGGGGTTGTCTATTGTTGACCATAATCTTTCGAATGCATTAAAAGGCTTTAACTTAAAAGGGTATTCCCATCTTAGATATTTATTGCATATACAAAGGATATGCCATAAATGTCTGATAGATGCAGGTCCCAATTAGACCGAACAATTTTGTCGGCCATTTAAGGGGAACAAGCATTTATAGGAACACTCATACCTGATAATTGGCCCGTATAATTGCGCCACTGATGAGTAAATGCTTGTTTGTTGATGAATTAGCATTTTTCATTAGAACGAAAGATGCATGATTATTGTACAGCATATCTCCCTGTGTTATCAGGGATGTGCTGCCATAGAACTGAATACGGGAAAAACCACTGCGGGGGTGATCATTCTTCCCACACTCCCTTTGCATCAGCCGCTGTAATAGGCTGATGCGAACAAGCAGCCATGGACATTTTTATTGCCCATTGTCATCCCTGAGCATTGTGAAGTCTAGTAGGGCCCGAAGGGTTGGTGCACAGTTTTGTCCGTGTTTTTTTTTTTGTTGCTCTGGTGTTATTTTACATCCGGCATCACAATTGATGCGCCATATATGAACGATCACATAGCAAACAATATTTTTTTTTCATGATGTTCTAACTTTGTAAGCATTCGGAGGTATGGTTGTCTCCATTTTGGTCATGACTACTAAAAAAAGAACCTAAAGGTGGGGGGTTCAGTCAGCACAACCCTATATGCAGGTGCACATTGCTATGGCGAAATACACATACAAACGTTAAAACAAAAATGCAATGGCACTCTGCAACCAGCACTCTGCCCTGCCTCCATGCTGGATGTTGAATGAGGCATTAGTGTACATTTTGGCCAAAGCGTAATAAGCCACTCACCACGTCAAGGTCGCCTCTGTGAGTGGTCCCTAACACTAGTTCCTACCTGTTATGGGCTATGACAGCCACACAAAATCCAGGGAGCACAGGTGCAGCATGCATGCCAGGAACATTCTGCTTGTAACCCCATCTGGTGCCATAACAGCGTCCATCAGATCCAGGGATGCAAGTACCAACATGCATGCTGAGCCCACTATATACTTCTCCTGGAGTCAAATGGCTACTGGTAGGCACTATAAAAGCAGACTCAGTTTAAGACCTCATGCACACGGCCGTTGTTGTGGTCCGCGTATTTTGCTTGGACCCTTTCACTTCAATGGGCCGCAAAAGATGCTGACAGCACTCCGTGTGCTGTCCACATCCGTTGCTCCGTTCCGTGCCCCCGCAAAAAAAATAGAGCATGTCCTATTCTTGTCCGTTTTGCGGACAAGAATAGGCATTTCTATAATGGGCCGCATTCCGTTCCGCAAATTGAAGCTTCCGTGTTTTTTGGATCCGCGGTTTGCGGTCCGCAAAACACCAACGGCCGTGTGCATGAGGCCTTATACTGACTTTAAAACCAGCCTCCAGGGCAGACTAACTAGTCAGGTGTGCACGACTGCATGAAGATCGCCACACCTCCAATATATACTACAAAGAAAAAAAGGTGGGGGGTTCAGTCAGCACAACCCTATATGCAGGTGCACATTGCTATGGCGAAATACACATACAAACGCAAAAACAAAAATGCAATGGCACTCTGCAACCAGCACTCTGCCCTGCCTCCATGCTGGCTACATGCACACGAACCTGGCTACATGCACACGAACCTGGCTACATGCACACAACTTTTTTTTAACGGCCATCACACATCTATTTTAAGATGAATGGTCGTCTATGGAGTTATTCACACGGCTGTTTATTTGTCTAAAAAATAGAATGTGTTCTATCTTGTCAGATTTTCACTGACTAACTGCCCCCATACTATTGAATGGGTCAGTTTTCAACATCTATTTCTCAGAAAGGTATCAGTGAAAAAAACGTATGTTGGATGAAATGGACAGTTTATCCGTTTTTAACAGACTTTTTTTTATCATTGTCGTGTGCATGTAGCCTAAATGTGTAGTATTTGCATTGCAACGTATTAACAATTAGGCAAAGACTACACGCTATCACTTGTTACCATTGCCATTTTAGTGTTTGGGTTCACTGCCCATACCCCTGAAGACGCCAGCTTACTGGTGAAATATGTTGGGGGGCAGAGCCTGAATGTTTTTAGGAGAGCAGAGGGGCACTAAAAAGATAACAAATGTGACATAGATACTGAATAGCTAGCACGAGCAAGGAAATAGCAGGAGTGCACACTGCTATATCAAGTGAGAAAAATACACCTGACAGCAAGCAGTAGTAATGTGCTCTCAGCTGTTGTATTTAAATCACCTCCCATTGATTTCAGAGATTGAAATAAAGGTGAATTTTTAGTAAACACAAAAATGGCAAATGGAACAAGTGGTAGCAAGTTGTCTTTGACATTTTGGTTGTGCTCCCTAATAAACCCATTTTCCCACAGGTTGATTTTAATTAGTGCAGTATATAGCTGTAGCCTGCTCTCCCTCAATTCATTTGAGGCCAATTTGGCACAATAAGAGGTATCAAATAGAGTAGGTTCAGTTTATATGTGGAGTCTGTTTTCCCAGAATTAAATTGAGGCCAGTTGGCACAAGGAGAGGCATTATATAGAGTAGGTTCCCACCCAAAAGATGTCACCTTGCCATGGTGGATGGGCACAAACGATTTTGTTTAAAATATGTTTGGTAAGTACCTAATTCATTTTAAGTAGTGAATATAGCTTAGTTTATATATTTTGCAGAGTGCTGTTGCATTCTATTTACTTGTACGTTGTATTTTCAGCCAAGGTGACATGTACCTGAACAATTACCTTATTTTACAGGATGATTAACATTGTCTGTTGTTTTTACCATAGAAAACTATGGGATCATTTCTAGCTTCAGTCACTTTCTGCACCACTCTGGAAGGAAACCGGATCACCAGATGTATGTGAAGTGGGACTAATACAAAACATGAAATTTCCACTAAGTTGCTTTGTGAATGTTTTACTACGAACGCTTGTCAGCGATGATCTGGCTGTCAATCGGCCACTGTTTTACTAGCTTAGGAATAGGTTCACATCTGCGGCATGTAAATCTGTAGTCTGTTGTGGCAGAGGATCCCTCATCTCATTCTTAAAAGCCTTTAGTAAGGTCAATTACCACATTCTGCCACAGATACCGTATATAATGTTAATTCCTTTAAAACATGAGTTTTGCATATTGGTGAACAAATTTGACACAAACACAATGAGTGCCTGTCACGTTATTATATACAGTGCACCAGATGTCTATAAAATGCTACCATTCAAATAAACATACACCTTAAAAGGTACCAATAACACAGTACTATTCACATATACTCTTTATTCACATATACTTTTACTATCTGCACTGAAATGTGTCCATTCAACCAAGTCTACTCAAAGGGGTTATCCGGCACTCCAGCTGTAGTGAAACTGCGACTCCCAGCATGCTCCATTCATTTTTATGGAGTTCTGAGAACAGCCAAGCAAGTGTACTTCTTGGGAGTCGTAGTTTTACCACAGCTGGAGTGCCAGAGGTTAGCCATCACAGGTTTATTGCATAAATAATGTAAAAAATGAAAATCAGACGTCATATAGTACATAGAGTAAATCAACTGGTTAAAAGACATACTTTTGATCAAAATTGTGCGCTCCTTCATTCCAACTTTTGGAATGACCCCCTTTTTTTATTTTCCTGTTAGTTTATGTCATATAGTACATGAAAGTCTATTTCTATCAAAGTTAGAACCAGCCCTGTACCTCACATGGATCCAGAGATTTCTCCATTCATTGCTCCAATTGCTCTGCTAGATTTATATCAAGCTGGCAGCTCAGAGGGAGTGTCCTTTCTGCTGCAGCTCTCTCCCTAGCACAGCTCAGGAGCCGGACAAAGAAATAAGAAAAAAACAAAGGCAGGTAGCACTATACAAATACATTTTGTTGAATAATCCAGTGGCTATACAACATTTTTTATTTCTTGTAAATACAACAGTATTCAGATCCAGGTGCTGGTTTGAAAACTGTACAATATTTTTTGTGGACAGCCCCAACCTTCTTCTTTCAAGTTATTGTTTTCTGTCTTGTGAAACTTGGATTTCTTGTGCCCCATTCCGGACTTATCATCAGTAAGGTCTAATGGATTATTAGTGAATATGCTCACTTGGAAAAAAAAAATATATATTGGTAAGTGATTGGTTTCAAAGACACCTCCAAATGAGGTTGACTAATGCTGGACCTTTGGGGTTCATTATTATGTCAGAGCAGGTGCCCCATTCCCCAGAGGATCTTCTGGCACTCTGGTGGGACAAGAAAACATTAAGAAACGGTGAGAATGGGACAATAACAGGGGGGGAAGAAGGAATAAAGGTTTAAAGGTAATATAATATAATATATGTGTTGTTTACTGTAATGTACTGGATAGGTCAAGTATCTCCATGTAGAGGGTATTTAAGTGGGAGGGGAATGAATGCCCTACTACTCCTATTTGTGCATTTGTTTTGGTTACTCTTACCTTTTTCTGGCGGATTCTTGATGTTTTTATTGTTAAATGTATTACTATTGCTCCTTTTTTTGTATTTTATAAGTAAAAAAATAAAATAAAGATAACAAATGGTATGTAAAAAATGTTACAAATCACATAATTACAGTTGTTACATTTTTAGTCCTCCTCTACAAGCTGCAGAATCTGTGTGTCTTACGGCCCCCATACATATTAGACTGTTGTCAGCCAAGCCCACTGTTCTAGGGCTACAATTGTTGATGGTTTATGGGCACCTTTAAAATTATGGATCATAATCTTTTCAAATTTGCCATAAAAAGACAAAATACACAGCAGTCCCAAAAGATAAGTTAAAAAAAGTGTTTTTTTTTTTACCCATATAAAAAATAACAGGAATGTTTCAGTCCTGTCTCAGGACCTTTTTCAAGGCTTGAAAAAGGTCCTGTGACAGGATTAAAACATTGCTGATATGTTTTGACATGAATAAAAAAAACAACACTTTTTGCACCTTATCTTTTTGGAGTTCCACAGACTTTCCTTTTCCTTTCCTTCCCTCTATACTATACTTACAAATGCCACAAAAACTCTTATAGGGGTTGATTTATGAATGTATTTACACCAGTTTCTATTGTAACCACCTTGAAAAAGTGGGTGAGCCTCATTGTTGCCCTCAGCACTTTGCTCATAGGCGCAGCATAAATACAGTAAATCTACCCCATAGAATAGTCATTTATAATGTCACATTATATTAACTATACTGCTGATGTACTGGATAATTCCACTTTCCAGGAACATAACATGATACAATATCGTGTTGTAAAGCAAACCATCCTCAAATGGATAAATAGATAATTATGCAAGTAGTAAAATGATCTTAAATGATTTTATATGTTAGGTTCCATTTTACACATTTGTCTAAATATCTAATTACTTTAAATAAAAGATTTTATTTAAATGAAAACCAATTTATCATCTGTGTTGCAAACATTTCAGAAAGGTTATGATATAAAGTTGCTTAAAAAAATTAAATGGGTATTCTCAAAAAGCAATTTCATACTATTAAATTATATTGAATTATGACATTTTATTCAACTAAAAAATATATACTGTATGTATAACATAAAACAGCTTTCACCTGCGGAGGGAATTAAAAGGGCTTTCCAAGCCTTGCATACTGTTGACCTATCCTCTGGATAGGTCATCACTATCTGATCAATGGGGATCCGACACCCGGGATCCCCGTCGATCAGCTGTTTGAGAAGGCAACAGCACTCCTGTGAGCGCCGTAGCTTTCTCCCTGCTCACCAAGCACATCGCTGTACATTGAATAGCGGCTGTGCTTGGTATCGCAGCTCAGCCCTATTCATTTCAATGGGACTGAGCTGCGCCTAGGTCATGTGACTGATGAAAGTGACTTCACTTGCCTAGGAAAGCTGGAGAAAGCCGCGGCAATACTGCAAGCGCAGGTGCCTCTTGAAAGAGCTGATCGGCGGGGGTCCCAGGTGTCACACCAAAATGATCAGATACTGATGACCTATCTAGAGGATACGCAAACAGTAGTTAAGTCTCAGAAAACCCCTTTAATGCTTAATGAAAACAGTTTCTGCCATTCTGAAGATATTGTAGATATATAGACCTAAAGTGCCCCCTGAAATCATATTTACTCTTTATTGTCATTCACCTAAAGCCCTATAATAACTATCACAATTAGAAAATCAGGATTTTTATGCAGATCCAATACATATTTTGGAAAATTTGAATCAATGAAACCAGTCTATAGCTGGACATACAGATAAAATAAAAGTCAGCCTAACCCGCTGATTTCAGCCGAATTGGACAATTATATGAGACCTTCAGCTATTCCATGATGGCAGATTCAGGGTAAAGAGGGTTAAGCATGTTGGATTTCTTCATACATGATCTCCTGTTCATCATACATGGTCCTTTGTTCCTACAGGAGAACACGCATATAACGAAAACATGCATAATTGTCAGTGCTGTCCTATATTTATGGCGACTTTAGGCTCTGTTTGTACCTGTTTTAAGGAAGTCTATAGAGAATCCACCAACCTTTATGGTATGCTTGACAAAAAGAATAGTGTCTAGTGTTTATTCTGGAGTAAAAATACACATGCAGATTAGCAGTTAAGTGCACAAAGGGGGGCCCCCAGCCACTCTGTGCACCCTTGCTCCTCCTGCTTCCTGTTCCAGTCCCTCCCTCTCCATCTTGACTGACCTGGCCAAGTTTCCCGAATGGTCATCTCGTCTGACCCTGTCAATCAAGAAGGAAATGAAGGGACTGACAAGCAGGAGGAACAATGGCGCACAGTTTCTTGGACCCTCCCTTGATGCACTTAACTGCTCATTTACATATGGATTAAAAGTACTGTTTCTCCAGAATTAATCATCCGATCACTAAGTAAAAGGCACCTTTATAGTCAGCTGAGCTAGACCCAGGGCTGCCATCAGAAATTTTGGGGCCCCTTATACAGCTCAAGGCCTGGTCCCCCCCCCCCCTTTCCGTGGCCCTCTCCTACTCCGCCCCTTTAGAATCCGTCCTGAACCATCACTACAGAAATACAGCGCCCCATACCTCTTACATCTCCTTTGATGTAGATGTTCTCTGTCCTCATCTTCTCCTTTCAGACCTTCAGACCAGACCACCATTTTGTCGCCATTTTCTGTTTCTGCAGTTTGACAACAACAAAAAAATCTTAGTTTACTACTTTTCAATCATCCTCCCATCTTCTGGACAAATCATCCTACTATCCCCAATACCGTGCCACTGTGCTCCCAAATACTATACTGCAGAAACAGATAATACCCCTGATAACACTAGTACCACACAGAGCCCCCCATATAAAATACCCCTTCTTTGTGGCCTCAGTAGAAGATCCCATAGTGCCCCATAATAATGTGCCAGTAACAAGTGCCTCTCTTCCAACCCCATGTGCCAGTAACAAGTGCCTCTCTTCCACCCCCCATGTACCAGTAACAAGTGCCTCTCCCTCCCCATGTGCTAGTAACAAGTGCCTCTCCATGCCCCCCCCCATGTGCCAGTAACAAGTGACTCTCCATGCCCCCCATGTGCCAGTAACAAGTGCCAAACCCTCCTATGTGCCAGTAACAAGTGCCAAACCCCCCTATGTGCCAGTATCATGTGCCAAACCCCCCCCATGTGCTAGTATCAAGTGCCTCCCCCCATGTGCCAGTATCACGTGCCAATCCCCCCATGTGCCAGTATCAAGTGCCAAACCCCCCATGTGCCAGAATCAAGTGCCTCCCACACCCCCCATGAGGCAGTAACAGATAGTCCAGTATAAAAAAACAAAAACACTTAGGCCCCTTTCACACGGGCGAGTTTTCCGCGTGGGTGCAATGCGTGAGGAGGACGCATTGCACCCGCACTGAATCCGGACCCATTCATTTCTATTGGGCTGTGCACATGAGAGGTGATTTTCACGCATCACTTCTGCGTTGCGTGAAAATCGCAGCATGCTCTATATTGTGCGTTTTTCACGCAACGCAGGCCCCATAGAAGTGAATGGGGCTGCGGGAAAATCGCAAGCATCCGCAAGCAAGTGCGGATGCAGTGCGATTTTCCCGCATGGTTGCTTAGCAACGGGACCAGATCTTTATTATTTTCCCTTATAACATTGTTATAAGGGAAAATAATAGCATTCTTAATAAAGAATGCTTAGTAAAATGAAGTTGAAGGGGTTAAAAATAATAAAAATTAACTTACCTTAGCTACTTGATCGCGTAGTGCCCCGTGCCCAGGCTGCGGCCCGCAATGCACGGGCACCGACTGTGGGGCAGCGGATCGCAGACCCATTTACTTGAATGGGTCCGTGATCTGCCAGTTCCGCAAAAAGATAGGACATGTTCTATCTTTTTGCGGGACGGAAGTATGGAACAGAACACCACGGAAGCACTCCGTAGTGCTTCCGTAGTGTTCTGTTCCGTCATTCCGTTCTGCACCATTCCGCATCTCCGGATTTGCAAACCCATTGAAATAAATGGGTCCCAGAAGCGCTTGGGTCCGCACCCGTTCCGCAAAATTTCAGAACAGATGCGGACTCATTTATACAGCCGTCTGAATGAGCCCTAATTGTGAGAGATACATACCTTTTGGTAATAAAAGCATAAGGAACAAGAAAAAACATAGAAACGTAAAAGAAGCCATAAATGACAATAATAAAACATTTCAATCGCAAAAACAGGAAGGTAGTAAGGAAGCATTGAAAAACTATAAGGAAAAAAAAAATTTAAAAGACGAATAAAATCAGCCAAACTGAAGACAGAGAGATTCATTGCCAAAGAGAATAAAACTAACCCTAAAATGTTCTTAAATTATTATTTATTATATAAATGGTAAAAAGTATAAATCTGAAGGTGTCGGCCCAGTGATGAGTTGAAGAGAGCGATGAGGGGATAGCAAACCAATAAATATTTTTTTCTCCACTGTATTTACTGAGGAAAATAAACTGTCAAATGAAATGCAGAATGTAAAAGTAAAAGTAAATTCCCCATTAAAAGTTGCCTGTCTGACCCAGGAAGAAGTGCAGTAGCGTCTTAAAAAGATTAAAATAGACAAATCGCCAGGACCAAATGGCATACACCCCTGTATCCGAAGAGAATTAAGTAATGTCATAGACAGACCCTTATATCTGATATTTCAGGACTCTATATTGACAGGGAGCATTCCACAGTATTGGCACTTAGCAAATGTGGTGCCAATATTAAAAAAGGGGTCAACACAGAGCCCGGGAATTGTAGGTTGGTAAGTTTAACATCTGTCGTGGGTAAACTGTTTGAAGGTTTTCTAAGAGATGCTATCTTGGAGTACCTCAACGAAAATAAGCAGATAACACCATATCAGCATGGCTTCATGAGGGATCGGTCATGTCAAACTAATTTAATCAGTTTCTATAAGGAGGTATGTTCTAGAATTGACCGGGGTGACTTCTTTGACTTCTCCAAAGCATTTGAAACTGTACCACATAAAAGGTTATTATATAAAATGAGAATTCTTAGACTGGGAGAAAATGTTTGTATGTGCGTCAGTAACTGGCTCAGTGATAGCAAACAGAGAGTGGTTATTAAAGGTACACACTCAGATTGGGTCACCGTCACTAGTGGAGTACCACAGGGGTCAGTATTGGGCCCTATTCTTTTCAATATATTTATTATTGATCTTGTTGAAGGCTTGCACAGTAAAATATACATTTTTGCAGATGATGATAAACTGTGTAAAGTAATTAACACAGGACATTACACTGCTACAAATCTGGATAGATTGGAGGCTTGGGCAGAGAAGTGGCAGATGAGGTTTAACACTGACAAATGTAAGGTTATGCACATTGGAAGGAAAAATGCAAGTCACCCGTACATACTAAAGGGTAAAACACTGGGTGACATGGAAAAGGACTTATGCATTTTAGTGGACGGCAAACTAAATTCTACAGGCCATTGTCAGGCATCTGCTGCCACGGCCAATAAGATACAGGGTTGCATCAAAAGGGGCATAGATGCCCGTGATGAGAACATAGTCCTGCCACTTTACAAATCACTAGTGAAACCACACATTGAGTACTGTGTACAGTTCTGGGCTCCTGTGAACAATGCAGACATAGCAGAGCTGGAGAGGGTTCAGAGAAGGGCAACTAAAGTAATAACTGGAATGGAGCAACCACAGTACCCTGAAAGGTTATCACAATTAGGGTTATTTACTTTAGAAAAAAGACGACTGAGGGGAGATCTAATAACTATGTATAAATACATCAGGGGTCAGTACAGAGATCTCTCCCATCATCTATTTATCCCCAGAACTATGATTGTGACAAGGGGACATCCTCTGCGTCTGGAGGATAGAAGGTTTTTAGAAGAGGATTCTTCAGGGTAAGAGCAGTGAGACTATGGAACTCTATGCCTGAGGAGGTGGTGATGGTGAGTTCACTAAAAGAGTCCGAGAGGGTCTTGAGAAGAAATTTTTCCCCCTAAAATGAGGAAAATTGGCTTTTATCTCACAGGGTTTTTTGTTTTTTTTGCCTTCCTCTGGATCAACTTGCAGGATAACAGGCTGAACTGGATGGACATATGTCTTTTTTTCAGACTTATAAAAACTATGGGCCAGATTTATCATTACACTTACATCTTACTCCACTTTTACATCTGCCCAAAGTCACTTTTAGTTAGTCAGATTTATTAATGGTCCTTTAATACTGTGATAAATGTGGATTGACGGTAGCAGTTTATCCTTCAGTAAGCGGCTTTACAAAAGTCGCACGTATTTGCAAAAAAGTCGCATGTTCTATTAAAAAGTCGCATAAGATAAGCATGGTCCCCCTGGAGTGAAATTGCGCATTTTGTTTGCGACTTTTTTGCGACTTTTTAAATGGTTGCAATAGTAAATCTGTCTAGAGATTCATTTATATAAGACAACACGCCCACTTTCACAAAACTGGAGAGCTTAGTGCAGAGCTTGAAAAAGTCGGAAAAAAATGCGCAATTTTATCGATTGCGCATTTTTTTGCGACTTTTTCACTCCATTAAAGTGACTTTAGCTAATGATAAATCTGGCCATATGTTACTAGTGCATGCTGAGTCTTTTTTTCCCCGTACAGTTCTCTACTATTTTCAATTGCACAGTGACGGGATATGTTTGGAATATGGCATCACTTTGTGTTTGGTTGGGGTCCCAATGCTGGGATTAAGACCTCATTCTCAGAATCAGTGATTGTCCCAGCAGTCAGATGACCACTGATCACAAGTAGTGGCAAATTTTAGTGACATGCCATCACTTTTTCTAATAAGAATAGGCTTTTAACTTTGTCTCTGACAATATTGTTTCTGGTCAGTGACCAGTGTTTCAGTCTTGTCCCGGTTTTGTCCTGGTTCTAATCTTTCTCACTCCTCCGGTCCTGACATTTGGTTCCACTTGCCTTCTGTAACAACTCTGAGCTTAGTGTCCTTGTTCTTAGAGTCATGGTTCATTATAGGATTACTTCTTGGTCTTGACTGCTGGCTTTGTTTTGCAATCCTGATCTTACTGTGTATCTGCCTCCAGAAGAACACAAGCCTTATCTCATTCTAAAGGTTCAGGGTAAACAGCAGTGGTATTCCTTAACTGAGTTTGTCTTTAAATGTAATTTTTAGCTGAACCCTATAGTATTTGATTATGCAAGGTTTGTATGGCCTTACATATTATTATTTTGGGCACCTACTTTAGTGTCAGAGAGCTCTAAGCTTTTGTGGACCATTACAAATGTATTCAAGTGGTCATAGCTGTTGGCCAAATGCTGTTTTGGCCGATAGCTATGTCTCTAGACCTCTGCAGGTGTCCTGAAGGGGGAAAGAACAAAAGGAATGAGCAGTTGAAATCTTCTGGATCCTCATCTCCTATGACATCTCAAAGGAGATTCAGGATGCCTCTTACACCTTAGAAGGTTAGCTGGTCCTGCTAAAATCTGCAGGTTTAGCAGAACTTTATCTAATATGTATGATATATGATATATAATGATATAATATTTAGTCTTTTTACAGACCAGTCCATCAAGACCATTGAATTAATGAAGAGACGTTTAATTGAACTCAGCTGAGTCGGATTTTTAGGTCAGTTACTCTATATAAATAGTTTCCTCATATTTTCTACATTCCTTCTATTAACCAATTGGTTACAATCATTAGGGTCGACTTTTCTGCCCATTTGTAGTAGTTGCTATGAACGAAGTCCTTATGTATTGTATAATGGAGGAATCCTTGTTCCATTGATCCTCTGCTGAGAATAGTGGGCAGTGGTCCTCAGGATTGTTGTGAATGAAAGGAGACATTTAAACGTCGATGAATTGCTGAAGGTGACAAATGTCAGGCTCATTACCACAATCAGTCTATAGAAATACTAGTTTATAAGCCGGTTAGGAATGTGAATAGCAGCACCGCATGTGGTGCATAGACTGTACTTAGTAAGCTGGATACACCATGAAATATATTATTACACCACACCTGAGGCACTTAGCTCCTGTACTTTATACGGGTAACAGATTACTGCAACATGTTAGTATTAGGGCTTATTTAGTACATTTCTGTACTTGGTCACTCGTGGTCTGGCACATTGCTTAGTTTCAATATTTGCCACTAAATCAAGGAGTTGTAGTGGTAGTGAGAGATTAGAACATCATGACCTGTACTAAGGAGGTTGACACTGAATGGACACGGCATACTTTTTATTTTTACACATTTATATAGCACTACTATATTCCGCAGCTCTTTACAGCCATTAGCACCAAGCCGTCCGCAATGGAGCTCACTATGTAAGTTCCGTATCAGTATGTATTTAGAGTGTGGGAGGGAACCAGAGAACCCAGGGGAAACCCACGCAAACACGGGGAAAACATACAAACCCCATGCAGATGTTGTCCTTGGTCGAATTCGAACCTAGGACCCCAGTGCTGCAAGGCACCAGTGCTAACCACTGAGCCACGATGCTGCCTATATACTACATACTTGACATTTATCACATGCGTGGTACTGGAGGATTTAAGTAGACTTGAATGATTCAATGGTAATGGATGATTATGCTGAGTCATCTTAACATGGTTTACCCAATACTTTGCCACATCTGAGATTTAATTGGGTAGTGACTAGTATGGTCAAAATACTTTATAATGTTTTTGTAAAAATGTGGTGTTACGTATTTGCTATTTATACATTATAATGAATTCACTGTTTTACAGTACAGATAACTACATTTTGATGATTGCCCAACACCGGACTATGGCATAACAGGACCTGTAGTGTCAAAGCTACTTAGATTTAGATACTCAGCTGTTGGCCTTGAATTGGAACACTTTCAAAGTGAATACTAGTATACTGTAAACCATAGAATTCCTCCCGTAATGCTCCACCTAGTGAAACTTTTAAAACTATGTGAGATTACATTCCTAAAATGCAATACTAGTTGAACAGATATAAAAGTATAAATGCAGAACTGCTTAAATATTTTTTTTAACTAATATAAAAAAAAGTTATCATAATCCCATTACTATTTGGCCAATTCTTACTCATTTTTGTTCCATGGAAAACCAGGTTGCCATTACAGTTCCCACATGGATTGCCACACAGTATATTCTCTGACCCTATATCATTACATGCAGTATTCAATCACTGCATGAAGCACTGAGTACATATAGCTACTAAATCGATCTATATTTATAGTCAGGGTTGGATTGCCCATAGACCTTACACGGAAATTTCCTAGCTGGCTGATGCCAAGGGGGCTGCCTGGGCCCTCCTCACGGCCGGCCAGTGGAAGTTTTTGGGGATGTATTTTGTGATGCACTGTGGTATTTGGCTCTGTTGGGGTGGTATATTGTGACAACCAGTAAACACCTCAACCCTAGCCCTGCCTTCCATCAATTTGGACCCCACTACAAAATGGGGCCACTTTTAGTCATTTTTCCAGGGCCACTTGAAGTTCCCAGTCCACCCCTGGTTATAGTTCAATTACTTAGATGTTATTAATTTGATTAATTAAATAAATAATAATAAGGGTCTGGCTACGTGGTGATTTTGGGTGAGACATGTGACTGCAGAATCACAAAATGATCTGCTGGATTTTTGGCGATTCTGGGGTTGCGGAAAATGTGTGAGTCGCGCTGTGACCCCATTCATTCGTTCCGGATTTATTCACGGTTAATCGCGTTAAAAATGGGTTATTTCCTGGCTTTAGAGAGCCTGTATAGTTGTGTAGAACACTGTGCCTTGCAGTAACACGCTTAGGGTCTAGTAGTGAAATAATACGGTGAGTCCGTATGACATGCAGATGACAGGCGTCACTCTTACAATCACTGCACACTTCACTTATCTGGGCAGTCACGGGGCCAAAACTGACCAAATAACTTAGGTGTGAACACAGCCTTACAGGTCAATGTTAGCGTCAAGTAGAAGCGCACTCTTTTTATTCCGTCGTCAGCTGATTCCACATAGATATCTACAGAACCTGTTCTATTAAACGTCCCCCGACAGAGTGTAGAGGGTGTCAGCAGTAAGTTTGTGTGGACGTCACTGACTATTTTGCCCTTCCTCTGATCCGTCAGAATGTTAACCCCCAAAAAACAGATCTTGTCTGTTGAGCATCTGCCTTCACTCGGTCAGCATTTGGTCAGTAATCCATCAGTATTGCTAATGCCCAAAAAAACAGGAGTGGATCAAAAACGGAGATGACACATGAATTGAATATTTGCATGTCTTCTGTGTTTTGTACCCACTCCTGCTTTTGGCTACCAAATCACAAGCCAATTCTGATGGGACGATACAGGCCTTACAGCTGCTACACAGACAGGATCCGTTGTGCGTCTCATTTTTCCTTCCTTCTGACGGATCAGAAGAAGGGTCAAATCAATGATGATGTCAGCCAGGCCGAAAGGCAAAATAGTGTCCCAGTCATGAAGTGGGGAGGGTGGGAACAGCATTAGAAGTCCACAGAATGGCCCTATGACATAGTGGTGAGGTGACAGCAGCATCAGGAGGCCACAGAGTGGCAAGGTGACATAGTGTGGAGGTGGCAGTAGCATGAGAAGACCACAGAGTGGCACAATGACAGTATGGCCCTAATTCTTTTCTACTTTTACACAACACAAAAGGCTTTTTAACACAAAAGTGCAACGATGAATGGCAAATATATTTTTATTTCTCCACTAATACACGGCAAACTGGGCTTTTGAATATATCACTGCACCACAGAACAGCAATAAGGCCCTAATTTTTTTCCACTTTTATACAACACAAAAAGCTTTTCAACAGATAAGTGCAATGCAGAACAGCGAATATATTTTTATTTCGCCACTAATACACGGCAAACTGGTCTTTAGAATATATCACTGCACCGCACAAGGGCAAATATATTCTTTTGCCACTAATACACGGCAAAAACGGCTTTACAACACCGCTCAAGGGCAAATAAGACGTACTCTAGAAATATTTTCTTGTAATAAACCCTGTTAATGGCTGTATCAAACAGCACTTGCACCCTAATAACAAGAACGGTTTGCTAGAACGACATAGCTGTATAATGGCAATTTGATTCCCCAGTCAGTGCAGCAAGGTGTAATAGGATTGTTCCTATTACCCAGTTTGTAACCTCCCCTACTGAACCCTATATCTATATAAATGCTGTGGAACGATTCCTTCCTATCCTTTCCCTGCAGTTATAAATAGTTTTTTCACCACAACCCAGTCTTTCCTATCACTGTCCCTAGAGCCTGCAGACGTCTCTCCCTGCACTAAGTACGCTGGTAAATGGCAGAATCTAAGATGGCTGCCGCTATTTATAGGGCTGGCTGCTAATTGGCTGCATGCATGGCATTATGGGTGATCCCGCCTTCCCAGAGATCCTTTCTCCATGTCCCCACATGTGCAGCAGCCATTTCAGGAAAAATTGTGATTCGTTTCCACGAAGCATGAGGAAATTCGGCTTTGGTGCAAATCGAATTTTTCCTGAAATTGGGATCGACTTCCAATTTGTCAACTTCGATTCGCTCATGTCTATTAATAATAATATTACCATTATTTGTTATATACCACTAGTAGAGTCCTAGGCTACGATATGCTTTGCACTTGACACCGCTAGGCTCTCTCTAATTAAGAGCACAGCATTGCGTTTCTATTAGAAATAAACTTGTGCTGACCATAAAAAGGCCCGATAATGATGCTCCCATTTCATGGGATATTACACCATAATGATAATATCCCTCCCATTTGCATCAGATCTTCCAAAGGACTTAAGGAAATTAGCTTCCCCGCCACACAGAGTAGGTAATTTATGGGAGAAAAGAGGAACCAGAAGAGGTAGCATAGTGAGAATTTACCATTTGCCCTGGTGGTAGGCAGGCAGCACGAGCACTCGAGCCCTTTGATATAAGAAGAATATATATAGATACGTCTGAAAAAACTTGTATGTTTGAATGGAATGTAAAGTGAAGCCTTTGTGCTCCTGTACTATGAATTTCTTTCTGCCAACCTGAGCTGAAAGAAGCTAGAAAAGTCTACGTATTTTACTTTCAGAGTTAATGGGAATAAAATACCTCAGTGGATGAGTGCAGATGTGTTTGATACAAATAGTCATTTTCCTATTTGCTGCCTCATTGAGCATGATGAATGATTGGAGTCAGAGAAGCGGTGTGATAAATGGCAGCACCTTGGCTCCATTGCATGGCCTATTGATTCCCTTTCTTTATTACTCCTACAACCCAGCTGCTTGCTTTGCCCTCCCCACAGCCATGGGGGGAGCGATTGCTTCCTAGAAACTCAATTTATGAATAAGGGTGGATGTTGAATTTTAGCTAAAACCCCCATATATTTTTTTATGCATCTGCTTTTGTTGTCATTCAGCAATATGTTATAATTAAGATATCTTTAAAAAAAAATCCTTAATTTTTTATTAACAAGCTACGCCCCAATTCCTTGAAATAAACCGAGCCTCATTTATTAAAGCTGAATTCCTATAATCAAAGCAGGAGATCGGGTTGTGCACAGTTAGAATAAAACAAATGCATTAGTGTCGCTTTAAATCTAGCTTCGAACATTTTCTACCATTACAACCTGTGTTATGGAGGAGACAAGTTGCAGCAAGGTCTAATGCTTATCTGATTGGGTACGAAGATAAGCCAGAAATTTTTTTGTCATATTAACTTTCATCTGTGCATAAAATACAGCCAGGCATTGCTGGAGTTATGTGGTACACCAGCCTTTAATAGTTTCTCTGATATTGAGAATAAGTATATTTTAGCGGCATCTCAATTTCCCCCCTTTCTTCATATATTCTAATAACGGTGTAGTCAGTGTTTCACAGCCTCCCATATATCAGGAGAACACGTTCTAAGTGGCTGTGATATGGAGAGAGGCCATGCGGCAGTACTTCTAAAAAGAGCCTTATTGAATAAAATTCAAGTTAAATAAATTCCAGTACAGCCGCTACCGTGGTATTTGCTTAAAGCGTCCCCCAGCCGCTTCAAAATTGACATGCATGTTGCAATATAAAAACAAACTGACTATGACCATGCACATCCGACCATTTAAAGCTTCATTTCCATAGAGAACAGCTGCACAAAAGAAAATAACTCGGGAACTCTCAGGAAAAACACTGGAGATTATTGGCTTGGGCTGGCAGGCAGCGTCTGACATTGTGATTGTAGCATTGACTTTGGGAAATTAGCAAATGCTGATTGGGTTTTTCACACCAGTTATAGTTGATATTGAGAACTGGAGGGAGAACTGGATGAAGAGCACTTTAAGTACCAGCAGTTTGGGATTTCTGCAACACATATTCATTGCCTGCTTCTAGGTTACTCTTTACTGTCACACTTTTTGTTCATTAAAGCGGATGAAAACAGGTCGTCCAGCTTCACTTAACCATGAAATGCAACATGTGTTTCTGGGGAAAGCGGGGTCTTGACAAACAGTTACATATGGAAGGTGGTCTGTGGATGGGCAAAGTCTGTAGAAGAAGACTCAGTTTTAGAGGTGGGTCCTGAGCAGGAAACCACCCTCTGTGATGTACCTTTGTTCTAATGTGGATAAGGGTTGTTTCATGAAACAACCCCTTTAAGGGCTTAAAGGGATTTTACAGCATATTGATGGTCTATCTTAAATATTGATGGTCTATCTCGATCGGTGGGGTTCCCACACCCAGCACCCAACTGATATACTGAAAACACAGTGGATAGAGCTGGAAGCAAAAGGTTCCTTCAGTTTAATTGAGTTCCATTTAATTGTGGCCCTGCAGTATGCCATTGCCTATAGGGGCATTATAATTACTGGGGGCACAATATGGTAGTATAATTGATGGAGTCACCTTAGAGGGCATTATTAGTACTAGGAGCACTATATGGACATTATTATTACTGGAGCACTATAGGAGGACTTTATGATTACTTTATGGTTATGATTTTTTGGCAGTATAATACTGGGGGGGCATTGGGGAGCACAGCTGGCACAGTATTAGAGTGGCAGCAGAATTACCTAGTTGGGACACCCGGATGCGGAATTTTTGTTGAGAATATTTTGTGCTGCAATGTGGTATTTGGTTCTACTGGGACATGTTTTGTGCTGCACTATGATATTTGTGACCCTGCCTACTTTATTTGGCCCCCGACTACTTGTGTTGGCCCTGCCTTTTGTCAGTTTGGACTGTCTAGACACGGGGTGACTTAAAGTTACCAAAATGTTCCTGGATAGATGCCACGGATGGATGTCATACAGTGGACTCCATCACCCTTAGGCTATTATGGCCTAGATTCCTACTTTCTTTATAGGACACCATAGGATAGAATAGTTTAATCTACTGTGCTATTCCATACCTTTTTTGTGGTATGTCCACATCTATCAGCCAGACGAAGGCCTAACGGGCACACTTATGGACTTTATCTGAATAATGGAGCCTTATAGACATGTTAAACATGTACTTTTTAGCTTTTTTAATTAAATGATAAAGTAATTAAAGCATAACTGTTGTTTTTTCATTAATGAAGAGTGCAAGCAACTATAAGAAACTTTGTTATTTATCTCATCAAAGATAAATGCTTCCTTTTCTTATCAGACCCCTCTCTCCCACCCACTCACTAACTCTCACTGCTCAAATCTGTTTTCAGTGAGGCCAGGCTGGAGGACTGGATTACATAAAAGTCTATAGAGAGGGGAGGGGGAGGAGGAGAAGGGAAGGGCTGCTGCAGGCAGAGAGACTGACAGTAAGACTACTTCTAAGGGTCCATTCACACGTCCGCAGGTGTTTTGCGATCCGCACATGGAGGGTACTAATAGAGAAGTCCTATTCTTGTACGCAGCTGCGGACAAGAATAGGACATGCTCTATTTCTTTGCGGAGCTGCAGACCGGAAGTTCGGGGCCGTGCTCCGGAAATGCTGATGCGGAGAGCACATAGTGTGCTCTCCGCATCCATTCTGTTCCCATAGAGAATGAATGGGTCCGCACCCGTTCAGCACAATTGCGGAACGGATGCGGACCCATTCCACGGACGTGTGAATGGAGCCTAATTTGTAAGTAATTTACTGTCTAACTTCACTACTGGATTTACATCTAAACTACTTAGTTCTGTTGCATAATGTCCTCCATTACTGTTGCAACTTTTGAGTGTGTGCTACAGAGGATTAGGAAGCAGATTCTCCTGTTTCTCAGTGTGTCTATAAGCAGACATGATTCCATCTGGCCTCCGCCCTCTAGTTCAGAAAAAATAAAAATACAGACTGATTACAGAGAGAAAAACATAAAAAAGACAAAAATGCCAGACGCAAGTCATGTAAGACAGGCCGGGAATCGTCATGCTCGCTCTCCAGCTCAGCAGGCACGATGGCCTTTTACTGTGTAGGCACACTAAGGAGGCATTTTACTTTTTGGGGGCACTAAGGGGGAAGCACTACTGGATGAGCACACTAAGTGGGCAGCACTACTGTATAGGGGCACCAAGGGGGCAGCAATGTTAGATGAGGGGACTAAGGGGCCTTTTACTGTGTAGGAACCCTAAGGAGGCATTTTACTACTGTGTGGGGGCACTAAGGGGTATAACTATTATGAGGTACATTAAGGGACATAACTACTGTGTGTTGGCACTATTGGGGCATAAATACTGTTTGAAGATGGGGCATTCTACTCTGCGGGGTCACTAAAAGGCATTTTTATGGTGTGGGGTTACTAAAGAGGCATTCTACTGTAAAGGGGACATTAAGGCCTCTTTCACACGGGCGTCATGTTTGAGGCCCCCGGATAAGAGGCGGGTGCGTTGCGGGAATATGCGCAATTTTTCCGCGCGGGTGCAAACGTTTGTAATGCGTTTTGCACGCGCGTGTGAAAAATCGCCATGTTTGGTACCCAGACCCGAAGCCGGACTTCATCACTGAAGTCCGGTTTCGGGTAGAGTATTCTGGAGAATTTATTATTTTCCCTTATAACATGGTTATAAGGAAAAATAATAGCATTCTTAATAAAGAATGCTTAGTAAAATGAAGAGGAAGGGGTTAAAAATAATAAAAGTTAACTTACCTTAGCCACTTGATCGCGTAGTTGCGATCTGTCTTCTCTATTCCAGCATCAGCTAACAACTAAAGGACCTGTGATGACGTCACATCACATGGTCCAAACACATGGTCCATCACCATGGTAAGATGGACCATGTGATTGAACCATGTGATGTGACGTCATCACAGGTCCTTAGTTGTTAGCTGATGCTGGAAAGAGAGGACAGATCGCAACTACGCGATCAAGTGGCTAAGGTAAGTTAACTTTATTATTTTTAACCCTTCTCTTCATTTTACTAAGCATTCTTTATTAAGAATGCTATTATTTCCCCTTATAACCATGTTATAAGGGAAAATAATAAAGATCTGGTCCCGTTGCTAAGCAACCATGCGGGAAAATCGCACTGCATCCGCACTTGCTTGCGGATGCTTGCGATTTTCCCGCAGCCCCATTCACTTCTATGGGGCCTGCGTTGAGTGAAAAACGCACAATATAGAGCATGCTGCGATTTTCACGCAGAAGTGAGGCGTGAAAATCACTGCTCATGTGCACAGCCCTATAGAAATGAATGGGTTCGGATTCAGTGCGGGTGCAATGCGTCCTCCTCACGCATTGCACCCGTGCGGAAAACTCGCCGGTGTGAAAGGGGCCTAAGGGGGCATTCAGCTGTTTAAGGGCACTAACAGAGCATCCTTACGGTAAGGAAGCATAAGTACTGTGAAAAGGCAGGCACACACTAGAGCTGCAACATTCTGCAGATTCCAATCTGGCCTCTTCTGGCCAGGCCTGCATCTGCAGAACATTGCAGGTGGCGCGAGAATGTCATTGCACCACCCTTACAACACGGAAAAGTGCTGAATTGCCAGGCAGGTAATCAGTAGTTCCCTGCCCCACCATTTGAGCTTTTTTTTTTTTGTGAAGCAGATAGCACAGCTGTAGGGGCCACAGAATATGAGGCACTTAGACGATGTTTACCTACCTGGCTGCATGATTCACTCAACATCAGCTAATACGCCAGGGAATTTACGGAAATCACAGAAACAAAATACTGAAGAAATGGCAGACATAAATACTACCTAAAGAATCTAAATAATTCATCTACAACATTACTGAACCAATACAAAAAAATGTCCAAAATGAAAACATCATTGGTCTTAGGTTTTCGCTGTTTCCCAGTGATGCATTCCCCCCGACTAACCACAATAGATAAGGAATACCTGACCACCCAGTGATAAGCCTCTAATACCAATACATTCATCACATCCATAGTGTGCTTGACACATTAAGACATACCTGACAGAAGAAGTTATCCTGTGACGAGTGTTATACTATTGGATGATATCTCTGCCTTGGAAAATAGCAACAAGAGGATCAAGCACATAAAAAAATATTAATTATGTGCAATATATTTCTTAATTCTTCCTATGACACGCAGGAGTTTGGTGATTCCTTATAGGTATTATGGTATCCTGCTCTCTGTATCATGGTGCTCATGGAGGACGTGTTATAGTCATCCATCGTATAGAAAAATTCCACAGCACTCCAAAGTTGGTGCAATTAAAGGGGTTGTCTCACTTCACCAAATGGCATTTATCATGTAGAGAATGTTAATACAAGGCACTTACTAATGTATTGTGATATGCATATTGATGTCCATATTGCTTCCTTTGCTGGCTTGATGCATTTTTCCATCACATTATACGCTGTCCAGGGGTTACGAGTCAACCACCCTGTAATCCAGCAGTGGTGGACATGCTTGCACAATGTAGAAAAAAAATGTGGTGGCCTCTCTGGTGGCTGGGACCATGGTAAGTGCCTTGTATTAACTTCCTCTACAGTTGTGTTTAAAAATTATTCAACCCCCACTGAAATTGTTTTGGCCAGTTTGACATTGATTTTGATCATTTCAGTCATCTTGTTTACAGTTAAATCAAAGAGGCACTTGTAAGTAAGACAAATATAACATAACATTTATAATGAAATAACCACAAATGTCATTTCTGTGCTCACATCATTATCAGTTTTATTCAACCCCCAAGTGACATTCAATCTTAGTACTTAGTACAACATCCTTTTCCAGTTATAACAGCTTTTACACGTGAAGCATAGCTGACACAAGTGTCTTGCAGCGATCTACGGGTATCTTCGCCCATTCTTCATGGGCAAAAGCCTCCAGTTCAGTCACATTCTTAGGCTTGCGCGCTGCAACTGCTTTCTTTAAGTCCCACCAGAGGTTCTCAATCGGATTTAAGTCTGGTGACTGCGATGGCCACTTCAAAATGTTCCAGCCTTTAATCTGCAACCATGCTCTAGTGGACTTGGAGGTATGCTTGGGATCATTGTCCTGTTGAAAGGTCCAACGTCTCCCAAGCCTCAGGTTTGTGACGGACTGCATCACATTTTCATCCAATATCTCCTGGTACTGAAGAGAATTCATGGTACCTTGCACACGCTGAAGCTTCCCTGTACCTGTAGAAGCAAAACAGTCATTTTACATCTGCCTAATTGGTGCTTATTATGCTTGATTGCTGCTCCTTGACATCCACAGGTGTTTTCAATACCTGATTGAAAACACTTGAATGAACCTCTGTTCTTAAGAGTGGTCGTCTTTAAGGGGTTGAATAATTGTGTCAATGAAGAAATCACAAAAAAAACATTTAATACTGTATTACAAAAACAATTGATGTCATTTTAGTTGCATTTGGTTTTTTAAAAGGTCCTTGTAAGATTTCATTCTGAACACAATTACAAATGTACACTAAATTCCCTAAAACCCTTTACAGCATTGGGGGTTGAATAATTTTGAACACAACTGTATATGATAAATGGCATTTGCTGAAGTGAGACAACCCCTTTAAGTGTTAACTTTATAATAATCCAGGCTAGTCAGCATTTTATCATAATATAGATGCGGCTGTAAGGTTTATGCTGAACAATTAGGCTATATCTGACCTTCTTCAGCAGTTCATCAGGTAGCCTAAGTGGATAGAAGGGGAGAAACCTTTGGTGGTTCATTTGACTGGCAAGATGTGGACTATGGGGGTATTAAAGGGAATCTGTCACTAGGAAATTCACTGATAAACCAAACACAACGCCTTGTAGGGCTGGCTCAGCTGAATGTAATGATACCTTTCATTAGCGATCAGTTGCTTCATTCTGCAGAAAAAGTCCATATGCATATGAGTAATTAAGTGCACTGAGGGCGGGCCCAAGGCACTCTGTGCACCCTTGCTCATTCTGCTTCCTCTGTCAGCCCCTTCCTCTACTTCTTGATTGACATGGGGAAAGGAGTATATGCAGGAGCCTGGCCCTGTCAATCAAGATGCAGAGGTAGCGGCTGGCAGAGGAAGCAGGAGGAGCAAGGGTGCACAGAACCGCTGAACTGCTCATTTGAATAGGGATTAAAAGTAAAAGTTTTTCTTCAGAAAGAAGCAATGGATCACAAAATAAAAGGCATCATTACACTCAGCCGAGGTAGCTCTACAAGACACTGTGCTTGGTTTAATAGTGAACATTTCCTGGTGATAAATTCCCCCTACAAAGGTAACAGCAATAAATGTGTTTACAGCTAGTCTTTAATATTACATTTTTATTAATATTATTTTTGAAGTCTAGTTTCACTGCATTATTACCTGAATGCTGTTTGACAGTATGTATCTGGGCACTGTAATGTATACACTATTTATGGGGATGTTTTATGACTTTGTTTATCTGGGAATTTTTGGCAACTATTGATCCAGTGTATGACACTATTTATCTTGGCCCCTTAAGGACCCTGCCATATTTCACCTTAAGGACCAGGCCATTTTTGCAAATCTTACATGTCACTTTATGTGGTGATAACTTTAAAACGCTTTTACTTATCCAAGCCATTCTGAGATTGTTTTCTCATCACATATTGTACTTCATGACAGTGGTAAATTTGAGTCAAAATATTTCATTGTTATTTATTTTAAAAAATACTAAATTTTATATATTTTTTTTAAATTAGCAAATTTCCATATCTCAATTTCTCTGCTTTTCTAATAGATAGTAATACCTCCAAAAATAGTTACTTTACAATTCCCATATGTCTACTTCATGTTTGGATCATTTTGTGAATGCCATTTTATTTTTTGAAGACGTTAGAAGGCTTAGAAGTTTAGAAGCAAATCTTGAAATTTCTCCGAAAATTTCAAAAACCCACTTTTTAAGGACCAGTTCAGGTTTGAAATCACTTTGTGAGGCTTACATAATAGAAAACACCCAAAAATGACCCCATTTTAGAAACCACACCCCTCAAGGTATTCAAAACTGATTTTACAAACTTTGTTAACCCTTTAGGCGTTCCACAAAAATTAATGGAAAATGGAGATGAGATTTCAGAATTTCACTTTTTTGGCAGATTTTCCATTTTAATCAGTTTTTCCCCAGTAACAAAGCAAGGGTTAACAGCCAAACAAAACTCAATATTTGTTGCCCTGATTCTGTAGTTTACAGAAACACCCCATATGTGGTCGTAAACTGCTGTACGGGCACACGGCAGGGCGCAGAAGGAAAGAAACGCGATATGGTTTTTGGAATGCATTTTTTGCTGGACTGGTTTTTTAACACCGAGTCCCATTTGAAGCCCTCCTGATGCACCCCTAGAGTGGAAACTCCAAAATAGTGACCCCATTTTGGAAACTATGGGATAAGGTGGCAGTTTTGTTGCTATTTTAGGGTACATATGATTTTTGGTTTCTCTATAGTACACTTTTTGTGAGGCAAGGTAACAAAAAATAACTGTTTTGGCACCGTTTTTATTTTTTGTTATTTACAACGTTCATCTGACAGGTTAGCTCATGTGCTATTTTTATAGAGCAGGTTGTTACGGACGCGACAATACCAAATATGACTCATTTTTTGGGTTGTTTATTTCAGTTTTGCATGAAAAAGCAGGTTTTTTTTAGTGTCTCCACATTCTGAAAGCCGTAGTTTTTTAAATATTTTCTGCGACTGTCTTAAGTAGGGGCTCATTTTTTTCAGTATGTGATAACGGTTTGATTGGTACTATTTTAGGGTGCATAGGACTTTTTGATCGCTTGGTATTACACTTTTTGTGATGTCATTTTTTTTACGGTTTTCACCTGAGGGGTTAGGTCATGTGATATTTTTATACAGCAGGTTCATACGGACGCAGCGATATGTAATATGTCTACTTTTTTATTTATTTAAGTTATACACAATAATATAATTTTTTTAAACAAAAAAAAATCATTTTAGTGTCTCCATAGTCTGAGAGTCATAGTTTTTTTTATTTTCTGGGCGATTGTCTTAGGTAGGGTATCATTTTTGCAGGATGAGATGACAGTTTGATTGCCACTATTTTGGGGTGTATTTGACTTTTTGATCGCTTGCTATTACACTTAAAACAAATAAAACTGTAACAAAAAAGTGCAATACCAGGCGATCAAAAAGGTGTATGCCCCCCAAAATCATACCAATCTAACAGTCACCGCAAAAAATTAGACTATGGAGACACTAAAACATGATTTTTGGTTTCAAAAATGCTTTTATTGTGTTAAATGTAAATAAATAAAAAAAGTTGACATTTTACGTATCGCCACGTCCGTAACAACCTGCGCTCTGAAAATACCACATGACCTAACTCCCCAGGTGAACACTGTAAAAAAATAAAATAAAAACGGTGTCAAAAAAGAAATTTTTTTGTCACCTTACATCACAAAAAGTATAATGAGCTGACAGTTAGACATGCGCCTTTTTGATCGCTTGGTGTTGCACTTTTAGTTATGTAAGGTGACAAAAAAGTGTTTTTATTAGCACAGTTTTTATTTTATTTTTTTGAAAGTGTTCACCTGAGGGGTTAGGTCATGCGATATTTTTATAGAACTGGTCAAAACGGACGCAGCGATACATAATACGTCTACTTTTCGGTTTTTCCATATTTCTATCAATTTTTTTACTTTATTTTGGAAAAATGACTTTTTTTTTACTTTAAACTTTTTATTTTTTTTGTAAAACTTTATTTTTTTAACTTTTTTTTACACATTTTTTTACAAACTTTTTTTTGTCCCACTCTGGGAACTTTTGCGGGTCTGATCCCTTTTACAGTGCATCACAATACTTCTGTATTGTGATGCATTGGCTGTAAATGTATTACAGGCTGTAATACCCTTACAGCCTGCTTGCCTGTGAGATCCAGGAGGCTGGATCTCACAGGCTCTCCAGGAAGGCAGCCACGATGCCTAAGGAAGACATTGGGCTGTCCTCCCTGCCATTGGGCCCCCATCAAAGCAGCGTAGGGACCCGATGGCCATTCTGCACATGTCTGCGGCCGTGCACGGGTTAATATTTCACCGAAGCCGGTGCATACAGCAGGGGTCCGACTATCAGTGACTGCCGGACTGACTGCCGGACCCCTGCTACTGATCGGACGAGCGCAGCTCCTGCACCCGCCCGATCACCATGACGTACATGTACATGACGTCACTGGTCCATAAGTCACGTCCAGAGATGACGTACATGTACATCATGGGTCCTTAAGGGCTTAAAGGGGTTATCTCACTTCAGTAAATAGCATTTATCGTGTAGAGAAAGATAATGCAAGGAACTTACTAATGTATTGTAGTTGTTTGCCGGCAGCAAATCATGATTAGACAGCACGATCTGCCGCCAGCAAACAATGATTTTTAAGCATGCTTAAAAACAGGGGCGGACTGAGAACCCTCAGGGCCCCCGGGCAAAATAAATCAAGGGCCCCCTTCCAGGCCACACCCACATCCCGCCTCCAGCCACTCCCATGTCCCGCCTCCAGTCACACCCATATCCTGCACAATAATTTATTTAATTAGAAGTGCAACATAAATAACGAATGCAAAAACCAAACTGTGCACAATAAATAAATGCACAAACCAAGACAGGTGCATTACAAAATCATAAATAAACAAAACCAAAGCATTACAAATCCTAAAGAGGCAATTAAATATGAAAATAGCACTGTTATGGGGATCTGTGGATGACACTGTTATGGGGATCTGTGGATGACACTGTTATGGGGGATCTGTGGATGACACTGTTATGGGGTGATCTGTGGATGACACTGTTATGGGGGATCTGTGGATGACACTGTTATGGGGTGATCTGTGGATGACACTGTTATGGGGATCTGTGGATGACACTGTTATGGGGTGATCTGTGAATCGCACTGTTATGGGGTATCTGTGGATGACACTGTTATGGCGGATCTGTGGATGACACTGTTATGGGGATCTGTGGATGACACTGTTATGGAGGATCTGTGGATGGCACTGCTATGGGGGATCTGTGGATGACACTGTTATAGGGGATCTGTGGGTGACACTGTTATAGGGGATCTGTGGATGACACTGTTATGGGGATCTGTGGATGACACTGTTATGGGGGATCTGTGGAGGTCACTGTTATGGGGGATCTGTGGATGACACACTGTTATGGGGGATCTATGGAGGTCACTGTTATGGGGGACCTGTAGATGACAGTAATAATTTATTTAATTAGAAGTGCAACATAAATAACGAATGCAAAAACCAAACTGTGCACAATAAATAAATGCACAAACCAAGACAGGTGCATTACAAAATCATAAATAAACAAAACCAAAGCATTACAAATCCTAAAGAGGCAATTAAATATGAAAATAGCACTGTTATGGGGATCTGTGGATGACACTGTTATGGGGATCTGTGGATGACACTGTTATGGGGGATCTGTGGATGACACTGTTATGGGGTGATCTGTGGATGACACTGTTATGGGGGATCTGTGGATGACACTGTTATGGGGTGATCTGTGGATGACACTGTTATGGGGATCTGTGGATGACACTGTTATGGGGTATCTGTGGATGACACTGTTATGGGGGATCTGTGGATGACACTGTTATGGGGATCTGTGGATGACACTGTTATGGAGGATCTGTGGATGGCACTGCTATGGGGGATCTGTGGATGACACTGTTATAGGGGATCTGTGGGTGACACTGTTATAGGGGATCTGTGGATGACACTGTTATGGGGATCTGTGGATGACACTGTTATGGGGGATCTGTGGAGGTCACTGTTATGGGGGATCTGTGGATGGCACACTGTTATGGGGGATCTATGGAGGTCACTGTTATGGGGGACCTGTAGATGACAGTTATGGGTGGATCTGAGGATGGCACTGTTATGGGGGAGGGCACTGCTATGGGGGGGATCTATGGATGACACTATATAGCAACTTATGATGCATGTCATCCACATATCTCCCCCATAACAGTTCTTCTCACTGAGTCCAGTCCATACACAATAACCAGGCCAGCCTTTTGTGATTACTAGTGAAGAAATCAATTGTCACAGTAGTACTACTACTTTAGTAAACTTTACTACTACTTTACTTGAACAACTTCACTTGCAGGCTGCTGCAGCACATCTGGGCCGAAACAGCAGGCAGGGCAGGAACCAGGAGGGGAACTTGGGAAGTGGGCGCGTCACGTGAATGGTGTGGACGGTGCTCTGACTGTCTGTCTACTCTGTGTGAGGCGCAGGCAGGCCGCAAAAATCGTTGAAGACGTCAGTAACATAACATCACGACTCACTGACGTCACCGCAGCGCGCCTCTGCGCCGCACAGGACCCCATGGCCGGCCCCTCCTCTCCTCCTCTGCTCCGGCTGCCGGGCCCTGCCCCTGCCCCTGACGTCACGGACATACATGTAAAGTAAGCGAACGGCACGGAGTGACTGCCAGTGCCTGGAAGAACTGGACTGTGGTTTACTTTAAATGATTTGCATTGCTGTGCTGTACAGCAGTGCTGACAGTCTGCTGTAGAGTAGATCACTTGTGCTGCGCTGCTGCGCACGGCACAGCCGCGGCACAGCTGATCTCTTTTTCTCTATACTGAGTGGGCAGCCGCCGGGCCCCCTTCCCGGCCGGGCCCTCGGACCATGTCCGAAGTGCCCGACCGCTCAGTCCGCCCCTGCTTAAAAATCACAATTGCCAGATGAACTAGAGTTTGCTCATTCATTGGGTAATCGGCAGCAGTATAAGACTGCTCTAACAAGCGTTTCTGTGAACACCCTTTAACAATGAACTGGCAGAGAATCGGCGAGTGTAATATAGGCTTTACACAAAGAATGCTATCAATCACTGATAACGCCTCCTCTGTGTACAGCTATCAGTGACTGACTGCTACTTATGTATACACACTTACACAGGGAATGCTATCAATCACTGATAACACCTCCCCCGTGTACAGCTATCACTGACTGACAGCTATGTCTGTATACACACTTAGCGCTGTATTACATTAAAAGATCACTACAAGAAAATTTAAACTAACACATCCAAAGTCACAGGTGCACATTCATAAACAGACAGCAAACCAACAATGTATGGCAGCACACCATTATACATGCAAACAATAGAACTAAGGATTAGGAATTATTCTGGATCAAAGTGGTATTACACCTACTGTACATGAAAAATGGAAGCTCTTTGCGCACATTTTTGATCAAATGTGTGTCAGGCCCATCTACAGGCATCAAGGTGGCTTCTGCAGATGGGTACCTAACACTATCAGAACTGTCTCTCCTGGGCCTAACCTAAGCGTACAGGTTAGGTACCCATCTGCAGAAGCCACTCTGCCATTACATACAGCGATCTCCTCCACAGTATGCAGAGGTGCAATCGCTAATGCCATTGTTCATCCGCATGCTGACTAGTTGTAGTTGCACGATCTGCAGCCGGCAAAAAAATATTTTTAAAGGTAATGTGTCATCAGAAAATAACCTATTGTTTAAATCACATATGTTTAACATATTTTAAAGTATTTTTGGTGGTTATTTTTAATTTTCTATTTAAATATCTAAATTTGAACAAAAAACACAAAATGCTGCAGTTTTCACACTGGCTACTAAGCCTAATAATTGGCACCACTTCTTAGTCCGTACAGATCCCTTACTGCAGTTTTCTGCTTATCTGTCATTCTAATCTGCCTGTAATGATATTGCATCTGTATATAGATAAGACAGGATTCACCATTCACAATAGGTGATTGTCACATCTTATTTATTCTTTCCATGTACAATGACCTCTGCACAGGTCACAGAGCAGGCCTAGAAAACTCTCCCATAGAAGTCAAGGACATCCCCTCCTGTCTATTGTATCTATGGACCATGGGGCTGCTATAAAGCCAATTTTTTTTAATACTGTGTAAATGCTGTTAAGTACTGTTCAGGTAAGATGGCCGCCCCATATTCATGGTCAGAACATTAAAAAAAATCTACAATCAGAAAATAAAATCGGCTTAAAAAAAAAGTACGGTAAGTGTTGTTATCTGGTTTTAACTGTGAGATAAAATGTGTGGTGACACATTTCGTATTGCCTGCTGATCAAAATGATACTTTTCTTGTAAAAATCAGTTGCAGCATTTACAAGAAAAAAGACTTCTATTCTTTCTGGAAATAAGGGCTGCAGTGCACTGAGGGGCGGAGCCTATGAATTCAGTGCACCTCTCAGCTTTCCAGTGCAGGCACTTTTATAGGAAATAAGAGTTGTAAAAATACAGTGCCACGTCTGTCCACAGGATGTGCATGGTATTGCAGCTTAGCAACATTCATTTAAATGGAGCTCAGCTGCAATACCAGACACAATTCATGGACATTTGTGATGTGGTTATGTTTCAGGAAAAAAATATGCATGTTTTATCTCCACGTGTACAACCAGTTTAATTCCCTAACCGCATCATACTAAATATCACAATGCAGTTAAGGGTTTACAATTACTTCAGCAAACAAAGATTTTAATTAGATCCCCATTACTTCATACATATAATATCAGAGGTGTTCTAATTTTAAATCTGATGTTAAGACTTTTATACCTCATCTCCTCATCTCTTCTATCTTCAATTTACTCATGCATCGTTGACTATGCTTGGTGAAATCACCTTACTTTGACCTACTTTACTTCAATACCAACATATCCATATTAGAAAATGAGAATTCAATTATTTTTTCCTTCTTCTGTTCCTTCTATGTCCTCTCTAGTGTAACTCTGCCATTACATTCTTTAATTGTATAATGCTAATTATATCATTATTGTAGACCCACTGGGTTGTGAGCTCACGTGGCCCTAATTTGTATGACGATTTGGTATGCACTTGGCGTATATAGTTGTTAGGCTTGAAAAACAAATGGTTAAGGAGAAGAATATAAGATCTAATTAAGAAATAATTGACGTTTTGTTAGGACGTTTGCTAATTTTCCTAGGACTATAAAATGACATTAGAAATATAAGCTGCTATAGATCATTGGTCAAATGTATATACCATGGTAAAAAAAGGACCTCCAACCTTATATGTGAATATAAAATTATAAAAAAAAATAAGCTCTGATAGACTACTATAACGCGTTTTAAAGCTTGAAAGACACACTGAGGCTGATTTACTAATAGTGTCACACTTTGCACTGTCTAAGAATACGAATCACAGTCCTAATATTAGACAAATTTGCTATTCTGGTGCATGGTCCTTTGTAACTTTGGAGAATTGTAAATCCTTAGATTTACACTAGAGTTCCGTCCATGAGCCCCAAATTTTTTCATGCGCCAAAATTTTTGTCCGCGTGTTAATTCGGTGTAGTTTCACTCCAGAAATACTCCAAAATGTTGGCTCACGGGACTGCATTTGTGCCACCTCCCTTTCTAGCGAAGCCATCCGACTTTTCAGTGAAGTCACGCCTACTCGTTGGACAAGGCAGAAAAAGCTTAGAAAAGTGTGTAAAACGGTTAGGCCCCTTTCACACGAGCGAGTTTTCCGCACGGGTGCAATGCGTGATGTGAACGAATAGCATCCGCACTGAATCCTGACCCATTCATTTCAATGGGTCTGTGTACATGAGCGTTTTTTTTCACGCATTGTGCGTTACGTGAAAATCGCAGCATGTTCTATATTCTGCGTTTTTCACGCAGCCCTAGTCCCATAGAAGTGACTGGGGCTGCGTGAAAAACGCATTGCACCTGCAAGCAAGTGCGGGTGCGTTGCGTTTTTCACTGATGGTTGCTAGGAGATGTTGTTTGTAAACCTTCAGTTTTTTATCACGCGCGTGAAAAGCGCATCAAAACGCATTGCACCCGCGCGGAAAAAACTGAACAACTGAACGCAATCGCAGGCAAAACGGCCTGAATGGCTTTGTCTGTGAAATCGCACAGTTTTCACTGAATGCATCCGCAATGCATCCGGACCTAATCCGGACACGCTCGTGTGAAAGGGGCCTTAGAGCATGCAAAAACTAAATACCTGAAACTAGGTAAGTGAGGGCTGGTTGATTACACTCAGCAGAGACCATACAGAAATTTTTCTAACGATCTTTTTACACCTAGGCCTGTAACCATGACAAGGGGGCATGTCTATAGGATTTACCTTCTACAAGTTTTACCAAAGCCATAGAAAGGCATTATTTACTGTAAGAGCAGTGACACTATCAATCCCTCTGCCAGGGCCTGGAAGTGAAAACATTGAAGGTTTTGGGTATTAGATTTCTACAGATGAGATTCACAGGGAAAATGAGTCAGTTGACTCCCACCACATAGATGTTTTTGCCTCTAGGTCTGTGATGGCTAACCTCTGGCACTCCAGCTGTGATAACACTATGACTCTCAAAATTCACACTTGCTTGGCTGCTCTCAGAACTCCATATAAATGAATGGAGCATGCTGGGAGTCATAGTTTCACCACAGCTGGTGTCCCAGAGGTTAGCCATCACTGCTATAGGTCAATACAATAGGATTATGATTTGGACTTGATTAAACTGTGTCTGCTTTCAAACTAATTAACTAGTAACTATGTAACCTGTAGTACATACTTTTCTGCAACCCATTATGTGGGTCCTGCTACTCTGGTAACCTCTGAACTTTGGTGCAGTTTGGTTCTGTCTGGTTTACCCTGTACAGTGCTTCTCAAATTGAAGCGGGCCTCACCATTGAGGTGACCCCCAATGGTTTGTGAGACCCAGCCATGGGGGCAGTTTTTACAGAAGAGCTCATAAGCTACACAGTTCTTCACGTGGCTGTAGAGCTTTTTACTTTGGCAAGATAATTGACTCATTTTGTGCTCATATTAATGTTCCACTGGGCTCGTGGAGACAAGATGTAAATTGAGCAATATCTTACATTTAGGCATGGACTCTTTGACCATTGGTGGAAAAACCTGAGCATCACCAGTAGAAAATGTTTCAAAAGTTCTGTTCCAGATGGAGAAACAAAAGTTGAAAAATATAAAGCTCAGGTGACAATAGAACACAAGCATAGTTGTCTGGCCTGGTCATCAAAAGAGGTTGAGGTCAAGTTATAATTAGAAGAGAGAATCGTATTTGATAAAACATTGGTCAGCAACAATTGGGAACCGCAGATTACCCATTAAAAGTGCTCTTTCTGACCCAGGAAGAAGTACAACAGCGACCTAAAAAGATTAAAATAGACAAATCGCCAGGACCGGATGGCATACACCCCCGTATCCTAAGAGAATTAAGTGATATCATAGCTAGACCTTTATTTCTGATATTTACGGACTCTATACTGACAGGGAATGTCCCACAGGATTGGCGCATAGCAAATGTGGTGCCAATATTCAAAAAGGGTCCAAAAACAGAGCCTGGAAATTATAGGCCGGTAAGTTTAACATTTATTGTTGGTAAACTGTTTGAAGGGTTTCTAAAAGATGCTATTTTGGAGTTTCTCAATGAAAATAAGCAAATAACGCCATATCAGCATGGCTTCATGAGGGATCGGTCATGCCAAACGAATTTAATCAGCTTCTATGAGGAGTTAAGTTCTAGACTTAACAGCGGCGAATCAATGGATGTCGTATATCTGGACTTCTCCAAAGCATTTGACACTGTAACGCATAAAAGGTTAGTATATAAAATGAGGATGCTCGGACTGGGAGAAAATGTCTGTATGTGGGTAAGTAACTGGCTGAGTGATAGAAAACAGAGGGTGGTTATTAACGGTAGATACTCAGATCGGGTCACTGTCACTAGTGGGGTACCTCAGGGGTCAGTATTGGGCCCTATTCTCTTCAATATATTTATTAATGATCTTGTAGAAGGCTTGCACAGTAAAATATCAATTTTGCAGATGACACTAAACTGTGTAAAGTAATTAACACTGAAGAGGACAGTTTTCTGCTACAGAGGGATCTGGATAGATTGAAGGCTTGGCCAGAGAAATGGCAGATGAGGTTTAACACTGACAAATGTAAAGTTATGCACATGGGAAGGAATAATGCAAGTCACCCGTACATATTAAATGGTAAAACACTCTGTAACACTGACATGGAAAAGGATCTAGGAATTTTAATAAACAGCAAATTAAGCTGCAAAAACCAGTGTCAGGCAGCTACTGCCAATGCCAATAAGATAATGGGTTGCATCAAAAGGGGCATAGACACCCGTGATGAGAACATAGTCCTACCACTTTACGGATCACTAGTCAGACCACACATGGAGTACTGTGTACAGTTCTTGGCTCCTGTGAACAAGGCAGACATAGCAGAGCTGGAGAGGGTTCAGAGGAGGGCAACTAAAGTAATAACTGGAATGGGGCAACTATAGTACCCTGAAAGGTTATCAAAATTAGGGTTATTCACTTAAGAAAAAAGACGACTGAGGGGAGATCTAATAACTATGTATAAATATATCAGGGGTCAGTACAGAGATCTGTCCCATCATCTATTTATCCCCAGGACTGTGACTGTGACGAGGGGACATCCTCTGCGTCCGGAGGAAAGAAGGTTTGTACACAAACATAGAAAAGGATTCTTCACGGTAAGAGCAGTGAGACTATGGAACTCTCTGCCTGAGGAGGTGGTGATGGTGAGTACAATAAAGGAATTCAAGAGGGGACTGGATGTATTTCTGGAGTGTAATAATATTACAGGCTATAGCTACTAGAGAGGGGTCGTTGATCCAGGGAGTTATTCTGATTGCCTGAATGGAGTCAGGAAGGAATTTTTTTCCCCTTAAGTGGGGAAAATTGGCTCTACCTCACAGGGGTTTTTTGCCTTCCTCTGGATCAACTTGTAGAAAACAGGCCGAACTGGATGGACAAATGTCTTTTTTCTGTCTTATATACTATGTTACTATGTAAATCAGACAACAGGAACAGTTTACCAGGCAGATGATCAGGAACTGTTAGAAAAATGCAGCACCAGAGGACAAGACAGGAAAATGGTCTGGAAAAATGACTGAGGTCTCAAGAATTTTTTACATAGTTATGGATCAACACATCAATAAAAAGAATGGCTGCTTGGTTGCATTGACTAGGTGTACAGAGGATTCTGCACTTGCACTTGCTGGCCCTATCTTTTCATCTTTAAGCCCAGAGCCATGGAAATAGGCTGTAGGGCGTATAAGGAGCTCTGCTAGGGTGCATATCCTCACTCAGATACAGTGTTCAACATGTTGTACATCTCAGAGATAGAAACAGTCCATTCCCTACCTCATTAATGGGAAAATTGGCATGGGTACAGTCCCAAGCACATCACATACAGTCATTATTGATGGGACATCTGGTCTCCTATAACAGTGATAAGTGATTTCGACCGTTAAACACCATTTTGTTATTTTCTTTTAAATTCTTCGTTGGTCCATACTATTTAATTTTATGATAGACCTTTATAGCAGTCTAGAACTTTAGCAGATAGAACTTTATAACTTTATAGCTGTGTGTTTCTATTATAGAGCAGCAAACCCCTGCATATAGTACTATGATATAATTGTGGCTACCTGAACTCACCTCAAGGGTAAGTCCAGGAGCTTACTGCAAAATTTTAATACATTTTACCAATAATAAACTGCTTGCAGGCAGCTAGAATTGAATGATTTAAAATGTTTTCTGGGTGTTAGGAGCTCTGTAACAGGAAAACAGAGCTCTGACCCCTAAACAGATATATTAAAATGTACTATTGCACCCTGTTGAATCTAAATATGACATGGTATTAAAAGGTGAACAGTTTGTGGACAACAAATTAGAATGGTAGACATTTATTAAGACTGACATTTTATGTGCCGGCCTCGCATTAGATGTGCCACAATTATTAACAGTCACAATCTAGGCCGGCCAGTGATGGCGAACCTTTTAGAGACCGAGTGCCCAATCTGCAACCCAAAACCCATTTATTTATCGCAAAGTGCCAACACGGCAATTTAACCTGAATACTACAGTCCAGTATAGTATATCTTCCATGTACTTTATCATTTATGTATAATAGCCTGTCCTCATTCAATCCACTGCATGTGCCGTTCATAGTGTGTCCTGGTCTGATTAATGGCAGGAAACGTCTTAGGCATATTGGTACACCATAGACTTTTTCCAGGGTGTGGGTGCCCACAGAGAGGGCTCTGAGTGCCGCCTCTGGCACCCAAGCAATAGGTTCGCCACCACTGATCTAGGCTGTCCATGCACCAGAACTGAAAGAGATTTAAGATATGATATGTAATAAGTTTGTAATAAATGTGTTGGACCACCAAATCCTCACGTACTCTTTAGAAAAGTAGCATGCGTGGTGTAAAAGGGCAAAAAGTTGTATATTTTTCCACAAAATGGGGCTTGCTCAAAAATGTTCAACTTTTTGGCACCACTGTTTTGTGATAAATCTCTTTCATTATGTTTGTTCTACATCTGCACCAGAGGCAAATTAAAGGCTATGGACACCTTTGGGACATTTTTTTATTATTGCATTCTATTTATCTTGCGCTAAAAATTATTTTTCCAGTTGGTCTTTATAAAAAAAAAAAGTTTCAGGAGTTAGTCTCCTAAAGCCTTCAGTTTCACTGCATCTGCCGATTGTTGCTTCTACTTCTCAGTGAAACACGTCAAAGAGCTACTCTGACGACGCAATTTGTAGACCTTATCTCTACTTCCCTAACAGCTAATAAACAGTCATTTAACCTCTTAAGGACACATAACGTACCCGTACGTCATGTGTCTCATCCCTAAAGATGGCGCCCGCTCCTGCTTCATGCGGGCGACGTAGCCGCGGGTTTCCGCATGGTTCTTGTAGCAGACACCCGCAGCTCATACATTTAACCCTTCAGATGCCCTGGTCAATCCTGACCAGGCTATCTGCGCGCGATCAAAACCGAAAGTAAAACTTTTGGTTGTGCTCCGGCTCCCCCGTGTGGCGATCAGAGGAGCCGGAGCACACCTGTAATAGCCTGGGTTTCTTTGAATGAAACCCAGGCAGCTCTGTAGTATTTCCTATGGAGCCTTGCCTGTAATAAGCTCCATAGGAAATATGCGATTTTTTCATATATTCGAATGCTATTGCATTGGAATGTATGAACCTCGCAATCAGATGATTGTATGTTATAGTTCCCTATGGGAACTATATAAAAGTTAAAAAAAATAAAAAGTTTAAAAATAAATAAATAAAAAAAACATAAAAGTTCAAATCACCCCCCTTTTGCCAAAAAAAAAAAATACCCATCATGGATGTAGCAATTTTTTTCCCGCTTCCCACTACATCATATGCAATATTAAATGGTGGCGTCGGAAAGTACAACTTGTCCTGCAAAAAAAAAGCCCTCATATGGCTATGTGAACCGAAAAATAAAAAAGTTTTGGCTCTGGGAAGGCAGGGAGTGCAAAACGAAAATGCAAAAAATAAAAAACCTCCGGTCCTTAAGGGGTTAAGAAACTCTTTGCACATGCCAATTGAGTAAGCAATTATAGAAAATGAACATTTTGTTCCCGATACAGTGATCTCTCAAGATGCAATGGCCTAGGGATACAATATTTTCAACATAGAATAGTCTTTTCTAACCCATCGTAAGTTGACACCAGACTCAACATACAATGCCTCAGACTCAGATCCATCCAATGAGGGTCACTTCTCTGGTAAAATAGCTGTATTACATGCTAGTGAGGAGCTATTCCTGACTGTTATGCAAGGACTTGTTTTATCTTTCTGCTTATTTATCTGCTTATTTTATCTCCCTACTTAGTTATCTGCTTATTTTTCTTAAACCTTCATTTTCTCTTATCTTGGATGACATTTTGGGGCTTTGAAACCAATTACTCAACATACAATGGTCGTCCTGGAACCAATTAATATAGTAACTTGAGGGACCACTGTAATTCCCTGCTTGTCACCAGAGGAGATAGCTGCACTTACCTTTAGCGGTCATCATGGGAACGAACGATAGCTACTGCGATCTTTTTCCCCCACAGAGAATTATTGTTTCTGGGCAGCAGATCCATGTTAACACAGAACAATACGAACAATAATTTTAGTTCCCATATCCTTGATTCTCTCAGCGACACCTTTACACAGGCCAATTGTCAGAAACAAGCGTTCGTACAAATCTTCTTCCCAATAATCTGCCCAATAACTAGCCCATGTAGAGATGCCTTAAAGGCTATGTACACCTTTGGGAGCAATGTTTTTTATTATTGCTTGAGCTAAAAATTATTTTTTCAATTGATCTGTCGGCACAAAGTAAAAGGCAGGATTCACATGATTCAGTTAATCCTTTGTGACAGAACAGCTCAATATTTTTAGCCCAAAATTAGTAAACTACAATCATAAAAAAAAATTAGCCTTTAGCTTAAATGAGTGTCTATGAGCTGTCAGGAGTAAAGCGATAAAGGCTACAGATGGAGCCATTAGAGCAGCTCTCTGATGGATTTCAGGGAGATAGAGAAGGAGCAGCGTGTAGATGCAGTGGAACTGAAGACTGTAGAGGGCAAACTATTGGAAATGATTATTGGAATTATTATAAAATTATTTTTAGCCCAAGATAAGTAGAACTCAATAATAAAAAATGCCCACCTCCCAAAAAGGTGTCCATAGCGTTTATATTAAATAATTAAACTACGAATCCCTCCTCATTAGCTTAGGCTACTTTCACACTTGCGGTAGCCTTTTCCGCCAGCCTGTTCCGGCAGGGGAACAGCCTGCCGGATCTGTGCTAATGCAAGTCCACCGTGCCGCCGGAAGTCCGCTCCAGCCCCATTCGCTATAATGGTGGCAGGCCGGAGGTCCGGCCGCAGCACGGCAAACGTGCCAAGAGGCGGCCGGAGAAAAACCGCAGCTTGCTATAGTTTTATTCCGTCTGCATTTTTTGGCAAGTTTGCCGTGCTGCAGCCGGACCTCCGGCCCGCCCCCATTATAGTGATTGGGTCAGAGTGGATTCGGGCGGCACGGTGGACTTGCGGTAGTATGGATCCGGCAGGCTGTTTCCCTGCCAGAACAGCCTGCCGGAAAAGGCTACCGCAAGTGTGAAAGTAGCCTTAGGCCCCTTTCACACGGGCGAGTTTTCCGCGCGGGTGCAATGCGTGAGGAGGACGCATTGCACCCGCACTGAATCCTGACCCATTCAGTTCTATGGGGCTGTGCACATGAGCGGTGATTTTCACGCATCACTTTTGCGTTGCGTGAAAATCGCAGCATGTTCTATATTCTGCGATTTTCACGCAACGCAGGCCCCATAGAAGTGAATGGGGATGCGGGAAAATCGCAAGCATCCGCAATCATGTGCGGATGCGTTGCGATTTTCCGCATGATTGCTAGGATACGATCGGGATGGGGACCCGATCGTAGTTATTTCCTTTATAACATAGTTATAAGGAAAATAATCGCATTCTAATTACAGAATGCAATGTTCCCCGGGCTTTAAAGGGTTAAAAATAATAAAGAGTTAACTACCTTCTCCCATTGTACGCGCAGAGCCCCAGAACGTCTTCTGAAGGACCTGCCGTGATGTCACAGGATCACATGGGTCACATGGTCCACTCAAATGCTTCTATGATTGGACCATGTGACCCTGTGGCGTCACCACAGGTCCTCATGCATCCAAACTATCAAGAGAAGACGTTCTGGGGCTCTGCGCGTACAATGGGAGAAGGTAAGTTAACTCTTATTATTTCTAACCCTTTAAAGCCCGAGGAACATTGCATTCTGTAATTAGAATGCGATTATTTTCCCTTATAACTATGTTATAAAGGAAAATAATTACACATACAGAATACTCATCCCGAAACCAGACTTCAGTGATGAAGTCTGACTTCGGGTCTGGGTACCAAGCATGCGGATTTTTTCACGCGCGTGCTTAACGCACTACAAACCTTAGCACACGCGCGGAAAAATCGCGGCAATTCCCGCAACGCACCCGCACTGTTTGACGGAGTGCACCCGCAACGCCCGTCTGAAAGTAGCCTTATACAGGATGTTTACACACCAAAGTCATTGCAGAGATTTCCATGCTATACATCTGAATGAGGTTGTATCTGTCAGATGAATAGGACGAGCACTGTGATTTCTACAGCAAATCCGCCTCATGTTTCTTCAAATGACTAGGTTACTTGAAGCAAAGATCAATATTCATCCTAATAGCAAACACTACAACAATAAACCCAAAAGTATAAGAAACAACCCCATTCTACTCATTTTCACTGTTGCTTCTTTCATTCTGGTTTATAAAGCTGAATAATGCATCAGTAACATTCAAGATGTCAGTAAATTGCCCTAATGGATTACCATAAGAAAAAAAAGCATATAATATACGACATAAACAGGCTAGGTATAACAGCTTGGTCTAGTTTACAACACTATATACTGTAAATGCATTTATTGATCTGAAAATCCAGCCTATTATCCACAAGTAAATTGAGATGATAGCCCGACTAGAGATTAGTATATGTTATCAACCACATTCTCCTATTGCCTGGAATAAATTGAAATCTACCCAGCAGGGTTGGAAATGTTGCACTATGATGGTCCTGAAGAGAATAATGAGCTGACGCACCCCAGCGAAATGTAATTACACAGCACTCTTCTTCGAAGACCCATAAGGTGAAAGAAAGATGAATAGTGAAAGAAGAACTCGCTGACCCTTCAAAGTTTAATTTACTTTATGCATTCCCTCTGACTCCTCATCCTCTCCGCAAAGGTCATAATTTAGACTACTTTGCTAGTGATAAATGATCTGTGTGGTTGTGTTATCACACGCACCAATTGATTTGTTGCAGCCAAAATATTTTTTCTATAGGAGTCTTTAAGTGGATCCCTGGGCTTGCAATGAAATCCTGTTTATAGATGCAGTGGAAGAGTCTGCAGTCTCCCCAGGTAGAGAGGAAACCATGTTAAACACCAGAAGGCAGGCCTTGATATTCTGATTACCCTTGAAAATAAAGAACATCTTTTAAAGATTCTAGTATTCGGGGGAGGTAATCAATTTGAGCAGGTCTCAATAGATCATCTGTTTTTGCCGCTGCACAGTATTGCTTTTTCAACCTTTCCAAAGCTGTATGACTCTTGTGACAAGTAAGCGTCACTTCGACAGATGACAAGTCTTGAAACTTTATCTCCCTTGATAAAAAAAAAAAGCTGACGGGGTTGTTAGGGCAATTTTCCCGCCTTTCCAGTGCCGAATCAGGCACCGGTTTTCGGGCATAGTTTATGCATTATGCATTAGGCCTGCCTTCAACTGACAGCCCCTCAGCCAACATCGACTTGAAAAGCAATGGTACTAATCAAACTAGACACATTTGAATGTCCAGACACACACACAGAGAAATTTACTAATCAAAAAGTGTATTTCCTAGGGCTGTCTCCAGAGAAATCCACTGGAAGAAATTGGAATAATTTATTAGCTTACAAGTTTTCGTTGACAGTTGGCCCGAGGCTATTTATCTCTGTAATAGAGAACGTCTCCAATGTGGCAAAATTGACCAAATCAAGCAGCTTTGATCAGAAAATGAATCTGGCAAGCCTGTCTGTCTCAGCGTCCCAGGAGTATGGCGGGAAACAAACAAAAAGATTTAACAAGTGGTCAATATGAGAAGGAGAGAGAAAGCAAATTTGTGACTTAGGGAAGAGCCCAGGCAAATAAAAAGCCACAGAACAAATTATCTGACTAATTTGATAACATTCATTCCTTACCCTAATTCTAGGCAAAAACATGCGGACCACAATAAAATTATTGGCCTTTAAATCTACAGACTAAACCCTGTTACAAAGTGGAGAGGATAGAAAGGCAATATCTCTCCCCTTTCTCTCTATTTATCCTGGGTGATGGTGCGGTTCCTATTTCCTCATTTCATACCAGGATTTTTTTTGTAGTTTAGTAATTTTTTTAGATAAGCATTATCAGTTCAGATTACCAGACATTTCCTCTGATGCCAAGATGTGACAGAACTGAATTTATCATTATCCCTGTAGTATTTGTGCTTTATGATGATGTTCTTAGTAGGTTAACCTGTCATCCCAAGCTAAAACTAAATTGAAGGAGTTTCACAGGAAGGCAGATTTCACCCATAATAAATGTCCTTTTGGTGAGCTTTGGTTAAGTAGAATGGTGTTTGGGTGTTGGTGGTAGCACAGTTTGTGTTTAAGAGTAACTACTATTTAATTTATTTATCACAAATGGATAGTACAAGCGACTATAAGAAACTTTGTAATATATCTCATCAGAGAAAGATGTTGATGCTTCCTTCTCCACTTATCAGACTCTTCTTCTGCCCCCCTCCTCTTCAATAACTCCCAGCTCACTGTTCAAATCTGCCCTCAGTGAAGCCAGGCTGCTTGCTTACTGAAGCATGAGATTATATAGAAGTCTATGGAGAGGGAAGTGGGAAGAAGAGGAGAAGAGAAGGGCTGCTGGAGACAGGCAGAAGCAGAGAGACTGACACAGAGCCTGCTGCTGGTTTGTAAATAAAGAAACACACAAAAAATACCGTAAGCCTGCCAAAAACATTCCTGTGTCTAAATAGCTGTCTTAATACTAGCTTAGGTCCAGTTACGTAAAATTGGGCATGTAATATATCAAAATGTACTGTAGACAATGACAAGCCCAAATTTTTTAAAAACATTTTTTTTAGAGTAATACTATGTTATTGCCAAGGAAAAAATAGCTATAATACTAAACAAAAAAAACATATTTTTTTTTTAAAATTTCAAACTGTATGTGTAGAAAAATTGTTGCTAGTCCAGCAAGTAAAAGTATTGACTATAGCCACGAAATTGACAAGTGCTTAAAACAGCTTACAGGGGACTGTTCTAGCAAACCCCTCAGTGTGGTCAGACCTGCAGAGGGAATCATGTTTAGCTGATCCGCCCCCCCCCCCCCCCCGACTCTGAAGATCGTCTGTCTTCCAACATCAACATCCAATTTGATGAGCTGCAGCAGTGACATGTGCCCCAAACATCATGGGACCCACTGACATGACACATGGGGGACACGTCTTTACTTTGGACAGTCATAAGGTGCAGTAACTACCTGGCCCATGCCAGGAGATCTGCAGAAGTAGCAGGGGAGTGAAGGAGTCAGAACCCAGTGGCAGGAATCAGCTAAGTATAATTTCCTCCACAGGACCATGTCTGCCAGAAAATTCCCTGGGGGTGAACAACCCCTTTAACTGTGCTTGGTCCTGGAGACCTACATTACACTGGTCTTCAACCAGGTCATATAATTACCTCTAAATAAATAACTAATGCCCTCTTCTTTAGCAGACTCTCACCTAGAAGCAGTGGTGGGGGGACATCTGCAGTGCCCCTTCATGCCAGGTATAGTCGGAGGTCCTAGCCTTCTAATCTCGTCAGGCCAAATGCATTGAAGATATTGTATAGTTTTATATGTATTCATTTTAATCTTTCTAAGACATTGCTCAACTGTTTCATAGGCATGAGGCGGAATAGAGGGTTTTAATTAATTTGGGGCCTCCATCAATCAGTTTATAGTATGGCTAGAAAGATGGTATCTTTGAGGAACACTTCTCATCTGGGCATTGCATTGACAGCACAGTGATCCCTATAGGCAGCATGCAATGCCTCATTTCCCCTGTGGGGGCACTGCAGGGGAATTGAGCACTTGCTGGCAGTAGCCGGATACACCTTGATCAGCATACTTCAGAGACCTTTCTAACCAAAAGGACTGACCAAAATAGACAACACAACCCTTTTAAAATGGTTTTCTGTAATTAGGAGCTTTATGCAACTGCTTCACTTCTTGTCTGCATATGTCCTTATACGCCCATATAAATCGTAATTTATGTCCTATGCCTCAGTTATCACACGTATGACTGAATTATACAGTCATTGGGACATCCATCAGGCTCTTTGTTTGGTAACTTTGTTTTCAAATTCTCCATTTTATTCGGCTGCAGTGGGTAATATATTTTCATCTGCCCTTGTTCATGTTGATTGGTGATTACTACATCTCACATTTTCCCTAATATTTTTCAATCCATAATATTTTTCCATATTTATTCTGACACATTTCATTTTTTGGAACATAAATATGTAGAGAAAAAAAGGTTCACCTAGTCCGCCACTGTGTGCAGGGTTGTAACATATTTTACAATGCCATCAAGATGTGATATTTTCATTGCAAAAGTTCTAGCATGAAAAACTTCACGCTTAGTTATATGTCCTGTATATTTGAGACGCAAGGAGAAGACATCTGGATTTAAATTAGGTTTACAGGATATCTATGGGTAGATTTTTCTCTATAAATATGGTAGTATAGGTAAGTATATGAAACTTGTCTCCCAGCAGCCTGATGGGCCCCGTTAGGCCAGAATCACGGTCCGTTTTTTTGCGGATCCGTGTTTCCGCAAAATTCTTCAGTTTTTGTTTTTTAGTGTCTCCGTATACCTTCCGTGTTTCCGTATTTCCGCAAAAATCTGGAAGAACAACAAAAAAAAAAGATGTTTCCAGGGTAACTTTTCATTTCCTGTGGATCCGTAATTACGGACCTGCAAATACGGATGACATGCGGATGACTTTTGTAACCTTTCCGCATGTCATCCGGATTTATGCGGATCCATTCACTTCAATGGGGCTACGGTCCGCAATTTGCAGACAAAAGTAGGACATGCTCTACTTTTTTTACGGTTCCGCATTGCAGAAATGAAAGGATTTGCGGATGCGGAGAGCATACTGAATGCTCTCCGCATCTTTTGCCGAACCATTGAAATAAATGGGTCCGCATATCTTCCGCATTATTTCCGCATTTTTGCGGAAATAATGCGAGAAAAAAATACGGACGTGTGAATTAGGCCTTACTCTCTATAAACTTTCAGAAACCTCTTCTGTCCCCAAAAATCTATCTGCACTGCTATAATGCAAAATATGGAGGAGAGGGGGCAGAAAGTCTCTCTCTCTGCTTGTTTGTCTGTGGGAAAATATTCTGTATTTTGCAAACCAACACCTGGATCTGAATACTTTTGTAATTGTATGTAATTAGAAATTTAGTATAGCCACTAACTTAAAGGGAACCTGTCAGTGGCAAAAACCATCCCAAACCACAAGTAGTACCTTAAAGTAGCCAGCAGTGTGTTTCTAATGATCATTTTTTTCTTGCAGTCAGATGCGGTAAAAGCATGAAAAATTTTTTCCCACCATACCCCCTCCCTGCCCCTTTTGCCTGTGACTGACAGCGCTTATGCAGGAGAGTTCGGCTGGCTTTGCCAGACAGCCCACTGTCAGACACAGGCAAAGGGGCAGGGAAGGGAAGCTCTGCCATGTACTTAAAGGGGTTGTCTGGGCTACAGAAAACTACCCATTTCCGACGGAAGTGTCTCCTTAAGGTAGATTTACAAAGACAGAATTTGGTCAGTCTAAATTGGCTAATGGTTAATTGATCCTTTTTAAATCTGTCTACCATGAAATGTATCTGATCTGCTTAGAAATGGCAATCACGACTTTAAAGGCGATGTACACTGAAGGGGTAATTTTTTTTTTAAATTATTGCATTGTATTCATTTGGAGCTAAAAATATTTTTTCAGTTGGTCTTTATTCTCTGTACAGCCTTGAGATTCTCTAGTAGCATGCTGTCTGTTTTCACTCTTTTCCGTCAGGCAGCTGAGCTGAGGGCTCTTTATCTCTGATCTCTGACCTCCTAAACGTTCATTATAGCTCAATTATTCTCTTAATGATAAGATTGTGGCTTAAATAAGTGTTTAGGACCTTAATTTAGTTAAGATTTATTAGATGACCAGCAAAAAGTGAAAGTACGATTCACACTGCTAGACCTTGTGATAGAACGGCTGAATATTTTTAAAAAAAGACCATTTGAAAACATTATTTTTAGCCCAAAATGGTTAAAATGCAATCATAAGAAATTGCCCCTGAAGGTGTACATATCCTTATAATTCCATATAACTATAGTGATCTAACAGAAGGATCCATTATGGAAGGAGCAGTGCATTATCTTACTAAGCTGAGAATTTTTTTTGTGCTTGTAAAAATTGCCCCAATTCTGACAATTGATCAGGTGTTCGCAGCACATAATGGAACACTTGAACTACCATATTAAAGGGATTGTCCAGGTGTTTAATATTGATGACCTCTTCTCAGGATAGGTCGTCAGTATCCATTCAGTAGAGATTCAACTCCTGACACACCCTGCTGATCAGCTGTTTGAAGAGGCCATGGCACTCCAGTGAGAGCTACATCCTCTTTCTAGGCCATCACATTCATTAGTCACATGACCTATGTGCAGCTCAGTCCCATTTAAGCGAATGGGCCTAGACTGCAATACCAAACACAGCCACTAAACAATGTAGGGAGCTGTGCCTGGTATGCTGTGAGTAGGCCACAGCACTCTCTGGAGCTCTGCAACCTCTTCATACAACTGATCAGTGGTAGTCAGACCCGCATCGATCTGATATGGATGACCTATACTGAGGATAGGTCATCAATATTCTACTCCCAGAAAACTCCTTTAAGGGTCCATTCACACGTCTGTCGTGTATTGCGGATCCGCAATACACCAGGCTGGCAGCCCTATGGAAATGCCTATTCTTTTCCGCCTTTGCGGACAAGAATAGGACATGTTCTATTTTTTTCGGTAGCTGCGGACCAGAAGATCGGGGACGCGCATTGGAAATGCAGATGCGGACAGCACACCGTGTGCTGTCCGCATCTCTTCCGGCCCTATTGAAAATGAATGGGTCCAGATCGGTTGCGCAAAGTTGCGGAACAGATCCGGACCCATTCTACGAATGTGTGAATGGACCCTAACGCTGGGTTCACACCTGAGCATTCCTACGAGCGTTCCTACGCGCTGTAAAGTGCTCAACAAGCAAAAACCCATGTTTCCCTATGGGCATGGTTCTCACCTGAGCGTTTTACAGCGCGTACGAACGCGCTGTAAAAGGCCCTACGCCCAAAGAAGTACAGGAGCTTCTTTGGAGCGTTTTGTCGCACGCATTGTTCTAATACGCGCTATAATACGCATGACAAAAACACGCGTATCAAATACACTCAAGTGTGAACCCAGCGTAAGGCTTAATGAATTGCAGTTTGTTTGCTTCAACATGAAAATAGATGTTCAGATACAGTCTAGATCTTTTTCAAAAGTATCTGTGAATTAAATATAACCAAGAGTCAAGTAATTTATATGTGGAAATACATTTATATATGGTATTACACAATATATTACAATGAAATATCAGACAGGTCAGATAGCAAGGCGAAATTAAAATACAAAGACTTTATAAACGTATATAGGATGTAGCATACATGTAATAGGCTAAGTTTTTAATGATGGTATATTATAGAGCAGGAGGAGCTGGGCAGATTGATATATAGTTTTGTGGAAAAAAATGTACGTAAAGCTTGCAATTCATAGATTTACATCTCTGCTTTTCTGAGCTCAGCTGTACACGGGTGTGTCAGTCAAAGTGCAGAGGGTGCAGCAGTTGCAGAGACTCTTGGTGTAATGGTAACACCCTCATTGCTCCTAGAGGATCATTTGCATACGTAAAAACATAATTTATCTCAGCAGTGCGGGCACATATGAACATGGGACCAACATAGATGCCTTCAAGTCAGTCAGTTTCATAGGTACAGACAGTGGTGTATCTTGGTTTTGTGCTGCCCTAGGCGAGACTAAACTCGGGCACCCCCCCTAATATAAATTTGACCCACCCCTTCCTGTCAAAGCCAAACCCCTCCTCTGCAAACCCCACCCCTTCCTTTTTAGGCTGCACCCTTTCCTCACACACAGGGCGCCGTACACACACGGCGCTGTACACACACACATACCACACGCACACACAGGGCGCTGTACACACACACATACCGCACGCACAGGGCGCTGTACACACACACATGGTGCTGTACACACACACAGGGCACTGTACACACACACATACCGCACACAGACAGGGCGCTGTGCACACATACCGCATGCATAGGGCACTGTACACACTACATCAGGACACCCTCACCACCTCCTGGCAGAAGCGCCGCACGGACTTCAAGGAGCTCAGGTCCAGCTGCTTCACCACCACCTCTCCGCTGTCCCCGGTCTCCTCCCACAGCTCCCGGGCCACCTCCTCTGGGTCCCAGCACGCCAGGATGATGCAGGCCTGCAGCCTGAGCAGCTCCGCCGTGGTCGCCTGGCCTATGCCGCAGTTAGCCACTTAGCCCCGGTGATAATTACCATCTTGCCCCACATGAGAGAGTCGCCTGCAGAGAGGAGCTGGGGGCATGGCCCTGACTAGAATGGAAAGCCTCCTGGTAAGAGGCGGAGACTTGTGATGTAATGGGCACATCAGGTGCAGGTGGGGCGGTGGAGGGAGCGGGTCATGTGTGTCACTGGGAGGAGAGATGTTAGTTACCCTGTATATTCTAACCCCCAGGCAAGCGTCCCCATCACCATGGGAACGCCTGGGGGTTAGAATATACCATTGGATTTGAGTTTTCACGATCTTACTGAGATCGTGAAAACTCAGATCCGATGAGCAAACAAGGCATTTTGCCGCCCCATTGGCAAGTGCCGCCCTAGGCAAATGTCTTGTTTGCCTCGTGATAGATACGCCACTGGGTACAGATCTGCTGACAGATGCCCTTTAAAGGGTAGTATATTGCTAAGATGTCAGATAGGTGCAGGTCCTACCTCTAGAATCTGCACCTATCTCCATGGTGCTCTCCATTCACTTCTATGGGAGTTCCAAAAATAGTTGAGTGAGTGTGCCTGGCTATTTTTGGATGTACTATAGAGATGATTGAAGAGCTCAGATATTTATGACCAGAAGAACTAGTGGTCAACATATTTTAACTCATTCTGAAGAATGTGGTTTCTAATCGGAGAAGATGACCCCAATGACCTATGAACTGGCACAGTGGTGGTATAAATCATAGAAGGTATCCCTCCTCCTGTGTCTACATTTTGTTTCTAGACATCTTGAAAAGAAAAAGCTTCTAAGTTGGATGGAAACAGTAGTATTTTAATGGGGAGATCAGTATAATGTATTCCTGAACTTTGGAAGGTCTGTTTTAGAAATAAAAAAGGTCATCTTTTAATATGCCCTCCATTCCATCACCATGGCTCTTAATGACCACCTGCTAGTGACATGCCGCTTTTGCAAACGTGACCAACGAGGCCAGTGAATGACAGCGGTCTTGTAACCAAGAATAGGTCCTAGTTACTTTGGCAGAAAACTAACTGCAATTAAAGACCATTGCAAGATAAATACTACAATGTATATTTTCTGTAAAATGGTGTTCAAAAGTTGCCATTTCTTTTAATCTTGTTGTTAAAAGTTATTTCCTATGCTCAAGATGGCGCATAGCTATTAGATAGGGGTGGGGTCCTACTGCTAGGACCCCCATCAATCATACTTGGTATCCCTTGAAGCTCGCTGAGATGAACTGAGTAGGAGGCCATTTCAGGGCACTCCAAGGGGTATAGAGTACCCGTTCTCATGATCGGTGGGGTCCCAGAAGTAGGACCCCACCGATTATAATAGTTATCCCCTAAAGTGTGCATAGCAATCGGAATACCTCTTTAGGTCCCTATGGATAGTGCCATTTTCTCCACTTTTTTTTTCTATCTTTACATGATTTATTCTAGATGGAATTGTATTCTCCTATTACTAAGATGTCCAACACAGTATAAAACGATTTAGGTAGCGTACAATAATGTATATATGATGTGAATCCAAGCACCCCTAAAAGAAAGGATAAGTTTGCACCAGAACAAAAAAATGTAATAATGGTGATAATCACTGTGTAAGCCAAATCATATCTATCTGCGATGTATGCAAATGGCTATGGCCTACCATGGGCCATAGACACAATTTACAACATGGGACCTCATTGACTTCTATGAGAGAATTTGTTAGGTGTGCTCTGTGTATTGTAGAAGAAAGGGAATATATAAGCTGTGATATCACCTATTGTGAATTGAGCATCATATGGTATCTGTCTTTGTAATCCTACATATGATGACAATGAAATGACTGCTGAAAGGTTATCTGTACAGACCAAGAAGTGTTGCCTATTATGTGTGAAAACTGCATGATTTTTTTTTATAAGGGGTTTTTACGGATCTTCTATATTGATGGTTTAGCCTCAGGATTTCCATGACCGGGACTGGCTGATTAGCTTTTTGAAGAATCCTCTTCCTAGGCCAGTTACATCACGTTTATCTGTCATGGGGCCTGTGTGCAGCTCAGTCCCATTGAAGTTAATGTGCTGGTCTACAATACCAAGCACGTCCACTATGCACTGTATGGCACTGTGCTTGGTATGCTGCAAGAACTCTTCAAACAGCCGATCGACAGGGATGCCGGGAGTCAGACTCCCACCGATCCTCAAGATAGGTCATCAATATAGAAGTCCTGGAAAACCCTTTTAAATATTGATATTGATAGGGAAATTACAAATAACATTACCAAAAATGCTTTGAAAATATGAAATTTATACTGATGACCTATCTAGAGCAGTGTTTCCCAACCAACGTGCCTCCAGCTGTTGCAAAACTACAACTCCCAGCATGCCCGGACAGCCTTTGGCTGTGAGGGCATGCTGGGAGTTGTAGTTTTGCAACAGCTGGAGGCACACTGGTTGGGAAACACTGATCTAGAGGATAGGTCATCAGTATAAATTCCATATTTTTGAAGCATTTTTAAAAAATATGGAATTCATGATGGTGATATTAGATTAGCGGTGGTCCAACACCCAGGACCTCCGCCGATCAGCTGCTGGAAGAGGCTGGCACTCTGTGAGTTCCGCGGCCTCTTCCTAGGCCATGTCACATCACCGTACATCGGTCACATGGCCTCATTGCAGCTCAGCCCCATTCAAGTCAATGGGTTGGAACAACAATACCAAAGACAGCTGCTTTACAGTGCTGTGCCTGGAAAGCTCCCGGGAGCTGGCGGTGTTCGCCAGAGCTTCTGTGAGTGCGGCGGCTCCCTACAACTGCTGATAGGTCATCATTATCAATTTCTGGATAACCCCTTTAACATAAAAATTTTTATGAATCAATAGGTCATTTTCTGATGACACTTTCCCTTTAAGAATTAATAATTTGTAGACTGGGGTATAGGCTGTTGCAGGACACAATAACCATACAGAAGTTCTTTTTCCCTGAGAATGAAGGCTCCATAGATTTGACCCTGCTCTTTAGATATGCTACAATGTACATTCTTATCCTGCTGATTAAAAGCTTATGTGAAGGTCTATAAGTGCCGGTTTTCATTGTGAATCCCACATCTCTTTTGCTTAGTATTTTTTTTTTTTTTAATATGACATCAAAGAGAAGCTTATGTTTTGTCCTTTTCTTTGAAGAATTTCTCTACAACTTTCTGCTGTTGGTCATTTACATTCATTATAATAGATTTTGTACAATACGCCGCCATCCTCTGTGCTGGTACTCAGATCTCTATGGAAAGATAAAACAAAACTCAAGGATTGATGTTGCCTTTGAGACAGATGTAATCAATGCCAGAAAACAAAAAAACTCTAAGGCGTCTTTCACACAAATGTTTTTTTTTTGCGAGTGTACGGGCTGTTTTTTGCATTCTGTATACGGTCCGTATACAGAACCATTCATTTCAAAACAGAAGGTCCTATTATTGCCCGCATCACGGAATAGGATAATACTGTTCTATTACGGGCCAGATGTTCCATTCCACAAAAAACGGAACGCACGCGGATGTCATCCGTTATTTTTGTGGACCGCAAAAACCATGCGTTCATGTGTAATAGGCCTTACAAACACGGATATGTGGTTCCCCATAAAAATATATAACTATTTCTTTAAAAAAAAAGTCTGGTAATAGAGCGGCTTTCTGCCTCTGCATCACGGTGGCATGTACAAGTTACCCCTAATATCTGCTGTCTAGCTTTATCCAGATTTTATACACAGATTGTATATTTTTGTAAGAAAATAATCTTGCCATGTTCCTTTAGAAGAGCACTTTACTAAAGTATTCTATGGTAATTTAGAAAAATTTCTTGGAGATCGGGGTAATGGGGGGCAATAAGGAAAATAGTGATCTGGACTCCTTCTTAGTAGTACTACTCATGTATTACTGCAGATTATAGTATAAGATCAAGGTGACAGATCCACATTAAAGCTCCCCATACAAGCCGTCAATTTCAGCTGTTTTGGACCTTTACATGTTGGTCCTTAATCATGTTGTCATGATTAAGGACCAACATGTAAAGGTCCGAAACGCGTAGACCAAGGTTTTTTTACCTGCACTGGAAAAGCTATACGCTTCAATAAATCAATTTTGTACTGCACCGTTGAAGCTGGAACCTTTTCTTCATTTCCTGATTTTCTGCTATCAATTCAGCTGTTTCCAGAGGCTGTTTGGTTCCGTGCTCACGGCAAAGCAGGAAGGTGAGAGCTGCCTTGCATCTGCTAATCTCATATTGCACAGTGTATTGTCAAATTATATTTTTTAATTAAAGCATGGTCCCCAAATTTCCCTTTTTGATTGCAGATGCCTTCTTCTCTGCCTTCTGACATGTAAAATTATGTCAGCCATTTTAAAATATTTGTCCAAATCAAATCACAAAAGATACAGATTTGGCTGGGTTTGGAATTTTTGAGAAATTTGGGACAAATTTTATTCCTTTACAATCGACTTGGTCATCTCTAAATCTCATACCACCACTTTAGAAAGCAATATTTCATTGACCATGGGTATTGGTTTATAGAGTAATTTCATCAGACGGCGTATAAATGTACAAAAAGTGTCACAGACTGTTCTTTGGTATTGTATGAAGTTGGAAATGCTGCAAAATCTGTACAGCCTCTTGGGTGTTTTCCTCATTACTGATGGTTATCAATTTGCCAGTGGGTTCTAATTTGTATCTGTATGTCTACCATATTTATAAAGAGCGTGTCAATATTGGTGTAATGTGTGGTGAATTAAAAAGATTTGAGAATGAATAAACTTACGCGCGCTAAGTAAATCAATATACTTACTAAGTAATTAAATATACGATAACACAAACAAATCATATACAGATTAATAAAAAGTAAATAATCATCTCTAGCCTAAATGTGGGGTAGAGTTCCTGTCGGCCATGCTATAACACATGGCTGTCTACAACGTTATAACACATGACCGACACCCCAGGGTGTTCAAGGATAGGGTGAGTTCCTAGGATGAAGTTCCAGTTGGAATCCCAATTAATTGTTAGTGCAGACCACGGTTATTCCCATCAGCCCCTCCTCCAGTGTGCATCACGCATGTCTCTGAGATCACTCAGGAATGTGTTCTTATCAGCACATTGGGGGATGGGTACTATCTTTAACCCACTAGATTATAAGGCACATCATTACACAGAATGGTAATAATAAAAAGGAACAGAATTAAAGGGAAAGAACCAATCATTACTTAAAAACTATCCTTACAATACAATCGGGCAGCTCATGCCAAGTTAGACAGTACATGTTAGGGCAAGTTCACATCAATGCTAGTTATTTCCATTGTTTTTCTCTGTTAGATGACCAGAACAACAAAAATAGTGGTAACACTAATTCAGAGAGATAAACGGAGCTGAACATACCCAACAGTCCTACATGCAGAACTTTATTGTCCAGTCTTTTTGACAACAGAAGCTCAAACAGACTGCGACAGAATCCCAAACGGACCTCCTAACACGGGTGTGAAAAAACACACACAGTCAGGTTTCTGCATGCAGTTTTCAAAGCGATAATCAGGAGTGGATCAAAAAATGAGAGAAAATATTAAGGACAGGTAGGAATTCTCTTTCTTTGAATTCAAACCTGGTTTTGGCTTCCAAAACTGTACGCAGATATCTGATTGTGTGGTCGTAATCTTATAAGAGCTTGTCTAAAAATGTGATACAAATGCAATGTTTGGTGCTGTTTATAGGAAATCCCAGGTTCCAATGAGCATGCTCCAACGTAAAGTATCAAACTCTGCAATACCCTTGCCCTGAAACTCTCCTATGCCTATGCGCTGATTTCGTGCATTTGGCACACAATTGGTCAATTTTGTGACATTTTGACTGACAAAATCCCACTTTTTATGCTCCTTTCCCAATATCTCAGCGAACTTATGTAGTAAGCAAGGTGCTCCATTGATTTGGAGCTACGTTATTTAGAAAATAGAGTAGGCTCCGGTTTACAAGACATTTAAAACCATATGTATGCATTAATGGAATGAGTGTACAAGAGGAAAATAACAATGCTGCATTGTATGCATTGAAAGATTTTTCATTCTGTTTCGCTTCAGCTCTGCCCCTGCAACAGAGGATCTAATCAATCTGCCGGCTATTAAGTTTGTTAATTGATAATGCATACTAATTAGGCTGAGCGCAGTTACTTAAGAGACTTTGCTAAGGTGATTGTAGGCACAAGTCCAAATGGAGTTTAAAGTATTCTGTGTGAGGTTAAAATCCATCAACCAGAATAGATGGATTTTATATTATAACAGAAGGCACAACATACTCATAAGTATTTAATGTATGGGCCTATTACCCATTGTTTCTTTCTAAATGCTGCTCGGCAAGGAAATTGCAACTGGAAATGAGCTTGTTACCAGAGCAAATATTAATTCTACTAGTCGGATTCAGGTAAAGGGACGGTGAATGGTATTACTGTATCTGCACTTTGTGGGTAACTATATTGACATGCACATTTACTATTAGATCTCTTTCACACGAGCGAGTTTTCCATCAGGTTGTGATACGTGACGCAAACGCATAGCATCTGGACTAAATCCTGACCCATTCATTTCAATGCGTTGTTTTTCACGCATAATTTCTGCATTCAGGAAAAATTGCAGCATGTTCTGTATAATGCGTTTTTCATGCAGCTTTGGTTCCATAGAAGTGAATGAGGCTTTAGTGAAAAACTGATTGCATCCAGATGCAATGCGTTTTTTAACTGATGGCTGCTAGGAGATGTAGATTAATATTCTTAATTTTTTTTTCATGCGCGTAAAACACATCAAAAATGGATTGCATCCGCGCAGAAAAAACTCAAACACTGAACGCAATGGCAGACAAAACTGACTGAACTTGCATGCAAAACCATCAGTTTTTTCCTGAACATACCCTGAGAGAATCCGTAACGCTCGTGTGAAAGAGCCCTTAGGGTGCATTCACACGGCAGATATGTCTGTGACTCAGGAGCGTAGCTAAAGGCTCATGGGCCCTGGTGCAAGAGTTCAGCTTGGGCCCCTCTTCCCTCAGTGCTTTGTGGCCAGGGGGAGGGAAGCACATAGCCTTTATACTGCCTGAGGCAAACAATTGAAACAACCCCCTCAGGCTAAATTTTTGACCTAACCCATTTTCCTCCAGCCAGAGATGTAACTTGACCAGCATGCACTTTCTATAATACTGGTGTCTTCTTATGCACCACAAGGGTCTTTGGGCCCCCTCAGGCTCCTGGGCCCGGTAGCGACTGCTACCTCCGCACCCCTTATAGCTACGCCTTTGCTGTGACTGTCCCATTTATCTGAATGTGGCTTGCAGAAATCTATGTGATTGCCACCAACATGTAATTTTTTGGAGGTGTATAAACTCCTATGTAGATGTAGCCTGTTTTCCATCCACAGGCTACATTTAGGTGCACCTGTGAGGCCTGGGCCATATCAGCCAGTCTTGGGTGGGGCTCACAGCCTTTTCCCTCCTCCCATTGCAGGTATGGTTACATGCTGGAGGTAACTGAGGAGTTTGTCGCGAGTCGGCCTATACTTTCCTGTAATTTTTGCCCACTGGCTCCTGGTATTGCCCATACGGCACAGGTAGGTGAGTGTTAGGTCCCGAGCTACTTGAGAAACCTTGGCGTGGTGCTCGGGCTTAAGACATGTCCTCCTCCCATGCTCTGTAACATGTCGACTAATCTCTCAATTTTAACATCAGTTTTAGGGCTTAGTAAGACCGCAGTGTGCACCTGTCTTGTCATTTGTTATTGCCACCAACATAACCCACTCGAGTGAATGGAACAGCTCTTATGTTGCAGATATTTTTGCAACTGAACCTGCCTTGTGTAAAAGATGTATTCATGTTTCAGGTTGGTTCTTCCAGCAACTCCCATAGAGTTAAATGGAGTCAACTATGGATATGTGTGGCCTCCTATTAATTCAGTGGGGCGAGTTTACTAATGAAATTTTTAGACGTAAAGTGTTGCAAGTCCTCTTTTCTATCCGGCCGTACGACACAATTTTGGCACACGGGCGTCTTTGCATCTGGAAAAGGCACAAATGTAAGCTAAAAAAGGCACAAGCCTCGTCATAAATCAGACATATCTAGCAGCAGAAGGGGAAACTAAAAGGCCGGTCTTAGTAAATGTGCCCTAGTGTGTGGCTGCAGCTTGAAACCTTGCCTGGCAGAAAGAGACCAGGTAGACCCCACTATCCTCATAGGAAGACATCCAAGAAGTGTCTGATAGCAACAGGATATCTAATTTATTCCAGAAATAAAAAAAAAACTGTGTATGAGTGGGAGCACTTCAAGGCCAAAGCTGTAGATTGTAGTCCCGTTTTTCTGCTAGTCATCTTGGAGGCAGCCATCTTTCCTGGGCTGTTGTTAACAAAATTTAGAGAGATGCTTTACAGCAGCCACCATGGGCTATAGACACAATAGTCTGGAGGGGACTCGTTGACTTCTATGGGAGAGTTTTCTAGGCATGCTCTGTGACCTGTGCAGAGGTCAGGAGGGAGAAGATAAGCTGCGATATCACCTATTGTGAATGGTGGATCCTGTCTACTATCTATCTATCTATCTATCTATCTATCTATCTATCCATCGATATCTATCATTGTAATCATGCCTGTTATAATAATGAGATGACTGCTACAATGTACTAATCAGGATGTGGTTCCTAATATTAGGCTAAGGGTTCAGCGTGAAAACAGCAGTTTTTTTTTTAAATACAGTGATCTCTCAAGATACGTTGGCCTCAGTAACATACAATGGTCTTTCCTGGGCCATTGTAAGTTGAAACTAGACTCAACATACAATGCCTTGACTCAGATCTAACCAATTGACATGGCCATTTTTTTGGGGTAAAACATCTGTACTATTTTTCTAGTAGCTCCTCTTTACAGTACAGTGCGGTACTTCATGTTATGTACTGCCATCTCTGTACTAGGATGAGCTGCTCCTTTGGTTGTCAGATGATGATGGGTCTACTTTATTTTTCTGGTGCACTGTGTGCTGTACAGGACCCTGAAGAAGCTCCTATCTTCATCATAAAAAGTGATTTGCAGCTTTCATCATCTATTCCATTTACATGTAAGAACTTGTTTTAGCTGTCTTAGTTGTCTGCTTATTTTTCTTACAGTAAGTCTTCAATTTTTCAAATTTTTGGATGATATTTTACGGCTTTGGAACCATTCACTAGTTTTCCATAGAGTTATGGACTCAAGTGACAATGATTTCAAGATGTAATGGTCGTCCCAGAACCAATTAATATTGTAACTTGAGGGACAACTGTATATATAGTGACATGGAAAATTAAGTATAATATCACCAAAAATTGTTTAGAAATTTTTAACATTTTCTGATGACATATTCCTGTTTTTGACCCGCACCTGGTCTTGGCTCATAATAACTGATCGAAATAACTGACCAAATAATTGTGAAATGAGCCTCACATGTATAGGACAGTAGCAGAAATTTCTACAATAAGGACAAGTTCCATCAGTTATTGTGAGTAGAGTTGAGCGAACCTGCCTTTTGTCAGGTTCGGGTTTGGGTTTGTGGTTTAAGTGAATTACGTAATGGATTCTGTTCTCACGGTATCCATAAAGTAATTCAATGCCGGCATGCATGCCAAACGGAATGCCTTTATAGGTATTCTGTTTTGCATGCCATCATAATAAATGTGTATGGCCAGCAAAGCAGAACCCTCGGGGCTGGCCATACATTTGTATTATGCAGCATGCCGGCATTGAATTATGTGATGGATTCTGTGAGAACAGAATTCATTACGTAATTCACTTAAACCCTGAACTCGAACCTGCCAAAAGGCAGGTTTGCCCAACTCTTTAATTGTGAACAAAAAACAGGTGTGGGTCAAAAACACAGAACAGGTACAAATCTTACCATTATACCTTATCTCTGTGTAGGCTTCACTTATGGTTTTGGCTCATAATAAGGGATCATTTAGAAGGTCGTATGTACGGGTCTGCACCCCGGGTGCAGACCTATGCATTTCAATGGATAACATAAAAATGAAAGTCATACATCATTTAGTATATGGCAACCACTTTTTAGTGGTACCTCACATGGATCCAGAGATCTCCCAATTCATTGCTCCAATTGCCCTGCTAGATTTCTTTCAAGCTGGCAGCTTAGGAGGTGTGTCCTATCTCAGGGGTGTTTCCTTACTGCTGCAGCTGATGGTAGTTCAATGTTGGAACTGAGCATGTGCTTCCATGTCAGTGAGCAGGACAGAGAAATTAGACAAATGTGGCGCTATACGGATATATATAATTGCATAACTCAGTAGCTATAATAAATTGTTAATTACGTGCAATTACAGAAGTATTCAGGTCCAGCCGCTGGTTTGACTATCTTACGTGGGACAGCCCCTTTTATAGTTTTCTTGGCTTTGCAGTTGCAACAATATGTGTCAACTAATGAAATGCAGTCCGGCTTTATAAAATGGAAGGAGTCACCTTGCTTCTTCATACTACTGTAATTTAATATCTATATAACCAGTCTTATCGTTTGATCACGTAACGGGATGCATGATGAGGGACATATGTACACCTGACAGAGGTGAAGCCCTGCCTATCTCCGTGGCACAAAGGAAGATGGCGCCCATTTCGCCCGAGGAGCCTGTGTTTGTTTTTATCATAAGAGACACTTAATTGGATTCTTTCAGGTTACTTCTGCTGACACCTTGAGCCTCTCCACTCATTTTCCCACCTCATAATTAAATATTTACAATATTAATGAAATCATGTTGCTGAAATGAAAATCTGTCTGAAGATAACTGATCTAGTTTAGCTTATCAATGGTCGCCAGTGTATGAAACCTAATAACTCATTAAGCTCAGTCAGATATTACCTTCATTAATGAGTTGATTTTCGATGATTACTGCTATAACAAACCCGCTTTTGATTTGTGTATTTATGAAATGATACCGGCATACGTTTATATCACGAAGGCGCTTTTTCAACAGCCATTTTTCTTCTCTGCTCTTGTTAGCTTAATGAGGACTCTTTCACCAGAGCGACATTCTGTAAAAATAGATCAACACTTCATTCATTTAATGGCTTATTAGTAGCTGGGGTAATCTTCATTGTAGGAAATACAGATGGATGGCGTCCTATGTCAGGACTAACCTCCCTGTAATTAATCCCACCTAAACATGTACTAAATCAGGTAACATGCTTTTTTCATACACAATATGACAAGGCAGTTTGGCAGTGAAAACATCCTATACAGTCAAAAATCCCGGGACCACCTTTATAATATAGAAGCAGGGGCGGATTGGCCATAGACCCTACAGGGAAATTTCCCGGTGGGCCGATGCCCAGGGAACCACTCAAGACCTCTTGATGGCCGCAGGACAGGTACATAATGATCTGATGCTCAAAGTGCTCTTCTGAACTCAACTGTATTACTGTCCTTATAACGGTGATACAGTTGAATACTGTAGCTGGGACTGCAGTATTTTGTACTGTCCTGTGGTATTTGGTTCTGCTGGGACAGTATTCTGTGCCGCACTTTCGTATTGAAGGCCCCGTCTACTTCTTTTGGCCCGTCTGCCCGTCTTCTGTCAGTTTGGACACACCTACAACATGGGGCCACTTTTAGATTTTTTTTTCCAGGACCACTTCAGTTTCAAATGCGCCCCTGTGTAGAAGGGTTTATCAGGTCGTGCCATGGACTATTGTACCCCAACCTTTCATATTTAAAGCGGGATTTGTTCCTGATTCAGTAATATACTGTAGTACCCAACCACCGGGTTGCAGACCAGTTTCAAGCCATGGATTTTCTGGTACCAGGCTAAAGGGAGTTGAACAGTGGGAACAGGACCTAAAGAGTTCCTTGCCCCACCATTCAACCTGATAGGCTGAAGGCCACTAGGTCTAAAGGATATAAAGCAGTGGTATGGTACAGGATGGTTGCGATGACATCATCGCTACCTCCAGAGACCTGGCACAAGAGGTGACAATGACTTTTCGCCTGTTCCATGACACAGGCAGCCAGGGTCACACGCTGGAAGAGGCCTCACAGATAGCAGAAGTAAGGTAAGTATATTGTTTCTTGGGGGGGCACTAGATAAATGTGGTATTGCTGCAATCACACTAACCCATACAAAGAAGGTAACTAGTCCGTTTTACCGCATAGGTAATGCAGTAAAAATGAAACCCATAAAACTATGGAGGAATTGTGGGTTTTTTACGATTCCATCCCATTTGGAATTTTTTTTCAGCTTCCCACTAAATTGTATGCAATATAAAATAGTGCCACTTATCCCGGTACAACTTGTCCCACAAATTACAAGCCCTTATACAGCTAACAAGTTAATAGTAAAAATAAAATAATTAGGGCTTTTGGAAGACATGGAGTAAAAAACTAAAATGGAAAATCACTGGTTCCTTAAGGGGTTATAAGATGTATTACATCTGATATATTTTTAGCATATTGAAAATATATGTCATAAATGTGTGATAGGTGCCGATTCCACTTCTCAGACACTTACCTATTGGTAGAATGGAGGTCCTCTTCTCCCACCATTTCCTACCCCATAAACTACAATGAAAATAGCTGCATGCATTTATGGACACCTTTCAACCTCTGACACACTTTTCTGGAGTCTCACAGGGGTCCACAACCCCATTCTGCCTATATATTGAGTCACCACTAATACTTACAGTACCTGTCTCACCTCCTGCTCTATGCTCCAGCGTCCTCCCTCTGACATGGAAAATACATGTCAACGCTACCACACATGAACAGGAATTTCTGTGGTCAGATGGTTGGGGGCCACACAGAAGGGAGGGCTGCAGGGCGTGCACACGTTCCTTAATCCCATCATGCAGTGAAAACATACTCTTTAGTTAGAGCAACTATTGTATTTCTCAAACAGTACCTGACAGTAGAAACTCACCATCAGTATCTCGCTATTTTGTATATTACTATTATTTCTATTATTACTGTGGCATTTCCTTTTCTATTATTATTTGCTTCTACTTTTCCACTAATTCAATATTAATAATAGTCCCACCCCGCTGACACATAATATCAGTATTCAACAGTGAAATGGGTCTATACGATTCTGGTTTTAATAAATCCTTTTCAGGTTTAGGAATCAAAACTACAGTGGCTTCTTCCATTGATTCAGGTAATTTATTTGATCTCTTGGCCTCAACGAGGGTCTCCATTAATTCCGGGAGAAGAACTGAACAAAATTCCTTGTATACCTCAAATGGAAGCCCATCCCCTCCCGAAGCTTTTTTGTCTTTAGTTGAATTTAGGGCTCTCATTAGTTCATCCAACGGTATACTCTCCTCCAACTGCATCTTATGAACTCCGGCAAGCTTCCTGAAGGGGACATCATCCAAATATTGACACAACTCTTCCCTTTTATACCTAATTTTTGATTTATACAATTCTTCAAAATATTTACTAAATAAAATACTAATTTGTTCTGGGGATTTAACTAGTTGACCATTATTATTTTTTAATGGACCTATCCAACTTTTTGTTCTGTTGATTATTAATTATATTTGCCAAAAGCTTGCCCACTTTTTCTCTCTCTGCAAAAGACCTAACCTCCTTGAAAAACATGGATGTTTGTGTTTTTTCCATATATACTTTAACTGTTTCATTTATTTTTTCTTAGTTTCTCAAATTTTCTAATGAGGGGTCTTCTGCAGAGAGTTTTTGGGCATCGTTTAATTTCTGTTCCAGTTAATTCCATTTTTTTCCAGTTAATTACTGGTACTTGCTTACATAATATTCCCCTCAGGAAAGCCTTTGCCGCATCCCAAATCCACTGCTTGTTAGCGGAAACCCTATTAACAGAGAAAATAAACTTCAATTCCTCCATAATACAGTTCTTATCATTCAACAAATTGAACCAATGGTAATTAAATGTAAAAACCTTGGAGATCTGTTTCTCCAAGGACCCAATCTCCACTACAATTGCGTAATTGCGCAATCATCTGACATAAACATAGGAACATAGTTTATACTTATTTTATTCCTTTCCAGCAGTTTCCTATTACCGAGGATCACATCTATCCTGGACCAGGACTGATGCGTCCTCGAGTAGGCAGGAAAACACCTTTTCTTCAGGATTATATAAACGTCAAATATCGCTCCAACGTCAGGTTTATACGGAGGTGGTATATATGTGTTTTCTATTACCATCAATATACCATTAACGTAAGAAGAGATACCTGCCGCAACCGTCTACCTTATATGCAATATACCCAATATTAACTGTATTATGTACTAAAATAGAAACTGCCCTTGAATATCATGTATATATTGAATGGTATCGTGCTCCTATCCATCTTTTATCTAAACAATTTAACAAGTCTTTGTCCATATGTGTTTCCTGAAGGCAGATGATGGCTGGCAAGTACCTCCCCATCCAGTCAATTACAGTACATTAACAGAAATAATTCTTATAATTCAAAAAGCAATACCCAAAGAAGAAAAAATATAAGGAAACTCCTACCCCCCCCCCCTCTCTCTTTCTCTCTCTCTCTCTCTTGGAAAAACATAATCCCACTGCCCCAACCACTCACCCCATTTTGCTCCCCATTCAATATAAACAGATCATATTAACAGTTACTACATTTCGCGCAAGCCCTTTAAATCTGCCCATTCACTTGCTTCTTTAGGGGACTGGAAAAAGACAGTTTTATCCTGGTAAACCACCCGGAGTTTAGCTGGGTACACCAAGCTATATTTTACCCCAGTCTGCCTAAATCTTTTTTTTATATCAATCTATTTTTTCCTTTGGGCGCTGGTGGCCATTGAAAGATCCCGATATACTCTTATTTTTGTCCCTTCTGTTTGGAACTTCTCAGAGGCTCTAACCTCCCTCCACACAGCCTCCCGGTCTCTATAGGAAACAAACTTAGTCAAATTGTTCTTGGGTATTCTCCCGGCTTTCTCCTTTGATTAGAGACTCTGTGTGCTCTCTCAATAATTAAAGAGTTGAACACCTTCCCAGGTTTACAGTTCTCCACTATCCATTTTTCCATAAAGCCGACACAATCCGACCCTTTCTTTCCCTCTGGTATTCCTACCCATCTCAGATTTTTCCTTCTTGTTCAGTCTTCTATATCTATTAACTTATTTTCCATGGCAGCATTCATTTGTTTTAAAGATACTACATTATTCTCCAGCTTAAATACTAAATCTTCCGCTGGTGACAATCTACTTTCCAATTCCTGCATGCGGTCCCTTACCTTTGTCAAATCATCTCTATTTAACAACACATCTGTTTTGATGCCCCCAATCTGATGCCCTCAATCTGTATTACCACCGTCCCCCTCTAACCTCGTAACCGCACATAAATTTATTTCACCATTTCTCGTTCAGAGTCTCCTTTTTCTTCCTCCACTTTTTTCCCATTTTTTCTTCCAAACCGAGCTCTACCCCTTCCCCTATCTCTTTCCCAGGGTTAGGGGTTCTTAGTGGAGAGGATGATGGTGTTAGATATTTACCTAAAGCATTTTGTTTCTGTCTTGTATCTGCTCCCAGTCCCATGGCGGATCGTCTATTAGCATTGTTAGTATTAGATCCATGTTGATCATCTCTTTTTTTAGGTGGCATTTTCAGCAAAGTCCAAAATTAATAATAGATATGCTGGTTAGAAATTTGTCAGTCCAGGTTTAGTACACCGTTAGTAAGATGGTAGGTTGGAAAGAATGTTATGGCAGTCTATGGAGGGGTCACAGTCTAAAAACCAAGTTAGTTTCTCAAAAGTTAGGGGGTAGAGGATAGAGAGTTATTAAAGGATCCAAGACGCAGCAATTAGAGGAGAGCAAACGGATAAGATGGAAAAGGCAAATAAAAAGTTTCAAACAGAGTTGTCTTCTTTCTTGACCCAGTACAAAAAGAGACCTTTATCCCAGCTCCCTCTTTATACATCTATTGCTCCTCTCTTCCTCTTATTGGTTGCGCCCCCCACCACTTAGCATGCCAAACTTGCTGAGAGCCGACAGCCCCACTCTCACCCGGTCTTCCTCAGCAGTGGCCCAGTGCCAACTGCCGTGTCTTCAGATACACCGCCTCCAAATGCCAACCAACCTTTACCACCAATGGGGCAGGAACACGCTGGAGACCAGGATGAGCCACCGCAAACCTCACTGCATCCAACTCGAGCTGGGGGAGTCTGAGCCGCATTAGCTCACACGCGCGGCGTTTACCCCGGCGTCTTCCCCCTGCCTTCACATGGACGGCCACGCACTCCAAATCACCGAGGTGAGGGAGGGGGCGGAGCTGGCGTCACACGTCAGACACACTCCATGCTCCCTCCCACCGACTTGTGAAATTCAGAAACTGATGTGGTTGTCTTGATATGCCGTCTCAGAATGAAGCTACCCAGACGTCATCTGCTCCTGACTTCTGTAATCTCAGACAATCAGCAGGTGGAAGCTGTGGGCCACCACAACATTTCACAATATGGGTGACAATGTCAAGTACGCCAGAGTGGGAGCTTCTCAATGAGGTGACTCTCCACTCTGCCTAATAGAGAGGGCTCTGGATTTTATGCCCATACGATATGGATATAGGTATTACATAGAGTAGGTTCCTTTCTGGAGTTAGGTCACCTTGCTGTGGTGGGTGGGCACTGATCTATTTTGATTACAATATATTTGCTAAGATTCTCATGTTTATCATATCAAATGTGGTATGATATATAGAATTTGTATTTTGGGCTTTCAGAGTGGTGTTATGTTCTGTTTTTTTTCTTTAATTGTAGCCATGTACACCTGCGTACCTATTTTTTACATTGTGCAAGATGTGTTTTTATCATATTTGTGTGTGTGTTTTTTAACATTGGCATGAAGCAAGAGAGACATAGTAGGATACTGCTTTGATAGATAGATAGATAGATAGATAGATAGATAGATAATGTAGAAAAGATAGATAATGTAGAAAGATATGTAATAGGTAAATATATGTTAGATATAATAGAGATAGATAGATAGATAGATAGATAGATAGAGTAGTTATAGACATAGAGAGATTGGATTTGCCTTGTACATAGAAGTACATCAAGTCATTGAAGTCATTTTTTGCATAGTCCATTGCTGGTAAGGTACAAGGCAATTAGCGTCATATCCTGTGGTATTTTGCAGGAGACGGCATTCATTAGGGCATTGCAGAATTGACTCTGAGCTTTCAATTCAGAGATGAGTCAGGTCCATTATATTTTCAATCTCGATACTCCAATTAACCAAAAGAACCTGAGAGACAAGAAGAAGTGAGAATCTCCGTGTGTTTTATTGATGGGTAGCCAGCGCGACAAGACACAACGAATGGAAAATATAGGGCACAAAAGCCTTCGCAAAAGACAATAGATTGTGAAAAATGCCCTGTTTATTCATTTCTGTCTGTGTGTAATTGACAAGAACAGATTTACTTAGGCAACCATATAAAAGCTCCGCTCTTCAGTGTAAAAGGACACATTTAAAAATCCCATTAGAAATAAGTGTTAACTGCTGCCAGTGTCGCCCGGTCCAGAGGTGACTGGGATGAGGTGAAGTACAGGTTACGCATATTAATGTCGCCGAAACGTACTAATTTGTGGAAACATCTGTAAGACAAAAGAAGCGCATGACTTCTCCCAGTCACAGCTAATTTCTAACAAAACATAACTACTGCCCTATAAGACGGGCAAACAAATTAGGATAATACATTGAGTCAATTTCCTCTTAAATATTCTCAATTATCTTGTAAATCATCCTTAGATATTGTGGCAAATTTCCTCATTCAAACAGCATCCATCATTTCAGCACTTGGACAGCTCCACTCAGAAGACCCTAGAAAATGGCGGATTATCAAAATAGACATTAATAATCAATGGCAGAATTCAATGAATCATCTCCTTTTGTCCCGGTGTACATAGCAAATCCAGTCACATCTGGTATTTAATGAAATGATTTCAGTGGTGGGACTGTGTATGTTGTCAATATCCAGTCACTCAGTATCTACCAAGTATTGAAAACTATGGAGATTTGCAGGGTGGTAATTTTCTTTCTACCAAAGCGGTCACAATTGTCATGTATACCGTTATTTATTTCATAAATAAAAAAGTCATCACTAAATCAAACACAGATCTACATTATATATCATCTATTTATCTACTGTCCATTTTCTGTCTATCTACAACGCGTCTCATATCTATTTGTCTCATATGTATCTATCTCGTTATCTATCTATCTATCTATCTATCTATCATCTATCTATCTAGCCACATCCGGACCGACTAACGCAGAATCACGTGATCTCGGCGGCCCGGCTATTCCTCCTTGACGCGTCAGCGTGTCATCTCGCAAGAGGGGAGATTTCCTGTGAGGGCGCTCTTGCAGGATCGCGTCGGGGAGAAGTTAAACTACAGCCTGCCAGCGCTGATCATGTGCTGGCAGGCTGTAGTAGTTAAAAAAAATCGCATATCAGATGCTGTTTTGCTAACAGCTTCTGATATGCCTGCTGCCTGCTCCTCTGGTGGTCCCTTTTGCTTGGGACCACCAAAGGAAACATATGTAAGTGCACCAATCACCACACAGAATTGTGGAATAGATGCGGACATTTTTGCGGACGTGTGAATGGGGCCTTACTTCGCAAGCACTCCTATGTCCTTTCCCCAATTATTTTTTTTTTGCACATTTTTGGGCAAAGATTTTTTCATCCACATTGATCGATGCGAATGAAGAAATCTGTGCCATTCATTTTTTATTTCAGCCCAGAGGCTGAACGGGAAAAAAAATCTCATTACCCGTATGCTCAATATAAGGAAAATAGCAGAAACTCCTAATGCTGGCCATACAGATAATGATTGCGGAGACCCTCAAATGCCAGGGCAGTACAAACACCTCACATGTGACCCCATTTTAGAAAGTAGACACCCCAAGGTATTCCGTGAGGGGCATGGCGAGTTCATAGAAGATTTTTTTTTTTGGCACAAGTTAGCGGAAATTGATTTTTTTTTCTTACAAAGTCTACCTTTCTGCTAACTTGTGACAAAAAATTTAATTTTACATGAACTCACCATACCCCTCAAGGAATACCTTGGGGTGTCTTCTTTCTAAAATGGGGTCACTTATGGGGTATTTATACAGCCCTAGCATTTTAGGGGCCCCTAATGCATGAGAAGTCATTTGGAATCCAAATGCGTAAAAATGCCCTGCGAAATCCTAAAGGTACTCATTGGAATTAGGGCCCCTTTGCGCATCTTGGCTACAAAAAAGTGTCACTCATGTGGTATCGCCGTACTCAGGAGAAGTAGGGCAATGTGTTTTAGGGTGTATTTTTACATATACCCATGCTGGGTGAGAGAAATATCTCTGTAAATGACAACTTTTTAAAAAACTTTATACAAAGTTGACAATTTACAGAGATATTTCTCTCACCCAGCATGGGTATATGTAACAATACACACCAAAACACAGCCTAGGTGCATAAAGAGGCCGAAAGTCCAATGAGTACCTTTAGGTTTTACAGGGTTGCTCACAATTTAGCCCGCCCAAAATGCCAGAACAGTAAACACACCCCACATGTGACACCATTTTGGAGAGAAGACACCCCAAGGTATTCACTGAGGGGCATATTGAGTCCATGAACGATTGAACTTTTTGTCACAAGTTAGTGGAAAGGGTGACTTTGTGAGGGGAAAAAAAAAGTCACTTTCCGCTAACTTGTTCCAAAAAAAAAAATCTTCTGTGAACTCACCTTGCCCCTCACGGAATACCTTGGGGTGTCTTCTTTCCAAAATGGGATCACATGTGGGGTATTTATACTGCCCTGGCATTTTAGGGGCCCTAAAGCGTGAGAAGAAGTCTGGAATCCAAATGCGTAAAAATGCCCTCCTAAAAGGTACTCATTGGAATCTGGGCCCCTTTGGGCACCTAGGCTGCAAAAAAGTGTCACCCATGTGGTATCGCCGTACTCAGGAGAAGTAGGGCAATGTGTTTTTGGGTGTATTTTTACATATACCCATGCTGGGTGTGAGAAATATCACTGTAAATGACAACTTAAAAAAAAATGTTATACAAAGTTGTCAGTTTACAGAGATATTTCTCTCACCCAGCATGGGTATATGTAAAAATACACCCCAAACACATTGCCCTACTTCTTCTGAGTACTTCGATACTACATGTGTGAAACTTTTTTGCAGCCTAGGTGCGTAAAGGGGCGTAAAGTCCAACGAGTACCTTTAAGCTTTACAGGGCTGCTCACAATTTAGCCCTGCCCAAAATGTCAGAACAGTAAACACACCCCACAAATGACCCCATTTCGGAAAGTAGACACCCCAAGGTATTCACTGAGGGGCATAGTGAGTCCGTGGGAGATTTTTTATTTTTTTTTGCCAGAAGTTAGCAGAAATGGAAACTTTATTATTATTTTTTTCCTCAGAAAGTGTCATTTTCCGCTAACTTGTGAAAAAAAATGAAATTATACATGAACTCACCATGCCCCTCGGCGAATACTTTGGGGTGTCTTCTTTCTAAAATGGTGTCATTTGGGGAGTATTTATATATATATATATATATATATATATATATATATATATATACTATCCTGGCATTCTAGCACCTCAAGAAACATGACAGGTGCTCAGAAAGTCAGAGCTGCTTCAAAATGCGGAAATTCACTTTTTTGCACCAAACGCTATAACTTTTACCCAAACCAATAAATATACACTTATTGCATTTTTTTTAATCAAAGACATGTAGAACAATAAATTTAGAGAAAAATTTATATAGAAATGTATTTTTTAAAAAAAAATTACAACAGAAAGCGAAAAATGTAATTTTTTTGCAAAAATGTCGTTAAATTTTTATTAATAGCAAAAAAAGTTAAAATGTCAGCAACAATGAAATACCACCAAATGAAAGCTCTATTAGTGAGAAGAAAAGGAGGTAATATTCATTTGTGTGGTAAGTTGTATGACAGAGCAATAAACCGTTAAAGTAGTGTAGTGCAGAATTGTAAAACGTGGTCTGGTCATCATTAAGGGTGTTTAGGCTAGGGGGGCTGAGGTGGCTAGAGAAGAAAGAAAATGTTATGAACAGCACAGCAATATTTAAGTAAATGTGGAGTGCCAGCGGCTGAAGAGGCGCTCCACCAACCAAAAAACGATAATACAAATAAACTCCACGGCACTTCTAAAACAAAAAAAGTATTGGTTTAATCACCAAATAGCAACGTTTCAGTCCTCTCAATGGAACCTTTCTCAAGCAGTGGCAAAGATACAATGGTGCCAAGTGAAAATATAAATACAGCTTCATAATAATTGATCATCAAATACAATTAATAAATAAGTGGAAATACATACATAATTTAGATAAAACATGACCTAGTAAGGGTACTTTCACACTTGCGTTGGTACGGATCCGTCTGTTTATTTACACAGACGGATTCACACCTACAGTTGTGTTCAAAATTATTCAACCCCCAATGCTGTAATGGGTTTTAGGGAATTTAGTCTACATTTGTAATTGTGTTCAGAATGTAATCTTACAAGGACTTTTTAAAGAACCAAATGCAACTAAAATGACTTCAATTCTTTTTGTAATACAGTATTAAATGTTTTTTTTTTGTGATTTCTTCATTGACACAATTATTCAACCCCTTAAAGACGACCACTCTTAAGAACAGAGGTTCATTCAAGTGTTTTCGATCAGGTATTGAAAACACCTGTGGATGTCAAGGAGCAGCAATCAAGCATAATAAGCACCAATTAGGCAGATGTAAAATGACTGTGATACTTAGCTCCTTCTAGACATTTACTGGTGTGTTTACAGACATGGTGAAGTCAAGAGAATGGTCCAGGAAGACAAGAGAAGAGGTGATTTCTCTTCACAGGAAGGGCAATCGCTATAAGAAGATTGCAAAGATGTTAAACATACCAAGAGACACCATAGGAAGCATCATTCGCAAATTCAAGGCAAAGAGCACTGTTGAAACGCCTGGTCGTGGCAGATAGAAGATGCTGACTTCGACTGCTGTGCGCTACCTGAAGCGCAAAGTGGAGAAAAGTCCCCGTGTGACTGCTGAGGAACTGAAAAAAGATTTGTCAGATGCGAGTACTGAAGTTTCAGCTCAGACAATAAGGTGCACACTGCGTAATGAAGGCCTCCATGCCAGAACTCCCAGGCGCACCCCCTTGCTGTCTCCAAAGAATAAGAAGAGTCGACTGCAGTATGCCAAAAGTCATGTGGACAAACCACAAAAGTTTTGGGATAGTGTTCTGTGGACTGATGAAAGAAAATTAGAACTGTTTGGGCCCATGGATCAACGCTATGTTTGGAGGAGGCCTATGAAGAAAAGAACACCTTGCCTACTGTGAAGCATGGCGGGGGGTCAATCATGCTTTGGAACTGTTTTGCTTCTAGAGGTACAGGGAAGCTTCAGCATGTGAAAGGTACCATGAATTCTCTTCAGTACCAGGAGATATTTGATGAAAATGTGATTCAGTCCGTCACAAACCTGAGGCTTGGGAGACGTTGGACCTTTCAACAGGATAATGATCCCAAGCATACCTCCAAGTCCACTAGAGCATGGTTGCAGATTAAAGGCTGGAACATTTTGAAGTGGCCATCGCAGTCACCAGACTTAAATCTGATTGAAAACCTCTGGTGGGACTTAAAGAAAGCAGTTGCAGCGCGCAAGCCTAAGAATGTGACTGAACTGGAGGCTTTTGCCCATGAAGAATGGGCGAAGATACCCGTAGATCGCTGCAAGACACTTGTGTCAAGCTATGCTTCACGTTTAAAAGCTGTTATAACTGGAAAAGGATGTTGTACTAAGTACTAAGATTGAATGTCACTTGGGGGTTGAATAAATAATGATAATGATGTGAGCACAGAAAAGACATTTGTGGTTATTTCATTATAAATGTTATATTTGTCTGACTTACAAGTGCCTCTTTGATTTAATTGTAAACAAGATGACTGAAATGATCAAAATCAATGTCAAACTGGCCAAAACACTCAATTTCAGTGGGGGTTGAATAATTTTGAACACAACTGTATAATGCAAACGTTTGTATCCGTTCAGAACGGATCCATTTGCATTAATTTTAAAGAAAAATGTCAAAGTCCAAAACTGATCCGTTTTGAATTACATTGAAAGTCACGTGGGAACGGATCCGTTTTCAAATGCACCATATTGTGTCATTGAAAACGGATCCGTCCCCATTGACTTACATTGTAATTCAAAACGGATCCGTTAGGCTCCGCCTCTTCAGACGGACACCAAAATACAGCAAGCTGCGTTTTGGTGTCCGCCTCCAAAACAGAATAGAAGCGGAACGGAGCCGAACTGATGCATTCTGAATGGATCCTCCCTATCCATTCAGAATGCATTGGAGCCTAACTGATCCGTTTTGGACCGTTTGTGAGAGCCCTGATACGGATCTCACAAACTGAATCAAAAACGCTAGTGTGAAAGTACCCTAACACCAGTGCAACAAGTACAATAGTGAATAAATATAAAAATCCAAAAAAGAAAAAACAACATAATGGTATATGTATCTCCATAACACATAAATAATTTATTATAATTAAAAACATAACACAGTAGTGATTACCCAGGTGTAGAATTAAAAACATAAATGAATAAGGAGGAGCACTGACCAGCATGGATCCGATACACATGTGTTTGGCATCTCAAGTTACAGACTGTGCATGTCTAAGGGGTGTTTGTACAAAAGGCGCGCATTCCGCAACCCAAACTACGCGACGGCAGGTCGCGTTATCGTGCCGTAGTGTGAACGCACAATGACCCGCAAGAGGGTACCTAGCATTGAGGTCACATGATCGCTGAAAAACACAGTGAACCGCAAGCTTGCAGCGATGCGACCAACTAGTTGAAAATTATATACATATTCTTCCAATGTACAGTCATTGTGATATATATATCTTGCCATCTTACAAACAAAATAATATAGATAATAATAGTATAGTAATTAGAGAGAACAGGGGTGAGATGCTACATCAATATTTTGACCCTGGATTTCCAAAAGGTTCGGTGCAGCGTCCACCACATCCCAACCGTGTTGGAGGGTCGACAGAGCCGCTCGGTATCTGTACAACAGACATCAAACACCGCTGTGTCAAACCACAATTCAAATACTAAGATAAGAAGAGTAATAAAATAATCATTGTATACAAAATAGCATGTCAATCCGTGTCAACATACAACAATTGTGTTGCATGGGGCAGACAGACAACAGAGCTCAGACCCATACTGAAAATTCAGCGTGCGGACATTATATGGAACATCCATAACCATTTAATGATGAAATAAAAATATAAAGAATACAAAAAAATAATAATTCTGTTATATAAAGATATAGCATCCTGTCCTTATCTCCTCATTATATTGAAAGAATTTTTGGATAATATTAATAATGGAAAGAAGACATAAAACTTTCTGAAATGCACTCCAACATTTACTGACATGAAACAGTAATATACTACATGGAAAACATCCACAAAAAGAAAAGAGTTGGTCCGTGCTGGTTCCACTTGTGCTGTAATCCCCATCCATTATCTGCAAGACAGAAAGACCATTTAATTTTGATAGAAATACAGAAATGTAAAAATAGTACCAAGATCTGCACAAAAAAGAATTAGACAGAAATGAAAATAATAAGGGAAATGATTACACAAAGATCCAAGGTCTAAATTCTACATTTAACCCATTAGGTCTAAGGGTGTTCAGTAATGAGATCCAATGGATTTCACATCTCTTCAAAGCCAAGTTTCTATTGCCCCCTTTACGGGAGACTGGGACATGATCTAATAACATACATTTGAGATCACCTTCCTTGTGGCCAAGCGCCGAAAAATGCTTGGAAATCGGGAGGTCCATCCGCTTTTTCCCAATTGTATACCTATGCTGATTAAGGTGAGTCTTGAAATCCAAAGAGGTTTCACCTACATATAACATGTTGCAAGGGCACCAAGGAACATAAACTACAAATGTGGAATCGCACATTAAATAATGACCTCTTTCACACGAACGTTTTTTTTTTGAGAGTGTACGGACCGTTTTCTTTTTTGTTCCGTATACGGTCCATATACGGAACCATTCATTTCAATGGGTTTGAAAAAAAATAAATAAAGGTACTCCGTATGCATTCCGTTGCCGTATTTCCGTTTTTCTTTTCCGTTCAAAGGTAGAACATGCCCTATTATTGTCCACATCACGGACAAGGATAGTACTGTTCTATTAGGGGCCAGATGTTCCGTTCCGCAAAAAACGGAATGCACACAGATGTCATACCATTTTTTTTGCAGATCCGTTTTTTGCAGACCGCAAAACCATACAGTCGTGTGCAATAGGCCTAAAAGTGTATTTGTTGGTGGTAATAGGATGAGTGAAATTAGTTTCCTTCTGTATATAACAGCAATTCACACAATTCAGACATGGAAGACAACCCATTTTTTGAATACGCAAAAAACTCTGCCTCAATTTTTTTTGCAACACAATTGTATGTTGACACGGATTGACATGCCATTTTGTATACAATGATTCTTTTATTACTGTTCTTATCTTAGTATTGGAATTGTGGTTTGACACAGCGGTGTTTGATGTCTGTTGTACAGATACCGAGCGGCTCTGTCGACCCTCCAACATGGTTTGGATGTGGTGGAAGCTGCAACGAAACTTGTGGAAATCCAGGGTCAAAATATTGATGTAGCATCTCACCCCTGTTCTCTCTAGTTACTATACTATTATTATCTATATTATTTTGTTCGTAAGATGGCAAGATATACATATTCTTCCAATGTACAATCATTGTGATATATATATATAATTTTCAACGACAGTAGTTGGTCGCATCGCTGCAAGCTTGCGGTTCACTGTGTTTTTCAGCGATCATGTGACCTCAATGCTAGGTACCTACTTGTGGGTCATTGTCCGTTCCAACTACGGCACGATCATGTGACAAATGTTACATGGAGCGCCAGGGAGACACTACTATAGCATATGGATATACATATACTATTATGATTTTTTTTTCTTTTTTGGATTTTATATATTTATTCACTATGGCACTTGGTGTTACTATGTCATTTTTGTGTTTAAATTATGTATCTATCTATGTCAATTTTTTGTGTATCTACAACATATCTAATATCTATCTATTTATCCCATATATATCTATCTATCTATCTATCTAATCATCATCTGTATATCCATGTTTGTTCTATTTATGTCTTTCTATCTCTCTCCTGTATCTATCTATCTATCTATCTCTTTATATGTGTCTATCCATCTGCCTGCCTTCTACCTATCTGTACATCTATCTATCTATCTATCTATCTATCTATCAAATCTTTCTAACTCTATCTATCTCATATGTATCTATCTAGCATTTGTCTATCTATAAATCTAACATTTGTCTATCTATAAATCTATCCATTGTCCATTATCTATCAATCCATCTATCCATCTCATATTTACGTATCTATCTCATATACTGTACATCTACTTACCTATCTAATACCTATTGTCAAGCTATAACGTTATCTATTGCCCATTTTCTGTCTGTCTGTCTATCTATCTATCCATCTATCTATTTATCCATCTATCAATCGTCTATGTATCCTATATCTATCTATCTCATATGTCTCTCTATCCATCTCACATCTTTCTTTCTTTCTATCTATTTATATATCAATTAAGCTATCTAAGATCTATCAAATCTGTATGTATAAATATTGTTGATTTTCTGTCTTTATTTAAATATATCACCTATTGCATATATGTTATCTATTGTGTAATCTATTATATATATATATATATATATTATATATATATATAGGCTTGAGAAAGGCTCATTGTGAGCTGAAACGTTGCCTTGTACCACTATGTGTGAATAAACAAAGTTTTTTTTATCTCCACGCTATGTTTGGGAGTGCAGTCCATTTTTTGGTTATCTATATATATATATATATATATATATATATATATCCTATTTCTCTATCTCTTATGGTATATTTTTCTTTGCTTCCACTTGTTTCTGGTGGTGCACTGGGTATGCTCCATTAATGTATCCTAGCTGCTTCCCTCTGCTGTTTTTGTCCTAGTTTGCAGTCAGTTCATTCTGCACTGATGTATATTTCATTGCCCAAGGCTTAATTTTGATTTATTGTCCATCCATAAATTAGAAAAATATGCTCTGGAATTCCATCCCGCTGAAAAGCTGTGCCTGATGTCAGGGGACTGGGTGATATTTAAGATGTCAGAAATACATATTGGATTAGCGTGCTTTGTTTCCCCACAACAGCAGGTGTTTAATCATAGCTGATGGCTCAAGTTAAATGCATTAGGACAGCAACAGCCAGGAAGATGGAGTTTTTCTAAACCATACAAACTCCAGATAAATAACTCAAAACTAATTGTTTGTCCACATCTTAGATGGGTTTTTATACACTTGGTGTATTGAATAATCAAAGCGTGTGGCACCTATCTTTATTAACACCTAAGCTGCCAAGCTGAACAGTATAAGGGGTTGGGAGCGAACATCGGATGGGCTAGAGGGCGTTTAAGAGTTAAATGGGATGGCGTTTAGGGGAAAGACTAACAGTAATATAACCTCTAAAAACGAATTTTCCACAATTTATCAATTTTTTTCTAATAGCATTTTGGAAATTCATGGTAAAAGACCTGCTGTATCTAGTAAATGTACTGTGTTCTTTTTTGTACCGCATGCTGATATTCAGAATATTCTGACTTTCTCATGTATGGTACATGTTGAATGTTTGTGAAGTTAACTTGATTACTGAAATTCTAATGAGACTTAGGCCTCATGTACATGGCAGACCTGTGCGTGCAGAGCCTGTACGGCGGCGGCACAAAGAGTCCCCACATCTCCATATGGAGCTATTGCTGCTAGAGGAGAATATCTCTATAATATATTATCTGCAAGAACATAGCACAATTTTTTATGTCAGATTCCATATTAATCGGAAAACAAAACCCTGTGTATCAAATCATATGAAGGTACGTTTGCCCTTATTAATTTGCTCTTATAATAAATAGTATAAATTCAAGCATATGAATTATCACTACTGTACTGTATCTGCACTGTATTACGGTATATGTGTATATTGTGCACTTGCAGCTTCATTACATATACTGCAGTAGAGAGAGCTGTGTACATGCCTGTGGTCTGGACTCTCCCTTGCTGCTTTTTCTCATTGTTTTCTACATTTATGCCATGAATGTACAGTATATGCTTAGAAAACTCTTTCAGGTGCGTGGCTGAGTCTTGTGTCTCGCGTTGGAGTGTGTACTCTATGTGTACATTTTTATTTTTAACCTCATAATATGGACATATTCTCTAGAAACTGCAGTCTCCGTGATATGACATCTGATGAAATATGGCAATTTATATTAACATGAATCCAAGAGAGAAAAAAATATGAAATACTGTAGGAAGCAGTACAGTATAGCCTATAGGCTTCTATGGGTGCATATTATACCTCTGTCTAGTGTAGGCCTCAGAGCTTGTACACGCCTCTAATACGTTTCACATTGGGAAAGAAATTGTCTGGCTCTTTAGCTATTATATTAGGACGTACATTATACAGTAAGCAGTTTACAAATAGAAGATTATTATTTTAATATCTTCTTTCATAAATGGAACATATTCTGATAATACAGGGAAATTCCCGGCAGGTACATTTAGCAGAAGACTGGCACCACTTATAGCCCCCATTATTATGGCTGATGATCGAGAGTGAACGATGCTCAATCATTGCCTCATGTAAACATGCCACCAACCACCCAACAACGAACAAACGCAAATTTTTTAGATGGTCGCACCTTCAATTCTGAATGCGATGTTTGAGTAAAGTAGCAATCTAGGGTCACAAACTACAGAATCAGGGTAATAAATGTGCGGTTTTGGTAGGGTCTATGGCCAGTTGCCAATTTCATAGGTACAAATCTGTTGACAGATGCCCTTAAATTCCTGTGCAACACCTAAATGGTTAACATTCCTAAATGCCATTTTGAATAATTTGAGAGGTGCAGTTTTTAAAATGGCGTGATTTATGGAGGAGTTCTAATTCTAATATATAGGCCTATCAAAGCAACTTCAGAACTAACTTGGTCCCTAAAAAATAGCATTTGGAAATTTTCTTGATAAAATTTGTAAAATTGCTGCTAAATTCATAAGCCTTTTAATGTCTCCAAAACAAAAAAATAAAAGTAAGACTGGACAATGATGCCAGCATAAAGTGGACATATGATAAATATTATTTATTAACTATTTTGTCAGCTATCCTTATGTCTTAAAAGCAGAGAAATTCGAATTTTGAAAATTGCAAATTATGTAAAATTTTCATTCAAGTGTACCTAAACTTTCACATTAGCTTTATTAAAATCTATTCTAAATGTGCTAAAATGAAATTTTGTAATATATTTTATTTTGTTTTATCCCTTACAAAATGGGCACTGGAAGTTCAAGTGACTATAGTACATTGGAATCCGCAGTAAGCTCTGTACAGGCCAGAGCACACAATGCTGCTCTTGCCTGTACCAGCGCTGCTCTACTAAAGTCTGGCATAGGTGTGCTATGCCACTTTGTGGCAGAGTGGGCACAGGCAGGAGAAGTGATGTGCTATGGACAGCTGTTGCCTGCGCTGTCTTTTAGCAGAGCAGAACGAGTGGACGCAGGCAGGAGCTCTCAATTGCACATCGCTGCTCCTGCCTGTGCCCACTGTGCTAAAGCCTGGCATAGCACATGTACAGTGCTCACTGAGGCCCCAGTCGAATCCATACACCAGTACCCCGCTGACATGTCAGCAGTGTACCATTGTAGGCATTCCAAAGTGCGATAGGCACCTGAACTTCAGGTGTCGATTTCACAAGGAAAACGATGAAAGTATAGTACAACATTTCCTTTTAGCACCTTTAGGCCTCTTGCACACGACTGTATGGCTTTTTACGTATTTTGCGGTCTGCAAAAAACGGATCCGCAAACAATACAGATGACCTCCGTGTGCATTCCGTTTTTTGCGGAACAGAACAGCTGGCCCCTGATAGAACAGTACTATCCTTGTCCATTTTGCGCACAATAATAGGACATGTTCTATCTTTGAACGGAACGGAAAAACTGAAATACGTAAACAGAAGGCATATGGAGTACCTTTTTTTTGCGAATCCATTGTAATGAATGTTTCCGTTTATGATCCGTATACGGAACGCAAAAAACGGAACATAAACAGAAAAAAAAACATTTGTGTGCAAGAGAATGGGTTTTAATACAGTTTATTTAAGTATACTTTAAATTTGGGATTTTTGTTACAAAATATATCGCCCAAAATTTACCCCTAACATAAAGTACAATGTGTTAGAATAAAAATCTTCTCAAAAATGCTTGAATAAGTAAAACCACTCCAAAAGGAACACATAAAGTGGCACAATGTGAAAAATGAGGCTGCGACCTGAAGGCCAAAATAGGCTTTGTCCTTAAGGGGTTAATAATAAAATGATATCGGGGAAAGTAAAAGCAGCTCCAGTATTATATAGTGTATATTAAGTGTAAGCATTTCTGAGCTGCCTGTTCAGCGGCTGGTGCTTTATAACCATAATTGTAAGAAGAAGAAATGCTGTGGTGATAATGCAGATGATGATTCCACTTCACATCCTAATAATATGTTTTAATAGAGAAATGGCTGCATATGTGAGAAAGTTTATTTGGAGCCTGATTTATCCTGCGTTGCTTTTTCAGCCCGTGAGATTGTTCTGTTTATGTTAATCCGGCTCCTGGATATAGAAAAATGATGAGGCCTGGTCTAGAGCAATTTAGCTGGAGGCCGAGAAGAAGGCGCTCAGAAGAGCAAACATTTTCAAGGTCAACTGGTGAACTGTAACAGGCAAGTGAGATTCATGGCAAGAGTTGTATATTTTGACACAGCAGCGATTTGATTAAAAGGGAAAGTAATGGGTTTAAGCAGTCGCTATGAGGATGTAGCTGGAGTTTGTTAGCTTTTCGCAAATTACTTACCAGACCAGTGATGGGGCTGGAAATAGGAATACTTAGCACTAGGTAAAGAAAAGCCGACTGTACAGAAGAGAGCCATGGCTACTGGCGGGGTGAGGGGGTTGGGGGGGGGGGTAGTCATAAAGTGTTCCTAATTCTGCAAATAAAAAGACATATTGTGCACGTAAGATGATGTACAAGGGTGGACTGCACCAATCCAATCCATCTAATGGCACCTACAAAGTTTACAAATAATATGACCTCTCTTTCTGCTTATAATGCAAAAAAATGGGCATGGAGGTATTTGCAGAAATGAGAACCTCATATAATGATGTGAATTGTTAATTATAGTAAGGCTTAAAGGGGTTTTCCAGGGATAATTAACTATTTACCGATGAGCTCTAGTCTGCATTGCCTACTGCATGCTGGCTCCCGTTTCTCTATCCAGTCGCCGTTTGTTTTCTTCTGGCCTGTAATGGACATGGACTCATGTCGTGTTGCAGCCAATGGTTGACTTCAGCGGTGACGTGACCCTAAGCAAAACATGAACACTGAGGCCAGTCATTGGCTATAATGACTCAGGTGACCATGAAACCCATAAAAAGGTTAGGGACCGAAAAATGGAGGAATGTGCCGGGAAGCATAAGTATAAATCTTTCAGAAGGCAATGCAGGCTAGGGGCCTTCAGTTGAGTTAATTACTATTCCCAGAAACCCCATTTTTAGGTGATTATAGCATAAAGTCACACAAAATATTGTAGGGGTATTCAGGCTTAGAAAAGCCATTTTCAAATACCCTGTTATAGAATTATGAATTCCTACAGTGGGGTCCACTGGTTCAGGTCCTTCATCCATGTGTTCAGGTCCTTTATCTATGAGCCAATGTGGAGAGCAGGTATAAAGAACATTGATGATTTAGCAAACTGGTGTAAAGTAGAACTAGCTTAGTTGCCAATAGCAACCAATCAGATTTTGCCTTTCATTTTTTACAGCTCCTTTGGAAAATAAAAGGTGAACCTGATTGGTTGCTATGGACAACTAAACCAACTGTGTAACACTTTGTTTCTCCTGTACAAGTAAACTAACTGGGTTCCTGCACAGATTACAGGTGATCACTAGGGGTCTCAATGACAGGACAACCTGTGATCAGTATATTATTGAGAAACCTCTAAAAGAAAAGGGGAGGGGGACTAATCAAAATAGATATCACCTTTAAAGGAGTTGTCCGAGTGTTTAATGACTTTTTTATTTATTTTATTCACTTATATAACGCTACTATATTCCGCGGTGCTTTACAGATATTAGCATCATATCCAAGCAAAGCGTCGTCCATTAGATTGCGGCTATGGTTGGGATTGCAGCTCAGCCTCATTCACTTGAATAGAAAGCTGCACTCAGGCCATGTGTCCAATAAACAGGACATTACTGGCCTAGGAGGAGCAGATCGGCCGATCAGAGCCTGAGGATAGGTCATCAGTATTAAACACTCGGACAACCCCTTCAATGGTGAAATCATGTGTTGTGAATGAAAACCCTATCTTCAAAAATCTTTTCTTTACTTTACTTTGTGAATCTGTATGAGGATGAGCAGTAGCCTGCACTCATCCCCATTCAGTGGAGGTGATAGCTACATGTAAATGCAGCTCTTCACTTCCACTGATGAGTAGGCAATTATCGGGAAGGACTGCTTACTTCCTAATAATTTTCTGTTTGCTTCACCCATGTAAATGCACCCTTAGATTTCTCAAAAGTTGAAATCCAACTGCCCAATCCTTATCTCCCAGACAGCTGGTGCCCCAACAACTAGATGATCAGCCGGTCATTTGCTTTGGCCAACATTTATTTGATGTGTTTGGCCTGCTTAAAAGGGTTGTCCAAGAATGGAAACTAAATTTCATATGGCCAGGCATAGTGTAAAATAATAATAAACCTCACTTGTTCAAAGTGTTCCAGGCCGACAGCAGTGACCTTCTAATTGATGGGACGTCACACTTCCGGTCCATCGGAGACGAAAGCTTAGCGCTGGACCTGGAACACTTTGAACAGGTATTTTTTTTTCTTAATTCTAGTTTAAATTTAGTTTCCAATTGGACATTTCCTTTAACGCCCATCCTTTGAAGATGATAGTTCCTTCCATTGGGGGTGTTTGCCAATAACTGATAATAGTCTGATTGGAGGAGAAAATCTCCCTGTATATAGCAGTGGATTTGTTCTCTAGACTTCTATTATGATGATATGTAGAGAAAAAACATATTTTATGGATTTTTCCTGTTTAGGTTTTTATTAATGTTTAATAAATGTAAAATCATAACCCAACATAGGGAAATGTATGTATTATGTCAGCTGAAACTATATTTATGTTGCAAGTCCCTGTGCAGCAGCATTATGTGGGTGCTGAATGGCAATATTATGTGGGTGTTGTATGGGAGTTTTTTATGGGGGGTGCAGCAACAGAAAATTTGCCCAGTGCCAGGAACATCATGGCTGCTGCAGCACATTCAAGTGTATCGCCGTCCTCAAGACAGTGATACAGGTAAATATGGCAGCAGGGAAAGAGCTCATTGTCCTGCTGTTCACACTAATAGAACACAAGGCATGAACCCTATCAGAGGACACATCCGTGGCGCAGGCTGCACAATGACATTATCGTGACCACCTAAGCCTGGATGCAGGCAACACAGGCTGGAAGAGGACTGTGCCTGCCATCACTGATGGCAGTAGAGAGCAGCAGTGAGGTGAGTATTTGATTTTGTTTTGTGACTATGGCGGATAATACTGAAGTTCTATAGGCTTCAGGGGCATTATAAGTTCTGGGGCACTACAGGCGGCAGGAACACTCTAACTACTAGGAGCACTACAAAGGCATTTAACTATTGGTGGCACTACAGTGGGGCATTCTAAATACTGGGGGCACTACAGTGGGACAATTGAATTACTGGGTGCACCCCATAAGCCATTTTAACTACTGGGGGCACTGCAGTGGGGCATTTTTACTTCTGGAGGCACTACAGAAGCCATTTTAACTACTGGAGGCACTACAGAAGCCATTTTACTACTGGAGGCACTACAGAAGCCATTTTAACTACTGAGGGCACTATAGTGGTGCATTTTACCTACTGGGGGCACTACAGTGGGCATTTTAAGTACTGGGTGCACACCATAAGCAATTTTACTACTACTGGGGTCACTACAGAATCCATTTTAACTACGGGGGAACGACAGTTGAGCATTTTAAGTGCTGGGGCATTCAATGGGGCATTTTAATTGTGGCATGTATTAGTTTTACACCGCTCTTGCCACTTTCCCTAAAGGGTGGCGTGGGAAGGGGAGGTGTCAAGAGGCTCTGACAAATTTATCTTAATTTATGCCAGTTTTTTGGCACAAATGATGCCAGAAATCTATGGCAGCTTTGAGCTGTCATAGATTTCTGCTTTGGCGCATCCTCCGGTGGCATAGGGGATATCAAGACAGGCAGAATGCACCTGTTGTGATAAATCTCCCTCTAAGTGCGCATACATGTAAACGACTCAGCACACGAGTTCTTATCCTTCTCCATAACCAGCAGTTCAGCGGTTGGCATTGTTCTTACTCATGAAAATCACAGAAACCATAAATTCTCAGTAGAAAATATGTTTGCAAATTGAGAATGAAATATATCTCAGGCTGGTGGCATTAGACAACAGGAATGCTGATTGGATCTGTCAAGAGTGGAGTATTATAGCACATGATATGTTAATTTTAGCCATGCAATTATTAGGCACACTTATCAAGCGTTGCACAGAATTTTCCAAAACAACTATTCTTTAGATGCCAGCTAGGTACATTTCTGCAAATATGCAGGAGAAGAAAATGACTTTGTCATTGTGAAAAGTGAATAACAAACAAGGTTTGTCAGTTAACGTGATCAAAATGTTGCCATCCTGTTGCAATTCATTTGAGAAACACGAGTCACTTTATTTGCTTTGCCTAAAGTCTAACTTAGATGCTATTTTGCAGAAATGTATATTAAGCATATTGAAATTAGTTTGCAGACCAATTTGTGCCGACCTACTGATAAAAATAGTGTACATGTTAAGCATGCCGGCTGAGTTAATGATTGTTTAGCTGCTCTTCCTGGTAATGAAAATGGATTGGTATATTCACGGGATTTTTTTGTTTTGCAGTTTACAATATACATGGTGATTTTATTTATTTAGCTTAATAATTAAATGGGTTGGACACTCTGGTAGGGCTGTATTAGACCAACAGATTATCTGACGTATATCTGACAGATTTCTGACCAATCATTGGTTAGATGGCCCATTACACACACATATCTTTTGTTATACACACCAACTATTGATCTGATTGGACAGATAATCTTTTGGTGTAATACAACACTGCTGATCAATGTGTTTGTAAGATGATTATATGACACTTACTAATATAGCATTTGTTAAAATTCTGCGCCATTTGCTATATTTTGTACGGTATGGTCTGTTGTTTGCCAAGTATTGTCCATAAAATGGCTGCTGATGAAGGGTCATTAGACCAGGCAGATCACCTCCATTCAAATACACTACACCTGTCATGTTCACTTGCACTGTTGGAGGTTTAGTGTAGGCGTAGTGCGTTAGAATAGAGAAGCCATAGTGATGTGTCTGGTCACAGGATCCTCCATCAGTGACCATCCCATGGATGTACGTGGACGGCACAGATTTACCCTACAAGGGGATTTGGCCTATGAAATAAAGTAAACAGCACAGAGTGCAAAGAAAGGGTCAGCAAAGTCAGCAAATTGCCATGGCTGAAAGCACAAAGACAAAAAAACAATGCAACAGCACTCTGCAAACACAAATAAAGTACAATAATGCCATAATTATAGAAAATATTTTGGTGCTAATGCTACGCTCATTTTATAAATTTGAGATTCTTGGCAAATACATTTTGTACAAAATTATTTGTGTCTGTCCGCAGGCGTCAAGGTAATCTCTCTAGGAAAGGAACCTAACACTAAATGCTACCTGTTATGTGCCATACTGGCTGCCACAAAATACAGGGAATGCAGGTTCCTCATGCATTCTGGTTCCACTCTGCCTTTTACCACTTTTGGTGCCATAATGGCCTCCATTAAATTTAGGGAATGCAGGTCCAACATACAGGTTCTTCCCTGGAGGAAGTCCCTCCATAATACAGCTTCCAGTAAAGCATGCCACAGGTTTTTTGGGCTGTGGACTCATACAGGTATATAAGAACTCACTGACTTCTATGGGTGCTGTAAGAGCAATCCATACAATTTGGCATTTGACCAAAGCCATAATACCATCACGGAAATGAGCCTTTTAGATACATTCACATGGTATGTTTTATATATACGGAAAAACGGCAAAGGTCCAAATATTGTAACCCAACATTTTCCCCACTAGGATTAGCAGAATGACCCAAAGAAGTTGTTCCCTTTATTGTTCATGATAACATGAATACAGAGATATCATATCTGCGATTGTTCACATATATCATAGTTGGCTGCTGTACACGACTCCAAGAATATTCAGGTTGCTGGGTCAAATCTTGAAAGAAGTGAGGTGTGCACTCTTGGTCGTAGGTGAGTGCTTGTGGAAGACTCGTCAGTTGGTTGCAAATATAAATTCACAGCACGCCACAAAATCAATGCAATTATAAATTCACGGTTTAATTTTTAGTAATTGTGCATCCACATAGAGATCCAGGTATGAAATAGTATGTCAATGCAAATCTCAAACCGGACATTTTGGTCCATTAAGGACCTTCTTCAGCGTTCTGTGGTGACAGAATGCATTAGTCCTTCAATGTCCTATAATACTAGACTTCTCCTATATATTACATTCTTCTGCCCTGTGTCTATTACTTTGGTTATAATGCTAATTATGACTCTTAGTTATAATAATATAACAGTACAGAACTTCCAGGCTGAAACCCATTGCATTCAATAAACGAGAAGCAATAATCTACTACCAGCATGTTAAACAGGGCCTCCACCAGTTAAAGAAGCATTTGGAAGGCGAAGTCTTGGTCTCTGAGGATACAGGCTACTGGATGATAAATGGTCCATGGGAGGGGCAGGTGAGCTAAAAGGGCTTTTCGCATAGTCTGAAGTCCTAGCAGTGGGTGGCTGTTCACTGGGGACCCTGCAGGCCATTCACTGTCCCATTCCGCCTGGTGTTTAATAGCCTAAACACCCCCAGGCTAAACTGGTATTTGTAAAATCAACTTCTCCACTCTCACCCCACACAAAACACAACTGCATTCAATTCATCTGACAAGCCTTCTCTAACTGCTCCCTTGGAAATAATAATTCATTACAGGACAGTCGAGAAAGAAAAGAGCTAAAGAGCTTTGATGGGATTAGAGGACACCCCCACAGAGATGATTTAGGAGCTGTGATAATTCACTTAACAGTGGCCTGGGGTAGATTGCCAGGCAGGGAGATGTAACTACATCAGTCTGGCACAGGGTTCATTTCCAGCCAGTGCGAGGTGGCGTAATGGAGCTCATTAGCAATATTTAAAAGATTTGACTCAAGTCAGAGAGTCATAAAACCCAGGACTATTTTATCTGCCTCTGGATTAGTGGCCTTTAGTTTTACTCCAGCTGAATATTAAAATTCAAACGGCCGCTGCCTCCCATCTCTAGAAGCGTCTCCTCTGGCTGTTATTGGTATGGTTGGTTTAGTTTCTCGTTTGCTAACCTTTAACAAAATGCATATCATTTGCAATAGGGAGCCTTGTACGTGAGAGGATAAGAAATATCATTTTCATGAAGCTGCTAGAAGAGGCAATGGAGAAAAAAATCATGGATGTAAGGAGGGATAGAAGAAAGGGGAGCGAAAAATAGAAGGAGACCTGCTCCTTGTTAGTGTCAGATTCTGTAGTTGTCATTTTTTCCTTTTTTGGGATTTAACGCAACCATGAATGTGCAGTATATAGTATAAAAGTGTCTCTGTACACCGCAAAGAATATATTTATATATATATATATAATGTGGGGAGTCGCTCTGGTAGACAGCGGTGCGGGTGCAGTTTAGAGGCAAAACAAGGAGTCCAGATTGTGCAACAAACAGTGTTTTATTCACACTTGCACACAAAATGAAAAACAGTCTCTTGGTGACAGTTCACACACAACGGAAATAACGTAGCCAAACAAAAACAGTCCAACACAGGTTCAGTCACCTGGGAGGTGTAGGTGCAGGTTCGCACCACGCTGTCGGCCCAGCCGCAGGAGAATCCAGCTTCAGGTAGCCAGGAACAAAATACCTCCTTACTGAGCTCTTTCCTCCTGGACAGAGAACTCCCAGCCCTGTTAGCAGCTCCAGGATAATCACACTCCCCAGACACAGCTGCTGGCTGCGTTTTATATCCAGCCCAAAACATGGACTGGACCGTGGGGAGCAGCCACCCACCCTACTCTTTAGCTGCTCCCAGTAAGAGCCGGCTCGGATCGGCTTTGCAGCCATGCTATTTAACAAAGTCAAACAGCACTAGCTGCTGCAGACAAAAACCCGGCTCTCACCTCACCGAGGCCAGCAACCTCGGTGACACGTACCTGCCATCACATATGACACCTTGCACCTTACCACATACCCCCTTTGTTCAACCCTGAGGGGTGAACACACGTGAGGCAGTGGACGCGGGACAGGGCATCTGCGTTGCCCTGCAAGCGGCCTGCCCTGTGTTCCACGGAAAACTTGAAATTTTGAAGAGATAGGAACCACCTAGTGACCCGAGCATTCCTCTCCTTGGCCTGACTCATCCATTTGAGGGGGAATGGTCGGTCACCAGACGGAACCTCCTCCCTAACAGGTAGTAGCGGAGAGATTCGAGTGCCCACTTGATAGCCAGGCACTCCCTCTCCACTATACTATACCTGGACTCGGCGGGACTGAGCTTACGGCTCAGGAAGACAACGGGATGTTCTTCCCCGTTGACCTCCTGCGACAGTACCGCACCGAGGCCTACCTCCGAGGCGTCGGTCTGTACGACAAACTCCTTGTTGAAGTCGGGTGTCACCAAAACCGGGGACCCACACAGGGCCGACTTCAACGCGGAGAAAGCCTCCTCCGCCTTCTCACTCCAGCTAACCCTCCCAGACTTTCGCCCCTTCAACAGGTCTGTCAATGGCGCTGCTATTGTGGCAAAGTGGGGCACAAACCTCATGTAGTAACCTACAATCCCCAGGAACGACTTTACCTGCCTGGTGGTGACCGGTCGGGGCCAGTTACGAATGGCCTCTACCTTAGTTACCTGAGGTTTGATGACTCCCGCCCAATTACATACCCCAGATATTTTGTCTCCTCTAACCCTATGGAGCACTTCTTTGGGTTAGCGGTCAGTCCGCTTTCCTCAGGGCATCCACTACCGCCTGCACCTTGGGTAAATGGCTTTCCCAGTCGGTGCTGTGGATGACTACATCATCCAAGTAGGCCGAGGCGTACCGACGATGTGGTCGCAGCACTATGTCCATTAACCTTTGGAAAGTGGCGGGGCGCCATGCAGGCCAAAGGGTAACACCTTGTAGTGATACAGGCCCTGCGGGGTAACAAATGCGGTTTTTCCTTAGCCGACTCCGTTAAGGGTACCTGCCAGTACCCTTTAGTGAGGTCCAGCACAGAAAAATAACGGGCTTGTCCTAAACTTTCAACCAGCTCGTCTACTCGGGGCATGGGATACGCGTCAAACTTGGATACTTCATTTAACTTGCGAAAGTCGTTGCAGAACCGCAACGTCCCATCCGGCTTGGGTATTAGGACTATGGGACTGGCCCACTCACTTTTCGACTCCTCAATGACCTCGAGCTTCAACATTAACTGTACTTCCTCCGCGATGGCCCGTCGCCGAGCCTCGGGTACCCGGTATGGTTTTAACCGGATCTTGGCCTGAGGCTCAGTGACGATGTCATGTTGGATGAGAGACGTGCGGCCAGGAGGTCCGAGAACACATCCGTGTTCCGACTGATGAACTCCCTGACTTCCTGAACTTGTTTGGAAGACAGGCTGTCTGCAATTTTTACCGTGGTTACTGCTTCACAGGCCTCGAACTGTGGGGCTGGACCCTTTTCACCTAGAAGCCCTGGCCGGGGCTGTGGTCGTCGGCCGTGTCCCTATCTTTCCACGGCTTAAGTAAATTCACGTGGTACACCTGCTCGGCTTGCGCCGCCTGGCTGGTGTACTTTGTAATTTACTTCCCTACTTTCTCGATCACCTCATAGGGGCCCTGCCACCTAGCTAGGAATTTGCTGTCAAGGGTGGGTACCAGAACCAAAACCCGATCTCCCGGATTGAAGCCCCGCACCCGAGCCTGACGATTGTACACCCTACTCTGGGCTTGTTGCGCTGCCTCCATATGCTCCCGAACCAGCGGCAACACCCTTTCTATCCGTTCCTGCATCTGGGTGACATACTCAATGACACTTTGTGGGGGACAGGCTGTTGTTCCCATGCTTCCTTGGCGATATCCAACAGGCCCCGAGGGTGTCTGCCATAAAGCAGTTCGAAGGGCGAGAACCCAGTAGAGGCCTGGGGTACCTCTCGCACTGCGAACATGAGATAGGGCAGAAGCAGGTCCCAGTCCTTCCCATCTCTAGACACCACCCTTTTTAACATATTTTTAGAGTTTGGTTAAACCTCTCAACAAGACCGTCTGTTTGCGGATGGTAAACGGACGTCCGTAACTGCTTTATACGCAACAATTTACACAGTTCCTTCATTACTTTGGACATAAAGGGGTCCCTTGGTCTGTCAGAACCTCTTTTGGCAGGCCCACACGGGAAAACATCTCCATTAACTCTTTGGCAATGAGCCTAGCTGAGGTATGTCGCAGGGGCACCGCCTCCGGATACCGAGTGGCATAGTCGAGAACTACCAGAATGTGTTGGTGGCCCCTGGCAGACTTTGGTACAGGCCCAATTAAATCCATAGCGATTCGCTCAAGCGGTACTTCAATAATTGGCAGAGGTACCAGAGGACTACGGAAATGAGGCTGGGGGCTAGTTATCTGACAGGTTGGACAGGACTTACAATAATTTTCTACCTCCTTGAACACACTGGGCCAATAAAACCGCTGCAGTATGCGGTCCTGGGTTTTCTGCCACCCCAGGTGTCCCCCAAGAACATGTTGGTGGGCAAGCTCCATGACAAGCTTGCGATACGCTGTGGGCACCACCAACTGTTCAACAGGTTCACCTCGGACTTGGTTCACCCGATACAACATATCCTGTAGAACAATAAATCGTGGGAACATTAATTCAGCCCCTGGTTTCTGGGGTTTACCGTCAATTTCAGCACATTCTCCCAGGCCCTGGTTAGGGTTTGGTCCCGGTGTTGTGCGGTCCCAAAATTTTCCCCGGAGACATTGAGGTCTGCCAACTCAGGTCCCGGTGGCAAGTCCTCCGTGTCTCCCACCATTACACTCAGTGGGGTTGTCTCCCCCTCTACCGCTGGAGCAGTGGTCACCCCTACCGCCGGCCCTTCAGACTCGGGCTCCCAGGGTTCTGGCCTTCCAGCGGTATCAGGCCACTCTACTAGGGTCACCCCTGTCTCGGGTCCCTCAGATACCTTTATTGCCGGCCACAGCGCCGGAAAACCGGGGAAGTCCCTCCCAAGTATTAGTTCATGTGGGAGTTTAGTAGCGACAGCCACCTCGTGGGTCCACCTACCAGCCGCTGTGGACAAAGTCACTAGTGCAGTGGGGTAGTCTTTCAGGTCTCCGTGGATGCACAGGACCCCGACTTTACGGCCTCTTGCACCTCACGGGTGCCAGTTGCGCACAGCTTCCGTGCATACAAGGAGTGGCGACCCCCATAGTTCACCTCCATCGGCTCATCCCGATGCGGACAGTCGGCCCTGATGTGGCCTGGCTCCTGACACCTCCAGCATACCACGGGAGGCGGACTCGCAGGGGGTATCTTCCGTACAGGCCGCTCTGTCGCCGGACGTCGGAACTGGGGCAGAGGCCTCCGGGGTTTGACTGACCCCTTCCCAGCAAGACTCCCCTGCAGGTTTCTGGTGGCCTCGCACCGCTCCACCAGGTCGACCATCTCCAGGGCATTGGTGGGCGATACCTGGCCGACCCAGTGCTGGAGAGGGTAAGGCAAAGCCCTCCAGAAGACATCGGCTAACAGACGGTCGAGCATAGCAGTGGGAGTCAGTATGTCTGGCTGCAGCCATTTTTGCAACCGTTGTAGCAAGTCATAGTATTGTGGCCTGGCGGGTTCAGCCACGTTAAAGTCCCACTGGTGGACACGCTGAGCCCGGACCAAAACATTCACCCCCAGTCTTGCCAGGATCTCACCTTTCACAGTTGGGTAGTCAGCTGCTTGGTCATCTGGGAGGTCAAAAATACTTGCTGGGGTCCAGACGCCAGGAACGGAGCGACGACCTCTGCCCACTGTTCTCGGGGTAATTTCTCCCTCACGGCCACCTTCTCGAACACCGCCAGATAGGTCTCCACATCATCCGAGGGGTCATCTTAGGGATCGCGGCACGGACAGCTTTCCGGGCATCATGGACGCGGTGGGACGCTCCTGCCGCTTGCAACGCCATCACGTGCTGTAGCAGTAGCTGGTTGGTCTCCCGCTGCTGCACGTTAGCCTCTATGAGGGCTTTCACAGCCGCCTCCATTTTGTCGGGGATCACAGGCTGCAACTTTGCCGGCTTAATATAGGACATTCACTTTTCTCAGCAAAAACAAAGTTCAGGCGTTCACGCCAGCCTCACTGCGCATGCCCGCATCCGACACCAAATGTGGGAGTCGCTCTGGTAGACAGCGGTGCGGGTGCAGTTTAGAGGCAAAACAAGGAGTCCAGATTGTGCAACAAACAGTGTTTTATTCACACTTGCACACAAAATGAAAAACAGTCTCTTGGTGACAGTTCACACACAACGGAAATAACGTAGCCAAACAAAAACAGTCCAACACAGGTTCAGTCACCTGGGAGGTGTAGGTGCAGGTTCGCACCACGCTGTCGGCCCAGCCGCAGGAGAATCCAGCTTCAGGTAGCCAGGAACAAAATACCTCCTTACTGAGCTCTTTCCTCCTGGACAGAGAACTCCCAGCCCTGTTAGCAGCTCCAGGATAATCACACTCCCCAGACACAGCTGCTGGCTGCGTTTTATATCCAGCCCAAAACATGGACTGGACCGTGGGGAGCAGCCACCCACCCTACTCTTTAGCTGCTCCCAGTAAGAGCCGGCCCGGATCGGCTTTGCAGCCATGCTATTTAACAAAGTCAAACAGCACTAGCTGCTGCAGACAAAAACCCGGCTCTCACCTCACCGAGGCCAGCAACCTCGGTGACACGTACCTGCCATCACATATGACACCTTGCACCTTACCACAATATATATATATATATATATATATATATACACTCTGCACCATAGAATGGCATGATGGCTTGATGGCTTAATACATAGCACTGATGACTTGGACCTGGGTATCAGATATGACCATGTTACATTATTTGTTCTTGTCTTTTTCTTCTGTAGTGAAAAAATATCAATCTGGTTTATGAATAATTTACCTGCAAATCATTTAATGTGTTTGTGCATTTAATAAAGAATAGGATTGTAAGCTGCTTTGAAGTAGGAACTAAGTATGATTCAAATTAATATTAGGCTACTTAATAATCCCTTTTGCAGATTTTGCCTACATATACTTTGAGATGTGCGGGGGGAGGGGTGGGTTAAGGTATATGGAGATACTGGTACATCTGTGATGGATTTGTAGTACCACAGTGCAACTAGGGGTATCTGCAAATTGTTGGGATTGTATGTTAACGTGAGGTAATATGTTAAAGCACTATATGTCATATAATGCAGTACTGTCACAGGTAATGGGGAGGGGATAACACCAGATAACACACAGAAGGAATAGAACGGCGTCTAGGCCTCAAGACTAAGGGAGAGGGATGGTGACCTCCTTAGAATCCCTAGACCCCTCCTTGACTCCTGCCAATATGAGTAGACCCAGAAGGTGGAAATACTCATACACCGGAACCTTAGCTCTGGAGACCCTGGAAGGCCCTAGGAGTGGTGGCAGGGAATGAGACTACTGGTTCCTCCCTAGATGAAGAAACCAGCATCTCCCTGAGGCCTAGACAACAACACACACAAGCGAGCAACAAAATGCAAAACAAAATGCACTTAGCTTAAATAAGAATGGAGGAGCAGGAGATCCAAAGGAACAACACACCACCTCAACCAACTCCAGCAGGAAATATCAACCGCATGGTAAGCAGTGTGAGTCAGAACTAAGTAAAGCCTCAGTAATGACCCACAAGTTTTACCTGACAAGAGGTGTGGTCATTACCAAACAACAACACTGCAAGATGAAAACAGTGAGACTGTCAGATACCCTCACGTGCCACCAGTCTCCCAGATCTTCTCACCTCTGTCATGGGAGGGACTGTGACAAGTACTCAGAGAGTTCCAAGATGAGCTACATGTGGCCAGGACTTCCACCCTGATCCAGCTCTCTCTGGAGCTGATGGGGTGGGCAGGCGGACCTCACCTCCTAGTTCCAGAAGATTGGAGTAGTGTGAGGCTAGACAGAGTTGAATAAGGAAGCACATGGCAGATCACCTACCCCAAGAGCCTGTTTCCAGATCTCCTCTGAAGAACCCTATTCCAGAGAGACTGCAAACTTGTAAAGCTACAGAGTGAGAGATAGAGCGATCAGCCTTAAACATTATAGGCCCTGCTGCTGCACTGGGATAACAAGCTAGACACCTGATGCAGACTCCCTCAATCTACGTTTTTCATTCAGTGATGGAAAATATTATTCATACTGCAATCTCTGCCTGGTTTCTTCAAAATACCCTTTCACTGCACTGAACCCCAGGGAGCTAAGGCCTGAGGTAGCACACCTTGACACTACAACATCTCATCAAGGCCACTACCACTCCCATCCTCTGCACCAGCTGCCACAGGGGCTCGCTGCAGATTGCCACACTACTGGAATTAGTAACTATTGGGGCACCTATGAAGACTTCCTTTGTCATGTCTCCACTAGATCTGGCACCATGACTGCCAGGGCTGATGGCTTTATATAGCCAGCTCTAGGCGTAACAAAAGTCCTCTGGACGGTCCATATGGCAGACAGTACTATGGGCTCCATGACTTATACATTAGAAGCAATACTTCATGAAGAGAGTGCATCTGCAATGCAAAGGAGCATGAAGTGATTATTTTTTTGCAGATTCTCTCAGAATTATAATAGAAAAAACTTAATTTGTTGATGCATTAGAAAGGACCTGTCCCTTCTCCTGACATGTCTGTTTTAGTAACTATTTGCATTCCCCAAGTAATATTGTTTCTGGAACATCTGCAATAAAGGTCCACCTAATGGATGTCGTCTCTTTAAAGATGGTGACTGCTCAGGAGTGAGGTAGGCACCATAGCTGGGTTCCTATTGTTTCACACAGCAGACACCTGGGGCTAATGTTTGCAATCAGTAATAACATGTAACCCATCAGATGCTGTGGTCCATTGTGACCACGGCATCTATGGCTGCTTTTTTGGAGCGCTGTGCTTCTGAGGCCCAAACACTGAGATCAGAGTGAAATCATCCCACTTTCCCCATAATAAAAATAAATAAACAATGGAAAAATAAAGATTATATGCACTGCCACATTTAAAAATATCTAACTATTAAAATAGAAATGATTTTATCCTCTACAGGGAACATCGGGGAAAACAATCTAAATGGCTGATTCACACTTTTTTCGTCGCTTCACCACCCCCAAAAAATTACTAAAAAGTGATCAAAAAGTCGTACACACTCCAAAATGGTATCAATAAAAGCTACAAATTTCCCCGAAAAAATGAGATCCATGATGGACATATTAAAAAAAAATTATGGAGGTCAGAACTAGGCGATGCAAAGTTTACTTTTTTTCAGTATTAAAACACAAGACAAAGTATAAAAATGTAAGTTTGTTGTAATTGCGAAAGAGAATGTAGGGGAACAGGTCAGTTTTACCCCCTAGGGAAAAAACAAAACCCATAAAACTATGGCGCAATTGTATTTTTTTTCCAATTACATGCTATTTGGAATTCTTTTCCAGCTGCCCAACCACATTGTATGTAATCTTAAATCATGACATTAGAAAATGCAACTTGGCTGTTTTGGCTCTGGGAAGGCGGAGAATGAAAAGTGAAAACTTAAAAACGGAAAGTCGCCATGCCCTCAAAGGGTTAAAGTGGAGACACACAATGATACAGAATGGGCCCATATTTATTTATCATGAATATGTATATCAGAAATCTGTAATATGGCTATGTTCCTGAGCATAGCTACCTTTTTATTTCTGGTACAAAGAGCCTTAGTGTGCACGTGTGTGTGTGTGTGTGTATACATATATATATATATATATATATTTATTAATTTTTTCTTAAGATTACACCTAAATACTGAATGGGTTCCAAAATATCACGTGTACACTAACAAGACTGAACTCAATCTGTTTCTTATCAAGCTTTAATTAATCACACAAAGTGTACAAAATTTACATAATTTATAGGTGGAAATAATAGGATAAATTGAAAAATCTGCATTTTTGGCTCAGACACAAATTATGTCAATAAATCAGCTTTTTCATCCATAATTTTGTGTTTTACGAGTACTTCACCTGACTAACCCTATTAATTATCAGTTTATATGTCACAATTTTGTAGTTGTTTACACAAATTATGGCTCATCCATAAATGGTCTGGCAAACCGCACTCTTTTATGCATCATTCAGATATTCACTTTAGTATAGAGTTGAATTGACCACTGATTTCTCCCTGCTGGTCTAAAGGTGCTCTTACATCTTCAATAGCTGTCGGCCAAGCACGCCTGAGTTTTAAATGGGAAGAAAGGAGAAAACCACTGCCAAACACCTCAGGCTGCAGCTAGTGTCTCAGAAGAACGAATGGAGCGGATGTTTAATTTCAATTCACCCAATCCTTCTCTGTCTGGAAATCTGGGACAGTTGGAAGCTCCCTATACATATTTTCATCTACTGCCTCCAAAAATGGAACTGAGTTGGGATATAAGCCAAACAGCAATCTTCTATATAAGGAAAAATGACCCATCTGCAGACAGCTGTTTCAGGGTTTTGCCCCTTGTCAGTGCAGAACTGAGTACTGGCTTTTTGAAAGGCCTTTGTTGAAGGTCTAGGCCCGGGGAAGGAAATTTCTCCTTGTGGACAACTATTGAGGGTAGCTGTCCTATAATTTAATGTCCATCCATTTACCAGGCCCTGAAAAATGATTTGGGTTAGAAGTCAGTCTTCTCCACAAGGAAAAGAGACCCATCTGCCGACAGCTGTTTTGTGGCTTTTGTCCCTTGTCAGTGAGGAGCAGGGTATTAGGGTAACAGCTGACTCTAGAGGGACAGTTTTTCTTCTTCTGGGAGAACCACTTTGCATATCTTTTCTTTGTCGTAGAGCCTTGCATGGCCTAGTAGACTCACATTGGCGGTCTCCACAAGGAGAAACTTTATTCTGCTAGAAGTAATAAAAAACAGCAATACAAATATACAGGAACATACGGTATTTCTTTTTATTATAAGCCGCTTGAAAGAATATAAAATATTGACCTTGATATGAGATTGAGATATTTAGGAGATGACAGTGTCACATTGATTGGATGCCCGTTGCTAGATTATTGAGCCTGTTCATACCCTGGAGGCCATGGTGCTGTCAAAACAGAGACAGTGAGATGAAAAGTGAAGTATCTCCAGACTGACCAATAGATATTCCATGTGTTAACGGATTAGAGTGAGAAATTCTGTGAAGAGTCTTATCCTACCTCATCACATTATCTGTGAAATGACATAGTCCTCTGTAGACAGGAAGGCTGTGGGAAGTTTAAAAAGCGAATATCTAAAATACAGTCTACAGCCCCTATGTGAACTAAGCAGTGTTTAAAGAGTAACTAAACCTTTAAATAAAATTTTAATATGATGTCCCTAATGCCCTAAAAAAAACTTTTCCCAATATACTTTACTGATTTTGTATTTTTTTTAGGCCCCTTTCACATGGGCGTCATGGGTGAGGGCTAGATGCGTTTAGGGTGCATTACGGGAAACCTGCGCGAGTAGGGACGCAATTTCAGTCAGTTTTGTCTGTGATTGCGTTCCGTTGTTATGTTTTTTCCGTGCGAGTGCAATGCGTTTTGCACGCGCATGAGAAAAAACTGAATGTCTTCTTTCTTCTTCCAGCAGGACCTGAGCTGACATCATCGCGCTCACCAGACGATACCGGCTGCGCGATAAAGTGGATGAAGTGAGTTTATATTTTTTTTTAACCCCTCAATGGACATTTTGGTTAACAATCTGTAGTAAGAATGCTATTATTTTCCCTTATAACCATGTTAGAAGGGAAAATAATACAGTGAAATTACCGGGGTTGCTCATCACTGTTTAGTATCCTCATCTCCTAGCAACCATGTGTGAAAATCGCACCGTATTTGTACTTGCTTGCAGATGCGATTTTCACTCAGCCTATTCATTTCTATGGGGCCTTCAAAATATAGAACATGCTGCAATTTTCACGCAAAGCACAAGTGATGCGTGAAAAACATTGCTCATGTACACAGCCCCATTAAAATGAATGGGTCAGGATTCAGTGCGGGTGCAATACATTCACGTAATGCATTGCACCAGCGCGGAATACTCACCCGTGTGAAAGGGGCCTTAGTGTTTTTCCTACCTAAAGCGTACCATTCACTGTGCACTTAAAACTCAATTAAGATATTGTAAGGCCCCTTTCACACGGGCAAGTATTCTGCGCGGGTGCAATGCGTGACGTGAATGCATTGCACCCGCATTGAATCCTGACCCATTCACTTCAATGGGGCTGTGTACATGAGCGGTGTTTTTCACGCATCACTTGTGCGTTGCATGAAAATCGCAGCATGTTCCATATGTTTTCATGCAACGCAGGCCCAGGTCTGCCAGGTCTTCTATCTTTATTCAGCAGGACCTGCGCTGATGTCACCACACTCACCACTCGGTGAGAGCGATGACGTCAGCGCAGGTCCTTTTGCAGGTCCTGCTGGAAGAAGAAAGAAGATGATACCGGCTGCGCGATCAAGTGGATAAGGTGAGTTTATTTTTTTTATTTTTTAACCCCTCAATGGACATTTTAGTTACCAATCTGTAGTAAGAATGCTATTATTTTCCCGTATAACCATGTTAGAATGGAAAATAATACAATCACCAGCACACCTAACCCAAACCCGAACTTCAGTGAAGAAGTCCGGGTTTCGGGTCTGGGCACCACATTCAGTTTTTTCTAACGCACGTGCAAAACACATTGCACTCGCGTGGGAAAAACTGAACAACGGAGCGCAATCGCAGACAGAACTGACTGAAATTGCATCCCTGTAGGATGTCAAAGATGAGCGAAGTTTTGAAAAATTTGCCGAAGTTTGACAAGAAGTTTGATTTGTTACAAATGAATTTGTCACGAATTGCTCTAAATCGGATATATCCATATGTCATGGTGGCTGAGGGAATGTATGGACCAGGCTGCTGCAGTGAGCCCGCTCCATATGCTGCGGGTGCCGGCTGTATCATACAGCAGACACCCAGCCACAATGACGGGGAGTTGCGATCCCACCATACCCCATCCTTTAACTCCTCAGATGCCGCGATTAACACCTATTGTGGAATCTGTGAGGTAAGGCAGAGGGGTGCAGACTACCTGTGCCTTCTGATCAGAGCCTCCGCAGTGAAATTGCGGGGCTCTGATCGGTTACCATGGCTACCTGGACACTTTTGAAGCTTCTCATGGCTGCCATGGTAACCTCCCTGCTGTGCTGTCTGTTTCCCATAGTGTATAACAATAGTATCGCTGACGGAAGGCATTCTCTATAATAAATTTCGCTCCACTTCATACATGTACCGGGCGAAATATTACTGAGTGATGCTATGTAACGCAACAGCTAACAGAAGGCATTCACTATAATCAATTTCACTCCACTGCACACATGTACAGGGCAGAAAATTACACCGTCTTGTAATACAGACCCAACATAACTGTATCACTAAAATAAGGCATTATCTCTGAATGTGGGTGCACTAGAACGTAATGCACACAGCAATTACTCTCAACCTGCAATCTTCGGACCACAAGCTCTTAATTGATAATGAAGTACCTTGAAATTGCTATGCTAAGAATCCCTGCATTTCCAAACACCTACACAGAAAACTTTTCTGATATCCTTTTTGTTTCAAGGGTATCCAACTGGCAGATGGTGAATTCGAACCACAGACACCAGCTGTCCAGGCCCCTGCTGTCTGGTCTGAGAGAGGAACAGTAAGCAGTCTTTCAGCTGTGCAGCGCAGGGCACCTGGATGACCATCAGCAGCCAGTGACAGAGGGACATCTGTCCTCTGCTGCAGCTGCAGTTTTGACTCCAAAGCATGATTAGGGCCAGCTACAGCAGAGGAGGAACATTCCTCCTCAGCTATGTGAGTGACCACCTTCTGCCACTGCCACACGTCAGGAAGGACCCAGGAGGAAGGGAGAAAGATGTGGTAGCATCTGAGAGGCACAGTCCAGGTGGGAGCACCACTGTGCTAGTTAAGGACCACCTTGCACAGTGTATTCCTAAATAGCATGTGTCCATCTCTGTCTATGTGTGCTCTGTATTGGATGCAGACATTGAGAGGGTAATACAGTAAAGGAAAAGGAAAAAAATGATAGAATTACTGATGTCAGGGTGCCCATACATGCTACAGCTGAGCCATGGTAACTGCTTGCATCTTGAAGACACGACCACTACAGATGAAGCACGGCAATTAGCTGTAAATGTCATGTACTTACCATGGCTTGGCTAAAACCTTTACTGGCATGCTAAGAGACTTGAGGTTACTTATGTAGTACCTCCATGTGCCTCACATTAGGGCTCATGCACACAAACGTATTTTCTTTCCGTGTCCGTTTCGTTTTTTTTGCGGACCATATGCGGAACCATTCATTTCAATGGGTCCGCAAAAAAAATGGAAGGTACTCCGTGTGCATTCCGTTTCCGTATGTCCGTTTTTCTGTTCTGCAAAAAAATAGAGCATGTCCTATTTTTTTCTAGTTTGCGGACAAGGATAAGCATTATTATAATGAATCCGCAAAAATAACGGAACGTCATCCGTTTTTTTTGCGTATCCGCAATTTGCGGACCTCAAAACACATACGGTCGTGTGCATGAGGCCTTAGTCATCTCTTTGTGCCTTACTGGTGTGTCTTGCATAACCCCCCATGTGCCTCAAATTAGGAACATTGAGGTTGCTAATATGAGGTACATGATGTGGCTACTTACCAATATCTTGTGAGGCATATGGGGTCATAAATTTAGTAGCTTCATGTGCCTCACATTAATAGTAAGCAACCAGTGGCGTAACTAGAAATGACTTGGCCCCACAGCAAATTTTTGAATGGGGCCCCCTTCCCCAGTAATTTTTTCACAACCCCTTCCTTTCATGCCGCCCCCTTTCTTGTGGCTAGTAAGGATCTCTCTCTCAGACCAGGCCTGGCAGCTGTTCCATCCGTTTTCTACACTGTCTATACTGCCACTGTATATCATTTCATTGTGTAATATGTTGAGGGGCCCTGACAAAATCTTTTAGTACTTCTCCTGCTCTTGGATGGGCCCCCTCTGGGTCAGGGTCCTAAAGCAGCCGCTTCCCCTGCTTCCCCTATAGTTACGCCCCTGTAAGCAACCGCATATCTCCTGATGCAGCTCATTTTAAAGTGAGTTTCCAAGATTGTTTAACCGATGACCTACTCCCTAGATAGGTCATCAGTATCTGATCTGTGGGGGTCTGACACTAGAGATCCCTGCCGGTCAGATGTTTGAGAAGGCACCAGCACTCACAGTAGCCCCAGGGCCTTCTCTTAGCTCACGAAGCAGAGCGCTGTCCATTCAATAGTGGCTGTGCTTGGTATTGCAGCTCAGCCCCATTGAAGTGAATGATGAACATGATGGTACACAGCCTAGGCAAAGTTGGGAGAAGGCTGCGGCTCTACTGCGAACACTGGTGCCTCAAACAGCCGATCGGTGGGGGTCTTGGGTGTCAGACTTCCAGCGATCAGATACTAATTACCTATCCAGAGGAAAACCCCTTTAAACCTCTGTACCTTGTTTTAACCCTCATTGCCTGGGTCTGCTGGACCTTCAGCTGACAACTGACCCAGGTAAGTGGACCTTTATAAAAATAAAAAGTTGAGTACCCCTGCACTAAACAATTTGATTTCTTAATATATACATGTAGAAATGATATTGGACAGTGATATATGGGCCACATTATTTCTGAAGTGTATTAAATCTGTTTTCTAGAAACAAGAATTCTTGTCTAAAAAGTTTATTTTTCATGGTTTCACCATCTATGGCACAGTGAACTTTTTTGACATTTTTGAAGCTAGGTCACATGGAAATCCCAGAGGTCTAATAGACAGTGTCATCCATTCTGTCCATGTTTTAAGCGTACATTATAAATAGATACGTACTTGAAAGAGATTTGAGCAAGAAATGGTAAAGATTATGAATATTAAGATTTATATTAATCTATAAGCCTATTAAAGTCCAGTAAAACCTGTCCTTCAGACCACCTTTTTTAAGATATCACCTCCCTGATGGGACCACTAAATTCCGGTTTAAATTATTTTCCCATAAAGAACAATGAAAAGAAAATGATTATATTAAGGCTACTTCTACTATGGTTTCTTTTCATTCTTAGGCCAAAATGAGTTCTAATTGTAAAATAACATTGGTTTTGACCTTGTTAATGAGGCCCTGGACTTAAAACAGCCCTTGGCTTGCAGTTCCACTCTGCACATTGTAGAAGCAGTGCTGCAGAATTACCTTACTGCAACAGGATATGCGGAAATGATATATTTCTCCTGCTTGACGGGATTGTACTCTTCATCATAATGGCAATTTTCCAGGAATAATGAATCTTGTATTTTGCCTTACATTAAAATGGAAAAGCCAGGAACCAATTCATTGAATTTGTTTTTATGAAATAAGATGTCCAAGCATTGGAAAAGGGAAGGATGTTGTAATTGAGGCAAGAAATTGTGTGAATGAAGTATATGCTTTTAACGCAGAGCTTCCAAGTGTCACTAACAGGGTGGATAGGACCCTGTTAGTAAAGGATGAACCCGATGTGAAACAGGTGGATGAGCCATTGGAAATATATTGACAATGGACCTTTTTACTGTGCTATGGAAATAGAGGTTTTGTAAGAATTGTTACTGGTAATATTACCTAATGGTCCCTGCCATTAGGGCATTGTCTTCTTCAGAGAGTGAGAAAGAGAGAGTATATATATGTTTATAAATGTATATTGATTTATTTAATAATCGGCTACATCTAATAACCTAATTTATCCAAACATTATACAAATACTACTACTATTGCATATAACAAATTAGATTCTCCCACCAGTAAAAACTTTTAAAAGCAGCCTGAAACTCACTTCTTCAAGAAAGCCTACAATAACGGCCCATTCTGATAGCCGTATATGATTTGTGGTCCGCAAATTGCGGATCCGCAAAACATGGATACGGGGCCAAGTGCATTCCGCATTTTGCGGAGGGCACATGACCAGTCCTATGATAGATGCCTATTCTTGTCCACAATTGCAGATAGGAATAGGACATGCCCTATATTTTCTGCAGGTCTGTATCCGTTCCTCAAAATTGTGGAATGAATACGGACACATAAATACTGAATGGGCCCTAAGGCTGCTGTTACTGCATAGCCATATGGGTCCTTGCCCTTCCCTTGAAGATTGCAACCCTGGACATTAAAATAAATAATAATTATTATTATTATTCTTATCGCAATAATATAAAAGAATATAAAAATAAATATATGATGTGTCATCAGAAAATGATCTATTTTTAAATAGTTTTTTATTTTTAACATATTTTTAAAGAATTTTTGATGATATTTTTAATTGACAATATCTATATTTAAACAAAAAACATAAAATTCTGTAGTTTTTCACCTGCCACTAAGCCTAATAATAGCAATGAAATCTCAGCAGACCATAGTTTCTTCAACTCAGCTTTATTACATCAATCCATTAATTGGACGCGTTTCGGCCCATCAGCCTTCGTCAGCAAACATTTCTTTGCTATTGTTCGGGATTTCGCACTTCTCTCGTGAGGACACAAGGTAAAACCGAGTGCTGATCCTCTCTACTTGCTCTAAGCCTAATTATATATGCCACTTCTTGGTCTGTACAGATAACTTTACTGCAGTTATCTGCTTATCTGTCATTCTAATACTGCCTGTAATGATATCACCTCTGTGTATAGATAAGGCGGGATCCACCATTCACAATAGGTGAGTGTCACATTTTATCTATTCTTTCCTTGTACAATGACTTCTGCACAGGGCACAGAGCCTGCCTAGAAAACTCTCCCATAGTCAAAGTGGTCCCCTCCTGACCATTGTGTCTATGGCCCATAAAGCAATTTTCTTAATGCTTTCTAAATGCTGTTAAGAACAGCTCAGGCAAGATGGCTGCCCCCATAATCATCTTCAGAAATAGAATAAATAAATCTGTAATCAGAAAATAAAACAGATTAGAAATAAATGATAGGTGTCGCTATCTGGTTTTAACTGGCAGGTAAAATTTTTGATGACATATTTCCTTTATCTTTTCATAGAAACTGAATTTAAGGGATTGTCAGGATTAGAAAACCTGGAGAAAGAGTGTATTTGATACGGTGTACTAATAAAAAGAAACATATCTTGGGTATACAGGTTCCGCAGGTAAAGAGCTTCCTGAACTCAAGTACAAATACTAAGTGCTCAGTAAGTAATCAAAATCAGAGGACATGTGTTGTGTCTAAACTGAGTATCTGCATACAGAAAGTAGAGAAGATAGGATGAATACCTTCTGATAGGCCCTCTTTAAGGGTACTTTCACACTAGCTTTTTTAGAATCCGGCAGGCAGTTCCGTTGCTGGAACTGCCTGCCTGATCCATAAATCCGTAGGCAAACGGATATCTTTTTTTTCCGGATCCGGATACAAATCCATTAGACTTATTCATTGAAATACCAGATCTGTCTTTCCGTTATCATCTGGAATAACGGATCCGGTATTTAATTTTTTCAAAGCTAGAAAGAACTGCGTACGCGCAGACTGGAAAACCGGCTATTTCCGGAACACTTGGTATCGGATCCAGCATTAATACATTTCAATGGAAATTAATGCCGGATCCGTCATGTGCGGTAGTGTTCTGGAATTTTGTTCGGAAAAAATACCATACAAGGGACGGAACAGAAGACATCCTGATGCATACTAAACGGATTGCTTTCCATTCAGAATGCATTGGGAGAAAAAATTTAGCGTTTTTTTCCCCGGTATTGAGACCCTTTACCGGATTTCAATACCGGAAAAGAATAACGTAATGTGTGAAAGTTCCCTAATGTACAGTGTTTGATTTGAATTACATGTAACATACATAGTAACATAGTATATAAGGCCGAAAAAAGACATTTTGTCCATCTAGTTCAGCCTGTTATCCTGCAAGTGCGCCTTAAAATGTTTTTTTCAGGAGTTCAGTATTGATAGGCTATCCTTACCGAGCACAGCACTGTACATTGTGGCTAGTCTTGGTATTGCAGCCCAGGCCCATTTGCTTGAATGGAGCTGAGCTGCAAAAGGTTATAGATGTGACAATGAACATTACGTCACTGGCCTTAGTATGCTGTGAAGAGGCTGGGATGGCAGGGGTGCTAGTAGCGGGACCCCACTGATCAGATTTAGATGGGCTATCCAGAGAATGGGCCATCAACACTGAACTCCCGAAAAACCCTTTTAATTAAAATAGCTATACACTATTCTGTTTAAGGCCCCATTAGAGTATTGCGGGCTAGGCCAGAAGACTATCTAATGTGTGTGATTGTCACCAGAGGTGTCCTCTCTTATCACTGAAAAACATGTATGTGGGGGAGTCAGGAAGAATTACTGTCAGATGGACAAGCATTTGGCCAACAGCTATTGAAGGTGTATAGGAACCTTTAGACTTTCTCTTCTCAAGGTAATAAAACTGCAGAACAGGGCTGGGACAAGTTTTTCGGTGAATTTCAGGCAAATTGCGCTCAAACCCCCCCCCCCCCCACACACACACACACTTGGTTCAATTTAATGTGACATTACTTCATAATAAAAAGATTAAAACACACTTAAAAGAAGCAGTGAAGGGGGCAGATCCAGGAACTTACAGGTACTGTCTCTGATTTCAGTTCTTCACTTTCCATTTCTTCTCCATTTGGTCCAGACCATTACACTCAGACGTCTTTGGTCAGTGGTGTGCAGCCCCCTCTGCTAGAAGACACTAGTATTACTATATGGCACATGACTGTTACAGCCACCAAAGTTATAGACCCCAGATTTATATAGGCCACTGTCATACTGCTGCTACTTCCAATACTGTGCCCACTGTGCTCCCCGATGTCCACAAACACTATACTGAAATAACAGTGCTAAACAGCCCCCCCAAAGTGATAGTGCTCCCAATCTGCCCTCATTAGCAATAGTGATAATACTCCCTAAGAGGGCCCCCATTAGTAGTAATGCCCTCTATATTGTGCAATAATAATGTCCCCACAGTATCTCTGGTAGTAATAATGCCACCAGTACCCCCAATATATATAATGCCCCTCCTGTAGTACCCCCTGTATTATATAGCTCCTCCATAGTTCCAGCTCTGTAGTGCCTCTATATATATATGACCCTTGTATTGCTAGTATATAATGTTCCTCCAGCCCCCCACAGTGCCAATATATATATCTAATGTCCCCCTGTAGCAGGCTCGAACTGGTCCACAGGGGTACAGGGGAATCCCCCGGTGGGCCCCTGAGCAAGGTGGGCCCCTAGTCTCCCACCCCCTGCACAAGTGGCACATAACGCATCAGATTTACTGCACTACATACATATATTCAATGTACAGCACCTCAACCAGCCTATGTTCATATAAAAAAAACATGTTAGATTATTTATTACATTTCAATTTATCCGTACGGTGGGCTCCCAAAATAAATTTTACTGGTGGGCCCTAGGTACACCAGTCCGATACTGCCCTGTAGTACCAGTATATCATGCTCCTGCATCCCTCCTGTTGTTGCAGTATATAATGCCTGTCCTGTATAGGCAGTATATAATGTTTCCCCCTTCTGTACAGCCAGTATATAATTATACAATGCTCCCCCCTGTACTATCAGTATATAATTAAATAATGTTCCCCCCACTCGAGTGCTAGTATATAATGCTCCCACCACCCTAGTGCCAGTGTATAATGCTCCCTCTTACCCTAGTGCCAGTATCTAATGCTCCCTCTCACCCTAGTGCCAGTATATAATGCTGATCCCCTCCAGTGCCAGTATGTAATGCTGCCCTTAACCTTGTGCCAGTATATTATGCTCCCCCCTCCGTACAGCCAGTATATAATTATATAATGCTCCCCCCAGTGCCAGTATATAATGGTCCCCCTCCATACAGCCTGTATATAATTATACAATGCTCCCCCCTGTACTATCAGTATATAATTAAATAATGTTCTCCCCACTCTAGTGCAAGTATATAATGCTCCCACCACCTAGTGCCAGTATATAATGCTCCCTCTCACCCTCATGCCAGCATATAATGCTGATCTCCCCCAGTGTCAGTATGTAATGCTGCCCCACCCTATTGCCAGTATATTTAGTCTCTCTCCCACCCTAGTGCTAGTATATAATGCTCCCCCTACCCTAGTGCCAGTATATTTAATCTCCCTCCCAACCTAGTGCCAGTATATAATGCTCCCCCACCCTAGTGCCAGTATATAATGCTCCCTACCACCTTAGTGAAAGTATTCACTCCCTCCCTATGTAGTGCCAGGTATATAATGCTCCTCCGCCCCCTTTCTTGGTGCCTCCAGTATTATTTAGTGCCGTCATCGCAGCCTCTTGCGCCGCTCTACTGCCTCATAGGCTACAGACCAATGAGACTGAGCAGCCACAGATGCGGCCATGCAGTGGCGTTGTGAGGGGGGTGCGGCGGGTGCGAGCCACATCGGGTGACACCAGTCTGATGGGATGAGTCACTTGATCGCACCCCCCTTCTGGGTAGCGGGGTGGCACCCTATAAGGGTGCCTACCCATCGTCCTGGCCCTGCTGCAGAACCTTAATTTGTAATACTTTAAAAAAAATCTGAATATCAAATTTAAAATATAATTTTAATTCAGAGGATTAGTTAATGAATTAATTTGACATTAAAAGCAAAAAATAAATCTGCACCAAGAAATACCTCAGTAGAACTCCATCCACGAGGCTGAAAGTTCCACATTAACTAGAAAGCACAATGTGTAAAATGAAATAAATCATATTTGTATGGCTTAAATTTAGGGGAGAGTTGTGCAATTGATAACCAAATGGACCTGAAAAAAATGAAATTATGAGATTTCTCTGCTAAAGTCTGGCAATCAGAAATGCCATATTTCACATCAAAAATTGCAAGCATCAAGGTTAATCATAAAACTTTGCACCACTGAGCTTCAAGCGAGATCTACAGCCTGTCCTCTCTGTAACACATGGGAACACCAACGTCTACGCTCAATAAAATTTTAGAACTTGGGAAATACACAGACTATTTTCCACCAGGTACAGAGTGCGGCTGAAATGAAAGGATTTAGAAGGGGTTGTCCAATCTGCAATGTGCATAAATGAGTAGAAATGAGGAGCGAATTGAAGCTGATGAAGTGAAATTCGTTACGAATTTCAGGAATTTCCTCGCGCTTCGTGGTAACGAATCCCAATTTTTCCTAAAATGGCAGCTACATGTGTGAGGACATAGGGCAAGGAACTCTGGGAAGGCGGGATGACCCATAATGCCATGCATGCAGCCAATCAGCAGCCAGCCCTGTGATGTCACAGCCCTATGAATAAGGTGGCCATCTTGGATTCAGACATTTTCCAGCATTCTGAGTGCAGGGACAGATGTGAGAAGGCGCTAGGGATAGCAATAAGAAAAACCTCATTGTGAAAATAAAAACCTGAAAATACGATTTATAAGTGCAGGGAAAGGATAGGGAGGAATCATTTCATAGCATGTTAGTGCAGGGAGAGACGTCAGAAGGCACTAGGGACAGTGCTAGAAAAGCGATTTACAAGTGCAGGGAAAGATTACTTGGGGATCCAAATAGCCATTATACAGATCTATCATTCCAGTAATTTGTTCTTGTTATTGAGGTGCAAGTGCTATGATGAAAAGCCTTTAGTGGCCTATTTCAGTACAAAAAGAAAAATATGTACGCATTTCACTGTTGCAGTTATATGTAGTGAAAGCGTTTAGTGGCCTATTTCAGTACAGAAAGAAAAATATATACGCACTTCACTGTTGCAGTTATATGTGGTGAAAGCGTTTAGTGGCCTATTTCCGTGCAAAAAGAAATATATATATGCAGTTTACTCTTGCAGCTATTTGTGGTGAAAGCGTTTAGTGGCCTATTTAAGTACAGAAAGTAAAATATAAAACGCACTTCACTGTTGCAGTTATTTGTGGTGAAAGCATTTAGTGGCATATTTCAGTACAAAAAGAAAAATATATACGCATTTCACTGTTGCAGTTATTTGTGGTGAAAGCGTTTAGTGGCCTATTTCAGTGCAAAAAGAAATATATATATGCAGTTCACTGTTGCAGCTATTTGTGGTGAAAGCGTTTAGTAGCCTATTTCAGTACAAAAAGAAAAATATATACGCAGTTCACTGTTGCAGTTATTTGTGGTGAAAGCGTTTAGTGGCCTATTTCAGTACAAAAAGAAAAATATATATGCATTTCACTGTTGCAGTTATTTGTGGTGAAAGCGTTTAGTGGCCTATTTCAGTACAAAAAGAAAAATATATACGCAGTTCACTGTTGCAGTTATTTGTGGTGAAAGCGTTCAGTGGCCTATTTCAGTACAGAAAGAAAAATATATATGCATTTCACTGTTGCAGTTATTTGTGGTGAAAGCATTTAGTGGACTCTTTCAGTACAAAAAGAAAAATGTATTTGTAGCTTTTAGGGGTGTTAATTTGCTTTTAATTTATTTAGTTCAGCTATAAGTATGTTAGACAGAGAAATGCCAGGCCATGCACAGAGGAGTGGCAGAGGCCTAAATGTTTCTGGCGCAGGCAGAGGTCGCAACAGAGTAAGGGGGTGTGGCAGCAGGAGTCTCAGCGAGAGGCCTGAGCTCCCGGTGACATCTAGCGGTCGTGACTTGACCAGCAACCCAGCGGTTCTTGATTGGTTAACTTGGTCATCCACTCCATTCCAAGTGACATCAGACACCCCCAGCCAACAGTCGGTGGGTTCGTCAGACGCAACACTTAGTGGGCATGGCCCGGGAGCAGGTCCTGTGCCCTCATCTGTACTCAACCTGCCTCTGTCCTTTGCTGTTCCCTCAGCCACAGAAGTATTGTATGCTTTTGGCTCAGCTCCACTATATAACGAGAACTAGCTACTAGAGGACAGTCAGCAGCTACTGCCCAGCCAAGATCTGGAGGACACATCCGCCGCTTCCTCAGCTAGGCGGGCAAGTAGTGATGAGGAGAGTGGTGTGGGAGGTGGTGTTGCAAGCAGTCAGGCTCCTGACCTAGACACCGTTGAGGAGGACATCAGTGACGTGCAGACTCTACTCGATGATGATAAAGCCGATCGCACTTGGGAGCTGGGTGCAGAAGGGGCTTCATCATCATCAGGAGAAGAGGGTGGCAGCTTGCCCGTGAGGCAGCAGCTGAGCCAGCAAGGTGGTAGCATGGCTGGGAGTCACCAGGGTGGCAGCAGTGGGAGGTCGGGAGCCAAACATGCCAGTGGTAGACCACCTGCGTCGCAGCAGTGTACCTGCCCAGGAAGTAGTGGTGCAGGGGTTCACAGAGGCAGTGGTGGTAGCAGTCAGTTAGTGCGGACTGTTGGGGGGGGAAATCACCTACTCGGCGGTGTGGCAGTTTTTTGTTAAGCCGCCGGAGGAGGTGAATGTGGCCATGTGTAGAATCTATGGGCAGAAGGTGAAGCCTGGCCAGGGTGTCAATGTTGGCACTACGGCCCTGTGTAAACATATGCAGCGTCGCCATACAGTGGCCTGGGGGAACCATGGCTCCGATGTGGTGGTCCAGCCTGCCACAGCAACCGCTGCATCACCCAGTGGCACGCACCCGGTTTCAGGCAGTCAAGGCTCCACCACTTCAGCCAAAGGGAGCTGTCGGTCATTCCCATCTTCTGCTGGTCCAGATGCTCCTGCTCCTCCTACTCCTCGTCAGTCATTCCGTCAGCAATCAATGAACGAAGCGATTGCCAAGAGACAGCAGTATGCGTCACAAACATCCAACGGCGCAGAATCTGAATGTGCTCCTGTCCAAGTTGCTGGTGCTGCTGTCCCTCCCTGTCCAAGTGGTGGACTCTGCACCTTTCAGAGAACAGATGGCTTGTGCTGAGCCGAGGTGGAGAGTCCCAAGCCATCATTTCTTTGTCAAAAAGGCAGTACCAGACCTGCCACAATGCCCCTCCAGCATACCACATGCGCAGGGCACGGCAGTGTCACGCTGTTCTGCACCTCGTTTGCCTTGCCGAACGGAGTCACACAGGGGAGGAACTGCCCTGAGTGATACATCAATAAATCGAATCCTGGCTTTCTCCGCGACAACTGAAAATCGGAACCATGGTGACCGACAACGGGAAGAATATGGTGTCGGCACTGCGTCAAGGAAGGCTGAGCCATGCGCCCTTCATGGCACACGTGTTCAATCTGGTTGTCAAGCGGTTCCTGAGGTACCTTTTGCTTAAGCCCTTTGAGGATGCCACATTATTTGTCAGTCACCAGAAGTACGGGATGAACGACGTCATCCACTGAGAGGGAGGACAGACTTAAATACTATGTAGTTAGTTGGCTGCTGCCTATCTGCGCTATCGTCCATCCTCTCGCAGGTCTGACTGGGGGGGGGAGGGGAGGGGTTTCCTTTGTGCTCACGTTCCCCTGCCATGGCTGCTGGGGAGAGGTGGGGTGGCAAGAGCAGCACCAGCTCCATCAGCAGCAGCCTGAGTCTACAGTCGCTGATGAGCAGCTTTCTTCACCCGCATAGTGAAGAAGCCACTCACCAGCAGCAGCAGGTAGACCTGGAGCAGGACCTGAACCAGCAGGTGGTGGCATACTTAGACAGCACCCTGCCAAACCAAGTTGAAGATCCGTTGGACTACTGGGCAGCCAAACTAGATTTGTGGCTGAAACTGGCTGGGTTTGCCCTGGAAAAGCTGTCCTACCCAGTCAGTAGTGTGGCATCAGAGCGGGTGTTTAGTGCGGCGGGGGCCATAGTTACCCCAAGAAGAACTCACCTGTCCAAATGTGGAGGGACTGACCTTTGTCAAGATGAATCAGGCCAGGATTTCTACCCACCAATGCTTGATGCATCTGATTAGATCATCCATTCCGCCTCACCCAAACCTTGACAAAAGAGACCAGTTTCTTCTGGCTACCTGCCTCAACTACTACTCTGATGCTGCCAACCACCTGATGCCAGACATCTGATGTTAAGTGGTCCTTCCTTTACCCACCTTCGTCAGCGGGTACTGGTATTGCCACCCACCTCCCCACTCTGTCACCGGTTCACTTTGTGGTCTCCTGATGCTGCTACTGCCATCTCCACACTATATAACTTTGCCACTCTGTGGTCTCCTCCTGATGCTGCTGCTGCCGCCACCTGCAGACTCTGTCATTGTGCCACTCAGTGGCCTTCTCCTGGTACTGCTACTGCTTCTGCCGCCACCTCCAGACTCTGTCATTGTACCACTCGGTGACCTTCTCCTGATGCTGCTGCTGCTGCTACCTCCAGACTGTCACTGTGCCGTTCTGTGGCCTCCTGATGCTGCCACCACCTCCACACTGTCATTGTGCCACTCTGTGGCCTCCTCCTGATGCTGCCGCCACCTCCAGACTCTGTGATTGGGCCACTCTGTGGTCTCCTCATGCTGCTTCCACCTCACCACTATGTCATAGGGCCACTCTGTGGACTTCTCATGCTGTTCCCACCCTCCCCACTTCATGACTGGGCCTTTCAGCCTGGCTGACATCATCATTTATTAGACGCACAACGGATCCTGTCTGTGTAGCAGCTGTAAGGCATGTATGGTCCCATCAGAATTGGCTTATGATTTGGTAGCCAAAAGCAGGAGAGGGTACAAAACACAGAAGACATGCAAATATTCCATTCATGTGTCCTCTCTGTTTTAGATCCACTCCTGTTTTATTTGGCATAAGCAATACTGATGGATTATTGAGAAAATGCTGACCAAGTGAAGGCGGATGCTCCACAGACAGGATCCGTTTTTTGTGGGTTATTGTTCTGACGGATTAGAGGAAGGGCAAAATAATCAGTGACATCAACACAAACTTACTGCTGACACCCTCTCCTCTCTGTCGGGGGGGGCAGCTCTACTTGTATAAGCGTTTAATAGAACAGGTTCTGTAGACATCTATGTGGAATCAGCTGACGAGGGTATAAAAAGAGTGCGCTTCTTCTTGACGCTAACATCGACCTGTAAGGCCGGGTTCATACTTGAGTTATTTGGTCAGTTTTGGCCCGTGACTGCCCAAATAAGTGAAGTGTGCAGTCATTCTAAGAGTGACGCCTGTCATCTGCATGTCATACTGACTCACAGTATTGTTTCTCTACCACAGCAGACTCACTATGCGTGTTACTGCAAAACAGTGTTCTACACCACTATAAAGGCTCTCTGCCGCCCGGAAATAGCCATTTTTTAACGAGATCTGCTGCGAATAAATTCTGATTGAAGCAAATTTTTCCGGAAAATTCGTTGAACCAGTCGAATCTAATTTTTTTTAAACTCGCTCATCTCTATAAATGAGCATAATCTAATCATATGCATATTTTGAAGCTAAAATCAGATATTTTTAGAAATTTAAAATGACAAAAAAATGAATCTATCTCTTCTATGCTGTAAGACCTAACCTCTCTGAAGGTGGCCACAGACATTAACTACCTGTCAGCCAACCATCAATTGGGTGACAGCTATTAGCTCCTATTCCCTAAATAATATGCTCATTCAGCTCAGCAGGGGAGATGAGAGAATGTCAGACACCCAAAGCAGGTGTTCTGAGTGTAGCTTTCATGTTTTCATCTGCACTGGGAAAATTACTAATGAATTGAGCTTAGCCGAGTTTTGATACAAGAGACATTTTTATTACTGCTAAAATTAAAAGGACAGATTAAAGGGATTTTCTCCTCATGTCATAATCCAAGTGAAGTACAGACAGTTCTAGAACCTGTAGATGTCCAAAACAAATAAACACTAGAATACCGTGTTTTTCAACCTATAAGATTCACCTGCCCATAAAACTGACCTAGTTTTTAGATGAGGACATTTAAAAAAATATATATCTTTCATCAGACCCTCAATCAACGTTAATCAGACCTCAGCTCAGACCCCAAAGTTAATCAGACCCCCAAACAGACCTCAGATCAGACCCCCAGTGTTAATCAGACCTCAGATTAGACCCCAGCTTAGAGCTGCAATCAGACAAGGGTACATTCACACTAGAGTTCCGTCCTCAGGGCTCAAAACCGGTAAAAAACTAATCAGTTATATCTTAATGCATTCTGAATGGAGAGAAATTCGTTCTCAGGATATCTTCAGTTCAGTCACTGAACCGCGTTTTGGCCGGAGATAATACCGCAGCATGCGGTATTATCTCCGTCAAAAATTCTGGAAGACATGCCAGAATGCCGGATGCGGCATTAATTTCCATTAAAATGCGCAGCAGCAGTTCCGATCGGGGCCCCAGTGTAAGCTGTGGCTCTGATCGGTTACCATGGCAGGCAGGATGCTACTGAAGTCCTGGCTACCATGGTAAGTACTCCGCAGCAGTGTACTTACCTGTGCTGCGGCCTCCGGGTGCTCCTTCATGATGTCACAGGTCCGGGCGATGCATTAATCTATGCACCGCGGGGACCTGTGACGTCATGAAGGAGCGCCCGGCGGCCGCAGCGCAGCTAAGTACACTGCTGCGGAGTACCATGGCAGCCAGGACTTCAGTAGCGTCCTGGCTGCCATGGTAAGCTGAAAGTATTTGAAGACTAATCAGCATCCTGATCAGTCTTCAAATGCTTTCAGGCGACTTGCGTTCTGACGGATCCAGATCCGAAGTGTGAAAGCACCCTAAGACCTCCAATATTAATCAGACCCCCAATGTTAATCAGACCTTAGATCAGACCCCTGATGTTAATCAGATCAGACAAACTAAAAAAATTAACCTCTCCTGTTACAGACGCCACCGCTTCTGAGATCCAACACTCTTCCTGCTTACTATGACCTGAAATCGCACGTGAGGTCACAAAGCACGCCGACATCCTCCTGCTGTATGCAGGTCAGAAGAAGACCAAGAGGTGAGTACAAAGGCCACACAGGGAGCGCTGCATTCACTGCTCCCTAGTCCATACTGGAAGCGCTTATTAGTATTTGCCTTATAAGATGCACTGACATTTTGCCCTCACTTTTGTGGGAAAAGTGCGTCTTATATAGGGAGAAAAATATAGTATATCATAGACCGGGGTTTTTCACTGGCTTCATCATATATTAGGTGCATACTCTGGCAGTCTATGCTCCGAAACAAAAATCTCTGGCAGACTTGAGACCCTCTACTGTCTCATGTACTGTCTTCATTTACCACAGAAAGCTGGCGTAAATGAAGCTAAAGGTGTCAGGCCTGCTGGCCTCGCCCTCACTCTAATGTCCCCATGCCCATTTTCCAGAAAGTTAGCAAGGGCTGCATAGAAATAGCACTTGTGACAAAACTTTGTCACTGGTGTTTAAAAAGTCGCAAACACAGGGTTCATGACTTTTTTATGACAAAAAAAAAAAAACAGCATCTGGATCTGAATTTGTATGTAATTAAAAATTTAGTATAGCCAGCGAGCTATTCAATAAAATGTATCTGTATAGCGCCACCTGCTGTTTGTTCTTTTCCTTATTTTTGTCCGTCTTACTGAGCTGGTTAAACGTGCTCAGGTTAAATCATCAACTGCCACCAGCTATATGTACTGCTAGAAGCTGTGGCAGTTACAGGGAGAGAGCAGCAGCAAAAAGGACACACCCCTGAGCTGCCAGGCTGAAGATATTCTATCAGAGCAATTGGAGAAGTGAATGTGCAGATCTCTGGATCCATGTGAGGTACAGGGCTGGTTCTAGCTTTGTTAGAAAGGTACTGTCATGCATGATGAACGGCATATCTCCTTTAACTGATCATATTGAAGAATTTTAACTAATGATGCGTCCATGCCCATTAAGAAGCCATCTTTAAACTCCCTGCTTGCAATTTCCAATGTCCAGAAAGTATTTAAGAAACAATTTGGAACAGATGAAACATAACAGCATAAGTTCCATAATATGCCAATAAAGAGTTCAAAGTACTAATGAATAAATTATGAAAGTTGTAATAAATATTAATAAAATTCATATGCACTGATACTTTCTTTCTTTTCACGGTTTCCAGAAAATAGCTCTGAAGATTTAATTGAATAAAAAAATCATTTCCCTGATATTTACGCTGCATCATATGAAAATGAGGTGCACATGTTCCTTCACTTCGTGGCTTGGTGGAGAATCCCATCCTTTGGCCATTAGGTCGGCTACATAAAGCAGCCCTTGGATATGTCCAGTGGCACCATTAGCTGTGTCACCAGGTTATTTGTCGCTGCCTGGGCCCATTAATCCAGCAACAATTAGGTGGCGGTGCTATGCTGTTTGTGCCTTGGGCTTAGTGCTGGGAACCCTAATCAGGAGTGTAAACTCTGCTATATTTCAATTTGGAGAAGCACTCTTCCGCTAAGAGGCCCCTGGCACTGCGATAAATAAAACGCCTATTTACTCTACTGCCACACTTAGACACCTAATGCACTTACTACCAGCCCCCTCATCATAGCCTGCGGTGTAATCCGCCTATAAATCACTCCATTCTCATCCCAGAGATTAGTCAGGCCATTCTTCTAAAGCCCCACAATGAACACTGTTTCCCTTTCTTGTTAGTAAAAAGCTGAATGACTTTTATTAGGTTAAAGAGCGGCTCGCAGATGGTAAATCGCAGGGAGAGAAATGAGGTGTAGCAATACGTTTACTGGTATACACACTGCAGCAAAATGATGCCAAGTGCTGGTTACTCACCAGTTATAGACATAAACAACAGGAGACAACAAAGATGTGAGAGGAAGAGAGAAAACGAAGGACGGAAACTGATAATCTAAGGAAGATGGAAATATGAGAGAGAGAACAAACAAGAGAATTAGAAAGGGAAAAAGTCAGAAAGAAAAAGAAAGAAATAAAGCATAAGAGAAAGAAAACAAGAAATAAAAAAGAGAAGAATAAATAAAGCTGATAATCAAAGGGAGAGAGAAAGGTGAGAGAAAAACTGAGAGAAAAAGAGATAGAAAGAGAGAACGAAAAAGCTGATCTGAGGAAGATAGAACGATGAGAGAGAGAAAGAGATATAATGAATCAGTGAGAAAGATGAAAGATGGAAAAAGAAAGAAAGACTAAGGAAGATAGGATCTCATGAAGATTGAAAGACGAGTAAGAGAGAAGAGAACAAGAGAGTGAGAGAAAGAGAAAAAAATCTGAAAGAAAGAAAAAGTGAGAAAAAGAAAGACAAAAATAAAGAGTGAGAAAGACGAAAAGAAAGAGAGAAAGAAAACTGATAATCTAAGGAAGATAGAAAGATAAGTGAGTAAGAGGATAGATAGAAAGAAATCTAAGGAAGATAGGATCTAATGAAGATTGAAAGATGAGTAAGAGAGACAAAGAACAAGAGAGTGAGAGAAAGAGAAAAAAAAGCAGACAGAAAGAAAAAGTGAGAATAAGAAAGATAAAAATAAAGAACGAGAGAGAAGGAAAGCAAAAAAGAATGAGAGAAAGAAAGAAAACTGATAATCTAAGGAAGACAGAAAGATGAGAGAGAAAGAGGATAGATAGATAGAAAGCAAGCAAGCAAGAAAGAAAGAAATTTAAGGAAGAAAGAAATCTAAGGAAGATGGAAAGACGAGTAAGGGCCCATATGATCGTATCCGTTTTTGCGCTCCACAAACACTGAAACTGACCGCGTGCGCTCCGCATTTTATGGAACGGCCAGCCCTGTGATAGAAATGCCTATTTTTGTCTGCAATTGCGGACAAGAATAGGACAAGTTCTATCTTTTTTGCGGTGCCGCGGAACTGAAGTACGTATGCGGCCCCATTGAAATGAATGGGTCTTCATCCGTTCTGCAAAATGCGGACACAAATATACGGTCGTGTGAATGGGTCCTAAAAGAGGGAGAAAGAAGAGGAGAGAGAGAGAAAAAGAAGGAAAGAAAAAGAAAGAAAGAAAAACTAATAATCTTAGGAAGACAGAAAGATGAGAGAGGAAGGAAGGAATTAAGGAATTAAGGAAGGACACATTGAATGGATTCCATTGACATTAGTCGGTGGGTTTCATCACATAGATTATAGGAATTTACTTGGTAAATCTGTACTGAACGCAGATCACATCAATGATGTAAGATTAAAGAAAAACCTTCTTAAAAGCAACATAGAAGACCCAGACAGCGGCGACGTCTTCTATCAGCCCAACAATATAGAAGGCCCAGGCAGCGGCGAAGTCCTCTATCAGCCCAACAATATAGAAGACCCAGACAGCGGCGACGTCCTCTATCAGCCCAACAATATAGAAGACCCAGACAGCGGCAACGTCCTCTATCAGCCCAACAATATAGAAGACCCAGACAGCGGCGACGTCCTCTATCAGCCCAACAATATAGAAGACCCAGACAGCGGCGACGTCCTCTATCAGCCCAACAATATAGAAGACCCAGACAGCGGCAACGTCCTCTATCAGCCCAACAATATAGAAGGCCCAGACAGCGGCGACGTCCTCTATCAGCCCAACAATATAGAAGGCCCAGGCAGCGGTGACGTCCTCTATCAGCCCAACAATATAGAAGGCCCAGGCAGCGGTGACGTCCTCTATCAGCCCAACAATATAGAAGGCCCAGGCAGCGGCAACGTCCTCTATCAGCCCAACAATTTAGAAGGCCCAGGTAGCAGGACGTCCTCTATCAGCCCAACAATATAGAAGGCCCAGGCAGCGGGACGTCCTCTGTCAGCCCAATAAATCACTGATAACATATCTTTACAGTAATTATAAAGGTAAATCTTTCTCACTGTCCTCTGTATCCAGACAACCTTCAGCTTTCTATATTGTTACACACAGCATCCCGGCCCTGTCTGGGGTGCCTTCAATTTACCAGAACAGTTTTCTTTGCATAATAAAAGAGTCAGATACTATTAGTACTAATATGTCATATGTCGGCAGTCAATATCTAGCCAGGTGTGGTATAAATGTATGGTGCCCGGTCTGGTAATTGGAGAGTGTTTGTACATCTGGGGTTCCTACAAGTCCCATCATTTGGGAAAAGTGTGTTACAGAGCTAGCAGCACCACTAGAGACGTGCTATCCTCTTCTCAGTTCCCAGCAGTCATAGACAGAAGTGGAAGCTGCAACAAAATAACATCAAACGTGTTCCCCTGCCAGAAAAGTGGATCTACTAATCCGATTGTAGAAAATGGCTGGGGAAATAGGACAATCATGTAATCCTTGCTTCCTGGAGCTGCACACAAAGATCCCTATTCTTTAAACGGAGTGGATTAGGCTGAAGTGTCCCGCATAATCTCTGTTTAAACTGCTCCATATGACAACTGATTAGAGACCTCAGCAATTAAAAGGCAGCTCACTGGGGATTAGAGATGCACAAGCAGTGGCCCCTGGGGATGAAATGTGTCAACAAAGCACACAATTAACCCTGGAGAGACCCCCAACACATTGCAGCACTGCCCCATCTCACAGCCCTGCTGATGCCTACAGCTAATAGCCTAATTTAGATACAATACACACATAGTAGTAATAACAACAAGAAAGCCTGAAAAGTAGAATAGTACTAGCTGAAACTACCAATCTCTACAAATCACTAAGAAAGTCTTACATAACGAGGATGTTTTTATATTACAGACATTTTAAAGAATATATTACGTCACTGCTATAATTGTATTTATTTACTATAAAATTATGATAAGATATCCTCACTTTACCTATAGAAGCGGTGAGCACAAAAAATGTTAAATATGCGAAGATCCGAAGACGATTTGTTCCTAAACTTTGTTTTAATGCCATACAGAAACTTGTCTCAGTACAGCATTAAAATGTATGTGCAAGACAAAATTTGTTGAGCAACATCTCAGGAAATAATTTCGGGCTTCGATTCTTCAACTTAAAAATTTTTAAATCCGAAATCTAATGTTGGCAGGTCTCCGTACAGCATTAAAACAAAGTTTAGGAACAAATCGATTTCGGATCTTGGATCCAAAGCTTAATTCGCTCACCCCTAGAAGCGATGCGTTCATTGGCAGGAGGAAATGATTGCATATTTAACATTTTTTGTGCCCTCTGTGAGTGTCCTTTAGGCGTAGACTGGCCATTACAGTATCCGAGGGTTTACAAATAACCTATTAGATTTTGTTGATGTCCTGCAGATAAAATGTTTGCAATGGAATTGAAATTCAATGTGTATATCTTTTGTAAAAATGAAAGATGGGTCTTCAGAATCACTGGTAAACCCAAGGAACCTCTGGTGTTTAACTTGTTTTTCGCTGCAAATGCTTACTTTCCTAATGCTAATGTGGCATGCAAAAGTTTGGGCATCCCTGGTTACTGTTACTGTGAACAATTAAATAAGTTGAAGATGAAATGATCTCCAAAAGGCATACAGTTGAAGATGAAATACAATTTTCAACATTTTAAGCAATATGTATTATTTTAGTTTTGTACAATTTTAGAGTGGGAAAACAGTAAAGGAGTACCTTGCAAAAGCATGGGAACCATTTGAGTGCTCATATAACTTTGACCAAGGTCTCAGACCTTAAATAGCCTGTTAAGGCTTGTACGCAATCATAGTTAGGAAAGGCCAGGGGATGCAAATTTCCAAGCTTTATAAATACCCAGACTCCTCTAACCTTGTCCCAGCAGCCATAGGTTTTTATAATGTGAGAGTGAATCTGGATCGCACATCCTCAAAACTATGCTTTTGATATAACAACTGCTTCTCAGCAAAATTAAACATGGCTTCTCAGCCCAATTTATAATAAATATACCCTATGCTATGCAATAATGAGGCATTGGTATACACTTTGATCAAAGAGCATAGGCCCACTTACCACAACAAGGTTGCCTCTTCAAGTAGGGACCTACTCTAACTTTGGCGCAGCACTGCACGGCGACCACCGGCACCCCCAGCACCGCACCAGCAGACGGCGGGACCCAGTAGCCACACAGCGCCCCCACTGTTTAGCAAAGCCACCCTGGCTCTGGGCCCCACCACCACAGCACCAAGGCAGCAATGGCAGCCGTGCTGTGCTGACCCATGTCAACCATATGGTATTCTACTGTGCAGATATGGATCAACAACCTGATATAAAAAAAGAATGTAAGCAAAATATTAAATACATGTATATTTGAAAACTGTATAATTTCATATCATACAAACAAATTAAAAACAATAAAAACAAAAATACCCTCAATGAAATGAATTTGTATATGCAGTGTTAATGAAGCCTACTGGAAAGCTTTATGACCAACTCTTTGACTACTGAAATGGCAGCAATGTTGTAGAAACTGCTGGACATAACAGCAAAGTAAAAGGCTTAATGGTGGTATTACACTGCCCGATCTTGGGCAGGGCGAGCACCAATGGATGAGAACAAATCCATAGGCTCTCATTTGCACTTGCCTGATTACACAGGCCTATGCAAACTGATTGCAGGAGGAATGATTCATTCCTCCGTCATTCTGTTCTAATATCGGCAGTACATCCCTGATTACACAGGAAGGTGTGCTGCCGAGAATCGAGCAAATATCATCCTGATGAAAGACGAGCATCAACTGATGAACACGCGTTTAGTCGTTCATCAGCTGATCGACCACCATACAGTACCTCTGTATGTCTTCAGTTGCATACAGAGGAGATACAGAAGTTTGTCCATTGGATTTCATATAAAAAGAACAGCAGATGATGCATGGTGTGCTACACTGGATGCCACATAGAAAACCTACACAAAACTTAGTCACCAAAGCTCGAATAAATAAATATAGCTTTATTGAAACACAATAAAAAAAAAAAAGAAAAATATTTTTTGCGATATGTAGCATCCATCGAGACACTACTTCCATAAGAGAATATCTTCTTAATACCGTGCTGTGCACTATACAGCAGCACATATAGTACCGTTCTGCCATGTACAGAAGGCCCTATTCAAATACATTTATTAACTGTAGACTTTTTCCTATTGTGTATGGTTACAGCAAAAACCCCTGGACCCCTCAGCTATCACCATCTGCAGGAGATCCGGATAAACATCTGTCTTGTAAGAGATACATAGTCGACTTATCTGGTTCTTTTAGGCACTAACAATAGATCTTATGTTACATGTGAGGTTTAGTGTATGCACAGTGTAATGCAGTCTTCTGGCGAGTAATTGGGGTTAAAGATACGGCTATGGCTAGTACTGGCAGACCCTAGGCACCAGCAGCTCCTTCTAGATTCTTAGATAGGTCTCAGGTGGAATTAGTAGGATTAAACAGCGAGAAAATGAGGCTATGGGACCAAATCTGACTCCCTTTTGAACCAAACAGCACAGTCCGTGCTGAGGAAATGAGATGCACATTTAAATCTTTCCCATTCACCGCCTGTGCCCACCAATATGTACCTGCCCACTTAGCCCAAGGGTTAATTAATTGAAGCTTCAGTGCACTATTGCAAGAGCATTATTGCATTTGATACTCTACATCTGTGATTTAAAACTCTTTCATTCCCTTGTCAGTGAGGGAGGGTTTTAACTAGGAAATTAGCATTCAGATAAGTGCATGGTCTATTTGCTTTTGAAAAGAAGGGGATATTAAGGATGCTGGTGCACAAACCAGTCTGGAAAAGATCACTTACTCATTCTCCCAAAGGAGGGACAGCATGAGCCCCAGGAGTGACGGCAGGTCATTCCATTTGGGTGCTATCTGTAATAGTGACATCTTGAAAACAATACTCTATGGGAAACTCTTTATGTGTGAGTACAATGGGCGAAGAATAAGAACGACTTCAACTCGGTAATGTTACTTAGTAATTATATAGGAAATCAAGTCAAAATCCTATGAGTTTAGTCTTAAGTATTATTATATACTATACTATCTTATTTGGGCTATAATGACCAAGTAATAATTAATGTGTTCTACTGTAGAGAGCTCCAGGGTAATGAGTTGTACAGGCTGTTACAGATCAGCAAGTGTGAACCCACTGTGCCAACTCACTGGTTTGGCTTTGGGCTAAACCCTAAGAACATTATTCCAGTGCTCCCCTGGTATTCACTCTTTAACCTCTGTACAGGGATCTGGACTTCTCTGCAGGGAAGAAACTGGGCCGCTACCTCCTGGGATAGTTCTGGTGTAGTTGGCATCTAACCTACAGGGTTCATGACTCTTCTGCAAGCACTGGGAACTCAGGATACACAAAATACATAAAAATGCAGGAAAACCGCAGGTATAGTCTGAACAGTCACTAAGACTTGAATGCAGGTTTTTGAGATCCATACAGCACATTGAAAGCATAGGTGGCGGGGGACACAGAATAAACAGGTGGGCAGGTTGATAGTGAAGATACAGAAAAGGCAGGATGGATGGATATTTGTCAGGAACATGGATAAGGCAGACGGACAGGGTTAACTAAAACAGACAGAACTGAAACTCAGGCAGTGCAGGTACAAGCTGGATCACAGATGGGAACAAATGCAGTAAATTGCTATAGTACAGGATTATGAGAACATCTTTGTCACCAGGGAACCTAAAGCTCAGGCACCCTCTAGCTGGAGATGGTGTCTTAAATACAGTATGCTCCTTACGCCCCTTCTTCTTCAGGTCAGCTCTAAGCAGACACTTCTGTGGGTATCATGCCCCTTAGGGAGAGTAGGGCAGCATCAGTCATAGCTGACCTAACGCAGAACAGTTTTAGCCACATTCAATTTGATGGATGCTGTACCGTGGTGAACGGAGTCCCCAGAAGTCTGTATTACAGACCCTTAGGCACTAGGTCAGCCGACACATTGTGCTTCTCCCCTAAAAGTGATGCTTTGGGGCTCTTTAACCCTAGGTACACACCTAAGCGTTTTACAGCGCGTTCAAACGCGCTGTAAAACGCACAACATGTGAAAAGCCATGCTTCCCTATGGGCATGGTTCACATTTGGGCGTTGTACAGCGCGTTTGAACGCGCTGTAAAACGCCCCACGCCCAAACAAGTACATGAGCTTCTTTGGGGCGTTTTAACGCGCCTATGGACAATGATGCCATAGGGGAGAATCACTGAATCGCGCGTATGACGCGCGTTTCTTAGTTACAAAAACGCGCATCCAAAAACGCGCGTAAAACGCGCGTCATACACGCGATTCAGAAACGCCTAGGTGTGTTCCCAGCCTAAAGGGAGTCTTTCACCTAATCTAAGTGTTTTAGACCGCTCAGATCAGGTTACAGACTCTTTGCCCCTCATTACTATAGTACCTTTCTTTTATTCGTCCGTGGTCCAGATGATGAAAAAGAGACTTATAAACCGTATGCAAATGAGCCACTGAAGGTGCCCAGGGGTGGCGTTACTGGTCGATGTGCCCAGAAAAACACACCTCTTTCTGCCCTCTGGCCCGCCCTCTGTCCTATTACCTCCTCCATCCGAGCGGGAGAACAACGGCGGGACGGATGTCTTTAGTTGGCCAGCGCATGCGCACTGCTCATTATGGGCAGAAAAACAGCTTTTCATATGGGGGCATGCGCCGGCCAACTAAAGACATCCGTCCCGCCGTTGTTCTGCCGCTCGGCTGGAGGAGGTAATAGGCAGTGTTTTTCTGGGCACATCACCCAGTAGCGCCGCCCCTGGGCACCTTCAGCGGCTCATTTACATACGGTTTAAAAGTCTCTTTTTCATCATCTGGACCACAGACGAATAAAAGAAAGGTACATAGTAATGAGGGGCAAAGAGTCTGTAACCTGATCTGAGTGGTCTAAAACACTCAGATTAGGTGAAAGACTCCCTTTAAGTGTAGTTAGGAATTTGTACGGTGGTTGTCAGTCAATTTTGCTCACATCCTAGCACTGCTGTACTGTACATAAGAAAGAACAAACACTGCAGATTGTCACAGCTTTGTAATATCATTTGCAACTGAAGAGTATAAAAAGGAACAATGAAAATTTCTGTTGGTGCTTTAATTCATCTATGACATAAAAAACTGAAAGTGCATATTTTCCTTGCTCTTCCCAAAGTTCATTGTTGAATCATGACCCAATGGTTCCCAATGCTGGAAACCCATCTTAGGAACCACCACCAGTGGAATACAGAACCAATTACAAGTAACCTTTACCATGGGCATGACACTGTAAAGACGTATATAACAGGGAGCTGTATAATAACCAGACATAGTGCTATGTTAGGGGAAAGGCACATTTGGCAAAAATGCTGCAGATTTTCGGCAAATTTTCAGAATTGCATGTGGAACATTTTCCACCCCCACACAGCTTGACATGTGGTGGGGATTTTAAATGCACAGAATGTGTCGTATTATATTGCAGATATTTGCCATGGATTTTACCCTTTGCAATGAAGAAAGCAAAATATGTTGCAAACCGACAGCATATCCACAATAATTTTCACAACAAAATTCAAACCAGCATATATTATACTGGAATAACAACGATCTGCTTGTTACAAGCTGCTTCATATTCACCTAGTTACTAACTTAGTTTGGGCAGTAGCTATGCAAATGCCTTGTATGTGAATCTGGGTTTAATTATCACATAGCTTTTTCTGGTTGATTAGGGTGGTTGCTGATTGCTGAGCCTTTATATATCCAGGCCTTACCCTACTCTGGTTGCCAGGTATAGCGTCTGCTACTTGAATTCCCTTTCAGATATTTTATACTTTTTTCTGTGTCCTGGGATTCGTAGTTAAGTTGTGGTATTTTGTTCTAGTCTATTGTGTTTTCTGGTCTCTGTAGTTCTATGGTTTTTCTTGCTGTGTTTGGCATTGGTTGGTTGCTGTGCTGTTGTATTATCTTATCTTATCAGTTCTGTCATCCACCGGTGAGTTTGTTTTACGCTAGCGATTATACATGCATGAACTGTATGTTGTTCTAGCGACCATCGAGTTGTTGTGCAGTTCAGCTCTACAGTAAGTCTTGGAGGAATCTGAGTACCATGAGCCACAGTTAGGATGTGGAAAAGGTGACTGCTATAGGTAAAAGTCCAGTTCTGCAGTCTTGTGAACAACCGGTATCGTTACACTGCTGTGGATTTTCCACAGTCAACTCAATATTTATTTTCGGGCCCTAAAGGTATATGTCATATAAAGTGCTTCTGTCAGATTTATTTTTCAGCAGTTGCCTAGAAAGTACAGGCAGAGTCATTCCTTTTAGATTTCTGTCTGTTCTAACAAGCAGCAGTGGTTCCACTACACATCAGAAATATGCTCTGTTTACAGTTTGCCCAGTACCCTCTACAGACATTTACAACTACATATATGTGTAAACACTGTCCAACAGAGGCGGAGCAGCAACTGACGTCAGCGTAATTTATTATATTGTTGTCATCCGCAGTCATCCGCATATACACCACTCACAAAAAGTTAGGGATATTTGGCTTTCGGGTAAAATTTATGGAAAACGTAAAGATTTCACGCTACAGTGATATTATAACAGGAAAGTAGGGCATTTAAGTAGAAGCAGCAATGGTGATTTCCTCATCTCAAACAATTTTTTGAAACAAAAGCCAACACCAGTGATGGGTATACACCCACACAAATGTCAGTGTCTCAAAAACTTGTCATGTGGCCCTGAGCATCAATTACAGCTGACAACGTCTCATACTGTACACGTGGACTTATTGTCTGCTGATTCATGGCATCCCACTCTTCTTGAAGGGCGGCCATCAGTGATCAGCCTGTTTTGGGGCTTACTGACCAAGCTTTTTTCTTCCTTTTTTCATCATTGCCTTCCAAGAGCTATAACTATTTTATTTTTCCATCTATGTATTGTTTTTTGCCTGACAAGCTGTAGTTTTTAATGGTGCACACATAACACACAACTTTATTACCTTTTTCTGGAAGGGGAAAAACAACTATGCTGTCACTTTGTTTTTACGTTATAAATTTTGCATCGTTCATTTTTCGGCATAAATAACATAATATCTTTATTCTCTGGGTCAGTATGACTACAGTGATAGCAAATACATATAGTTTTTTACGTTTTACTACTTTTGTACAATAAAACCCCTTTTTTTAAAAGAAGAAAATCTTTTCACAACACCGCATCGTCGCCGTTATGGAGCCTATAGAGTGTGACAACTTGATTTTTGCGGGACAGCCTGTAGTTTTCATTGGTATCATTTTGGGGTAAATAACACTTTTTGATCGCTTGTTATTACGTTTCTTTTTAGTGGCAACTAAGAATAAATTTATAACTCTGGCATTTTTTTTTTTGTTTTTACGTCGTTCACCGTACGGGATAATTTACATGGTATTTGTGTAGTGCGGGTAGTTACAGACACGGTGATACCAAACATGGAGCAGATTTTATTTTTGCAAAAAAAAGTCACTGCTTATATGCGGCGGGTGTCATTGTCCGCGGCATGTAAGAGGTTAAACAGTCTGGATGGGCCAGGCCAGGCTGTTAGAGCAGAAGCATGGCTCTCATGTGACAGCAGAGCCCCCGCTTAGTGCTTAGACGGGACCGCAATGAAAAGATGGTGGCCCAGCCTAAGGCTCATTAGCGACCACCATAAAACAGGGTTAAGAGGTGCAGGCTTCCTAATAAATTAGTTGCATCTGTGCTGTCCATGCACCAAAAACTAAAACCTACACCATCTAGAAGCTGAAATACATTTCAGATCTAATTTCCGCCAGTTTTCTGGTGTCAATTTTTGTAAATGTGTCAGGCAGTGATGGCCCCTCCACTTTTGCTAATCTCTACCCACTAAAAAAAAAGTGCCAAGAGAAGTGAAAAAAAATAAAAAGTAACAACATTTTTGTGCAAAATACCATTTGTGCCAAATCTTGCAAGTTTTTTTTTTTACTCATGGTTATACATTGATAGTGACCAGTGATTAGAAGAAAGCCGTTCTTTCATATGTAAGAGGCATACTGTGTGTATAGATTTATTTGTAATGATACAGGACATTTTCTATATAAGATTAGCCCTGGCTTCAGGTTATTAGGCGTTTTAATATATTTTGTATCCACCTTTTCTTTAAGAGGTTGTAATGTGGCTTTAATCCTCAGCTAATGGGCTCACATTGACATATTTAATCAGTATATAGGATACGGCACATCATTATGCCAAAGAAATAGCGATCAGCTCCCACGCCATGAACATTGGGATTTGCCATGGTCACTGCACTCTTTATCTATGCAATAAGAATAACAAAGGGCCAGAGATTGGGCCAGACTTTGGCAAGAAGGAGGGGGTAAGCATTTAATCATGTAAACATGACTTCAGACCATTCTCCTTCATTTGCTGCTCTCAGTGATCATGCTAATTAATCCGGGGTGTTAATGTGGCTTTTCAAAACCTTCTCAAAAGTGGCGATTGCGCAGCGTTCACAATAAAAACAGAGAATACTCCTGAGAGCTCTGCACCACCGGGTGATGTCCGCTCAGGGCAGCAGTGCTGTGTACAATAAGCAGACACATGGACTCTTTATGTTGCCTATTATAAAAATATATATCATTTATAATTTTATGATATCATTTATTTTTTAAAAGTTGCCATATAAAACGAAATTGCATGAGCCAGACAGAAGCCATTGGAGTAATTCGCACTCTGACGTGTTTGTTTAATGCATTCTGGCATATACTAGTGTTTTTTCTCCAGAAATATATCAATTTTCATCATCAGTTTCTTTCAAAAGAATATATCCATTAAAGATATGTTCACCTGCAGGTAGATTTACACCAAAAATTTCTGGGACTGTCCTCTTAACCTGAAAAGGGTTTGAAGAAATGCATACATATGCAGCGGGAACAACTCATTCACATGTATGGGATGTCCTAAGTGTTGCAGATGCTATAAAATAAGAAAAAGTTATATTCAGTGCCGTCTTTTAATGTTCTTTAATGACTTACTTAAAATTATCATCTTCACATGAAATCACCTAATAGCCTCCTTTTAAAACATAATTAGATCCCACATTCTGTTCTTTGTTTTCCTGTTACATTATGCCGCCATTAGGGGGAGCGCAGTCATGTCATTATTGATTTCAGTGCACAATTGGTAAGTAATTAGCTCCTAAGCTCCCTCTAGTGGTGACATAATGTAACAGAAAAACAAAGCACCAACCTAGAAACAAGTATTAAAGGGAATCTGTCACCAGGTAATGCACTGTTAATACCTTGTAGGGCTAGAACAGCTCAATACCTTTCACATAATGAAAAAGTGAGGTGACTATGCTGGGACCTGGAACTGTCAATCAACAAGAGGGAGGGGCCAGCAAAGGAGCAAGGGTGACTGTACATAGTGGCTTGGGTCCGCCCTCAGCACATTTAACTGCTCATTTGCATATGGATTAAAAGAACATTTTCTCCAGAATGCAGCAGATCACTAAAGAAAAGGTATCATTGCATTCAGCTGAGTTAGTCCTACAAGGCATTGTGGCTGGTTTATCAGTGAATTTCCTGATAACAGATTCCCTTTAAAGGGGTTTTCCTAGTGTTTGGTACTGATAGGCCTCATGCACACGGCCGTTGTTTTGGTCCGCGTCCGACCCGCATATTTTGCGGCTCGGGCGTGGACCCATTCACTTCAATGGAGCCGCAAAAGATGCGGACAGCACTCCGTGTGCTGTCCGCATCCATTGCTGCGTTCCGTGGCCCCGCAAAAAAAATAGAGAATGTTTTATTCTTGTCCGTTTTGCGGACAAGAATAGGCATTTCTACAGCGGGCCGTGTTCCGTTCCGCAAATTGCGGGACGGAACGCAAAGCAGCTTCCGTGTTTCGTGGATCTGTGGTTTGTGGAAAGTAAAACAAATACAGTCGTGTGCATGAGGCCATAACCTGTCTTTAGGATAGGCCATCAGTATCTGCTCAGTGGAGGTCCCACTCCCAGCACTCCCACCAATCAGCTGCCTGATGAGGCTGCTCCGCTCTGGTGAGAACCACAGCCTCCTCGTACCTTACCCTAGCCCACTAATGTCATGTTCTTTGGTCACATGGCTTAGGCGCAGCTCAGTCCCATAAAAGTGAGTAGTGCTGTGCTGAGATACCAAGGACAGCCGCTATCCAATGGATGGCACTGTGCTTGGTTAGCTATCAGGATCCTACAACACTTGTAGAACACATTGTAGAAAACCCCTCTAAGATTTTATTAGCACTAGTGATAAGTGAAGCAAGCTTCGGATGCTACATCCGAAGTCGCTTCGTTCAAAACTTTAGATTAATACTGTACAGAAATCCGTCACCGTATAGAATGTATAGGCTCCGATGAGCCGATCTACCTACTTAGATTAAATTGGAAATTGGTATACAAGGGCAGACACTTAATTTAAATTACAGACATTAGAAGTCAGTCTAAAATTCCAAGTTTGAAAGATGCCTGATTGTCCAGTTCTGGTGGATGGTGGATCATGAAATAATCAAACTCAGTTGATCAACAAGTTGGGGTTGTATTATGGTGCTCAGTACCCACCCATATAAGGAATGGCCTCATTTTACGAAAATCAACTTGACAGCAATCATGTCACATCTAGGGGTACCCAGGAGGTAGCAGGCCCTGGTACAGATTTTGCACTGGGGCTGTGGAGCTTACATATCTGGCTATAGTGAACAACCAGCCTTGATGATGGTTGGAATGAGAATCCATGTCACCTTACATGTCATATCTTTGTAAAAACAGTCATTAACATTGTTTTTTTGTTTTGTCTTTTTTAGATTTAAAATGTAGAAAGCCAGAACAAGCTGTGCCCATAGACTTTTCTCAGTTTGGGTACATCATTTAATAGCCATACCGTCAATTACATATTGTACTCATGGTGTTTTTGTTTTTTTTAAATTATAAAATACATTAGTCATTAATGAAGAACATTTCCATGGATACTGGAAATTTGGAAGAAAACTATGAATTCTTTTCTAGGAACTGATTTAGAGAATCAATTAGTGGCTTCAAGAGATCAGCGGACACAATAAAACATTATGTCCGTGAATCGCAAAGGGACCTAAAATGTCACAGCTCAGAGGTCAGCATGCTCATCCGGTATATATATATATATATTTACTGTAAAAGTAAGGAGTGCTTTAAAATACTGAAATATTGCTGAAAACAGTGATTGGCCTCCATAGGGGTGCCGGATCAGTGGTGGTTTAAATACTCGTACTGGTTAGGTTACGGTCCATTCACATGTCCGCAAAATGGATCTGGATCCATTCCGCAACGTTGCGGAACGGATCCGGACCCATTTGTTTTAAATGGGGCCGGAAAAGATGTGGACAGCACACAGTGTGCTGTCCGCATCCGCACTTCTGTTCCGCAAAAAAATAGAACATGTCCTATTCTTTTCCGCAGACACGGACAAGAAAAGGCATTTCTATTAAAGTACCGGCCATGTGCTGTCCGCAAAACACACATGGCTGGGTGTCCGTGTTTTGCGGATCCGCAATTTACGGACCCCAAAACACTTGCGTACGTGGGAATGGACCCTTAACATTTTAAATTGCTGTATGACTTTGAAAAATGTTGTGTTGGATAATCCCTTTAAGCCTAATTTAGATAGAACACCTACCTGGTGGAGAAAACAATGTAACATACTGTAAATTAGAGTTTGGCTCATAGGGAGCTACTTTTAAAAGGTGGCAGTAGCTGGGTGGCTCTCTCACTGGAAGATACACTGTAAATTATAAAATATTATATTTTGTAATTTGTCTAGTATGGTTTAATGTGTATATGTTTCAGAAGGTGATTTATATTTCCATACAACTCCAACACAACTAGCAAGACGATATAGAAGACAGCTTTATTAACCACCACAAAATTAAAACAAACCTTATGAAATATTACATCTGTCCATACATAAACTAGTGCGTACCAGTCCAAAAATAAGGACAATCCTGAAAGCCTAGACAAATCCAAAATGAGCAAGTAAGTGTATACATAATGCTACAACATAACATGCAATACAAATAGTTAAATTACAATACCCATGATGTAAAGGTCCATGTACTGTACGCACAACTGCCTAGGCCCACGTGTATGACTGGAATAACTAGCTTCCTCAAGGGTTTCTAATTGTTAAATGTGTTTTATTCAATATATGTATTCAAAATAATTATAAATTATAATAATCACCTGTATCAAGTCTTAATCTGAATGTGTTTGTGCAAGACACAGCGTCATGGTTCCCCCAGCTTTCCCAGAACTAGGCCACGCATACTCGCAACAGAGCGCCAACGTAAGTGCATTTCACCATGTGCTCCATAGACCGGAACTGACACGTCCAATCGCATCTCCCGAAATACACAGCTGGAAATGCACATCGCCATGTGTTCCAAATCCCAAGACTAAAGTGCTGAGATGGGTATACAGTTGGAACACATGGTCAGAAATTCATGATGTCCTGCGTTCTAAATGGAAAACAAGAAAAAAGGGAAAAAAAACAAAAAAATGATTGTGCTCAACAGTCAGCAATTAAACATATGTTAAAGTGCTGAAGTTCAAGGGGAAAAGTGTAAGTCAGAGTACATTGCTCAAGGTACAAGATATGCGTTCTACCATGCATTCCAAAGTACAGAATATGTGTTCCACCATGCATTACAAATATCAAAAAGAGAAATATCACATTTCATCATACACACTACAAAGATTTCAGCAATATAAACAGAGTTATAAAGTGCCCTGTGCCTATAAGAATAATAAGACAATAATAAATAAATGAAATAACAATCAATAAATATATAAATATAATTAAATACTTAATCATGATCATATGATCACATTAGATGGAAAAATTCTCCTCCATCCAGCAATCAATAATAATGTTCTACCATTGTATTGAAAAAAATATATAAACGTAATAAAAAAAACCAAACATGACTTAATACATACGCTTGTGCTAGGCCCAAAAAATATACCAAACATAACTACATTATAAAAGGGAAAACTAAATTGCTGAAATATGAGGCATGTTATTCAAAAAAATATTGGTTGAAACTATGAACATTGTGGAGAGTAAAACCCTTTTATAGCATAATAAAAATGAATGCAGAAAAGATGTTAGAGCCACGGCACTCCAATGGATAAATCTTCCAATCTTTATTGAATCCGAAAAGACAGCAGCAACGTTTCGACTTAAAAAGTCTTTATCAAGCTCACACAATACAATACAAAGTGAACCCTTATATACACAAAACACAAGGTGCTAGCCCACCCATCACACAAGGTACAAAACCCAATAATTGATGGGTGGGCTAGCACCTTGTGTTTTGTGTATATAACGGTTCACTTTGTATTGTATTGTGTGAGCTTGATAAAGACTTTTTAAGTCGAAACGTTGCTGCTGTCTTTTCGGATTTAATAAAGATTGGAAGATTTATCCATTAGAGGGCCGTGGCTCTTACATCTTTTCTGCATGCGCTAAGGTGATCTGGAGGTCGGATCTTAATGCCACTGGCACCGCCACTAACCGGGTAACTTCAAAGGCTGTGAATGAATGGTGCTCCCTATACATTTTCTTTATATAATAAAAATGAAGATATATGCAAAATAAAAAATAAGGAATAATAAACAATAATAATTCAGAGGCTATTGTGGCCAAATGACAGTGAAGGATGTAGGTGACAAATCCCAGAAAGTCCCATAATCAATATCTATGTTTATTCAAATTTGTTTCCATTTTCTTTTACTTTTCTTTTGTTTTTTTCTTTTTCTTCTTTTTTTTATTTTACTTTTCGTTCCCAAAATTCATTTTATTTTCATACAACTTGCATTAATGTAGTAATTGATAAAAGGAAAAGTCAAACCACTAGTACAAGATTAGAGTTATGGGCAAGTTGTATATTTTTGTAACAGTTGATTAAACTTAGGGATACAGTAGCTTATTCTTTTCTACTTGATGGAGTGTGTCCATATTAAGCTGAAAAAACAGAAAACAGTGTAGAGTGCAGAGCTGAAAAGGTATTAAAAAGTCAGTGCCTATCAATGATGATTACCGCTTTTTCTCTTCTCAGTGATTGCTGCTAGGCTTTTCTTTTTTGTTGTTGTAAAGCTATGATCTGTGACTACAGCTTAGCTATGTCTACAGGAAGTCTAGAGGCGTAGAGTAGCCTGAGACAAACCTCCTGATTCAGGCGCAACTCCAGATTGGTTGTTGTCTAACACAAGCTTGTCAAGAAGCCAGTGAATAAAAAGCACTGCGAAATAGCATCTTCTCCTATGTGAGTTTTAATAGAACTCATTTAACTGATTACTTTGCTTAAAGGGGTTTTCTAGGATTACTATAGTTTAAACAGATATGCTCATGCATGTAGTTGCTCACCCCATTTACATCTTCCCCATAATTTTTTTTTCAATTTGGATTCTTCTGACCTGTTTTCACCATGTAGACAAATTACTCTGATTTGTTCCCATCCTGTATGTAGCACTGCCTGTTCTTCTGGGCCTCACAGCAAATTTGTGAAAGGGCTTCCCCCCCTCCCCCAGCAATGTCTCCCTCTTCTCCTGTACAACCCCCACTCCTGTCGCTAGTCAAGATCACCCTTTCTGGAGAGGCCCAACAGCTGCTCCATCCATTTCTATAGTGTCTCTGTATATGATGTCATTTTATAACACTGTTGAGGAGGCCCTGACAATAGAATCTTTTAGTCCTCCTCCTGGGCGGGCCCCTTCTGAGTTCAGGCCCCAAAGCAGCTGCTTCCCCTATAGCTACACCCCTGATTCTGGAGTACAGTGACTTAATATCTTTGAGAACAGTACAGGACCTTCAGAGACATCAGTCACAGAGGACTGAATTCCATTCACAGGACTTGCAGCCAGGGGGCAGCACTTCTGCTTGGGTGCTATTTTGTCACTGATTTGTTTACAGAAAAATAGAGAACAAGCAAATGGGGCCAAAAGAAACTCATTATACCATGTACAGTGGACAAAATGTTCATCATCTATTCCTCTGGGAACTAAATAATAATAGTATATTTTTGTTAATCATCTTCTTGTAGTCTATGATTTTTTACTATATTAAAAAGCAAATCTAAAGAAAAAAATCCCATATTAGAGGTTATCTAATCAGAGGGACAGAATAATACTTCTATCGAGAAGCAACATTTCAACAGAATATGATGTAGAGGATTACATGAGTGTTCTCCGCTGTCAGCCAGCGAGTGAATTAGCTGTGGCACATAATCCTAAGCATAGACAGATCATGTCAGCATCGATAGCCGTTTGGTGTTCTTGACTGAAACTCAAAGGAATCACATTTGATGTTCACACATGGTGTTCTGGCAGGGCGTGTGCGGGCATGGCAGTGTGCCCAAGAAGAGTCATCATGCCAGCCAGCCTGAAGTCTCAACATCAGTGAACAAGATCACGGCACACACGAGGAGGAGCGCAGAACTTTTGTGCAAAGTCATTAGTTGTTGACACTAACGAAGCACTAATGAACTGCATTTTAATTGAAATCCAATGGGGGATGAAACATCTGCGCCAACTAGAGCTAGGACCCTAAATCCACCAGTATCATAGTATATTCCAATAAAGTCAGGGTGTGTTCTAAACAAGGGATGCCCAATCTGCGGCCCTCCAGCTGTTGCAAAACTACAACTCCCAGAATACTCAGACAGCCTACGGCAGAGCTTGATTGGAATTGTAGTTTTACAACAGCTGAAGGGCTGTAGGTTGAGTATCCCTATAAGTCTAAACAATAGACTTACTTGTCCAGCCCTCTGCCATTCATGCACCGACGCTCACACCAGTCTTTGTTTCCAGTGCTGCAGCGGTAACATCCCATGTGATCACTGCAGCCAATCCCTGGACTTATTGGTCATGTGGGGTAGTCGGACACAACATGGCTGAAGAGAGACTAGTGATGACCTCCCTGACTACCCCATGTGACTGCAGAGAACAGTGATTGGCTCTGGGGATTACATGGGGTAGTCAGGGACGTCATCGATGCAGTGAAACAATGACCAGCAAGGAGCACCAGAGCGTCAGCACTGGAGCAACAGAGGATCAGACTTGTGAGTACTCTTAGACAACCCCTTTAACATTGCATCAACTAATTGGATGAGAGATGGTCATATAACATTGAATCATGCTCTCTCGTTGCTGTCCTTCAATTCCCCCATGCAGTAAACTTGCTAAAAGGGGCTGTCCAGAATTAGAAAACCATAGCTGCCTTCTTACAGAAACAGCACCACCCCTGTCCCCAGTGCGTACTGCAGCTCAGCCCCACTGAGGTGAATCGCTGGTGTATTTGATAGAAGGCAGCCATGTTTTTCTAATCCTGCACAACCCATTCAGGGCCCCTTCACACACAAATGTTGTCTACTAATTTTTTTAGGCCATCTGTACTTTTTCCTATGGTTTTGTGGCTTTTTTTTTATGCATTTCCTTGCAAACAGTGTGTTAGCCCACTAAAGTTTTCTTCGTGGCATTTTTCCCCTATAGAGAAGGCAATGTAAAAGCAACTGAAAATAAAAACATCAGAAGCTGCAGCACTCTGCGTTTTTGAAAAAAAGCAAAAAAGTAAAAAACACCACTTAATGTACAAAAACCCCATGAGTGAACAATAAATAAATAAATAAATGCTTGCATAGACCTTCATGAACATCTAGAGCTAGTGTTTTTACTGCAAAATAAAATGCACCAAAAATTTGCAGGTGCAAAAAAGCGACTGAAAAAAGCAGAAGTGAAGAAAAACAGCAAAAGGCCATGATCACACGTGCGGTTTTTTTATGTAGTTTTTTTTTTTAACCAAATCCAGCAGGAAGGAGACGTAGAAGTCTTTCCTTTATCTTGTCCATTTTGAATCTATTTCTGGCTTCTATCGAAGAACTATATTAAACACTTCACCAAAATCATCAAAGACTTCATGTGTGATTGCAGCCTTAAAAATGATGACAAAACGAGAAGCGTATATGGTGAGATGACAACAACCCTATGAAGTATAGCTAACAGTGTGGTCTATGGAATAATCACACGAGGGAGGCACACCAGGCTCAGTCTGCAGATATCAATATAGACCGTGTGTCACAGTAATGAGGTCGTCCCACCACTATTCATGCCGTCTTCATCCAGAGTCTATCATACAGGGTGTCTATTGAAGAGGGAGTTCATTGTAAAACGGCCACCTGTCTCCTCTGCTCTCCAGCCTATTTCACACCAGATGCCATAGAATAGTTTAGTTTCAGTCACTTGGTCGCAGTCAGGTGTCGGCTACAATCTAATCCAATTCATAGACCGACTCCTGTGAGCCATTAATCAATGTATCTGATTGCCATCCATTAGAAGAAATGAGGAGTCTACCTTACATGTGCTGCTGCATTTGATCTATACCTCTTACTGGTATGTACGGTAGTAGGTATAATCACCAGGATGCACATGTAAAAACACAAAAAACTGTAATCATCCAATGATGCACCAATCACTAGTGAACCTGACAACACCAAAGAACACTATATCAAGGCTGACACCTGGGACATTGCAGCATAGGACATTAGTCACATTGCTCATCCTATTATCACACGTTACAAATATAATGCTATTTATGTAACCATCTAACATATAAAGCAGCTTTAGTTAAGTGGTAACTTATCTTCAGAATAAGGCTAGGTTCACACAACGACAATAAGTTGCGCAACAAATAGGGCACAACTACACTGCAACATTTGTTGCGCAACATTTTGTTGCACCAATGTCGCGCTACAATTTTTATAATGGTAGTCTATGGTGTTGCACTGCGACATGCAACATGCTGCGACTGCGACGCAACAGTCGCAGAAAAATCCATCTTGAATGGATTTGTTGCGACTGTTGTGTTGCAGTCACAGCATGTTGCATGTCGGAGTGCAACACCATAGACTACCATTATAAAAATTGTAGCGCGACATTGGTGCAACAAAATGTTGCGCAACAAATGTCGTTGTGTGAACCTAGCCTAAGGCTACTTTCACACTGCCGTTTTGGTTTCCATTTGTGAGATCCGTTTAGGGCTCTTAGAAGCGGTCCAAAACAGATCAGTTTTTCCCTTAAGGCATTCTGAATGGATAAGGATCCACTGAGAATACATCAGTTTGGCTCAGTTCCGCCTCCATTCTGCTTTGGAGGCGGACACCAAAACGTCTGGTGAAACTGAGCCAAACGGATCTGTCCTGACACACAATGTAAGTCAATGGGGACGGATCCGTTTTCACTGACACAATCTGGCACAATAGAAAACGGATCCGTCCCCCACTGACTTTTAATGGTGTTCAAGACGGATCCGTTTTGGCTATGTTAAAGATAGTACAAACGGATCCGTTCTAAACAGATGCACGTGGTTGTATTATCTGAACGGATGCGTTTGTGCAGATCCATGACGGATCCGCACGAAACACGAGTGTGAAAGTAGCTTTAGTCATCACTAGCTGACCGGCAGGGGTCCGGCACCCCGCAGTTCTGCTGACCAGCTGTTCGCCAATAGCTCAGGCGTCGGAAGCAGATAGCTCCATCTAATCTTTGGTGAGCTGAGCTCACCACTACAAAGTGGCAGAGCTATTGCCGAACAGATGATTGGCGGGTTGGTGGGTGTCAGACCCCCAGGGGTCAGATAGTTCTGACCTATTCTGAGGATAAAAGGTTTATAATCACTTAGGAGTTGGAGTGTACATCTCCAGTCCTCAGATAGGACCAGATTTACAACTGGTTTAAAATATACCAACCAAGCGTTAGCACCAAGAAGATGAGAGTCTAACATGCACCAAAGATGCACAAGATTTGTCACACTGGTATAAAGGCCGATGCACGAGAAATTATCGTGAATGGACTGGACTTTCCCGATAATTGCCTGATCATTGAGCCAAGGTTATAGCAGCATTTACATGCAACAATTATTCCCTTATATGAAGACGAAAGATCACCACTACAGATTTATTATTTCCAAGCAATGTTTTTTTTTCCGGCATAAAAGATGCAACCACCCAATGAACAAGTGTTAGCTAGATCGTTGGGTGATTGGCCGCACCTATATACAAGACAATTATCAGGAACTTGTATTCCTACGAATACTCGTTCATAATAATTCCCACTATCTTTCTGCCTTAAAGGGGTTATCCTATGAGTAATGCAAAAAATGAAAATCAGACATCATACAGTACAAGACAACCTCTTTGTACAAAAGCTAAAACCAGCCCTGTACCTCATATGGATCCAGAGATCTCCACATTCTTTGCTCTGCTAGATTTAAAACAAGCTGACAGCTCAAGGGGCGTGTCTTTTCTGCTGAAGCTCAGGGGCGTGTCTCAGCTCTCCCTATGACAGCTCAGGAGGCAGTTGAAGGATGAAACTGAGCATGTGCGGCCTTCTCAGTGAGCAGGTCAAAGAAATAAGAAAAAAAACTAACAGCAGGTGGCGCTATACAGATACATTTTATTGAATAACTCAGTGGCTCTGCTAAATTTACATGCAATTGCAAAAGAATTCAGATCCAAGTGCTGGTTTGAAAACTGTAGAATATTTTTCATGGGACAACCCTTTAAGCTTTTCCTGTTTAAGTTATAGACAGCATTAGTAAATCTGCCCTGTAGTGTTCCATGGATTACAGTCTTGAAGACTACATTTCAGGATAACAAATTTAAATGTTACATTTATCAGGAATGCAACTGTTGGTTCATTAAATATGTGAGTTCTTCAAATAAAACAACCTTTATCTATCATGGTGGACCACCAGTGACCTTTTTCTATAGGGTTTTCTGGTACACAAGTGTTGTTTTTTTGTGTGTCTAAGCAAACTGATGAACTTGTTTTTCTTCATTATCCTATAATTGGCCTAATTGTTTCTGAGAATAAGCCACTGAGGTTTGTAGTGCACCAGCTTTATAGTTCCTGTCTCATATCTACCTATAACAATATACCTTCAGCAACTGATACCCCGAGCTGCCAACTTCCTCTGCTCTCGGCACCAGAGGAGCATGACATAGTGACCTACTGATGTCATGCTCTTGCATGGCATGGCACCTAGCTACTAGTTCCTAAAGCAGCCTTGCTATGAAAGAAGATTGAAGGGGAAATTCTAAAAAGGTGTGTCTGGCCAGCAATCACAATCTACTATTAGGCCTTATTTACACGTCCGTAGTGTTTTTCGGATCCCCAAAACACCTTGCCACCAGCCCTATAGAGATGCCTATACTTGTCCGCAATTGCGGGCAAGAATAGGACATGCTCTATATTTTTGCGGAGCCGCCGTCCGGAAGATCGGCGGCGCGCTTCGCAAATGCGGGGAGCACAGTGTGTGCTCTCCGCATCCATCACGTCCCCATTCAAAATGAATGGGTCCGCACCCGTTCCGCAAATTTGCGGAACGGGTGCGGACGTAGATTGCGGACGTGTGAATTAGGCCTTAGGCCAAACCTGATATAAAGGATTTCCCAGAACCAAAGCAGGAACTATATACAGTTAGGTCCATATATATTTGGACAGAGGCAACATTTTTCTAATTTTTGTTCTGTACATTACCACAATGGATTTTGAACAAAACAATTCAGATGCAGTTGAAGTTCAGACTTTCAGCTTTAATTCAGTGGGTTGAACAAAATGATTGCATAAAAATCTGAAGAACTAAAGCAGAGACTAAAATCAGAGACTAAAATATGCCCCAAAGTGTAAATTTTAACCCCCCCCCTGCACCCCGCCATATTAGTGTCCCCCTGGGCGGTGCAGGGGGGGGGGGGGATTGCGGGCGGTGCTGCGGGTGGGCGGTGCGGCAGGCGGGATCGCAATTGCGATCCCCCGCCCGCCTCCTTTCAATCGATTTCCCTGGTGTCTAGTGGTTATAGCAGGGGGTCAGCACATTGCTGACCCCCTGCTATACACTGCTGACATCTGTGCTGCAGATGTCTGCAGTTTAACCCCTTCTATATATAGAAGGTGTTAACATGGAGGGAGCTCCCTCCCTCTCCCATCGGGGGGGTGCCGTACCATTGCAGCCCCCGACGTGGATAGGATAGTAGAGGGAGGGAGCTCACCTTCTTCCATCACCCGCTGCTCTCTTGTGGCAGCGGGTGATGGTTACCATGGCAGCAGGATGCTTTCAGAAGCGTCCTGCTTGCCATGGTACTGAAACTCTGAATGGGCTTTTGCTAAAGGTAAAAGCCTATTCAGACTTTGTAAAGTAAAAAAATACAGTAAGTACACTATATAGTGTACTTACTGTATTATATAGACACCAGATCCACTGGATCTACAAGAACCAAGTGGGTCTGGGTCAAGAAAATGTCAAAAAAGTGAAAAAAAAAAGTAAAAATAAGAAAAATACATATCACTGAATAAAAAAAAAATAAATAAATAAATAAAAAGTATACATATTATGTATCGCCGCGTCCGTAAAAACCTTCTCTATAAAAATATCACATTATCTAACCCCTCAGGTAAATATTGTTAAAAAAAATAAAATAAAAACAATGTAAAAAAAAAACATTTTTGTCACCTCACATCTCAAAAACTGTAATAGCAAGCGATCAAAAAGTTATATGCACCCAAAAATAGTGCCAATCAAACCGTCATCTCATCCCGCAAAAAATGATACCCCACATAGGACAATCACCTCCCCAAACAAAAAAAAAATAGGGCTCTCAGACTATGGAGACACTAAAACATGATTTGTTTTGTTTTAAAAAATGATAATATTGTGTAAAACTTAAATAAATAAATAAAAAGTATACATATTTGGTATCGGCGCGTCCGTCGCAACCTGCTCTATAAAAATAACACATGACCAAAACCCTCAGGTGAACACAACAAAAAAATAAAATAAAATACGGTGTCAAGAGCCATTTTTGTCACCTTACATCACAAAAAGTGTAATAGCAGGCGACCAAAATGTCATATGCACCCCAAGATAGTTCCAATCAAACCGCCATCTCATCCCACAAAAAATGAGCCCCTACATAAGACAGTCGCCCAAAAATAAAAAAATATATGGCTTTCAGAATGTGAAGACACTAAAAATAATATTTTTCAAAAATGCTGTATTATGTAAAACTGAAACAAAACCCCCAAAAGTAGCCATATTTGGTATTGCCGCGTCCGTAGCAACCTGCTCTATAGAAATAGCACACAATCTAACCTGTCAGTTCAACGATGTAAATAACAAAAATAAAAACGGTCCGAAAATAGCTATTTTTTTGCAAATTTTCCATTTTAATCAATTTTTCCAGTAACAAAGCAAGGGTTAACAGCCAAACAAAACTCAATATATATTGCCCCGATTCTCTAGTTTGCAGAAACACCCCATATGTGGTCGTAAACTGCTGTATGGCCAAACGGCAGGGCGTAGAAGGAAGGGAACGCCATATGGTTTTTGGAAGGCAGATTTTGCTGGACTGGTTATTTGACACCATGTCCCATTTGAAGCCCCCTGATGCACCCCTACAGTAGAAACTCCAAAAAGTGACCCCATTTTGGAAAGTACGGGATAAGGTGGCAGTTTTGTTTGTATTATTTTAGGTAAATATGATTTTTGGTTGCTCTATATTACACTTTTTTGAGGCAAGGTAACAAAAATAGAAATTCCGAAATTTCATCTCCATTTGCCAATAACTCTTGTGGAACACCTAAAGGGTTAACAAAGTTTGTAAAATCAGTTTTGAATACCTTGAGGGGTGTAGTTTCTTAGATGGAGTCACTTTTTTGGAGATTCTACTCTAGGGGTGCATCTGGGGCTTCAAATGGGACATGGTGTCAAAAATCCAGTCCAGCAAAATCTGCCTTCCAAAAACCATATGATGTTCCTTTCCTTCTGTGCCCTGCCGCTTGGCCATACAGCAGTTTACGCCCACATATGGGGTGTTTCTGAAAACTACAGAATCGGGGCAATAAAAATTGAGTTTTGTTTGGCTGTTAACCCTTGCTTTGTTACTGGAAAAATGGATTCAAACGGAAAATTTTCCAAAAATCTAAATTCTGAAATTTTATCTCCATTTGCCATTAACTCTTGTGGAAAACCTAAAGGGTTAATGACGTTTGTAAAATCAGTTTTAAATACCTTGAGGGGTGTAGTTTCTAGAATGGGGTAATTTTTCAGTGGTTTCTATTATGTAAGCCTCACAAAGTGACTTCAGACCTGAACTGGTCCCTAAAAAGTGGGTTTTTGAAAATTTCTGAAAAATTTCAAGATTTGCTTCTAAACTTCTAAGCCTTGTAACGTCCCCAAAAAATAAAATGGCATTCCCAAAATGATCGATACATGAAGTAGACATATGGGGAATGTAAATCAATAACTTTTTTTGGGTGGTATTACTATGTATTATAGAAGTAGAGAAATTGAAACTTGGAAAATTGCTAATTTTTCCAAATTTTTGGTAAATTTGATATTTTTTTATAAATAAAAATGAAATTTTTCGACTTAATTTTACCAGTGTCATGAAGTACAATATGTGACGAAAAAACAATCTCAGAATGGCCTGGATAAGAAAAAGCGTTTTAAAGTTATCACCACATAAAGTGACCTGGTCAGATTTGCAAAAAATGGCCTGGTCCTAAGGTGAAAATGAGCCCGGTCCTTAAGGGGTTAACAAGTGAAATGCTCTATTGGGTTCAGATCAGGTGACTGGCTTGGCCATTCAAGAATATTCCACTTCTTTGCTTTAATAAACTCCTGGGTTGCTTTGGCTTTATGTTTTGGGTCATTGTCCATCTGTATTATGAAACTCCGACCAATCAGTTTGGCTCCTTTTGGCTGGATTTGAGCACACAGTATGTTTCTGAAAACCCCAGAATTCATCTGTCTGCTTCTGTCCTGTGTCACATCATCAATAAACACTAGGGACCCAGTGCCACTGGCAGCCGTGCATGCCCAAGCCATCGCACTGCCTACGCCGTGTTTTACAGATGATGTGGTATGCTTTGGATTACAAGCTGTATCATGCCTTCGCCATACTTTTTTCTTTCCATCATTCTGGTAGAGGTTGATCTTGGTTTCATCTGTCCAAAAAATGTTCTTCCAGAAGTATGCTGTTTTTTTAAGATTTTTTTTAGCAAAGCCCAAGCTAGCCTTCTTATTCTTAAGGCTTATGAGTGGCCTGCACCGTGCAGTGAACCCTCTATATTTATTTTCATGCAGTCTTCTCTTTATGGTAGATTTGAATATTGATACGCCCATATCCTGGAGAGTGTTGTTCACTTGGTCGGCTGTTGTGAAGGGGTTTCTCTTCACCATGGTAATTATTCTGCCATCATCCACCACTGTTGTCTTCCGTGGGCGTCCAGGTCTTTTTGCATTGTTGAGGTCACAAGTGCTTTCTTTCTCAGGATGTACAAAACTGTAGATTTTGCCACTCCTAATAGTGTAGCAATTTCTCTGATGTTTTTTTTTTCTGTTTTCGCAGATAAAGGATGGCTTGTTTCACCTGCATGGAGAGCTCCTTTGACCGCATGTTTACTTCTGAGCAAAATCTTCAAAATGCAAGCACCACATCTCAAATCAACCCTGCCCATGAAACAGCCTTTGAGTCAATTGTCCAATTACTTTTGGTCCCTTTAAAAACAGGGTGCCACATGTAAAGGAGCTGAAACTCCTAAAACTTTCATCCAATTTGAATGTGGATACCCTCAAATGAAAGATAAAAGTCTGGACTTTATTTCCATGTCCATTATATAACTATAACTTGAATATATTTTAGTAAACAGGTAATAAAAACAAAATTTGTGTTGGTGTCCAAATATATATAGACCTAACTGTATTCAGTTTACAGCACTGCTCTTTGTGCTACTTTTGGTTGGAGTGTTCAGCAACCATCAACTTTTCCTCCCTTTGGTTTAGCTCTCCTTCAATCTGACAGTGTTCCCCATACAAAATAATAACCACTGCCATGTACAATAATGCATATCCAGAGTCCTACAACACATCAATGGCCAGGATCCATAGTGTTCCATCGAAAAAGTCTGCAACGCAAAGAAGACATCTGACTTTCTCATCATGTTGATGCATAACCTCATTAAAGTAATTTTTTTTATTCCCATTTGCTAATTTGTTTCTACGTTAATGTGCAAAACAGTTATGAAACTAATCAACAAGAAATTGCAAAAAATATAGTATAATAAGGTGGTATCAAACACAAAAAGCGAAAACAACATACATTAAAACCACATCTGTATTATATAACGCTGGCATGACAACTTAATGTGCCAATTCATCTTCCCCTGTAATCTGACATCTGTAGTCTTGCCAAGAGAAATGGTTGTAATCAGTTCCCATTCCATTTCTGAAACTGAGAACAACAATAAAAATTAGGTGTCTATATCTTTAAGACTCTTTTTTATAATAATGATGATCATTTTATAGAGTATTGATTTCCTGGGAAAACAGTCCATACACTGAAATAGTCCCATGCTACAAATGGGGCCACTATCAGGATGGTACAAGTGGTAGTGCTGTAACGTACCCAGGCAAATGGGACCAAGCAGAATCCACAAGGACCTATTATAAATAAGAGAACCCTAACTACACAAGCCACAAGTAGTTTTCTGCATTCTACAGGGATCTACCAAAATATTGTATAGGGCCCACAGTTCCATGTTCCACTGTGTGTGGGAAAGAGAATAACATAATTTGTGTGCTAGAAAAATATCATAAAGTGGATTTAGACAAACCAATAATCATCCAGATCGACCGTTCCTGAGAGCGCTCGTTCCCCATAATCTGGCCATCTAATGTGCCGCTGATCACCTGATTAAAGAGCAAAAAGCTTATTCATCGGGTGATCCTGTCACTCGTACAGGCACCACCGATCATAGTTTCTGGGCAGCAGACCGTGTGGTTTAAAAATTGATCAGCCGCCCAGAAACAATGATTCTGTAAGGGGACGAGGGATCGCTATAGCCATCTTTCGTCCTCATACTATGACAGTGATCGCTGCTTGTAAATGCAGCAGTCTCCTTCACTGAGCAAGCAGCCGACTGTCAGGAAGGAACGGTTTCTTCCCAACAATCGGCCGCTCCATCATCCTATCTAAACCCACCTTAAAGGGGTTCTCGAGTTATTAAGAAAATGGAAATACTTAAATATTACTTTATTATAAATATATTCCAAAATACCTTGGGTAATACCATGGGTAATAAAATGGCTACCGTCCTATTAGCACACACTAAATCTGTCCTAATCACACAGCAGGACAAGTTACATCAAAACACTAAGCTAAAATGCTGCCTCATCCTCCTCTCTGCTCTACTTGTCAGGGATTATGATCCTGAATACAGTTTAATATGATCTTCAGCTGAATCTCTGTGGTCATGAGGACACTTCAAGTACAGGGAGAAGGTGGGGATGTGGCTAATGAGCAGCAGCACTTGTATGCAGTCACCATTACCACAGCCCCACAATACCAGTCTGTTATGTCCATCCTCTCTGTACTTCGGAGATTCAGCTGAAGATCTTATTGCAATGCCCCAGCGTGGCATTACCACCTTTTATGCCCCTCTACTATCTCCTATGGGTGATTCTGTGTCATCATATGTATTTGCTTCCATGTCCCGCACCATGTGTATGTATATTTTCTTGCAAATGACTGTTAAAGGGTAATGTGCCTGGTTCACCAGCAGATGGCGGCACAACTGGCAGAGCTGTGTTAGCTAGAATGGAGCCCTTCTTCCATTCTAGCCCTCTCTAGAGAGGGAGGAGTTCTAGTTAGTGAAGGTCAGTCTAGAGGAGCCCCTGCTAAGGGGAAGCATCAGGCCCTCATCCTTTCTGGACGAGCCTGCAGGAGTTAGTTCAGAGTATCCCCTGCAAGGGAAAGGTGGTTTGCCAGCTAGCAGAGCATGCTACAGGCCTCAGAAGCCAGGAGGAAAGGTTCCCTGGATAAAGACAAAGATACAGATCAAGATAAAGACAGAGTTAGACTACAGAAAGTTAAGTGGCAGACTACAGCAGCAAAGGAAAAGTTCCTATTTAATCCAGCCAGCATTGCAGAGCCAGAGAGTTCAGATGTAGCAGACCCGAATGTGTTTGCCTGCCAGAAATTAATGCCAAAGCCTACTGGTAACCAAGATAAAGTTGGAAGATTGTTCCCTGATGCTAGTTTATTAATGTAAAGCTGTTATCAACTATAATTCAAGTCTGGACTCAATTTATTCTACTAATCCCTCAACTGTTCACCCTATTTGCACTTCTGCGGACGACTACGCTTGGGTCTCCAGGATATCCAGGTAGGAGCACCATTACAAGTGCACAGCCGCACCTAGAGGGAGATTATAGGCCGCCCTCACACCACTCTGGCATTCCTACACCTGAGTTCCACCATAACCTTCTACATGGGGGACTTAGTCCCTCGTTGCTGAAATGCAACTGGCGTCACAACAAAAACACCTATACCACCTTCGAAGAGACCTCTGGCGCGGAACCTGCCCGCTGCACTTATCATCTGTATTTAGGGTCATAATTGCTGACAAGCAGAGCAGAGAGGAGGATGAGGCAGCTCTTTACCTCAGTGTTTTGAAGTAACTTGTCAGGTTTTGTGTGTACTAATAGGACAGCGGGCATTTTATTTCTCCTAATGATTGCTCCCGAGTCCCTAGACAAAATGAGCCATTATAACTAATGAAAGGTATTTGGAAATATTTGTAATAAACTAATATTTAAGTATTTTCATTTTCTTAATTACTGGAGAATCCCTTTAAGTCTCTAAGTGTCTCTCAACAATGGAAAGGATAGTTTCGGGGATAGCTTTCCCCTTCGCGTCTGGTAAATGTCTCACCCCACAAAAACCTGAGCCGCGATTTAACAGTGCACTGTTACCTACAATTACCTCGAGGATATTTAAAAAAAGACGCATTGCAAAATTTGCTTCAATCCGCTGGAATCTCAGTACTGTGAGTATATCCACGTAACAAACTGATTCACCATTGAGACGCCGACGAAATAGAAGACGGGACGCTGGTCTATAGCCGGCCACAACAATTAACACAAGAAACTAAAAACCAGCTGAGAACAAAAGAAGGTAAGCCCACGAATGTGGGTCACTAGTATTGACTTTTATACGCATTTTGCGAATATCTTCAGGATTGACCTTTTATGCGAACGTTTGCGAGTATTTTCATTTTCCAAATATTGGATCTAGTGTGTTTGAAAAGTGGGTTGGCCGCATTTAGAAGTGGATGAATGTACCTGTTTGTTGCCAAGCTTACTCTCGTCCACTAGAAAAGTCCAAACTACCATCTTGTTATACCTGTGGACTTTGCGCATTCTCACTGTGGCTCAAACTATTGCTACCTGTGCTATTTAGTTATATAAGCATTTTGTCATCTACTAAAGTAGGATCCATAACTTATGCGCTATTTTTTGTCACAAAAAGTTTATTATAACAACAAAGAAGGACTCATACCAAAGAAAGACCTCAGGGCATCTGCGTAATTTGTGGACATAAATTAGCGGTTGACTCTATGTTGGTCGAATCAGGTGACCAAAGACCTTGCAAGACATTATTAGTACTCATTGTGCATATTGGGAATATTGTAATTATTGTTTTTATTCATTTTTTATGTGCATTTTTTGTATTCTATTTTAATTAGTATATGCAGCTGTAATAAATTTCGAAGTGTATCCCGTGTCGCTCCGTATGTGCTAGTGTGCCAATCTTCTACTGTTATTACCTAAATTGTTATTTCTGGGCAGCAGAACGTGCTATTTAAACACCGATCTGCTGCCCATAAACAATGCAGCTGTATTGGGACAAGTGATCACAACAGCGATGTCTCGTCCTCATACTGTGGAGGTGATCACTGCATGTAAACATAGCAGTCTCCTCCACTGAACAAGCAGCTGACTGTTGGGAAGGAACGCTTCCTTTCTAACAATCGGCTGTACATTGCAGCGTGTAAACCCACCTTCAGTAGTTATAGGGGGGGTGGTGATCAGTTCCCTGGTCCCCAGTGCCAAAATATTGAACATTTCTATCAGAGCTGTAGCTTCCTTCACCTACAGTTGTATTCAAAATTATTCAACCCCCACTGAAATTGAGTGTTTTGGCCAGTTTGACATTGATTTTGATCATTTCAGTCATCTTGTTTACAATTAAATCAAAGAGGCCCTTGTAAGTCAGACAAATATAATATAACATTTATAGTGAAATAACCACAAATGTCATTTCTGTGCTCACATCATTATCAGTTTTATTCAACCCCCAAGTGACATTCAATCTTAGTACTTAGTACAACATCCTTTTCCAGTTATAACAGCTTTTAAACGTGAAGCATAGCTTGACACAAGTGTCTTGCAGCGATCTACGGGTATCTTCGCCCATTCTTCATGGGCAAAAGCCTCCAGTTCAGTCACATTCTTAGGCTTGTGCGCTGCAACTGCTTTCTTTAAGTCCCACCAGAGGTTCTCAATCGGATTTAAGTCTGGTGACTGCGATGGTCACTTCAAAATGTTCCAGCCTTTAATCTGCAACCATGCTCTAGTGGACTTGGAGGTATGCTTGGGATCATTGTCCTGTTGAAAGGTCCAACGTCTCCCAAGCCTCAGGTTTGTGACGGACTGCATCACATTTTCATCCAATATCTCCTGGTACTGAAGAGAATTCATGGCACCTTGCACACGCTGAAGCTTCCCTGTACCTGTAGAAGCAAAACAGCCCCAAAGCATGATTGACCCCCCGCCATGCTTCACAGTAGGCAAGGTGTTTTTTTCTTCATAGGCCTTGTTCTTCCTCCTCCAAACATAGCGTTGATCCATGGGCCCAAACAATTCTAATTTTGTTTCATCAGTCCACAGAACACTATCTCAAAACTTTTGTGGTTTGTCCACATGACTTTTGGCATACTGCAGTCGACTCTTCTTATTCTTTGGAGACAGCAAAGGGTTGCGCCTGGGAGTTCTGGCATAGAGGCCTTCATTACGCAGTGTGCGCCTTATTGTCTGAGCTGAAACTTCAGTACCCGCATCTGACAAATCTTTTTTCAGTTCCTCAGCAGTCACACGGGGACTTTTCTCCACTTTGCGCTTCAGGTAGCGCACAGCAGTCGAAGTCAGCATTTTCTTTCTGCCACGACCAGGTAGCGTTTCAACAGTGCCCTTTGCCTTGAATTTGCGAATGATGCTTCCTATGGTGTCTCTTGGTATGTTTAACATCTTTGCAATCTTCTTCTAGCCATTGCCCTTCCTGTGAAGAGAAATCACCTCTTCTCTTGTCTTCCTGGACCATTCTCTTGACTTCACCATGTCTGTAAACACACCAGTAAATGTCTAGAAGGAGCTGAGTATCACAGTCATTTTACATCTGCCTAATTGGTGCTTATTATGCTTGATTGCTGCTCCTTGACATCCACAGGGGTTTTCAATACCTGATCGAAAACACTTGAATGAACCTCTGTTCTTAAGAGTGGTAGTCTTTAACCCCTTAAGGACGAAGGGCGTACATGTACGCCCTTCGTCCGCACTTTAAAGATGGCGCCCGCTCCCGCACGGAGCGGGCGCATGAGCTGCGGGTAAATGCTTGATTCATCAAGCTGACACCCGCAGCTCATGTACGCGGACATTTAACCCCTCAGATGCCGTGGTCAATCCTGACCACGGCATCTGATCGCGCAAAACCGAAAGTTTCACTTCGGTTTGCCCGGCTCCCTGATGGCCACAAGGGGGAGCCGGAGCATGCATGTAGTACCCTAGGTTTCTGTGAATGAAACCTAGGGTACTACATAGTATTCCTATGGAGCCTATGACTGTAATAGGCTCCATAGGAAATATGCGATTTTCTCATATATTCCAATGCTATTGCATTGGAATATATGAGAATAGCAATCTGATGATTGCATCTTATAGTTCCCTATGGGAACTATAAGAAAGTGGTAAAAAAAAAAAAAAAAGTTTAAAAAATAAAAATTAAATAAAAATATATAAAAATTCAAATCACCCCCTTTCCCCAAAATGAAAATAAAATAAATAAAAAATAAAAAAATTACACATAATGGGTGTCGTAATGTGCGAAAACGCCCATACTATAATAATATAAAAAAATATTCACCATACGGTAAACATTAAAACGGAAAGAAAGCGTCCAAATGGCTAATTCGCCATTTTTGGACGCTTCATTTCTAAAAAAATGAATAAAAAGTGATCAAAACATCATACGCACTCCATAATGGTATCAATTAAAAGTTCAGATTGCCCCGCAAAAATGAGCCCCACACTGCTCCGTACGCATAATTAAAAAAAAGTTATAGGGGTCAAAACATGGCGACAAAAAATAAAATAAAAAAATTCCCACTTTTAATTTTTTTTCACTATCAAAACGCAAGAAAAACTATACATATTAGGTATTGCCGGATTCGTACTGACCTGAAGAATAAAATTAACCAGTCAGTTTTATCGCAAATCGAACGTTGTAATTTAAAAACCCGTAAAACTGTGGTGAAATTGCTTTTTTTTTTCAATTTTACCCCATTTGGAATTTTTTTCCCGTTTCCCACTACATCACATGCAAAAATAAATGGTAGCGTTAAAAAGTACAACTTGTCCCGCAAAAAATAAGCCGTCATATGGCTATGTGAGCGGAAATATAAAAATGTTATGGCTTTTGGAAGGCAGGGAGCGCAAAACAAAAACGCAAAAATCCCAAAACCCCCGGTCCTTAAGGGGTTAAGGGGTTGAATAATTGTGTCAATGAAGAAATCACAAAAAAACATTTAATACTCTATTACAAAAACAATTGATGTCATTTTAGTTGCATTTGGTTCTTTAAAAAGTCCTTGTAAGATTTCATTCTGAACACAATTACAAATGTACACTAAATTCCCTAAAACCCTTTACAGCAGGCATGCTCAACCTGCGGCCCTCCAGCTGTTGCAAAACTACAACTCCCATAATTCCCTGACAGCCTGCAGCTTTTATCCTACAGAAGGGCATTGTGGGAGTTGTAGTTTTACAACAGCTGGAGGGCCGCAGGTTGAGCATCCCTGCTTTACAGCATTGGGGGTTGAATAATTTTGAACACAACTGTATGCAAAGGTTCAGTACACTGCCTGTGCCCAGGCAAAATGTTATCTTGGTACCCTCCCATGGAAATCAGCACTTGGGACACATGTCCTGGTTGCCCTTACAGTTATCCCTGATATCCATAGTACCATCAGAAAAAGCCAGAGCATATTTCAGGATTTCCAATAAAACAGAAGCTTTTAGGTCCTGAACACAACTGATTACCTTGCTCTCATAGGGCATATTCACAAAAGGCCAATTTGTGACTGAAAATCAGTTCCTTTTATCTGAATAGGGTGGTTGTTACTGGCAAGCATATGCAAGCGCCATTTAAATGCGTAGAACAGAAATTTCTGCAACAAAGTGTAAGTATGAAACTACCCTTATAATGCATGTAAAGGGAGCAATAGTGAATATGTTAAAATGATATATTAGGAATTTGCTGATTGTCCAGTGTGTGCTCTATAAAAGAACAAGAATAGGACTTTCCGACTGCTCTCCCCTCAGTAAGAAGATTCACCGCCACCAACAGAGTACGACTTCGTCAGTCAAGAAATAAAAAGCTTACAAATGATGCCAAACAGACGGGTAATTAGTTCCATTAATTTACCACCGTTTTGTGTAAAAAGAAAAAAATCACACTGGATGTCACCAACATTAAATGAGCTTTAGTACACAGTCATTTTTTCCGGTGAATAGAATTTACATTAGCAAAATGACTAATTAGCTCCCATATACAGTAATTGTAGGAGGTGACGTGCCGCAAAAAAAACAATTCACAAAATGGCCCTGTGGTTTGCCACTCACTGAAAAATATGTCATTTTCATATTCAAGAAGATATTAACCATTTATTTTACAAAACTTAATATAGAGGGTGTACAATAACAAAACTAGTGATAATAGTAATAATACTCATACAAGGGGAACAATAAATCCCCAAAAATGGTAACACAGCCGCATTAATAGGGGTTTTCAAATAAAATAACAAACATTATATTTTATATGTTGCCCTCTGCTAGGCAATGATATGGGTCCCCATAATCTGTGAAATGCCAGGACCGCTTAGGTAAGGTTTGGATTCTTCATGCAATTCAAACAGTGTTGATCTATGATGTTTATAATGAGCAGGGGCAGACTGGGAACTTAAAGTGGCCCTGGGAAGCAGCCTAAAAGTGGCCCCATGTTGCAGGCGGATCCAAATTGACAGAGGGTAGGGCAACACATGTAGGCAGGGAGAACAGAAGTAAGAGAGTCGAGAAACACCGTAGTACAACACAAATACCGCCCCAACGGAACCGAATACCACAGCACAATATACTGCTGCCCCTTATACAGTTGAATTCAGGGGGGCACCTGATAATCCTTGCATTATTTAATGCTGAGAGCATCAGATCATTTTTTTTTTCATGTCATGCCTTCCAGTCACATGAAGCCCATTCTCGGTAATTTAAGAGTTTATTGGTGATAATTTAATAGTTTATTCTGTAGGCGTGTTGGGAACTACAGAGGAAAAAGTACACTGGTTTCTCAAACTGGTATCCGACACAGTTGGTACAGCAGCTTTCATAACTGTGTCCCAATGAAGGAGATGTCGCAGTGTTGTAGTGCCTGTTTTCTGGTGCAATTGCATAGGAAAGACTGGTGTCTATCAAACATCCTATATATGTTTTTGACAGTCATATAATATATTTACTTAGTCTTCACTTGCAGCATGGCATACCACTCAGTGGTACCAGCAGAGCGCAATCAATTGGGTTCCTGACACTGTTCAGATTTTCAGACAGATGTTCTGGTTTAAGGCACAGCCTGCTGTAAAAAAAAAATAAAGTTCAGTTTTCAACCCTATTGTGTGAATGGGATTTTGTAAAATCTTACCAGGGATGACCAGAAATGCTATAGAGCTGTGATGGCTAACCTCCTCCCTCCAGCTGTGGTAAAACTACAACACCCAAGATGCACACTTGCTTGGCTGTTCTCTGAACTCCACAGAAATGAATGGAGCATGCTGGGAGTCGTAGTTTCACCACAGCTGGAGTGACAGAGGTTAGCCATCACTGCTCTAGAGTCACCAGATGTTGCAACGTATAATTCTTTCAGTGTAAAAGAGATACAGTGTGAATGAGATACTTGAAATACAATGTATAAAAACAGGAAAACTGGACTTGGTGCCCAAAGCAAACAATCGCAGTGCGGGTTCATTCTGATATTTTGAATTTAGAATGTTTTTGAGTTTAGAATTGTTTTGCTCATATTATGTGCAGCCATTATTTCTGACATATATGTATACCAATGGTGACAACTATTTTTCTTTACACCTAAACTGTAGAGAGGAAAACCCACCAAATCTAACAAGTGGTCCCACAAACTCATCTTAATTACATAGTACACACCTGGAGAAAGTTTGTAATATACTTACTGTTCCAAACTCATGAGGATCATCTGCTCTGAAACCAGATCAAATGATACTCCTCTTCTGAGATGGATTCATGAGGTTGTGCATGTATCCGTAGGTTAGGCCGGAAACTTGTTAAAGGAAGTGACATTGGCAGAAGCCAGATTTTCAGAAGAGGGGCGTCACATGACCAGGTTCCAGAGCAGATGATTTTCATGAGTTTAGGACAGTACGTATATTACAAACTTTTTTTAGGTGTGTACTGTGTAATTAATATCAGTTTTAGATTTGTATGGTTTTCCTTTTACAGTTAAGGTTCTCGAGTGTCTGATCCGTGCAACTTTGGAACAGTAAGTATATCACAAGGTTTCTTCTCCAGGCGTATAATGTGCAATTAAGGTGCGGTTGCAGGGCTTGTTGCATCCCAGAAAACCCCTTAAATGTTCATCAACACATTGCAGCCTTGACATAATATATTGTAATATTACCTCAATGGGTTGCAGTATCTGATTAAGGACAATATAGATCAATATGAGTGTGGATTGCTGTAGTTATCTAACCCGGAGTAATGCGTTACAGCAGATATCTCATGTCACTGAGTAAGCCCAGGCACTATGCCTCCTGAGAACACAAGTCATAGCAGTAGCCATAACTTTCGAACACACTAACCCAGTCAATGTCTTGTCCATGGATGACTCCCCATGTACCTAATAAAAAAAACATACAATAAATCAATGTTTTCTGTAAAATGTCAGCATGTGTTATATAAAAAAGGAGACACTTTTGAAACCATGGGTAACTAGAGTGCATGTACAGTAACAGGAGAACGTCATATAATGAAGAATAACTTTATTCTGCCCCAAACCTTCCAAAAAAAACTCTCATTATGCCTATGGCAGGGTATTCAGAATGTGTGCCTCTAAGCTCTGTCTCTCTACCAGTTCTCTTTTCCAAAAGGATAGTAGAAACCTCTGCACTTCTAGGGCTAGATATCTCGCTTCACATATGAACGTACTAAAAACAAAAATTAGCAAAATGATGCCTTGCTGTTCACCAGGAAAAGCTGCTACCTACATTTGGAAGACTCCACCTAAAAGCAGGCCAGGTACAATTGTATATACTGTGTAATCACAGTCTGTCCTCTGTCAGGCTATAGACCATGGAAGGGAAGCTGCAGAAAGGGTTTTAACAAGCTCTCGGCAGAAAAAGATGACGGCCTCATTGAGATTGTTAAGAGCCAGCTGAGTGGACCAAGACATCATTAGAATCTCTGGTCTTGGAATCATAGCATAACCATCTTCCCAATTTACTGAAGAGTAATTCCTGTAACTTATTATTTGTCGTTTTAAGTAGTGCCCTAAAGCCCAATTAAAGTGCCAGGCTCTTTTTACTTCCATTTAGCACAGCTCTGATTGCCCAAATAAGAAGATGAGTGCATTTTTACTTCTCTTTGTCTCGTACAAAAACAGAATCAATTAGACTGCTGCAGTGTTGATATTTCTCTCCCTTTGACTGTTGCACTTGAATGCCTTGTAAAAGCCCCGTTTCTCCTTGTTTACAGTCATTTTAATGGAATAAGTTGATTGTGGTGGGTTTAAGATACAAAGGAAAAGCATGGGGCCGAGCATCCAAACAAACAGGCCTTTCCTGAATAAAACCGCGTACAAAAGGTCGTCCAAGTGCAGCCTCCTCCTCGTGATGAGGCGTTTAAAAGGAAACTACATTTTATTTAAATTGGTATCTTCTCCGGTCTTCTCGTTATTTCACTGAACTGAATGCTGATAATAACATTGCCCCACCATGGCGCAACTCATCACAGGCTACCGGAGAAATACATGTCCTTATTATACGCATGACTCAATATTCTAATTCAGATTTATTTATGTCTAAAAGCTGTATGTATTTATAATATACACAATAAGGGCTCATTCACACCACCGTGGTTTGGTTCCGCATCCGAGGAGGATTTTCTGCGGCTCGGGTGTGGACCCATTCACTTCAATGAGGCCACAAAAGATGGGGACAGCACTCAGCGTGCTGTCCGCATCGGTTGCTCCATTCCGTGGCCTCATGGACAAGACAAGTCGAACAAGAGTACGGACAAGAATAGGCATTTCTATAAAGGGCCGTCCGTTCCGTTCCGCAAATTGCAGAAGGCACACGGGAGGCATCTGTGTTTTGCGGATCCGCAATATGCGGACCACAAAATACGGCACGTTCGTGTGAACAAGCCCTAATACTGTATTTTACTATTGGTGACAACAGTAAAAGCACAATCTCTACTGGAAGGCTGTTCTAGATGAATCCTCTACTTCCCCGCCAGATCTCCATTTACTACAACGAGGTCCGGCAGTGATCCAGACGATTTCCGGCATAAGTGTTGAGGCACTGAATAGGTCGATTGTAGCTTGCCATCTGCACCCTCACCTTAGTCCTGGGATTGCCATTTCATGTATAAAATATTTTGCAATGACATCAGGAAGTTGTCAGGAAATGAAGAAAAAGGCACCATGATCAGCATCGAGGCCCATAGACTGATGGTGTAGAGGAAGCACCGTGTACTATGGAAACAACTCGAAGAAAAGGCAGCACTCACCTGCTCCACTTATTATGAGCACGGCTGCAGCCAGGATACGGCTGTCTTGAAACTGAAGAAAAATGCAGGATCCGGCTCTTAATAACAAGAGATTCTTTATTTAATGCGGTATAAAATTCAATAGAACAATTGCAAGTCTGTCTACGCATTTCGGACCTTGCTATATCAGTCCTTCCTCATGACACACATTACAAACATTAGTTATTCCCTATATACCCCCATTCCACCAAGCCCTAGGGATTGCAGTATCATATGATCGGAATAATAAACTAATCAAAATTTGAACACAAACCATTCACCAATAAAAACCCCTCAAAGATATATTATTAAAAATCCTGCTGGAAGTTACATTTTCTATTGTTTTAATAATGTGTCTTTGAGGGTTTTTATTGATGAATGGTTTGTGTTTAAATTTTGATTCGTTTATTATTCAGATCATATGATATTACACTGTCTGCAGCTGTCAATCAAATGGCATGGCTTACTGATCAGTTCTTTAAATTTTAGAGTATTGTTTTTTATTCTTTTTAAAGTATTCCATACCTTTAGAAATGAAATATTATATCGTAGACGTTCTGCAATATGAGGGAAAGGGCTGATATTGTTTGTGGGCCGATGGGGTTGGAATGCCAGGGCTGCTTTTTAGCCACAGTCTGGCCTTGATCCCAAATATACCCAAAAAAATCGTTTTCCATTAAGCTGATTCCAGTATGGGATTAATATTTGTATATTTTAATAATGCAGGCTTTTTTGGATGTGAAAATGCCTATGATTTAATTAATTATGGAGGGGGGGGGCTGATTTGAACTTTAATTTTTTATTTCTTGGTATTTTTAAAAACTTTTTTTTAAGTCACCCTAGGTGACTATAACAAGCAATCCTTAGATTGGAATTTGCATGCTGTGCTGTCACCTGCAGAGCCTGTATTTGAATATACCAGTGATAGGCATCACGGCCTCAAGCAGGTTCAGACCTATCACTGCAATGTAACAGCTTTCAATGGGGGGGGGGGGGGCGGTTACCAGCACGGGAGCATGCAGCTCCCGCATTTTCACTGCTCAGATGCCGTGGTCACTCTTGATAATGGCATCTGAGGAGTTGTCTGTGATCAGTATTATCGCCGATCGCAGACATTAGCTCGGGGTCTCTGCTGTGTAAAACATGTATGGCAGATGTCCTGAATTGGTTAAGATTGGTGTATGAAATGCTAGTATTTAGTAAATGTGCCCCTATGTATTTTGCTACCCAGTGGAATTCAGTGGCATGCTAACTGGTATCTGAGGATCTAATGAGTGCCATAAGGACATTCTTCACAAGATCATCAGTTTCAGATGTTAATGTGTTGTTTACGTAAAAAAAAAAAAGGCTCTTCTATTAAGATTGTAAAAAATATCCAGTCTTCGTCACAGCAGGTGATGTTTTACTGAATGGACCAGTCGCGTACAGTGATCAGAGCATGGTCAACTGTTGTTTCCAAGGACCTCAAAATTGTGATGGCCCATCAAGAAACCTGCGTTATCCTTACCAATGCCTCAATCATGGCGTGGTCACCAACTACTTAGACATACCACTCACTGCTGTCTATTTGCCCTGTTCTCAGAACCCATTACCCTCTTGTCCTCTTGTGAAATGAATGACTGCGTCATGAATCATTACGTCTACCATGTTGGGTATAGTGACGGATACAAAAAACACAGTAATTCAGTATGCACAGGCACGTTATTTGATTTAGTTCATCTTCATTCTCCTTAAGGTGACACTGGGATGACCGATTTATTGCATAACATTTATCATGTCAGATTCTCTAACTATAAGTATTGATGTTAACGTTAAAAATGCAAAAAAAAAAATACAGAAAAAAAGACCTGCCTGCATCCGGAATTGTGTCTAATCTGAGAGGCCAGCGAGAAGTTCTCCTGGTCACATTTAAGGTTACTTTGTATGCAGTCAGAATACATTTCATGTGTATGAGGATGTGTAGAGCTGCAGCACGGCAGCTGAATGGCAGCAAGAATGGAGGCTATTTGAATACTGATGTGTCCCTCACATTCTCCTATTTCCATTAATGACATGCTCATCAACAGCAGACAATAGGGCCGGCTGCCTGCGCCTGTCACACTGTGGCGGTCCTGGCATTGCCAGCCTGTCACTCCCCGGTTGCTTTTAGAGACCAGCAAGCTAATAAGAAGCGTTCTAAGCAGACAGGTGCTTCCGCCGCTGAGGATATGCTCCATTCTCTCCCACAAACCCACCTCTTCCTCAGGTCTGTGACAGACACCATGAAATGCTGAAATTAACAGCCCCATCATCTTCTGATGCTGCCTCTGGTAACAGCAGAAAATCTTCTTGTCACCAGACAACGTAGGATGATGACCAATGTTCTCCAGGAAGGAGTCCAGTCCATGACATTTTCCAAATCCAAATGATGTGTAATACTATAAAAATGTAAAATAGAATCTTATCTAATCATTTAATTGATCATTTGTACAGGATAAATGAGATATAAGGGGCATTTACACAACTTGAAGTAACACAATTATTGCAGCCAATATATTATCTTATAATATATATAATATATACATATATATATAATATGTTTGTATGTATGTGTGTGTGTATATATGCTAAAGGAATCTGCACTGTCGCATTTACAATCACGAAATTTGGTACACAGGTACATCAGGTGTCCAGGAAGGTTTTAGACCGGGTCTCAGCTCTCTAGCACTACAGTACGTTCCCGAGATATTCCCAAAAAAACGCAAATATGGCACATCCCATGACCTACATTAGCCAATAGAAGCCTGCAAGTCTTTCTCTTCCTATCCCAACTACTATACCCACTGTCACATGTCTCTTATCAGCCAATAGAAGCTCCCAGTTCCTTATTATCCACATACACACAGTACTCTGCTCCCACCCCTGCAGCCTAAAACCGGACCTCTGGCCAGCCTAGGGGCAGGCTGCTGTGGAGGTCACAGTTAAGGGGACGGTCCGCTATGGAGGTCAGTGTTAAGGGGCAGATTGCAGTAGAGGCCACTGTTAAGGCGACGGGGTGTTGTGGAAATCACTGTTAAGGAAATGGGGTACTGTGGACAGACGGTTGCTGTGGAGGTCACTGTTAAGGGGGTGGGATGCTGTCAAGGTCACTGTTGAAGGGGCAGATGCTGTGGAGGTCTCTGTTAAGGGGACAGGGAACTGTGGAGGTCACAGTTAAGGGGACGGTCCGCTATGGAGGTCAGTGTTAACGGGCGGGGTGCTGTAGAGGTCACTGTTAAGGGGGTGAGGTGTTGTGGAGGTCACATTTTAAGGGAACAGAGCTCTGTAGAGGTCACTGTTAAGGGGGCAGGTTATTGTGGAAATCACTGTTAACGAGACGGGTACTGTGAAGATCTCTAATAAAGGGGCGGCCGCTGTGGAGGTCACTGTTAAAGGGGAGGGCGCTGTGGAGGTCACTGTTAAAGGGGTGGGGTACTGTAGATGTCACTGTTATAGTGGATACTGTCGATATCTTTTAACGACACACACACAAACATTAAATGAAATAGATGAAATATACTCGAGCAAAGCCAGATCCTTCTGCTAGTATATAATAAAATAGAGTAGGTGATATCACTTCATATCATTTTTATTGAGAATGTCCAATTTATAACACATTGGGGCTAATCCTATAGATGCCGGAAGCTTAGACAAGTTGTGTAGACCTGCACAGATTTATGCCTGGGGCTCAGGCTGGAGAATAAATGTGGTGCAGGGACAGACACTTATCTCTGACTCTATAACAACTGTAGGTTGGCTTATTTTTAAACAGATTTTACTCCAGAATTGTGACACAATTTTGTCACTAAATGTTGTATATAAGGCCACACCCCCTTTTGGAAAGCCACACCCTCTTGTTGGGCTAGGTGCAGAGGGTTTCTCAAAAACTAGATGTGCTAAACTGAGAGCAATGTAGGTGCAGTCACATTAATAAAGGTGGGCCTGTGCCATTTTAGGTCCAACATTCTGGGCTGACCCATTTCCTATTGATTTAATAAAATTTAACTCTAGTAGAAATTTGAAAGGTGACTGTATGTGCATATATATAGGTGACTGTCTATGTGTATAAATATATATATATATATATATATATACATACATACATACATACGTGACTGCATATGCATATATATATATGACTATATATGTGTGTGTGTATATATACATATATATACAGTATATATGTGATTGTAAATGTGTGTGTATATATATAGTATACAGTATATATGTGTATGTGTGACTGTATATGCATGTATAGGTAACTGTATGTATATATATATATGTGACTATATGTATTATGGAGTCCAATGTTTGACCAGTATGCAGTAACTCCCTCCAGGGGTGAAATGTTGTCATTTAACTTTGGTTATTGGGGGATTTGGTGTTCTGCATCATAAAAAAGAGCTCTGACAGCTATAAAGTTAAGTAAATAAATTAATTAGCATAGAATTTAGCTTTAAGGTGGTCCTCTGCTGTTTAAGTTCTACAAAAAAAGCTGCAACTACTTCAAATAGAGGAATCTCTGATGAAAATACAGTCTGATAAGTAGACCAGCTACATGAAATGGAAATAATTATATATTATGGTAAAAGTTTTAAAGGAGTTTTCTTCCCATCTGGAGAACTTGTCTCATGAGGACCTGCTGGCAAGCAGCTAATGGTGGTAGATCCGGCAGCTTGAATCCCCAGCATTATCTACTGCAGTGGCAGATGGAGGAGAAATATGGCATTCCATGGCATCCATGTGAGAGCAGATCTTATCAGATGTTCATGGTAAGGTTCCACGTAGTATGGTAGAAACCGTGTTTCCGCCGCAAAGCCAGGTCCAAAAAACGCCTCAAAATAGCCTCCCAATTATTTCAAGTAGCACTTGCTTTTTGTTTTCTACGTGGAAAAAAGAAGCAGCATGTCCTATCTTGGGACGGAATATGCGCTGAATCTCCCATTGAAATGAATGGGAAGCATCAAAAAACTGTTCTGGGTATCCATACGTTTTTTGTGTGTTTTCTGCGCGGATCTGCACCAAAAAACATGAGCCGAAAATGCAGTTTTGTTTTGAAAACCCATTGGTTAAAAAAACACACATCAAAAAAGTAATATAAAATGTGACAAAAAAACATGAAAAAAAGTGCTAAAAATTAAACACATGCAGATTGTAGGTGGATTTTCAAAATCCCTTGTGTGAACATACCCTTAGGCCTCATGTACACAACTCTATTTTTGATCCAAGTCTGATCCGCATTTTTTGCAGTTCGGATGGATACCCATGCATTTCTATAGAGCCACAATAAATGTCATCCGTGTGCTGTCTGCATCCGTTCCTCAAATTATAGAACATGTCCTATTCTTGTCTGTTTTGCAGACAAGAATAGGTATTTCTATAACAGGGACTGAGGAAATTGTGGGATTTGCAAGGCCGGCATCTGTATTTTGCGAATCTGCAGTTTGCAGAGTGTGCATGAGGCCTTACCAAGGGATAAATAACAGCCTAGTAATACAAGTGTCAATGGTTTTCATAGCATCTACTGCTGCCTGGATTTTACTTGATTAATTCTATAATTATAGAATGTAAAATGTCATTAAAATCGATGACCTGGGATTCTGTGTTTTAATTTTTGTTACTTCATAATGGATTTTAATATTAAGTTTATGAAAATAATGTAATAATATAATGGAAATTTGAGAGCTTAGCAGCACATCAGACTTCATTTAGATAATTATATATTTTAATGATAATAATTAATATCATATTTGAAAATATTTGTAAAGTGATCATCAGAAGCGCAGTTAATGTTCTGATGATGCATTTCAGTTTTAGATGTTTCCTAATGCTTCAAAGGGACACTTCCATCAGAAAGGAGTATTAAAAAAAAAATCTATATTTAAAGAAATGTTTTCCATAATTTTTTGTATTCGTTTTTTTTCTCATTAGCACTAGTACCATTGAAGAATAAGTAAAAAAAAAATATGTCCACCTGAATGCTGCACAAGGAAGGTTTTATCAGCAAGGTAATCTCATTAGAATAGTAAGTGGAATGACTAGCAGAATGTCAGCTCTATTGTTCTGCTGATAGGCCTTGATAAACATGCAAATATTGGAGCATTGCATTGATTCAATATTTATAGAAAAAAAATTATAGAATTTTTTTGCCGTTTTTTTTTTCATTAGTACTAGTATTACCAATAGACTCACATCGAATGCAAATTTCCTCAAGCTTCGTGGCAATGAATCACAATTTTTCTAAAACGGCTGCTGCACATGTTAGGACAATGAACAAAGAACTCTGGGAACAAGGGATCACCCACAATGCCATGCATGCAGCCAATCAGCCGCCAGCCAGCCCTGTGATGTCACAGCCCTATAAATACCCTCAGCCATATTGGATTCAGCCATTTTCCAGTGTACTTAGTGCAGGGAGAGACGTCAGCAGGTGCTAGGGACAGTGCTAGGAAAGACTTGAAAACTTTTATTTTGCTGAATAGAAGTTCAAGGAAAGAACATTAGAAGTGTAGGGAAAGTATAGGGAGGAATAATTCCACACTATAAAAGGAGAGCAGGGTTCAGTAGGGGAGGGTACAGCCTGGGTAATAGGAGCAATTCTATTACACTTTGCTACACTGACTGGGGATCCAAATTGCCATTATACAGCTCTGTAATTCCAGCAAACCATTCTTGTTATTGGGGTGCAAGTGCTGTTTGATACAGCCATTAACAGGGTGTATTACTAGAAAATATGTCTAAGTCTTATTAGTCCTTATGCAGTGCAGTTATATGTTCTAAAGCCTTTTTGGCATGTATAAGTGTGGAATAAAAGCCGTTCTGTGGTGAAGTGAGAAAATTGCAGCCCTTTTTGGAGTGTATTAGTGACAAAAAAAAAGTATTATTTGCCGTTCAGCGGTGCAGTTATATGTCCTAAAGCCTTTTTTGGCGTGTATTAGTGGGGAAAAAAAGGGCTTATTAGCCATTGTGTGGTGAAATTAGAAAATTACAGCCCTTTTTGGAGTGTATTAGTGACAAAAAAAAAGTATTATTTGCCGTTCAGCGGTGCAGTTATATGTCCTAAAGCCTTTTTTGGCGTGTATTAGTGGCAAAAGAAAAGTATTATTTGCTGTTCAGCGGTGCAGTTATATGTTCTATGTTTTTGGTGTGTATTAGTAGGGGTAAAAAGGGCTTATTAGCCGTTGTGTGGTGAAGTGAGAAAATTACTTTCGCATGTATTAGTGGCAAAAAAAAGTATAATTTACTGTTCAACGTTTCAGTCATATGGTTCTAAAGCCTTTTTTGTCGTGTATTAGTGTAAAAAAAAAGTATTATTTGCCGTTGTGTGGTGAAGTGACAAAATTACAGCCTTTTTTGGGGTGTATTAATTTCCTTTTTATTTACTTATTTGATCTAACAATATGTCAGACAGAGAAGTGACAGGCCCTGCACAGGGGAGGGGCAGAGGCCTAAATATTTCAGGCACAAGTCGCAGCAGAGTAAAGGGGTGTGGCAGCAGGGGTCACTTCCAGAGGCCTGAGCTCCCAGTGTCAGCTAGCGGTCGTGTCTTGACCAGCAACCCAGCGGTTCTTGAATGGTTGACTCGGTCATCCACTTCGTCCCAAGTGACATGAGACACCCCCAGCCAATAGTCGGTGGGTTCGTCAGACACAACCCTTAGTTGGCATGGCCCAGGAGCAGGCCCTGTGCCCTTACCTATCCTCAACCTGCCTCTGTCCTTTTCTGTTCCTTCAGCCAGAGAAGTATTATATGCTGTGGGCTCAGCTCCACTATACAGCTAGGACGAGCTACTAGAGGACAGTCAGCAGCTACTGCCCAGCCAGGATCTGGAGGAGACATCGACCTCTTCCTCCCTGTAGGCTCCTGCTCTTGGTCCTGCTTCAATGTCCGCTTCTGTCTCTTCATCCTCCACCGTGTCCTCAGCCTCCACTGCAGGGACAATTCACAGTGCTCATCCAGCATACTTCATGTGCAGGGCACGGCGGTGTCACGCTGTTCCACACCTTGTTTGCCTGGGCGAACGCAGTCACACAGGGGAGGAACTGCTCCATGTCCTTCATCAACAAATCGAATCCTGGCTTTCTCCGTGACAACTCAAAATCGGAACCATGGTGACTGACAACTTGAAAAACATGGTGTCGGCGCTGCGTCAAGGAGGGCTGAGCCATGCGACCTGCATGGCGCACATGTTCAATCTGGTTGTCAAGCGGTTCCTGAAGTCTTCCACCCATCTGCAAGACATCCTAAAAATGGCCAGGAAACTTTGCATGCACTTCAGCCACTCATACACCGCCAAGCACATCCTCCTTGAGCTGCAGCGGCAGAACAGGGTCCCCCAACATAGGCTGATATGCGACGTTTCAACCCGTTGGAATTCCAACCTCCATAAGTTGGATCGACTATACGAAGAGAGAAAGGCCATAAATGATTTCTTGATGATCCAAGCGGAGAGGAGTACTCCCCTGTGTAACTTCGATGTCAGCCAGTGGCAGCTCATGCATGACACCTGCCGTTTGCTCAGGCCCCTTTGAGGATGCCACGTTATTTGTCAGTTGCCAGGACCACGGGATGAACAACGTCATTCCACAGCTTCATATCCTGGAACAGATGCTGGTACATCTGGCTGGTCAGGGGGACTGGAGACATGGTGCCTACATCTCACGGCCACATGAGCACTGTGGGGGCTGAACTGGAGGAGGAGGAGGACATTGGAGCACAAGCAATGTGTATCGAAACGGATGGTTTTTCTTCACAGGTGACAGGAGAGGAGGAGCAGGAGCAGCCGGAGGAGCAAGAAGGAGATGAGGAAGACGAGGCAGATGACCCAGGCACATCGTGGCAGTATGCTGTGGAGATGGAGGCAGGGAGTCCCTCCGAGTCACTTGCACAAATGGCCCGCTGCATGTTCACTTGCTTGGGTAGTGATAGCCGAATTGTCACCATTCGGCAGAGGGATGAATTGTGGCTCTCCGCCTTGTTGGATCCTCGCTACCGGTCCAAAATGGGGATCTTTTTTCCATCCACTACTATAGAGACATCCTATGTAGTCAGTTGGCCGCTGCCTATCTGCTCCATCGTCCTCTCGCAGGTCTGACTGGGGTGGCCCTCTGCGCTCTCGTTCCACTGCCATGGCTGCTGTGGCGGGGTGAGGGGATAGGAGCAGTACTACCTTCATCAGCAGCAACTTGAGTCTAGTCAATGATGATCAGCTTTCCTAACCTGCCTAGTGAAGAAACTACTCACCAGCAGCAGCTAGACCTGGAGCAGAACCTGAACTAGCAGGTGGTGGCATACTTGGACAGCACCCTGCCACCCCACATTGAAGATCTGCTGAACTACTGGGCAGCCAAACTGGATTTGTGGCTGCAGCTGACTGAGTTTGCCCTGCAAAAGCTGTCCTGCCCAGCCAGTAGTGTGGCATCAGAGCAGGTGTTTAGTGCGGCGGGGGCCATAGTTACTCCAAGGAAAACTCGCCTGTCAACCCAAAATGTGGAGAGACTAACCAAGATGAATCAGGCGTGGATCATCCAGGATTTTTACCCACCAATTAGATCATCCATGCTGCCTCACCCAAACCTTGACAAGAGAGACAGTTTTCTTCTGACTACCTGCCTCAGCTACTATTCTGATGCTGCCACCTGCCTGATGCCACACATCTGATGCCAAGTGCTCCTTCTTACACCCACTAATTATTGCCACCCACCTCCCCACTCTGTGGTCTACTGATGCTGCTGCCACCTCACCACTCAGGTCTCCTCATGCTGCTGCTGCCACCTCCACACTTTGTCATTGTGCCACTCTGTGGCCTCCTCATGCTGCTGCTGCTGCCACCTCCACACTATGCCACCTTGCCACTCTGTGGTCTCCTCATGCTGCTGCTAAATCAACACTATGTCACTGGGCCACTCTGTGGCCTCCTCATGCTGCTGCCACCTCCACACTATGTCACCTTGCCACTCTATGGCCTCCTCATGCTGCTGCCACCTCCGCACTATGTCAGCTTGCTACTCTGTGGTCTCCTCATGCTGCTGCTAAATCAACACTATATCACTGGGTCACCCTATGGCCTCCTTATGCTGCTGCCACCTCCACACTATGTCACCTTGCCACTCCATAGCCTCCTTATGCTGCTGCCACCTCCAGACTATGTCACCTTGCCTGTCTGTGGCCTCCTCATGCTGCTGCTGCTGCCACCTCCACACTATGTCACCTTGCCACTCTGTGGCCTCCTCATGCTGCTGCCACCTCCACACTATGTCACCTTGCCACTCTGTGGTCTCCTCATGCTGCTGCTAAATGAACACTATGTCACTGGGTCACTCTGTGGCATCCTCATGCTGCTGCTGCCAACTCCACACTATGTCACCTTGCCACTCTGTGGCCTCCTCGTGCTGCTGCTAAATCAACACTGTCACTGGGCCACTCTGTTGCCTCGTCATGCTGCTGTTGCTGACATCTCCACACTATGTCACCTTGCCAGTCTGTGGCCTCCTCATGCTGCTGCTAAATCAACACTATGTCACTCGGCCACTCTGTGGCTTCCTCATCTTGCTGCCACCTAAATACTATGTAAATAGGCCACCATGTGGTCTCCTTATGCTTCTGCTACCTCAACACTATGTCATTGGGCCACTCTGTGGACTCCTCATGATGCTGCTAAATCAACACTACATCACTGGGCCACTCTGTGGCTTCCTCACGCTGCTGCTGATTCCACCTCCACACTATGTCACCTTGCCAGTCTGTGGCCTCCTTGTGCTGCTGCCAACTAACAACTCTGCACCCAGACGAAAGGGAATTCACATTTTATTCGCATGCCAGACATTCCTGGTCTCGAATTGATTATATCTTGACCCACTGCACGCTGCAGAGGAAAGTAGAGTCGACGGATATAGGAGACTTGGTCATCTCGGATCACGCGCCGGTTACATTGACTTTAAAAGATTCATATCCTAGGGGTTCTGACTACTTGTGGCACTTTCCATCACATCTGGCAACGAATGAGAACTGTGGCCTCCTCACGCTGCTGCTGATTCCACCTCCACACTATGTCACCTTGCCAGTCTGTGGCCTCCTTGTGCTGCTGCAAACTAACAACTCTGTCTCGGGCCACTCTGTGGTATCCCCATGCAGTTGCCACCTCCACACTCTGTTATTGTGCCATTCTGTGGCCTCCACATGCTGCTGCCACCTCCACACTTTGTCACCTTGCCACTCTGTGGTCTCCTCGTGCTGCTGCTACCACCTCCACACTTTGTCACCTTGCCACTCAGTGGTCTCCTCATGCTGCTGCTAAATCAACATTATGTCACTGGGTCACTCTGTGGCCTCCTCATGTTGCTGCTGCTGCCACCTCCACACTGTGTCACCTTGCCACTCTGTGGCCTTTTCATACTGCCATTAAATCAACACTATGTCACTGGCCCACAGACACGGACAACAAAAGGTATTTCTATTAAAGTGCCGGCCATGCGCGGTCCGCAAAATGCAGAACGCACATGGACAGTGTCCGTGTTTTGCGGATCCGCAATTTGCAGACCGCAAAACACTTGCAGACATGTGAATGTGAAGTTTGTACACAAAAAAGCTCCAACGCTCCACTTAGGGCTGCCTGGGTGAAGAAGGGGATATGTCTGGGCTCAGCTTCAAACCCAGAAAACCCCTTTAGGCTATTATTATTATATTAATATTAATTAGAAGCAATCCTACGGGCCTTCCGATCGCGCAAAGGACCTTTAAAGATCAGGGGCCATACAACTCTGGTATTTGCCGACTACGCTGCAGCTGTTGCCTGCCAGCGAAGGGACTATAGTCGCATCTGCTCGCTCTTACACAAGAGGCAAGTCCGGTTCCAGCTTCAATACCCAGCCCGTTTGAGAGTCACCCTACCTGATGGGACTGTTCGCATTTACAACGATCCTCAGGCGGCGGAAGCAGATCTACAGTACCTGGGGGATATAGACTCCGATCCTGATGCCCGGAGGAGCCGCAGTTCGCCAGCTCAGAACCACCGGTCCGACCAGCGGGAGGTCGTCGCTGATGAATTACAGACATCCCAAGGAAGAAAAGATCGGGACAGTGATCTTCTCAGGGGTGCTCGGTATTCGCCGGGTCGCAGGAGGACCCATTTCAGAAGCAGATAACTGCATACCGCGCCTCTCCTATAATGGGGAGCCTCCAATATCCTTTCTGGGGTTTACTTATGTCAGCATTACGGTTACTTTCATTGTTGGTTCATTGTTATCGTGTCTCTGATAACTGTATTATGTCATAATATATTATTTATCTGCTATGGTCTGGGGGGGTGGAGGGGGGAGTGCCTCCAGAGCATGAAGCAAGGTCACTTCACCTATACGCTTACGAGACAACATGGTGGGGAAGAACCTGTATCCCAGAAAAAAGGGAGTCAAGAAAGAAATCATACAGCCTGAAGGAGGAAAGGCTTTGGTTGTTTTAGTTACGTTTTAGAAGTTACGGGCTAGGGGGCGTTTTATTTCTACCACCAGTTATCCCAGCGTGAACTAGTAGGGATAGTATTAGGTACTCTTGACGGTTTATATACTCAGCAGTGGAGGGAGAGATAGGATGAAAGTAGTTTCGTGGAATATCAAGGGCCTTAGGTCGCCTCAGAAGCGATGGATGGTACTGCGTCATCTTAAAAGATCAAAGCCTGATATAGCGTTGTTGCAGGAGACGCATCTGGGTCAAGAAGACTTCGGGCGTATGGAAAAGCTGTGGGTGGGTCAGGTGATAGGCTCTCCCGCAGTTCACAAAAAAGCGGGAGTACTAATTCTTTTAAACAAGCAACCCAACTGTCAAGTATTGAGCCATACTTCCGACACACAAGGGAGATGGGCACATGTATCACTCCAGGTACAAGACACGCAGTTTAGCATCTATTGTATTTATGGCCCCAACTCTAATAACATTACCTTCTTTGCAGAGTTAGAGCGACTATTGCTGCAGGATCATTGCCTTAATAAGATAGTAGGGGGAGACTTTAATTACGTGGTTAGTGAGTCAGAGGATAGGAGACGGATTAGGGAGACCACCAAAGGCGCAAGCCAGCAGGATGGGGTCTTACTACCCTTAATGTCGGGAGTGGGGTTGATAGATCCTTGGCGTCTTTTGCACCCAGACGAAAGGGAATTCACATTTTATTCGCATGCCAGACATTCCTGGTCTCGAATTGATTATATCTTGACCCACTGCACGCTGCAGAGGAAAGTAGAGTCGACGGATATAGGAGACTTGGTCATCTCGGATCACGCGCCGGTGACATTGACTTTAAAAGATTCATATCCTAGGGGTTCTGACTACTTGTGGCACTTTCCATCACATTTGGCAACGAATGAGAACTTTGTTAAAAAACTGGTTGGGAGGTGGGAGGAGTACCAGGACACTAATGGGAAGCATATAGAAAACCCGGAGTTGTTCTGAAGCGCCTCTAAGGCGGTGTTACGGGGGAGAATAATGAATTATGTGTTTGGGATGAAGAAAAAGGTGACATTGCAGCTGGAGCAGGCCAGTAACAAGGTGCGTCAGATGTACCAGACCTATATACGCAATCCCTCAAAGATAAACAGGCGGGGATGGGCTGAGGCACGTCTGGAATTCGACCGTTACGTCAGAAACAAAGAATCTTTACAATTTACAGCCTTTGGGGCGACGATTCATAAATTCGGAAATAAAGTCGGGCGGTTACTGGCTAACCTGGCGAAAGGCCGGAAGTTCATCTCTGCCCTCAGAAATGCGCAACAGGAATTAGTTGCTGACCCGGCTGCAATTATCAGGATACTGGGCGATTTCTACACATCACTTTACAAGGATGAGGTTCAGGAGGGACTCACTGACACATTGTTAGATAAGTTACGTCTTCCGAAACTCACTCAGGAACAGATAGCCATTCTCAATGCTGAAATTAAAACGGATGAGTTGCAGTCAGTGATCAGAGGTTTAGGCAATTCCAAGGCTCCGGGACCGGATGGTCTTACTGGGGAATATTATAAAATCTTGCAGTCTCAGGTGACTCCGATACTGGTGAAACTGTTTAATGACATACTGAAGGGAATGGCTTGCATGGATAGGGAAAATGTATCTTATATCAAATTACTTCCCAAACCAGGAAAAGACCCCCTGGCACCAGGGTCATACAGACCTATTTCCCTCATTAATGGTCCTCGTTGATAACAAAATACTCTCTAAATTAGTGGTGGATCGTCTGGCACTTTTGCTACCAAACCTGATAGCCCCGGAACAGGCAGGTTTTGTAAAAGGGAGGTCAGCAGTAGGGAACATTAGGAGCGTCCTGATGGTTCTGGATAGAACCTACAACACCCCAAGGGAGGGGGAGACCCCAGCCATGCTTACTCTAGACGCTGAAAAGGCATTTGACAATGTTCGGTGGGCATGGCTGGGGGCGGTCCTGGATAAAATGGACATTGTTGGCCCTTTTAGAGTTTTCCTCTCACAGCTTTATAATAACCCCAAAGCGAGGGTATATACATCGGGATTTCTGTCCAAGCCCTTCCCTTTGCAGAAAGGCACTCAACAGGGGTGCCCTCTATCGCCTCTTCTCTTCAATCTGGCTCTGTAGCCCCTGGCGAGATATCTGAACCAATCCGGCCTATTCACGGGGATCAGGGTGGGGGACAGGCAAATCAAAACGGCCCTATTCGCAGATGACGTCATTCTATTCTTGGCTTGCCTGGCAGTCCACATTGAAAAGATATTTGCGGCCCTGAGAGACTTTGGCTCTTACTCTGGCTACAGGGTAAACACCTCGAAGTGTGAGTTGTTACCGTTGTAAAAAAAAATTATCCGTTTCGAGGGAAGCCCAAACCATCTGTTGCTCTGGTTAGCTCTCATATCACCTATCTGGGGATCAAAATTGGGAAACAACCTAGTTCTATCTATCAACTGAATTACCCACCCTTGATAGATAAAATTCTATCTGAATTAGCACGGTGGCAAAATTTGCCCTAGTCACTAATAATGAGGGACATGATAATGACGTGGAAGGTGCTGAGAAAACAGTTTCATTTGTCTTATCAGTTTTCTAAACATCTTCCCCTGACCAACAACCCGGGCTTTGAACCAGGGAGAAACAGTTCAACGTTTTACAGGTGGGCAGAGAAGGGAATAAAAAAATGGGGGACCTCTTCTTGGGGGGAGAAAAGCGGTGGCTGACACTACAGGAAATAGAAGATAAGTGGGAATTGAGAGGCCCGAATTTTCTTCCCTACCTGCAGATAAAAAGTTACAGCATACAACTTGTGAAGGACCTCTCCCACGAGTGGAATCAAAATGATTTTGACACTTTGATTTGTGCCAAGACAAGACCCACTATCTCCATGCTATATCATAGGTTGAGGGATAGATGGAGGTCAAAAGACCGTACGATGATCTTTTATAAATGGGGCAAAATTCTGGATATACAGGACATCTCGAAATTTGTCTATTTGGGTCTCTCGGGAATGTATTCAGCAACTGTCAATGAGAAGTGGCGGGAGACACACCTTAAAATATTGCACCAAATTGTATGGTTTTAACATCCCGGGTAATGGGGGAGCCCAGGAACGTCTTACAGCCTGTCGTAGATGTGCAACACCTGGATCTGACCTTTTTCATGGCCTATGGGATTGTCCCCGGTTGGAAGAGTTTTGGCGACACATAGGGCAAATTCTAGACAAAGTTAGCAAATTTCAGGGCCTCATCACCCCTACCTTAGCCATTTTACATGTAGACAAGAATTCAGAGGGTAAGGAGGGGGGGAAGAGAACCCAAAAGTGTCCTTTCCCAGTTGGGACACAGAGTGTTAATGGTACCTAAACTAAGTATGCTCCGCGGGTTGCTTACTCCAGAAATCCCAACAAGTGCGATGGTGATCACGCAATTAAAACATGTGCTTCATCTGGAATGGTTGGAAGCCCTAAATAAAAAGGAGACATTAAGTAAAAAGCTATTCCGCACCTGGAAAAACTTTATGCTGCAGTATGTACAGGGGACTGAATGTCAGAAGATAATGACTCCATTTAAACTGACGGCTTGGTACCTGATGGAAGACCTTAAAGGGGGGTTAGGAAAGTTGAAGGTGGGATGACTTCTATACAAAACCATTCAGAAGAGAGCTCACTACAAACATGACTCGGAAAGACAGAAACATTTCAGGCTGGGGTAGGTTCTGGGTGGAGGGTGGGGGGATTTTGACTACGGTTTTCAGTAGGGGAGGAACATTCTTTTAGTGGTGTATGTCACTGCATAGTAATTGAACACGATCTGGACTGTTCTCATGCTCGTGTTACAGGACTCTATGTTACAATGTCTCTTGTTTTTTTCATTTTTTTTTTGGATTGTTATGAAACAATATCTTTGTAAGACTTTATTGTTTCTTTAATTGATATGGTTTTAAAAAAGAATGAAAAACCAAATAAAGAGATTTAAAAAAAAACGGTAGTGTTTTTCTCCTGTATTGAGATCCTCTGTCAGAGCTCAATACCGGAAAATGTAAACGCAAGTGTGAAAGTAGCCTAACAATTATCTAGATGCTGCATATCAGAATTCCCAGTGGACGTAGAGACTGCAGTTATGGAAGTGAGTCTTGGCAATTGGAGGCTTACAGGTAAAACCGATCCAAAGGACTACCTGATGATTCCACTATAAAAAAAAATTTTTTTTTTATTATTTAAAGATTTTTATTTTTGCTGAGCCGGACGGGTCCTGTTTTTCTCGACCCTACAAATCTGTTAAAAACTGTGTCTCGGTTAAATAAAAAAAGGCTTATTTTCATCAACCTGACCAAGGATAAGAAGTTTGACAAAAATGCTTCACATGGGCAAGAATTCAGATTGGATCCAGTACAGTACACACACATTTCTAATGTCCAAGCAAAAGTGAATTGTTACCCAGCTCTCTCCCAGCTTCTAAATGGTTGCTCTGCCTAGCTATGCAGCTATATATGTTCTCCACAGACAGGACACATACCCATTTATTTTAATGTGTGTATTCAGATATCAGTTTTTTTACCTCGGTCCATGTTTTTAGCAAGGAAGCATGCTCTATTTTGTCTGTGTTCACGGATCCATCACGCTCATTATAGTCTGTGGGTCCGTGAAAACCACAGATGCCATCTGTGTTTTACAGATCATTAGGAAGAGATCCTTATTTTTCAGCTGTGCCATGTCAGTGAAAAACTGATGACACACGGACCAAACACTGATCCTTCATGGACAGCTTCACGGAGGCATCACTTACCACCTTTTTACAGATTTCGGGCTCATGCACACGAACTTATTTTCTTTCCGTGTCCTTTCTGTTTCTTTTATGAACCGTATGTGGAATTATTTATTTCAATGGGTCCGCAAAGTAAACGGAAGTTACTCGGGATGCATTCCGTAAAAAATAGAACATTTCCTATTATTATCCGCATTACAGACAAGGATAGTACTGTTCTATTAGGGGCCAGCTGCTCCATTCTGCAAAATACGGAATGCACACGGATGTCATCCATATTTTTTGTGAACTGCAAAATACATTCAGTTGTGTGCATGGGAGTGCATGCTTAAGCACGGTCACGGACATGTGAATAAGGCTTAAGAAGGAGGACTTACCATACAGGGACTTGGAAAAGGCACATGACTTCCTCGGGGGGAGGGGGGCTGTATTGGCAGCCATATTGGTTTTCATCTGTCTTTTACATAAACTAAGAAATGGAAAAATATTGGGGCAGATACATTAACATGGTGCATTTTCTGCCAAAATATTGTGCCTGCGCCATTATTAGTTTGTGCTGAATTTATGGTTAGGTTTGTGATGTGTCTAAATCTGAAGGGAAAATGCGACAAAACGTGCCCCAAAAATCCCTATTTGTAACACAATGTGCCATAGGGCCTCATACTGTCAGAATATTACATGACTTTTTATACCACCTGGCAGAGCTGGTACAGGTTTATCTAAAAACAAGCACCAAAAATTCTCTCACACTGCGCCAAAACAAGGCGCAAAATAGACAGACAAAAATCTGGGGCAAAAGTTGGCTAAAAAAAAAACTTGTGTCTAGCATGTCATAAATTAAGAAAAATTGTGAATACACTTCATATTTGGTGCAGCAAGCGTGTGCCACAGATTCTGGTGCAAATTAAGACACCTTCCAGGCACAGTGACCTTGATTTATCTGCCCCAATATTTCTATCAGAAAATTTAAATTTCACAATTTAGTGGTAATTGTGTATCTTTTACTTTAGGCGCATTCTCAGTATAAACATTCAAACCGTTTTTGTACCACAAAGAAATAAAGTGCCCAGTGACAAGAATCAGTCAGTGACTTGTAGCGCCAATATAATTTACTGTAGGTAATCTGTTATTCCCTATATAATTTATAAGATATTATCCAGAATAAGCACATTCATATTAATCTGCTCCTGCGAGAACAGACGCCATCAATATATTCTCCGGGAGGGATGATAACATTAAATGTGGGAGCTGCATCTGGTAAAGCTGTTTACATAAAGTTTTCTAAAATATAGTATGGTAAGCTGAAGTAATGGAGGACGCCAGCTCTGCCAAGCTGTGGATTTAATGGTATAATGGCCAGAGAAATCTTCTACAAGCCCGAGAGCTACTGACTAAACTTACAACATAAAACCCCCCTCCTGTCATATTTTATAGTAACAGTAAAACATTTTATTGAATTTATGAGCTACATAATAGCCATGGAGAATGTAACTTGAATTAGGACCAACTCTCAAGTATAATGTCAACTATAAACCCTTCTATTGCCCTGTTCCTTTAGCTTTTACACTCACTTTTTTATTTCACCAAGGGACTGCATTACCATCAAATTCTTCATCATGCTGCCAGCCAATGAGTTCACCACGCGCATAAATTCCTGCGCTTTCCTCGAGTGCAAATCTCCCACAAAGCGGAGGCAATTAACCCCTTCAGGGCTGACGAACTGTCCTGATGATACAGATGAAGACTCCTCGGGTTTAGCTAATGAGTTATAAGCAAAGGAAATAAGATTTCCATTTAGAAAAAAGACATAAATCATAAATATATTGACTAATTAAGTGTACAAGAAGTAAAGCAAATTCAAGGGGTCATCTTGGGTTTTGATATCGATGAGCAATCCTCAGGATAGGTCATTAAAAGTAATGAGCAAAGTTTTTAAAAATTCGATTCGGCCACTTCGTCAAACTTCGACAAGAAATTCCATTCGTTACAAAATTTTTTTTTTTACGAATTGCATTGCACTGTATGGTGTGGGCGGAATGACGGGGAACGGCAATCACGCCCGCCTCCCTCCGTCATTTAACCCCTCAGATGCCGTATTCAACTCTGATCGCGGCATCTGAGAGTCACATTCTGATTATCAGGGGGTTATTCAGGGGTTAAAAAAAATACATATTTGCCTCATCCATTTGATCGCGGAGCAGTCGTTGCGGCCATCTTGATTTAAGAAAACGGGATCTGGTGCGCAGATGTGATGATGTCATCACACTAGGTGGGTGCGCAGATGACATTACCGATGGCGGCTTCTCCGCCATCAAGTGGATGAGGTATGTTTCAGGAAAAATTGATTTGTTACCATGAAGCGCCAAGAAATTCAGATTCGTGGCAAATCGAATTTTTCCTGAAATTCCTGGCCACGGTGGTCCTGTGAGAGCTGCGGCCTCTTCCTAGACCAGTGACGTGATATTCATTGATCAATTGCCTAGGTGCAGATCAGTCCCAATCAAGTGAATAAGCTTAAATTGGTATACCAAGCACATCCACTGTACAATGTATGGAGCTGTGCTTGGTCAGCTGTGAGAAGGTCGCAGCACTCACGAGACCATCAATATAAAAATCACAAAAAACCCATTTACTAGTTTTGCACACAAAAAAAATCTGAATAATAAAGTCATAGTTCGTATTTGAACTGCACATATTTGTTTACAACTGGAATTCCTAGAGTAATTACTAAAGCTACAGTCACACAGTGTGGCCTTGCTGTGGTTGGGATTTGGCTGAGTATCGTGCACTCATACAGGCCACATTAGGCTAGCCAAGGGGTTAAGCACACAAATGCACGGGTACCAGCTGAGTGCACGCCGTTTGCGGATGCAGACCCATTCATTTGAAAGGGTCCCCGATCTGCAAGATACATTCTGCATTGCCAAAAAAATAGAACATGTTCTATTATTTTGCAGTGCGGAGGCACGGACCGAAATCCCATGGAAGTGGTTCATAGTGCTTCTGATCCGTGCCTCTGCTTCTTTCCGTATCTTGCGGATTGCGGACCCGTTCAAGTCTGCATCTCTGATATGGAGTGCAAATGGCCAGTGCCCGTATATTGTGGACTCGCTGTTAGCGGTCTGCAGTACCGGCACCAAGGCCATACGGCTGTGTGCATGAGCTGATTTTCAGTCCAGAAATTTGCCAGACCTGAAGGCATCCTTAGGCCTCTTGCACACGACCGTATGTATTTAGCAAAAAACGGATCCGAAAAAAATATGGATGCCATCCATATGCATCCCGTATTTTGCATAACGGAAGAGCTGGTCCCTAATAAAACGGTACTATCCTTGTCCATTCAGGGCCGGTGCAAGGATTTTTGCCGCCCTAGGCAAAAGAAAAGTTTGCCGCCCCCCCCATGTGACATCACAATTACCCATTCATATGATCTGCCATATTAAAGGGGTTCTGCAGTTTATTTAAACTGATCGGCAGGGGTCCCCCGCCAATCAGCTGTTTCAGAAGGCAGCGGCGCTGGCAGTAGCGCCTCAGCCTTCTCGCAGTGACGTCACGACTAGTTTCATTGGCCTGGGCGGGGCTAAGCTTCATTTAAGTGAACAGAGCTTAACTCCGCTAAGGCCAGTGATACTAGTCGTGACGTCACTGCGCCTGCATTAAACAGCAAGAAGGCCGAGGCGCTACTGCATACATAGGATAGATCATCAGTTTAAATAAACTGCAGAACCCCTTTAACTAATGCCAGTTCTCTCCCCCCCTTGTCATTCTCTCCCCCCCCCTTGTCATTCTTCACCCCGCTCCTTTGTCATTCTTCCTCCCCCCCTTGTCATTATTCATCCCCCCTCCTTTGTCATTCTTCCTCCCCCCCTTGTCATTCTTCCCCCCCCCTTGTCATTCTTCCTCCCCCCCCTTGTCATTCTTCCCCCCCCCCTTGTCATTCTTCCTTCCCCCCTCTTGTCATTCTCTCCCCCCCCTTTGTCATTCTTCTTCCCCCACTCTTGTCATTCTCCCCTCTCCCCAGTGTAGCGTGGCCGAGCTCTTTATGGTCCAGGGGTACAGGAGCTTTAGTTTCCTGTACCCTGACGGACTGACAGGAAGTGCACACTGTGTGCGCACTTCATGTCAGTCGGGCCGGGTACAGGAGACACATGCTCCTGTACCCGCGGCCATAAAGAGCTCGGCCGTGCTACAATGGACTGACTCAAACACAACAATAGCTGACCTCAGGGAGACCAGCTACAAAAAACACCGCGGAGCCTCACTTAAGAGTCTCAACACAGCAATCCGAAGTGCAAAGTTCCCTGGGAAACAGGAATATGCAAAACAAATGTGGAGCCCCAGTTATGGGTCTACAACACAATGAAAGCCAGATATCCCTCAAAGGAAGGAAAACCAAGCAAAGGGGTGTCTCCATTACAGAGATCACCAAATCCACCATATTAAGTGGCCCCTATGTCAAGATCCCACTTTTTTACAAGCTTTAAGGATGTGACAGGGAAAACCTAAGCTAGGTATCCATCCACAGACAGCTGTTTCAGGGTGTTGCCCCTCATCAGTGTGGAGTAGGATTCTGGCTAACCGGGAGCAATGCCTCGGAGATTACTCAAACACAACAATAGCTGACCTCAGGGAGACCAGCTACAAAAAACACCGCGGAGCCTCACTTAAGAGTCTCAACACAGCAATCCGAAGTGCAAAGTTCCCTGGGAAACAGGAATATGCAAAACAAATGTGGAGCCCCAGTTAGCTCCTCTCCTCTTGCTGAGCCCGGGCGGTGCGCCCTCATGGACGCGCCAGCCCGGGCAGTGCTGCAGCCGTCTGAGGCTCAATTCAGAGCGCTCGGGCGGCTGCAGCATGAGGCAGGGCCGGCGCTCCTAGCAGCGCCCCTTGCCAAGGGGCGCTCTACGCGGCGGCCTAGTCCGCTTATAGGACGCGCCGGCCCTGTGTCCATTATGCGGACAATAATAGGACAAGTTCTATCTTTTCAAGGAACGGATATACGGAAACGGAATGCACACGGAGTACCTTCCGTTTTTTTGCGGACCCATTAAAATGAATGGTTCAGCATACGGTCCACAAAAAACGAACGGACACAGAAAGAAAATACGTTCGTGTGCAAGAGGCCTTAGGGTGATGTCTCACAAAGCTTTTTTGTGGCAGTTTTGGGAATGAGAAATATAAATTAAGGATTCATACTTCTCCTTCCTGTTTGATTTACTTCTGGCTTTGGCTAAAAAACTGCCACAAAAAGCAGTGTGTGACACCGGCCATAAAGGAGCTCTACAGGTACGTTGCTAAAGACAGGCAGTTGGTAGAGCGCATGTCGGTCCACCGCTCCATTCACGTCTATGGGACTGACTGTATTGTATAAGCTTAGATTTACCTACAGCAGATTACTGTACAATGGCAGCTAAATGTTATGCAAAAGGAAGTTCTGTGCAGGCTTTGAATCTCCAGGGAATGCGGGAAGATATGACCTCAGTAGCAGCCAGAATTAGTGTAGTGAATGTAGTTCTTCTGGAGACTGGACTGTAATACAATGTGATATGTGATACAAGGTACTTAAAAAGATACACAATTTTTTATTTAGATTAAAAATAAATTGTAATAACTGAGCAATGGCTTTAATATACTTTTAAAGTCATCTCTATGACATAACTTTCAAGGGGTTATCCAAGAGTAAGGCCAGACACGGTGGTGATGATACTAACCTGGTCCCCTCTGCTGGGTTCGGTGTCTAATGCTCTTAGACCGGCTCTTCCTTTCCCTGCTGCGCTGAGATCAACATCCGTTGACAGGGGGACATGTGACTGCTACAGCCAATCAGGGACGCAGCGGTGACCTGCTCCCCTTGCATCGACAACTGGTCAGTCAAGGTCTGTCTGACTCTAGGCCCAATTTACACGTCCGTGGTGTGTTGTGGATCCGCAAATTGCAGATCCGCAACACACCCGGCCGGCACCCCCCATAGAAATGCGTATTCTTGTCCGCAAGCTGCGGACAAGAATAGGACATGTTCTATCTTTTGTGGAGCCACGGACCGGAAGTTCGGAGCCGAAACTCGGAAGTTCGGGGTCGCGCTCCGCAAATGCGGAAGCGGAGAGCACATAGTGTGCTCTCCGCTTCACGTCCGGCCCCATTGAGAATTAATGGGTCCGCACCCGTTCCGCAGAATTGCGGAATGGATGCGGACCCATTTGCAGACGTGTAAATGGGGCCTTAAAGTCACAGGTGTAATTAAAATAATACAAAGTAAAAGTTCAACATGTGATCTTTTATACTAGGCTAGGGTGGTTGAGCAGTGAGCAGGAAGAGACTGCGCACATTCTCCTCATACAGCTTATTGGCGGGGGTGCCAGTGTGTAGGACCCCCGCCCATATGATATTGATGAGCTATCCTGAGGATAGGTCATCAGTATAGGAGAGCCCGGAGGATTTGCCATCAATGACATCAATAATGCTCTGTTAAGATCTCTGCTGTGATGGCCTTGTGCAATAGGGGAAAACGCTAGTGGGCAAGTATTCGAAATAAATGCCCCAAAAATTCAAACAAAAAAAACTTGCAGGTGACAAAAATGCCTGCATGCAGTTATTCTGCTGTTTTTACAGTCCGAAGAAAATCTCTGTGTAGGGACCCAAATAGCAAGAATAGCACTGGTTGCTGCAATATTTTTTATTTTTTTTCAAAAGTGATGAAAAAGACACTGCCAACACATTGTACTAAACATGTTTTTATTGTACAAACACAGAAATGCACAGCACTCTGCAACAAGAGCTCTGCCCAAGATGGAAGCAATAAGAGGACATTAGTGATATCGTATGCAAACAGTGGAGACATTGGTTTACATTTTGATCAAAAGGTAGTAAGCCCACTCACCCCGACACGGTTGTCTCCTAGAGTGGGTACTAACGCTAATTCTGACCTACTATGGGCCATGACAGCCACATTAAATCCTCCTAACGCTAAATATTACCTGTTATGGGCCACGACAGCCACACAAAATCCAGGGAGTGTGGGCCCAGCATGCATGCTGGGATAAACCGTACTCATTGACCCCTTCTGGTGCTGTAACAGCCTCCATTAGATCCAGGGATGCAGGTACCAACATGCATGCCGAGCCAACTGTGCACTCCTCCTGGAGCCAGATGGCTACTAGCAGGCAATGTGAGTACACATTCAGCTTTATACTCACTCTGATTAAAAAACAGCATCTAGGGCAGAAACACTAGTCAGGTGTGCACGACTGAGAAGGAGGTCGCCACACCTCCAACATATACTAAGTAAAAACAAAAAGGGGGGGTTTCAGTCAGCACTCCCTGTATGCAGGTGCACGTAGCTATGGCAACTATACATTGTACTAAACATGTTTTTATTGTAAAAAGTTTTTTTTTGTGTATTATATGTTCTCTTTAAATTAAAAAAAAATGCTGCAGTTCAGAGGCTACACAAAAATAATCAAACTTGCAGTGCATCTATTATCTGCATCTATTATTTGCATGGTGTGTTTTATCTGCCGTAGGACGGACCTGGATTTTTTCCCCCCAATGTGACAAAGCCTCAGCTTATGGGCCCACATTGTACTTTTCCATCCAGAAAAAGTCTCTGCAGAATCTCCATCAGAAATCCGAGACGGACCCCCTAATTTCTGTTGTGGGTCCGCATGAAGATTTAGCACCATGGGGGGGTAGGCACCCATCATGGATTCCACGCAGAAACCACAGCAAGAAATTACACATCCATTTTTTCTTTCCTGCTACACAAAATACATGCAGATTTCAGCACGGAATCCTACTTTAAGATCATAGTCCCTGCTGGATTTTTTTTTTCCGTCCTCAAGGGCTAATATAACAGGATGGGTGAAACAAAGCCATAAGCCGACTCTGTCTGAAATCCATGTCATCTCATCTAAAAAGAAGAAACAGACCATTTCCACGTCTGGCCTGACAGCAACGCCTGAACTGGCAAGAGTGCAATTCCATTTGATTTATAGAATAACTGTGTGACAAATGATGACAAAAATAAACTTTTACTGCTCTGAGCTTCTCTTTTATTTATGAAATTTGGCCATGTAGTGAAATCTTTTATCTGCAAGTTGTAAGACGGAGTGGAAATGAGCATTTATGATGAGGTAATAGTAAACCGGCGGTAGAGGGCGAGTCAGTTGGAAATGGATTGAAGGAGGATAAGCACCGCACCATGATAAATGTGAACATTGCTTTGCTGACAGATGATCTAACAGGTGTTCATAACAACTATATAAGAGGATTTATTTATGACCAGCCACAGCCGCAGCGGTGTAAATCAAACAGAGCAGCTGCACTCCACTGAAACAAACTCCCTGATGGAAGCGCCGAGCAAGAACCCACACAACACAATTCATTCTGGAATCTCAATCATCAAATAACAAGTTTCACTTAATTACGCTCTTGCATACAAACCACAATTACCTTTAATTAAAAAACTCTGTAGGTTCTATAACTTTTTGTTGTCATATGAAGCCTTTTCAGGACAGATTATACTGTGCACGTGTGTTAGGCAACTGAGGCAGCCATGTTGTCTCATGAACCACCGTCCAGGAACTCAAAGAGTATAGGCCATCCATGATGTTGCTCATTCCTATTAAAATGATAAGATGAATACTGGTGCGGCCAAGTAATGATTATCAGATGGTCCACCTTGAGAATTTGTGCAAGGATAGGCATAACTCTGTGTTAAATGTTGGATTAATGTCAGTGGTTTGGCTGACAGTGTCTTTGAACACAAGACAGAGGATGCCCACCTCAAAGAGGAGGAAGCAAACTTCACAAGGACGATTCAGGGAGGACAATAGCCAGAAATGGATAACTCCAAGGAGCAAAGACCAACACGTGAATGGATATTCAATTTCCAGTATTTTATTGCAGCCTTTAAACAATGCATTTTGGGGCACTGGACGTCCCTTCTTCAGGTTATAGAACATCATGTATTGTTACACAGGTTTACAATTTTTAATTTTTTTTTATATATGGTGTATTACGTGAACATACTATTGCTTTGTAACCTGACAAAAAAGCATCCCATGTGGCCCATTGCTTTAAGACTGAAATAAACTACTTGGAATCTAATATCCATTCATGTGTAGGTCTGCCCGTGCACCTCAGAGTTGTCCTTTTCTGGATTTTTCCCTCACACTAGCTACCCGAATGGTCCTTGCGTCTTTCCCTATGAGTTGGGCATCCTCTTGTGTCTTGTGCTCACAGACACCAATGCCGTTCAAACCACTCACTCTGGTCCAACATTTACAATAGAGTTGTGCCTATTCTTGCACAAATTGTCAAGGTGAGGCCACAGTAACTTTGGGACATCAGCCATATGTTTTGAACATATTCACCCTACAGTGCGCTGTTTTGATCTTTTGGTATGACAATAAGTGCAAATAATCCAACCAGAAAAAAATAATTGATAATCATCATAAAATACTGTGGTCAGGTGAACCACACTGGTCAGACGCCATCCAAATGTTGGTAAGGTAGTTCTCATGGTTGTGATGATATACTACAAAGGGCCTTTCACTGGATAGCTAGCATAGCAATATTATCAGCTCATTTTGTGTCTATTTTCATGTTATGCTGGGTTCAAGAGACAAATGAACAGTAAATTGAGGTAAACGTTTAATTTTGGCATAGACTTTGACTTATAGTGAGGCCCTGGTTTTACCATGCTCGATTGTGAGATCCCAGTAGAAAATGGTTGACAAGCCCTGGCTTAGACAGAAGAAATTTTTTTTCAATTCCATACTAGCTATAGGAATTTATTTTTTTAATTTTTCCTCTTTCTAATACGTCAGTGATCTGTAAATAGGGACATAGAGGTAACTCGTAGATCATCTGTTCCTTGAACCCCAAAAGGAAAATGTATCTGCAAAACAAAAATGTAATTGGTTGGGTAACAATGGGCTTCATTACTGTCACCCCAACTGAGTGTAAACATCACTAAAAGGGTGCATTGTCATGGGCAGGTAGTGTAGAAATAAATCACATATTTTACAGAATTACCATGGTTTTGGAAGCTATTTTTGTACAGGTTAAAAAAAAATTTCAATGAATTTCACCCATACAAAAAAAGAAAAAACTTTGATGACCCCTACGCTTATTCGGATGTTTGAAGTGAAATTACTTACATCATCATCTGCTGTTAAGCAAACACAGCATTCAAAAATGTAAAAAAACATTAGACCAAGTCAAACATGACAATGGAGGTAACTAGGAATTATCTACACAATTTGGTTGCAAGTAGTTGATTCTAAAAAGTGGCACAACCAGGTATGAGGTTGAGTTGGGCACTGACATTAATATTATAAGGGCATTTTTTTCTACATAGACACATGGAAACTGCATTGGTACATAAAGCTTCCAAATGAATATTACTCATTGATGACCTTACTCTCCTTCCAAACAGATGGAGCTGTAGCAATGTTTTACTTTATGAAATGCTGAACATTAATAGATAGGTTTCCAAAATAACACCTGAAATAATAATATAGATTATTGAAAATTAAAAAAAATCTTTAAATGAAACTTAATTTCTAAACTCAACCTGTCAGGTCAGACAGTAACAAGGCTTAGAGTTCACATGGAAATTAATACTTAAAAAAAAAAAAAACTATTACTACAGAATATTTTTAGCATTCCAGTGTGTGTGTATATATATATATACACACACACCCACACAGTATATATCTCTATATATTTATATATATACATACATACACACTACAAAAATTTAGGGATATTTGGCTCTCTGGTGAAATTTATGGAAAATGTATAAAGTTCATGCTACACTGATATATCATGAAAGTAAGGCATTTAGGTGGAAGCATTTCCTCATTTCAAACTATGTACTGAAACAAAAGCCAACACTAGTAGTGGGTATACCACCACAAAATATATTAATGTCTTAATAACTTGTCATGTGGCCTTGAGCATTAATCACAGCTTGACAACGACATATTATGCAGTTCACCAGACCACTTATTGTCTGCTGAGGCATGGCATCCCATTCTTCTTGAAGGGCGACCCATAGGTCATTGAGGTTGTGGGGTACATAGTTACGAGCTTCTACACGGCGACTCAGCTGATCCCATAGGTTTTCAAAAGGATTCAGGTCTGGAAAAAGTTCAGGCTACTCCATTTGAGGTACCCCAGTCTCCAGCAGCTGTTCCCTAGTGATGCGACCTCGATGAGCTGGCACATTGTCGTCCATGAAGATGAAATTAGGCATGTGTTGTTCATGCAGAGGCACAATGACTGGATTAATGATGTTATTAAAGTAGTATGGACCTGTCACTGTAACATTCACAAAGTGTAGGGCAGTTCTGTATTGACTAGACATACCTGCCCACACTATAACACCACCACCACCAAAGGCAAAACATGTTTTGACACTTGGGTGCCTCTCACCTCTCTTAAATGTGCCTGGAGTTGTGTGGCATTCGTCATCTGGTTCCACAGGGCATTGTTCACAATGAAGCAGTCATCAGTGTGGGATGTGACCAAAGGATGTCCACTTCTATGCCTTTCTGTGACCTTTCCAGTCTCTCTGTTGGAACCTGCTGATGACACTCTGTGATACTCTAAGCTCAGTGGCTACTTTCGTGTGAGAACATCCTGCTTAAAGCCTCACAATAACGTGGTACTGTTCATCAATTGTTAAGTGTCGTCTTGGTCTCATGATGTCAAAATGTGAACAGCATGATGAGGAGGACTATTTAAATAATTCTAATTGAACCAGAAAATTAATTGGGTGATGGATTAAACACCTGTTGTGAATTTTGCTGTTAAGCTCCTTGTTAGAGAACAGCAAGTTGTGCAAAAAAGTACTGAAACATTGAACATTGGACACGTGCATTAAAAAGTTAAGAGAAGGTCATATTAAGCTCACCTGTAAAGATTAGAGTGCATCTTGGGTTCATTCTGAAATTTCACCCACAAGCCAAATATCCCTAACCATTTTGGGAGTAGTGTGTGTGTGTATATATATCTTATATGTTCTTCCTTACCTTTATTTTAGGAAAACTTCGATTCGCAACGAATATGAATTTTCTCGCGCTTCGTGGTAATTAGGGATGTGCGAATCGACTTCAGATGAAACAAACTTCGTTTGAATACTGTACAGAGCTCCATGCAGTGTTAGAATGTATTAGAACCGAAACGGAGTTTGGGAAAAGGTTTTTAACAGTAGAAATAAATTTTTGAAGTAATTACCCGAAGTCTCACGAGACTTTGCAAAGTAACAACTTCAACTCAACTGAGCCAATGCATTCTGATACTGTACGGAGCGATCGGTCCGCACAGTATTCAAACGAAGTTTTATGCGAATCGACTTTGGATGTTTGTGCCATTGTCCTGTGAGCTGAGCATAGGGAGAAACGTGTCAAGCACAAGCGATCATGTGCTAGGGACAGTGTTGCTGAAAACAATTAACCCCTTCGTGACCACTAATACGCCTTTTTACTGATGTAAACAGGGGGTTTTAGCTAAACAACTGGCTTTAATCATTACATGTACCCAAAATGGTGCATTAAAAACTATAACTTGTCCCGCAAAAAATAAGACCTCATACAAGTATATTGATGAAAAAACAAAAAAAGTTCTAGCCCTTGGAATGCAATAAAAAAATAAAATAAATGTGTGTCGTCACTAAGGGGTTAATAGAAGAATATTGGAGATGGAGAGTTCAGGAAGAGTGCAGGGAGACTTATTTTAGATAGAAGCCTTTATTATACCACTGCCATCATGCCAACCAATACCATCCAGTCTGCACCCCATGGGGGGGGGGGGGCGGGTCTTAATGATGACCATCCTCATCTTTTGCTGGCTTTACTTCTTCCCAATCATCCTTCAAAGTCTCCAGGTCCTATAAAAGTCAGAAAGATGCAGAAAGAGGAGGAGCTGGATGTTCCTGATGACATATTCTCATCGATATTAGATGACGTGGAAAAGCAGATGGCAGAAGAAGGGCTCCAACCTGTAGGGCAGGAGAGTGCTGGGGTTGGAGAAGTGGGTATGCCAGAACTGATAAATATTCAGTGTTTACTGTCAAATAATCTACAGGAGATTGCAGGCCAGAAAAGGAATAATTTGCATATTGTGCCCCCACCTAAACAGCCAAACTCCATACGAGCAACAGCCCCTTTTTAAAGCGGTATTAAAGGTGCTGCATGGCCATTAACAATTAGCTGCGGGCTAACTAGGCATGTGGTTCTTCACCGCAGCATTGCCGCACCCCGGCCGCGTATGGACGTACCCTAAGGCAGAGTGGCCGGGTATACCTGATTTATAGGGAATAGTGACAAATTAATTTGGAACAAATTAAATGTCTTGGTAAACTTCGGCGAAGTTGCCAAATCAAGTTTTTTAAATTTTGCTCATCTCTACTTGAGATGAAGTTTGTAATAAAAAATAAATGTGTCACTCTCAATGTCCTACAGTGTAACGCAAACATTTTTTGTTGTTGAAAGTTGGTGATCTTTCGCCACTCGGGATATCTCAAGCCAAGAGGAGAGGTATGGAAGAACAAATCTGTAAAATATTTCTTTTCAGATGCAAGGGTTTTTTCCAACAAAGTTTTTTTTTTTTTGCACCCAGCCATCTGTGCCTGTTGAAAAGTCCATACTCACCTTCTCCCTGCTACTCCATTATGGCTCCCTTGATATTTTCTGTAATCTTTCAGTCCCCATGTTTTAAAGGGGTTGTCTGAGTTATTTTTTTGTTCTTTGTATGTTCCTAACTAGGCAAATGTAACAGCTTTCCAATTAACTCATTTCAATGAGGGTCACATGACCTGTGATGTCAGCTTCTCTCCCTTCTCTGATAATATTCCTGCACAAGCCAGTACACCAGACGTCACTGTGCTGGCCACGCCCCCCTTCACTGCCGGCTGCTGCTTATTGCTCTCTCCCAGGATTCTTAACCCCTTCAGCTGCACAGACTCAGGGCTGAAGTGTTTACTGTGTAGCTGCAGGCAGTGAGAAGACAAATGCTGGGCACAGGAGCTGAAAGAGAAGTTCTGCAGAGCATTTTAGGTAGGGGGAAGATACTATGTGTATTAGCAGTGTCATTGTACAGCTAGGACTTGTAGTTCTACACATACAACATGCTGCTGAGTCTCCCAGCACTCAGGGTAGCTCTTGTATTCACTCCCTTAGCAGTGCAGTGGGAGGAGCAGAGATGGTTGTTACTGCAGGTAAACAAAGGGCCGGAAGAGAACCAGGGAAATGAGAAAATAGATATTATTTTGCCTAAAACTTGCTTAGCTTAGTTATATATTGCTGACCATCTGATTTACAGTGCTATATTTTTTTTTCCATAACTCGGACAACCCCTTTAACTTCTGGATGGAGGGAGTCACGTACAGAGCTGCAGCCAATGATTGGCCTCAGTGGTGAGATGTCCCCAAGCAGCATGTGACCCAGCAGTGGTGTGCCACTTGGGGACACATCACCTCTGAGGCGAGACAGTGGCTGCAGCAGCACACATGACTCCAGCCAACTGGAAGTTGACAGATGGGGATTGGAAGACTATCAAAGACAGGCAGTGAGCTGGAAAAGAGTGATAGAGATAGAGTGAGTATGGGTTTTTTTGACAGGCACTGCTGGCCGGGTGCAAATTAAAAAAAAAATAGCTGAAAAAACCTTTTAAGTTATTATTTTTTGTTTATGTAATTAAATAAGATATTCTATTCACAAAGTATTTAAAGTATCCTGTCTGTATTCAGATTTTTTTCTAAACCACAGTTTGCCCTATTGACAGTTGTTTTGCAATGTTTTTGCTTTGTCATGCACTGACTTTAATGTGTGAAACTGCACAACTGCAGACGCAGCATGACAATAAAAACGCATGTTTTCTAAAAATGTGATAGCAAAAATGCTGCAAACCACATGGTTATTTATATATGGTTGGTGCCATAACTTTTCTAGTACGGTAGATGCCTGCTGTGCAATTACCTCAGCTGTTTTATAAGCTCCCACAATGCACTGCTCCCCATTCCCTGCCATCCAGACTCCCAGTATATCTATCAGCTCTATGTTCCTTCTTCCACTTCATAAAACTCAATATGAAAATGATATGATCTCACACAGCTATACCTGACCTATTAATCAGTTAAGTGGCTCAACAATGTCTCCAGTATCCCAAGTCTGCTGCCTTACGATAACATTTGATTCTGCCCTGTTCATCAAACCACACATCCAAGCTGTTACCACCTTCAGATGCTTCCAACTCAAAAACATTTCTAATTTCCACTCTTTCCTCAACCCTGAGTCAATAAAACTGGTAGTGCAAGCCCTTAACAGCTCCTGTCTAGCCTACCTTACCATCTTCTTCTGTGGCCTCCCACCTAACATTCCTGCTTCCCTCCAAACCATCAGCTATACTGCCCAGTTATTCATTCAGATCAAGCGCTACCCCTAATGCCACCAGATGTAAGGCAGCTATCCTATAAGTCAATGTTCAACTCTTTAACCACTTCCCGACCGCCTAACGCACAACTGCGTTCTCGCGGCGGTCGGGCTGTTCTGAGGCGCCGCATATGTGCGTCATCTCGCGAGACGCGAGATTTCCTGTGAACGCGCGCGTCTCAGGAGTTTAACTACAGCCTGCCAGCGATGATCCATCGCTGGCAGGCTGTAGATGCGATATAAATCGCATCAAACAAGTATATCAGACGCTGTTTTGTGAACAGCGTCTGATATACCTGCTACCTGGTCCTCTGGTGGTCCCACCAGAGGACCAGGTAACTATGTAAAGTTGCACCAAACACTACACTAACCCCCCCACTCACCTATTAACCCCTTGTTAACCCCTTGATCACCTCATCTAGAACCCCTGATCACCCCCCTGTCATTGATCACACCCCTTGTAAGGCTCCATTCAGACGTCCATATGTGTTTTGCGGATCCGTGGATTCACGGATCCGCGGATCTGCGGATCCACAGATCCTCAAAACACGGACACCGGCAATGTGCTTTCCGCATTTTGCAGATCCGCACATTGCCAGAACTATATAGAAAATGCTTTTCTTGTCCGCAATTGCGGACAAGAATAGGACATGTTCTATATTTTTGCGGAACGGAAGTGCAGACCCGGAAGCGCGGATCCGTAATTCCGGATCCGAGCGGGACAAAGTCTGTCCCCATAGAAATGAATGGGTCCGCAATTCCGTTCCGCAAACAGAATTGCGGACGTGTGAATGAGGCATAAGGGTCCCTTATCACCGCCAGTTAGTTAGCTACTTTTTAGGTAGCTAGCGCCCAGCCCACCGCAGTCACTGATTTTGGCAGAGATTTTTTCATCCACATTGATTGATGCGAATGAAAAAATCTGTGCCGTTCATTTTATTTTTTTTTTCAGCCCAGCGGCTGAACGGAAAAAAAAAATCTCATTACCCGTATGCTCAATATAAGGAGAATCGCAGAAACTCCTCATGCTGGCCATACGTGTAATGATTGCGGAGACCCCTAAAATGCCAGGGCAGTACAAACACCTCACATGTGACCCCATTTTATAATAAAAATAAAAATCAATTTCCGCTAACTTGTGCCCAAAAATTTTTTTTTCTGTGAACTCGCCATGCCCCTCACGGAATACCTTGGGGTGTCTTCTTTCCACAATGGGGTCACTTGTGAGGTATTTACACTGCCCTGGCGTTTTAGGGGCCCTAAAGCGTGAGAATCTAAATGCGTAAAAATGCCCTGTGAAATCCTAAAGGTACTCATTGGAATTAGGGCCCCTTTGCGCATCTTGGCTGCAAAAAAGTGGCACACATGTGGTATCTTTCTTCTCACGCTTTAGGGCCCCTAAAATGCCAGGGCAGTATAAATACCCCACATCTGACCCCATTTTGGAAAGAAGACACCCCAAGGTATTCGCTGAGGGGCATAGTGAGTCCATGAAAAATTAAACTTTTTGTCAAAAGTTAGCGGAAAGGGAGACTTTGTGAGAAAAAACTATAAAAAAATCAATTCCCACTAACTTGCGCCAAAAATTTTTTTTTCTATCAACTAGCCATGCCCCTCATGGAATACCTTGGGCTGTCTTCTTTCCAAAATGGGGTCACATGTGGGGTATTTATACTGCCCTGGCATTTTAGGGGCCCTAAAGCGCAAGAAGAAAAATGCGTAAAAATGCCCTCCTAAAAGGTACTCATTGGAATTTGGGCCCCTTTGCGCATCTTGGCTGCAAAAAAGTGTCACTCATGTGGTATCGCCGTACTCAGGAGAAGTAGGGCAATGTGTTTTGGGGTGTATTTTTACATATACCCATGCTGGGTAAGAGAAATATCTCTGTAAATTGACAACTTTGAATAAAAAAATTTAAAAAGTTGTCATTTACAGAGATATTTCTCTCACCCAGCATGGGAATATATAAAAATACACCCCAAACACATTGCCCTACTTCTCCTGAGTACGGTGATACCACATGTGTGACACTTTTGCAGCCAAGATGCAAAGGCCCTAAACCAATGAGTACCTTTAAATTTCATGGGGCATTGTTACGCATTTGGATTCTCACGCTTTAGGTTCCCTAAAATGCCAGGGCAGTATAAATACCCCACAAGTGACCCCATTGTGGAAAGAAGACACCCCAAGGTATTCTGCTGAGGGGCATGGCGAGTCCATGAGAAATTAATTTTTTGGCACAAGTTAGCGGAAAGTGAGACATATTTGTGATGAAATACTATACAAAACTCATATTCCACTAACTTGTGACAAAAATATAATTTTACTATCAACTCAGCCATGCCCCTCATGGAATACCTTGGGCTGTCTTCTTTCTAAAATGGGGTCACATGTGGGGTATTTATACTGCCCTGGCATTTTAGGGGTCCCTAAAGCGCGAGAAGAATGGAATCAAATGCGTAAAAATGCCCTGTATCCTAAAGGTACTCATTGGAATTAGGGCCCTTTGCGCATCTTGGCTGCAAAAAGTTCACTCATGTGGTATCGCCGTACTCAGGAGAAGTAGGGCAATGTGTTTTGGGGTGTATTTTTACATATACCCATGCTGGGTAAGAGAAATATCTCTGTAAATTGACAACTTTGAATAAAAAATTTAAAAAGTTGTCATTTACAGAGATATTTCTCTCACCCAGCATGGGAATATATAAAAATACACCCCAAAACACATTGCCCTACTTCTCCTGAGTACGGTGATACCACATGTGTGACACTTTTTTGCAGCCAAGATGCGCAAAGGGGCCCTAAAACCAATGAGTACCTTTAGGATTTCACAGGGCATTGTTACGCATTTGGATTCTCACGCTTTAGGTTCCCTAAAATGCCAGGGCAGTATAAATACCCCACAAGTGACCCCATTGTGGAAAGAAGACACCCCAAGGTATTCTGTGAGGGGCATGGCGAGTTCACAGAAATTTTTTTTTTTGGCACAAGTTAGCGGAAATTGATACATATTTTTTTTTTATTTTGTTTTTTACAAAGTCTCATATTCCACTAGCTTGTGACAAAAAATAAAATTTTACATGAACTCACCATACCCCTCACGGAATACCTTGGGGTGTCTTCTTTCTAAAATGGGGTCATATGTGGGGTATTTATACTGCCCTGGCATTTTAGGGGTCCCTAAAGCGTGAGAAGAAGTCTGGAATCCAAATGCGTAAAAATGCCCTGTGAAATCCTAAAGGTACTCATTGGAATTAGGGCCCCTTTGCGCACCCAGGCTGCAAAGTTCACACATGTGTATCGCCGTACTCAGGAGAAGTAGCGCAATGTGTTTTGGGGTGTATTTTTATATATACCCATACTTTGTGTGAGAAATATCTCTGTAAATGAAAACTTTTTAATTTTTTTTATACAAAGTTGTCAGTTTACAGAGATATTTCTCTCACCCAACATGGGTATATGTAAAAATACACCCCAAAACACATTGCCCTACTTCTCCTGAGTACGGCGATACCACATGAGTGACACTTTTTGCAGCCTGGGTGCACAAAGGGCCCAAATTCCAACGAGTACCTTTAGCTTTTACATGGCTGCTCACAATTTAGCCCCGCCCAAAATGCCAGAACAGTAAACACACCCCACAAATGACCCCATTTCGGAAAGTAGACACCCTAAGGTATTCACAGAGGGGCATAGTGAGCCCGTCTGAGATTTTATTTTTTTTGCCAGAAGTTAGCAGAAATGGAAACTTTATTATATATTTTTTTCCTCAGAAAGTGTCATTTTCCGCTAACTTGTGAAAAAAAATGAAATGATACATGAACTCACCATGCCCCTCCGTGAATACTTTGGGGTGTCTTCTATCTAAAATGGTGTGATTTGGGGGGTATTTATACTTTCCTGTCATTCTAGCACCTGAAGAAACATGACAGGCGCTCAGAAAGTCAGAGCTGCTTCAAAATGCCGAAATTCACTTTTTTGCACCATAGTTTGTAAATGCTATAACTTTTACCCAAACCAATAAATATACACTTATTGGATTTTTTTTATCAAAGACATGTAGAACAATAAATTTAGAGAAAAATTTATATACAAATGTAGTTTTTTTTGAAAAATTTTACAACAGAAAGTGAAAAATGTCATTTTTTTGCAAAAATGTCGTTAAATTTTTATTAATAGCAAAAAAAGTAAAAATGTCAGCAACAATGAAATACCACCAAATGAAAGCTCTATTAGTGAGAAGAAAAGGAGGTAAAATTCATTTGGGTGGTAAGTTGCATGACGGAGCAATAAACGGTGAAAGTAGTGTAGTGCAGAATTGTAAAAAGTGGCCTGGTCATTAAGGGTGTTTAAGCTAGGGGGGCTGAAGTGGTTAAATAGGCCTTGAGACATGACTTGAATATTAAATAAGCCATCACCTCATCTGAAGACTGCTGTTTCGGGGTGATTGCTCCTCATCAGTGCAGAGCAGAGAGTACTGGCTTAACTGGGTGAGAGGCCTAAGTCAGGATTTGTGGGTACTATCTCTGTGTGAGGAGACTTAAAGGCCATACATGCTCCTAATTTGCATCCTTTTCTTCCCAGAATTCCAGAGGAGCATGTATGGCCTATAAGTCGCCTCATGCCGATTAAGGCGCTCTCTCCCCAAGGAGAGATAGTTATCCCCCCCCCAAAAAAAAAAAATAATTCAGTTAAAAATGCTAAAATGCGGTACAAAGCTGTCCATAATCTGTCCCCTCCTTGCATCTCTGACCGATTCTTCTGTCACCTTCCCACATATAATCTCTGATTCTTTCAAGATCTCCTCCTTCCTTGCCCTCTTCTTGTCTGCTCCTTACAAAATCATCTCAGATTTCACAGGTGCTTCCCCATACTCTGGAACTCACTACCCCAACACATCAGAAGCTCCACCATCCAAACTTTCAAAATCAACCTAAAAATCCACTTCTTCATCAAAGCGTACAATAACCATGCTGCTACTACCTTGCAATATGAGCGGCTTCTACATGTAGACTGTGAGCCCTCACGTGCAGTGTCATCTCTCCCTTTGTACCAGTCTGTCACTCTGTTCCTGTTTTTATTGTAGTTATATTTTTTATTATGCTATGTATGTAAACTCCTTTTCATATGTACAGCGCCCTGGAATTAATGTCACTTCAAAATGAATAATAAGAAGCATAAACTTCTATTATGACGGAATGCAATACGGAATGCCTTATAAAGGGTTCCGTGGTGCATGCCATCATAGAATTCCCTTATGTTTCATAGTAACAGAATCCATGATGGAATTCTTAGACAACCAAAACGCGCAAGTTCGTTCAACACTTCTCATGGTCTATCTTGAGGATAGGTCATTGGTATTAAAATCCTGGAAATGCATCATGTTATTAATATTAGAACATACTCTTTTTACATGGTACTTTTGTCTTTCAGGCTATGTAGTGTGTTACAAATCTGCTCAATCTGATATGTAGGTTGTAATTAATTCTATCCATCATATTTTCTTTCCGCCTATTGCAGGAAGCTGTATAGTGACCAGTGAACAGCAGTGAACCACAGATTTAGATAGTGTTCTTGACCAAAACCCAAACATTAAAAATGGATTAAAAAACAAAAACAAAAAAACCTCCATGGAATAGTTTACATCAGTATCAGAGACAGATGATTTCTGTCAAATAGTGTTTCATTCTGCAGCATTCAAGCTGAGTCTCTCTGAACAGTGTTGTGAGGACTACAAAACCACCAAGAAACTACTTACAACTCATAAAGCAGCTGCTAGGCAGTACTAGAAGGATCGCTTCTACCTTATGAAGGCTTGTGGATTCTCCATGTGAATTCACAGGGTCAATATCAATGACTCCAGTGTTCTTATTTTATCCAATTCACAATTTCAAGCCAAAGCATGAGATTTAAAAACAAGATTTTCAGAGGATTAATAGATGCCAGTGTCTCTACTGTTTACTGTGCAGGAGTATGCCAAGATAACCCATATAGTGACACAACCATCTTAGAGCTGTAAGTTGGCTGTACAAACCGCCAAGCCAAATCACTTAAAAGCCACATGCAACTTGTACTGTGTTTTAGAAACATGAGATCTGCGACCAAAAATCCGACTGTTGGATTTTTGCAGCTATCTCATTGCAACCGCTTGTTGCCTCACAACCCCACTGATGTTGCAATGTGATGCTACGATCTTCATTCTGCCGTGTAGCCCCAAGCATAAGCTATGCAATATAAGGAGTAAAGGCAAGATTGTCGAAAGTAAAAAAAAATGAAATATAACCCAAAGAAAGCAGGCATGCTCCCTAGTCAGTACTAGTACGACAAAGGAAAAAAATACCAGGTTTAAGTCGGTTTGTAGATTGTGGAAAACAAAAAGTTGAAATATTCACTTTTTCAGTTTCAGATATAAAGAGGACATAATATTAGAGAGCAGACAACAAAGTGATCTCATGGGAAGAGATATATAATTGGGTGTCAGTGTAGAGATGGTACTGAAAGCTAAATATACTGGTAGTTTGTCCGATACAGTATGTAGAACGGAAAGATGGGAGGACCTAAGACTGAACCATGAGGAGCCCCAAAATCAAGGGGAAAACGAGAAGTTAGGGCTCATGCACACAAATGTGTGCCTGCCGGGCCTGTGCTGCACACTGCAAATTGCTGTCCGCCATGCACAGGCACCGACCATATGGCCGCCGTATATTGAGACAGGACCCATTCACTTGAATGGGGTTCGTGATCTGCATCTGGTGGTTTGCACCGCAAAAAAAGTAGTGCATGTACTACTTTTTTTGCGGTGTGTAGACATAGACAGAAACCCCACAGAAGCACTCCATAGTGCTTCCGTGAGGTTCCGTGCCTCCGTTCTGCACAGCACCCTCCGGATTGCGGACCTATTCAAGTGAATTCAAGGGGACCACAATATGTGCACGGACGGGCAACGGCCTTGTGCATAAGCCCTAAAGCACAGACAAAAATGGCGTTGTTTCCAGGAGAAAGCGACCATGTTTTTTTTTTATCGCATACATCCCCTTAAATACCACCCATAAGTAAATGGAGGGGATAGAAGTGTACTAAGTAAGTAAACTGTTCATACCGACAAGTCCATGAAAACAATCACTTTGGTTAAGATTTTGCAGCATTTTTACTCAATACATAAACTCACTCACTGGACATCATGTTCAATAACATTTATTCATGAAATGAAAGCAGGAATGATCACAATCGTATAAAAACCTGGTGGTAACAGATTCCATTTTTATTTCACCGAATATGTGAGAATGTCAAATGTTCAGTCATGCCCACTTTAGTACCATGGACATATCTCAAGTGGCAGACTGCAGAAATGTCTTACCCAGACCCAAGGTGCTTAGTGGACTGGTATTACAAAGAAAACAAAGGTTTTCCAATAACCGCTAGTAAATGTAACAAATGGCAGAGAAAAATGACAAAAATGTATGATCTTTGGTTAGCAAGCTCCGCTATCACAAGGGCTTGCATACATGATAGATACTAGCATTCTGAAGCAGGAGACAAGATTGTCCAGGGTGTATTCTTCCCACTACTGCCAGATGGAAGGGCTATTATTATAAATGAAAGGCAGCAGTAGTTGATGCCAGGCACTTTTGTTTTGTGCCAGATTCTGAAGTCCAGATGTAAGCTGGTTACCCCTGGGACAGGACAGGCTTCAGCTCCCGCAGCAGAACTGAGCCAATCACCGTCTTCTCTGTGTTTATGATGAGCTGAGCTGTAGAGCCTTCCTTCAGCTCCACTGTGACCAGCATCAATGACCCACTGTGCACAGTCTTTGCTGCAAATCTGCAAAAGGAAGCGAGGGGAGAGCATAGTGAATACACGGATCAAAGCTTCTGTAGTATACAAGTCTGTGTTTGTACATATACACTAATATATAATATATATTACATGATAAGCAGTATTTTTTCACAAGAACCAAGCCTTCCATGTGCATTTTATTTTAAGCCTGGCTCCATTTGCCAAACTAAAAGAAATAACAACAACGGTAACCATACTGATGATAATAATGTAATAAAACAAAGCATCAGTCAATAAAATGTGTAAGTTAAAAAGGAAATTTGCTGTGAAATTCCAAAACACATAAATCCCCCAAATTGCATGTAATTAGAAGCAAAACTGTCCTTTTGTGCTTGCCAATTGACTGAAAAACCATCCTAGCTACAAAGGACTTCTGTTAGTCCTGCTTATTCATTCCACAAGGTTAGCAAGCGACGGGCAAGAACAGAGAAGCCGCAGCCTAGATGGCATATCCCATGCAAAGTAAAAGCCCCTCGTTCCCCTGCTAACTGAAGGACAATGATGTTGCTGCACATGGTCCTTTGAAAATACTAACAAGTAGAGGAGCAGGTCTGTGACCCCCTCTGACCCCCACTCTAGACGTCTTTCCCCTCTTCCCATTCTGAATGACACGTGTCTCAATCGGAGCCATCTGCCTCAATTTGTGAAACAACTCTAGCCACAATAACCTGCAGTTAGCCCTGACAACAGCTGACAATGCAAAAATAATAAAACTGCTCTACTGACAGCATGACTCTGGCTACACAATAGCAAACCAACTGGTCAGTGTCTCCTGCCGGACAATTAGCATGGGCCCTTCACAGCATACACTGCGGTCTGCGGGGATCTGTTTAATTACCATCAACATAAAGGAGAGAGTTTATCAAAGATACTCAGAAAAAGGAAAAAAAATCTTCACAGCAGACTTAATTAAAATATTAGTCACTTAAGCAGGAAACAGATTCCCCTCAAATGAAAAGTAATTTCTTTTTAATTTTTTTTTTTATCACATCAAAACCTCTTAACGCATTACACTAGTCAGAGAAGCATAACATGTCATTTCAATCTTTTTAACCAGTTTATGTGCAATTACTACGTATTTGCTCAGCATCAATATGTATTCCCTTCCCAAATCTGAGGTTAACTCGGTTTTCCTTTTTATTGGATAACTTGCGTTTTCTAAAAACAACGGCTAAAATTGAGATTGTGCTAAATTAATAACATTCTACCACACACATATTCTTTGTACTATATATATATTTTTTTTTAATCATGATCCCTTTCAGTTTTGCATATTTGTGTTCCTAGTTGTTGCTGTCATTTTCTGCATTTTTTCTCAAATTTAGTGAGAAATCAAGTATGTTACTTTCAAAACATAGGCACTGTGCTAAAGAATTGCAGGTGATTATATATATTTATATATAAAAATTCTGTGCCTTTGTGTACAAGTCGCAGCACTATTCATCACACTGTTTGGCTCTTGGTATGCACTGCGCCTGTAAGACATCTGCTAAGAATGCTGACAAGACAGGAAAGAAGAAAGTTCTAGCTATTGTTGTGTGGAGAATTTTGTGGTGTTTTGGATGGACTCCCAAGCATAAATTAAACATGTGTTGTTAGAGGGTCTAAATCATTCGCGTATGTGTTGCCTCTCTGGAGAGAAGGAATATATTCTCTCTCTGTTGTGACAGCATTAATCACAATTAGTTCTCTGGTTGAAGATCACAAACCCACAATATCAACGGAATGTTATTATCTCGGCAGATTAAATGCTTCCCAGGGTTTTTTTTTTTGTTTTTTTTTTTATCTGGAAGGAACAATTCACTCTTGTAGTTCTTCATTTAAACTTGGCAACAAGAAAAACCCTTATTTGTTTTAATGGTCAAGATTGTGATTTTGGTTTTATCTAGTCTATATAATCATATATAAAGTCAGCACTGAGGATTTAACCTTATCTAAAATATGTAAAAAATAAATAAAAAATATAATATATAAAATATATATTTATACATACAGACATACGCTGTAATGTGTATATATATTTGTATTACACACTTTTTTTTGTAAAATCATCACCACACTACATCGTGTCTGCTTGTTTGTACACTGCTAGTTACGGTTAATATATTAATAATTTATTTTTATATAGACAGTATGTATTTTGTTTCTACTCTGTTTCTAATTTTCCTTTTTTCTTTTCTTTTTTGTGCAGCCTCCAGGAGCTGTGACAATGAGCTACATTGCTAAAACTTTGTCTCTGTACATGAAACCTCCAATTACTGATTGCTGAAGCAGACAGAATCCTATTAGCAGGAAAGACGATGAGGCGAAGCGTTGCCCTGCCCTGGCAGTATAAAAATAATTAGCCAAAAGTTATTATACATACTAGAAAACATACACCGCAACTAGCGCCATTGTCATAAAACAAAAAATTAAAAGGGGGGAAAAACTTGCCTACATGGTAAATCAGTGTAGTATAAAAAATAATAATAATTAAAGGTGGATTCACAGTTTTTCCATAGACATTGTTACTCAAAATGTAAAAAAAGTAGAAATTTATATTTTAATTTGGTAATATAAACATAGTAACATAGTAACATAGTATATAAGACCGAAAAAAGACATTTGTCCATCCAGTTCGGCCTGTTTCCTACAAGCAGATACAAATATAATAGAAGTTCTAAAATGTATGCAAAATACGAACGGATGCTTTGAATTTAAAACAGAAATACCAAAACTTCTATTGTGCAAATATTATTTTAGTCTTTCGCAAAGTGGAACATTTTACATTTACTTTCTGAAATCACTTTTGCATATATATTCACATTTAGCTGACAGCCAGGACTGCAGATATATTTTAATAAAATAAACTCAAATTAATATAATGCTGGGTCTAACACTGGGTTTGCAGCAGTTCATACTGCAAAGAGTAAAAATCCATCCTGCACTAGGCTTGTACTTATATCTAGGAAATCTGTGTGTTAACGCTTTGTAAAGTGTCAGATGCTGATGTTATAGCGGTGCTGACCCCTACTGTGAGGAAAGAGAACTCCGCACTTACTGATTCCACAGCTTTAATACAAGTAATGATCAGCTGCAGGGATGCTGACATTGTAATGTACGATATATATGGCTCATTGATACCAGTTTATTTGATTTATTTACCAAAATATGAAGAGTGTTGTGTACATAGAGAAAATGGTAAATTGTGTTTGAAAAGGGTGAACAGTTGAATAAAACCTTAAAAGGGTTGTCTCTGCATAGACATATGGGATGATTGACCCCCAGCCAATCATTAAAACGTAGAGGCGTAAATGTGTGATTTATGGGGCAGTATGACTTCAGTAACCCTCTCTTATTATGGGAATCAAGTGGCAGCAGGGCTAATAAGCTCCATGCCACCTTGTCTGCTATGGACTCTACACAGCTTTCGGTGGTGCACTCATGGTCAGCTCTTTCCAGACTATGTTCAACCATTGACCCATTTCATACAAATACTCCAATGAAAGGAAATAGCCAGGCCCGAACTGGCAATCTGATGAGTCTGAAAGATTTCATATATTCTGCTCGGCTGATCTTTATTATTGCTGGTGGCCTGCGTACTGATGAGTGTAAACATGCACTAAAATGAAGTGGCAATGGAGCTAGGAAAGTGCTAGTTGGGTGCATGGTTGGACAATGACTAAAGCTGGCTGACTATTCACCCCCTAATAAAAGCTGTGTAGAGCCGACAGGAGATAAAGTGGCATGGTCCAATACTAGCATTGTTGATATTTTGTTCTAAAGATCAGAGGAAGTCATAAACCCATTGATCAACTTGCTGTTACTCACTAATCCATGAAACATACCAATGTGAATAGTGGCACGGGGGTAGACGCTGAAATTCATACAAGCATAGGAGCTCCTGTGCTTGTGTGAATTTCAGCATCTAGCCCGTGCCACTATCCACATTGGTATGTTTCATGGATTACAGAATAAAGTGAGTAACAGCAAGTTGGTGAGTGTCGTCCTCATGTCTGTCTCATGGATTGAAATTCATCAAGATTCTCATCTGTTATATGGAACGAGCACCGCGGTTTGTGTGGAGTACGAGAGACGTGGTGGTGTGCCTAGGTTCCCAAACCCGCATAATTGGTGGTGCTGGTGTGCCACGGAACTTATATGTGTATATTTATAAACCCATTGATCTACTGGCCAGGTAAGAGCATGTGACAGGGGCATTCAACATTCCCAAGGGTGAAAGGGGAACTTAAAGTGGGCCAGGCAAAACCTAAAAGTGGTCCTGCATTGTTCAAGAGTCTAAAGTGACAGAAGGTAGGGCAACATGTGAAGGCAGGAGAACAGAAGCAGGCAGGGCCAGCAATACCAAATACCACGCCACCAAATCCAAAACAGCAGTACAGCATAAAATACTGGCCTATCACCATACTGAGTACTGGGGTACAGTTGAATTCAGGACAGTACATGCGGTTGCTGACCAGGTACATAATTACCTGATGCGCCTAGCATTAATTAATGCTGAGAGCATCAGATAGTTATGTACTTGGCCTGCGTGAGGAGGGCTCGAGTGCCCCTCTGGGCATCAGCCCACCAAAAAATTTCCCTGTAGGGTCTAGGGCTAGTCCATCCCTGAACATACCACTCTGCCTTACTCATAGTATTTTTACAGGCTACTGAAATGAATCTCTGGCCAGTGAATGAAAACCTCACTACTGGAAAAGGAAGAAACAGTATAAAAGGCAAACAGAATTTTTTGTAAAGAAAATAAGTTATATTAACTGGATTATTTAATATAGGTTGCATTATTCATCCTATATTAGAGTCCATGTCGGCCATTTTGTTGGCTGAATCTATTTTTCATGAGATTGCATTTTATCAAGCCGCGAGGAATCAATGACACTTATGAAGCATTTCATGACCAAATATTCATGAGGCACTACTTGCCAACTGAGACTACATTTTCCTAATGCCTGCCTCTACACTGCATGCATATCATGGGCATTCTTCACCGACATTAGTCCCCTGTTGCGGAATTAGTGATGTGAATATTACCACTGAAGCTATAGGCATTGCTAATGTGCTTTTTTAAGCTGCAAAGCCTGGAGAAGCATCACTGTAATGTAATGTGCTTTACCATGTGATTCTGAAATGCTCCCCCTCCATCCCCATCTTACAGATGATACATTTATGAGTTTTTTTCCTAGGTTTGCTTTAACGCTAAGTGAATAAAACCACTTACCTGGCCATCAAAACAAAGTTTGAACTAAACGTATCTCTATTGGTCAATCTAATTGTCTACACACTGACCATACAGCCAGATAGAACTTTTATACCCTTTTTAAGCATGAAATAATAAAAGTATCACCCAAAACTTTTATACCCTTTTTAAGCATGAAACAATAAAAGTATCACCCAAAAAGAAAACAAAAAAAAATAATTTGCAACTCGAGCTCCTCATCAGTAACTATCAAGGAGAATGTTTCCTTTTGACTTTATGGTATTAACACAAACTTTTTAAAGCCTATTAGAGCCTTTAGTCTAAGGCTACTTTCACACTAGCGTTTTTGCTGGGTCCGGCAGGGTTCAGCAAAAACGCTTCTGTTACCGATAAGATAATATAATATAATATCTTTACCATAGCAAGGACGGATCAGTCATGAACTCCATTGAAAGTCAATGGGGGACAGATCCATTTTCTATTGCATTCCGGTATGAGAATGGAATGGAATACATTTTGGAGCATTCCGTTCTGTTCAGTTACGTTTTTTCCCCATTGATAATGACGGAAGAATTTTTTTCCGGTATTGAGACCTTATGACGGATCTCAATACCGGAAAATAGAAATGCTAGTGTGAAAGTAGCCTAACAGTACAACTCCAAGATTTATACTCCAGCCTTGCCCAAACTGGTAATCTGTCAATTGACAGATTCCAGATGTGACATTCCTGTCAATCGAAGTGCATAGGACACGGCATTTGTAGAGAGAGCAGAATCTCTATTTGTAACGGCAACGCCCCCATTGCTCCTAGAGGCCCATCTCCATTTATTAAAACTTACATTTTTCTCAGAAATGTGGGAACATATGAATATGGGACCAACACAGATGCCTTTAGCTGCCAAGCGCACATGTAAGGGTGGGTTCACATCGGTGTTCTGGATTCCATTATAACATGGTTATAACGGAAAATAACAATCCATAAGACGGAAGTCAAAACGGAAGCCTTTAAGAGGCAATCCGTTTTGATCTGTCATAATAGAAGTCTATGGGAATCATAACGGATCAGTCTGGATCTGACAGGACTTTTTTCTCCGTTATGCATAACGGAAACGGGACAGATCCGTTATGCTGCCCATAGACTTCTATTATGACGGAAAGCAAAACAGAATGCCTTATAAAGGCTTCTGTTGTGCATTCCGTCATAATACAAGTCTATGGGCAGCATAACGGATCCATTCCGTTTCCGTTATGCAGGACTGGACACGTGCATAATGGAAATGGGGACGGATCCGTTCTGTTCCCATAGACTTGTATTCTGAAGGATCAAAACGGATTGCCTTTAAAGGGCTTCCGTTTTGACTCCCGTCTTATGGATTCCGTTATTTTACGTTATAACCATGTTATTAAAGGGAACCTGTCACCATGTTTTCACATATAAAACTGAATGTACCTTCAAGTTTGTCAACCTTGATAGTTCCCAGCGATCCATCCATAACCTTCTCAGGACTAACATGTCCTATTATATCACCCTCTAAAGCTTTCCCGTCGTTATGCTCATTTGCATAAATAATTCCTTCCCCTCACACCATTAGAGCTTATTTCCCTCCCCCTAGACTTTGATTGACAGACTGCTAGATTTTATCCATAGGGGCGTTTCTAAGGCGGAGCCGAGGAGCTTGACTCAGAAAATATGACTCTTCTCTGGTCACACAAGTAAGATATGACTCTTTAATGTTAATTTGCATAAAAGGTGGGAAGTACAAAATGCATCATACTTATTTAATTTGGCTGCAGATGAAATTAAAAGTGTAATTTATATGTTTAGGGCAACACAATAAACATTTAGAAATTCTCAGTGAGGGTAGCATAGTAGAGGTGACAGGTTCCCTTTAAGGAAAGCCATAACAGAATCCAGAACGCAGATGTGAACCCACCCTAACAGGTCAGCCAGTTTCACATGTACAAATCAGCTGACAGATGCCCTTTAAGTTTTAATTAAAAGGAATCTAATTTATTTATATATGGATGAGATTAGCATTCAAGTTATATACACACTATTTGGTGGCCCATAGAGTTGGGCCTTAGAGGGGGAAAATTTCCTGAGACCGACGTTTTGGGGGGAACTTGAGACAGAGTACATGCTCAATATTGGGCCATATAATGGCTCCCCAGCAGTAAGCGGCAGCAGGCAACTGTTTTTATGAAATTGGTTTGATGATGGGTACCCCTAGGATTATTGCCTGGAATGTAAGAGGAATGGGCCAGACTTCTAAACGTCATGCGATCTTCCATGCTTTGCAAACATACCAACCGGCAATCCTTTGTCTATCTGAAACGCATCTTACTCCTGACAAAACTCATCCGATACACAGAGCATGGCTGGCGCATGAGTTTCACTCTACTTATTCCACTCATGCGCGTGGAGTCCGTATTTTAATACATAGATCAATTCCCTTTGTCGCTAGAGACACATGCATTGACAATAAGGGGAGATTTGTATGTGTTGACTGCTCTATTTTTCATTTTAGGTTGATCCTGGTGGCAGTATACATTCCCCCACCGTACTCCAGCGAGGTTCTGACAAATATACTAGTGTTCACAGCAAAATTTCCTAATGTCCCCATACTTATGATGGGAAACTTCAATATGTACATGGACAAGTCTCTGGGTAAGTTCATTCCAGATACTTGTGTAGTGGGCTCCTCACCGGCTAGATTTATATCCGAAGTTGATATGTGTGATCTCTGGAGGGCTAAGCATTGGGAAGAACGTCAATATTCTTGCTACTCTTCCTCACATAATTCACTGTCCAGAATTGATCTAGCGTTGAGATCCTTGTCCTTCTTGGAACTGATTCAAGAGGTTTCTTATCTCCCTCGTAGTGTATCTGATCACTCTCCCATTCTGGTGCAGTTGAAATGAGGAAACGTAGGGCAAAATTCAAGACCTATTTGGCGTCTGAACCAATTCTGGCTTCAGCTTGTGGACACTGGCAATACCATTTCTAATGTGCTGGTAAATTTTTTCAATTCTAATACAGGAACTGCCACTACACAAACAGTATGGGATACAATGAAGGCGTATGTAAGAGGTGTCTATTTCAAGAGCATTAGTGCCCACAAGACTAAAAGTAGAACTCTCTCTGTAGAGCTCTCCAATAGAGTACTGACCACTGAATCCAAATATATAGCAAACCCAACGCAGGAAAATGCCACTAACTGGAAAGAGGCCCAGGGGCTGTTAAGGGAACATTTAATAGAAAAAGCTGGAGATAAACGGTTCTTTAGGACCCAGAAGTATTTTATAGAGGGCGAGAGTGACGGTCATTTATTAGCCACTGTTATTAAAGCACAGTCTGGCCCCTCCTGTGTAACCTCTATTAGGGATATACAAGGGGATTTAATTACCGGAGATAAAGATATATTGAGAGTATTTCATGTTCATTTCATGGAAGTCTATCGGTCAAGACTTACGGTCAGCCCGACGGATAGAGAGAATTACCTATTGGGAATTTCCTTGCCCAATCTAACCATGGAGCATCGGGAGATGCTAGATGGGGATATCCAGCTGGAGGAACTCAAAATTAGTGCTAAGATCTTTTCCTAACGAGAGGACACCTGGGGGGAATAGCTTGCTGGGGGAATTTTATAAGAAGCATCAGGAGCTTCTACTCCCACACCTACTCAATGTTTTTAAAGACTCCTATCAGGCAGGTATTTTACCTAGCTCGATGAGGGAGGCGATTGTGGTAGTGCTTCCAAAACCAGGCAAGGATCCTATACAGGTAGACTCTTATAACCCTATCTCCCTGTTGATGGCAGACGTTAAAATACATATTGAATGTTATTAATACTATCATTCATGAAGACCAATCTGGCTTCATGCCTGGAAAATCCATTTTGAATGGATTTTTTGCGACTTTCATGTCGCAGTATGTCGCAGTGCAATACCACAGACTATCATTATACAAATTGTTGCGCGACATTGGTGCTACAAATGTCGTCGTGTAGACCTAGCCTTAATCTTAGATGCCTGTTCCTGAATCTCCAGTTGGATGGGGAGGAAGGGGAGAGCTGTAATTTCACTCGACGCGGCCAAAGCTTTCGATAGCGTCGAGTGGGATTACCTTTGGGCAGTTATGTCCAAAATGGGATTTGGTCCAATATTCATAAAGTGGGTGCAGCTGCTTTATAACTAACCTAGTGCTAGGATTAGAGTAAATGGAGATATTTCTCCGGCGCTGGCACTGGAGAGGGGAACGAGGCAAGGCTGCCCATTGTCACCTCTCTTGTTTGCTATACCTGTAGAACCATTGGCTTGCCTCTTTAGAACAACACCGATATTCCAGGGCCTTAGAAGAGGGGACTTGGAGGAGCATGTGTCGTTATATGCAGACAATATGCTGCGGTCATCCATAGACCCTATTTGGCAGGCAGTCTGGACTGCTTATTAACTGGAATAAGTCTGAGATACTCTCACTGTCTCCGGTTCTGCAAAATTTCTGTCTTGATCATACTAAACTTAGAGTAGTGTCCTCATTTAAATATCTTGGGGTTGACATCTCCATCAATCCCCATAGATACATTCCCGATAATATAGTGCCACTACTAACTAGGTTCAAATCTAAGGCTGCCTCTTGGCATAAACTTCCTATATCCCTAGTGGGTAGGGGCAATCTGATTAAAATGGTGCCAATGCCACAACTTTTATATATGCTTTATAACTCACCATTATGGATTCCTGTGCATTCTTTTTACAAAATACAACAAATATTTTGGTTCTTGTTGTGGAAGGATAAAAAGAGTAGGATTAAATATGAAACTCTACAAAGGGCCAAGGCTGCGGGTGGTCTGGCAATGCCTAACCCCTTACTATACTTCCTATCAGGCCAGCTGCAACACTTTAAGGGATGGAATATGGCGGGGGGAGAGGAGCTTGTTAAATGGGCGTCAGGTTGTTCTTCCCCATTAGCAGTCTTAAGGGGGATGTGGATCCTAGATTTAAATCCGCTCCGATATTGGGGCTTATGAGGAGGCTGTAGGCTATGGCTAGGGAGGTCTTCGGTGTCTCAGGATTGTTGAATATTTCTCCCATCTGGAATAATCCTGCCTTACCAGAACTATCCCAATTGACAGGGTTCTCCCAATAGGAATCTGGAATATTGGCTAGTCATACTCCAGGGGACTTCTGAAACAGTTTTAGCAGCTGTGCTCTGAGTTTGGCCTCCCCTTCACGCATTTCTATAGATACTTGGAGTTGAGGCACACATTGGATGGGCAATACAAACTATCATCGCTACAGTACACAAGCAATCAGACGCTTGATGCTGGGGTAGCAACAGGATCAGTAAAAGGAGCTCTCACAAAAGCCTATCTTTCACTACATGGGGAATTCTTGAAGACGTTCCTGATTCAGATTAAAACGAAATGAGAAAAAAAATTTGGAACAATCACTGATACCCAATGGGAAGAAACGCTAGCATTAACTCCAAACCTATCCCTTAGTGATGCAGCTAGGCCAGGCATCAGCAACCTTCGGCTCCCAGCTGTTGTGAAACTACAATTCCCAGCATGCTCCATTCATTTCTATGTAAGTTCTTAGAAGAGCAGAGCAACTATGCATGCTGGGAGTTGTAGTTTCACAACAGCTGGGAGCCAAAGGTTGCCTACCCCAGAGCTAGGCGATCGCAGTTGTTCATGTTACATAGATTATATAAAACCCCGATATTTCTCTTTACAACTGGGTATAGAAGTGACTCCTGCTGTCCAAAATGCGGGAAGACAAGGGCTGACTTAATTCACATGTTGTGGAGCTGTAGTACCCTGAAAGTATACTGGCATGACATAATACAACTAATAAATAGAGTTGAGCGAACTTCTTTTTTAAGTTCGTTTTCCAAAGTTCGGGTTATTCAAGCATTTCGTTATGGATTCCGCTATTAGATAAGAGGTGGTAGCCTACGACCTCTTATCCAATCCAGTACTGAGCCACGTCCCCTGCACTGATCACATGACAGTGACCCCCCAGGTCCTCAGTGTTGTCCAAGGTTCGGGTTCATTGAAGAATCCCCTTATGGATTCCAAATGCCGTTATGGTCCGTGGTAGCGGAATCCATAACGGGATGCTTGGATAACCCGAACCCGAACTTTGGAAAACGAACTTAAAACAGAAGTTCGCTCAACTCTACTAATAAATAAAATATATAGCGCAAACTTCTACCTTGACCCCAAAGTGTGTCTGCTTGGTATTTTTGAATCGGACAACCTACAGTCGGCTGTCATTAAAGGAATAAATAGAATGCTATACCAGGCACGTAAAACACTGGCGGCGAAGTGGATACAGCCACTCCCTCCAGTCATAGCAGAGTTTACGGGTAGTTGAAATGTAGTGATTTGGTTAAAAAGGGGGGTTAATCTTAAAAGAAATTGCCTTTCAAAATTTGAGAGTATCTGGGGTCTCTGGATGGATAGATCCGGAGTGTGTAGCCCTTGGCTGTCTCTTAATAGAAGTCTAGAAAGCATAATAAGATGACATACTTCAGATTGCTAGGTGGGTGGGAGATGTTGATGGAGTATTGCCGCTGCCCCTGGGGTGCACAATCGCCCCTGTTTTCTGTTTAATTGACAAATAGATGTATGTTATTCTAAACTGCTGCTCCCTATGTATGGTTTATATTAGCCAAAGAATGATATGTTATCTGGGGGGGAATTGTTGTGGGATTGCACTCACAAATTATTTTCTGACCAACTATGATTGGTTTGTCTATATGATGTCTTTTTGAGTTCAAACGACTTGGATCTTGGATGACCTGATGTGCAACTGATTTGTAAATGTTAAAAAAAAAAAAAAAAAAAGAGAAGTGCGTCTTGGGAGGTCCATTGTCCAGAAACTGCAATCTATGCCAGCTATGAGGTGTGTAGATTTCTGGTGTAATTTACGCCAGTTTTATGGTATAAGTAATGCTATATTTGTTGGGCCACATAGCCAGCTAACACACTGCTTGTTTTTTTTTATTTTTTAGAAAAGTGGCCAGCTTCGTGTAAATCTACAAACAGATACAGATTTTTGTATAAGGAGGGCTTACGCAAAAAAAAAATAAAAAAAATATAATTCCAACTTTTGTATGGTAGAAAAACACAGCAGAACCTTTGATAAATTCTGCTCTTTAGGATGTAGATTAGCGCTCTCAAAGTCTTCCCACACCTCTGTTAAGATTCTCCATACTGGTAATCTCATCAATCAGAATCCAGTTAATCAAAAAAATTGTTGCCCAAAGGAAAATCCCCTTCAATGCTCAATTAAAAATATATTCAGTATGCAATTTATCCCACAGTTCTGTGCCCAATTAATCCCACCATTTAAAGGTCAATTAATCTTGCCATTGAAAGGTCAATTAACGTCACCGTTCAGTGGTCAATACTCCCATACAGTTCCCCTATAAATCCTGAAAACATATACACCAGTACACTCCTCCATCCACACAGGTGGACATACAAGGAGGTAGCTTCTGGTTCTTGCACCTGTGCACAAAATTTTGTTGCAAACCAAGCAAACTAATAGGTGGACACAGGAGTCTAAATAGGCAAACTTATTATCCAGGATAAGACACTTTAATTTGGCTCACCTTTAGATTATCTGGTTAGGTCATCAGTATCGGATCGGTGGAAGTCCCATGTATGATGTCACATTATTGTTTTATTATTTGTAGGATAGCGTCTGATATTTCAGAAGCTTTATATATATACTTTATGCTTTTGGTGATTATCCTTGTTATAGAGTGGCAGCTATTTTTTAGCCTGAAATTTATTTTTTACCTAATCAATATCAGTGGGGGGGGGGTCACAATTAATAATCTATATCATAACCTATAAAGAAATAAGTGAATATCATGCCATGATATAATAAGGAAATATTAATTGGTTCACTAAAAAAATATTGGATACCAATTATCAGTAATCGGTTTTCCGTAAGCCCATGACAGCACCCTTGAGAGACTACCTATCCAGGACAGGAAACAGGAAGTTCTGCGGAGAGCTTTAAGAGGTGGAACTCCCCTTGTAACATCAGTTAATAGAGATAGAGATAAAAATATATATATATATATATATATATATATATATATATAGTAATAAAGTGCATGACAGAGGTATGGTGAGGGTGTGTATTTCACCCGGTGGTTCAATTTAGCTGGGTAAGATAACTGAAATCCAGAAATAGTGCTGCTTCAGCAAAGCAAAGCTTGCTGGGGATTGTTTTGTTTAAAGTTGTATGGGCTGAATTTCAGATTGGTATTGGGGGAGCTCCATGAAACCTTATCTCCCCTGTTCCTGCCCCCAAACTGAACAAAAAGACGAGAAGTCTTTCTCCACTGACTATTCACCTCCAAGTTTCTAGAAAGACATCTTAACGTCAAGACGGCACAGTTTTGTTTCTCTGTCATTTTTGGGATGCTGGCACAGTGAAGGTGAGACAATCTCATGAGAATGATGAAAAAGGGAGCAGAGACTTGCTCTTTAAACAAGGAAAGAGCACAGACTTGCACTTTAAACATATTGTATCTGAGGTTCTTATTCAAACCCTCCTGAAGGAAAGTAAGATCTTGGACATAGGTGGGGAATTAAGAGAGTCGATGGAAACTTCAGAAAAATTAAGGAACACCCTCCAGATAGATAGTAGAGGTAACCATTTCCTGCTGGATAAAAGGGTAGAAATCACTTGATCCAACAAACCCATTTCTCTCAATATCCTCCCTCAAGTACCAGGCAGCTAGGTTAAAGGTTCTATAACAGAAGATCCATCCTCCAGGGGTCTGACAGGGTACCATCGTTCTGTGGGAAGAAGGCTCAGAGGAGGAAAGTCATACAGCAGGTGGTCTGGCCAGGGTAGAGAAAAAGCATATATCCCTGTTGGGTCTTCCTTCAGATTTAGAGAAAAAATATAAAAACTCCGCCGTTTTACTGTTTTGCCTTGTTGCAAAGAGGTCCAGGGTCGGACCCCACTGCTGAATTATCTGTGGAAAAACTTCCTGATTTAAACACTACTCCCCGTGGTTTCGACTAAGAAAATCCACCATCTTGTTTTCTTAACCCTTTAGGTGTATTGCTTTGATACATGGGACCATAGGCATAATCATTAAGGCTAAGAGGCTAAGACATTAAACTTTTCGACCTGATTCCACCCTGTCTGTTTAGGTACGCTCCTACTGTAGCACTGCCTGACATAATCTTTACATTTTTTCCTGTTACCTTGGACAGGAATCCCTTCATTGCAAACAAAACTACTCTTAATTAACTAACGTTCTGAGAATACTGCCTTTCTGATGGGCGCCACTTTCCCTGGAGAATGCCCCACTGACAGTGAGCCCCACACCCCACCAGGCTGGCATCCGTGGTGATCACCACCTGTTCTTGTATCATCCAAGGTAACCCCTGAGCTAGATTTGTTTGTTGTAACCACCAGTTTAAGTATTCTATTACCTGCAAATTTAGGTGGAGCGGGGAACCTAGAGAATAGGGCGAACTGTCTAGAGCAGTGATGGGCAACGTGCGGCTCTCCAGCTGTTGCAGAACTACAACTCCCAGCATGCAAAGCCTGTCTATAGCTATCAGCCTACTGCAAGGCATGGTGGGAGTTGTAGTTTAGCAACAGCTGGAGAGCCGCACGTTGCCCATCACTGGTCTAGAGTAAGTCGACGCTAGAGGGAATCCCAGGAAGACACATTTCTGAGATGGGACTAGGCAGATTTTTCCCTGTTTATTTGGCAACCTAGTTACCTTAACACACACTCATTATCTGCAAGGTGGGCTGGGAGAAGGTCAGATGACTTTGCCACAACCAGAAAATCATCCAAGTAAGGGATTATAAAGGAATCCTTCTCCTTTATATTAAATTTCGTGATGAGTCTGGGGGCTTGAGAGTCTCCGATTGGTAGGGCTTCATATTGCAGGTGGAGTATTTCCTTTTCCAAGTGCACTGGCACTCTTAGATATTTCTGAGATTCCAGATGGATCAGAAAATGATAATATGCATCCTTTCTGTCTATTGTAGACATCACAGATTCCTTTAAGAGGTGTTTTATCGCCGACGGGATGGATTCCATTCTGAATTTTTTGTAAACTAAGTACTGTAAACTTTTGAGACAATGAAAAGGAAGGAATAAAAATCAATTTCCCACTCTGGGCTTGGGACCTGAACCAACACTTTCTTTTCTATAAAGAAAAAATTTATTTTCTTAACGCTGATGTCTTTACAGAGTCTGAATTTAAATCTGTGACTTTCAATCTTTCTGGTGGCAAACTCTAGATGAAAACCTTCTCTTGTAATCCCATTTATCCAGGACTTAATTTTTTTCAAAAAGGGGGAAAATTCTGGATTTTTATTACCAACGTCCCCAAACATTATATGCTCCCTGGTCTCATCCAGCTTCATTGTAACCCTTATGGCTTTAAGGAGGGAATCCGTATCCTCTGGGGAAAATAATGGTCTACCCGTAGAATCTTCATCAGAGGATGAACTGGAAACATTCAGGATTTCTCCTTGCACTTCCCTATCTGAGGAGAGGACTCAGTGTCAGAACAGATATTAGGAGGGCCAACCTGTCAGATAAGGTAGAAGGGAGGCTTTTCTTAAATGCTCTCATAGAGTCAGAAACTTCCGACTTAATGTACTTAATGCTGTGCAGAAGTGACTAACATTCCTCCTTAACTACTTTATTAACACAATGCTGACATAAAATTTTAGGCCAGGATGGGAAGAGCTTCTTGTTACAAACTCCACTATCCCTCCTTTTAGAATGTGGAGTGGCAGAAACCTTTCCTTGACATTCCTTGGTATTATATAACATAAATAAGGTACATCAGAGAGCCAAAGAGAACACACAAAATGGGATATGAACCTTACCCCTTCCAGGGACTACCGGTCTGCTTTCACAGCCCTCTGGAACATCAGCATGCTAAATGCTCTCCTATTCCATACTGCCAGACAGGGAGAGTGTCACAGACGTTCCCACGACAGGTGGAAAGAGATCGGTGAGACTGGAAACATGTGGTTTGATCTGACAGGTTTTCTTGTGGATCAATAGGCATCTGTGTTGTTTCTGGTAATGGCCACACCTCTTGCCTCAGGTGTTGCTTATGTGGTCATTTGACCTTCCATATTATCGTTGCTTCTTCCACTATGCTGTGCGGTTTATAGCTACAGTCTCAGTCATGAATTGCTGTTGTGTGGATTCCGGCGGAGTTCCTGATGCTTCCATTGCTCCTTAAAGTTTAGTATTTCCTTTACTTCTTTGAATTTTGTTTGAGTTCTGTGTGTTGCATTTCCCTGTCATTTGTTTTAAGGCCTGAGGGAGACTCCTGTTTGTCCTACCTTTTGGAGGAACAGGTTGTCTCAGTCCTGACATTAGTACCAGGGTCCTATAGGGTGAGTTAGGACATTAGGTATTCCTGTGTATGAACTCACCTACCTCTGGGGTCTGTTCATACTGGTAGTTAGTCAGGACTTTGATTAGGGTTTTACTAGGTGGTGTCGATCTTCCACAGAATAAAGCAGTCAGGCTGGGCACATTCCATGCAGTACAGTGTTCAAAAACTGCTGATTTTTAAAACATGCGGCCACATCCAAATGCATTCCAAATACTGGAAGTCATGCCGCCCATGTCACTTCTGGTATACGTGCCTCCTGTCCGCATTCAAGAGAAGACATCCGGTCACCTCTCAAAGAAAAAATAGCCGGCCAATGGAAAAAAATATGGCCCCATTGCTCCTCAACACTGCAAAGAGGATCTGGCGTGCCTGAAAAAACTCCCAGTTCCCAAGGGCCTGCCGTGAACGCCGGCTCAGCAGAAGTCAGGACCAAGGAAAGAGAACCCCACTCTTTAGAATCTGCTAGAGGAGTCTTACGCCACCCCAGGTAACCTCACAGAACCTCCTCTTAAAGCTCTCCACACAAGTTCCTGTCTCCTGTCCTGGATAGGAAGTGGACTCTCCAGGGTGCTGTCATGGGCATAAATGAAAATATATGTATCATAAAAATCCCCAAAAAATAAATAAACCAATACTTAAAGGGGTTTTCCAACATTTTTTTAACTGATGAACTATCCTCTGTATAGGTATCAGTATCTGATTGGTGGGGGTCTGACACCCAAGACCTCGCCGATCATCTGTCTGAGAAGGCAAAGGTGCCTGTAGTAGAGCTGCACCCTTCTTGCAGCTTTGCCTTGGCCATGTGACGTAACCTTCATCAGTCACATGGCCTAGGTGCAGCTCAGCTCCACTTAAGTTAATGAAGCTGAGCTGCAACACCAACCACAGCTGTTGTACAAAGTACGGCACAGCTTGGTGACAGATAGAAAGCTGAAGCACTAGTGTGGGTACCTTTGCCTTCTCAAACAGCTGATCGACGGGTGCGCTGGGTTTCAGACCTTTACTGATTAGATACTGATGACCTATGCAGACAATAGGTCATTAGTTAAAAAATCTAGGGAAAAAAACCTTTTATGCATTGATTTATTTATTTTAGATTTTATCATTGATTATAATAAATTTACTTTATAACTTCTTGTCCAATAAAGTTGCATTTTAGACATTCATTTGGTCATGGCGCGCACCTTTCTATGGCATGTATCCCTTTTTTTGCATTGTAGGAGCAAGACGTTGAGTGCAGTGGGGACCTGTACACAGTTGGAAGGACAGCAGTGGTGAGGTGAGTATAATCTAGTTTATTATTATTTTTTTTTATCCATCTGATGACCATCCCAAAGTTTTTTTTGAAAACCATTAGTGTTTCTGTTTTTCTGCAGAAATTGGTAATAACAATTTAGCAGCTTCCATTTAAACATGTTGCATCTTTTTGAATGTCAAAATAAAAGTAGCAAATGAAAAGCAAGAAATAATAATAAAATAACACATCAGAAGCTGGTGTATGGCGGTGTACTTGTAAGTAGAGTCTTGTTATATTCTGTATGTGGAAGACACATAAATCAATGCCAAAAGGTGCAGACTTGTGATAATTGTGGTTGTAACCCAAGGTATACTGACCTAATTGAAGAAGGCAAAGTAATGATGCTGCTGGGCATTTAGGAAGCGCAATTCAACATCAATATGTATAGTATCAATCATTCTAGTGAAAGATACCTCTAATACATTAAATGAACAAAAAGGATGTTACAAATAAAGTGAAGGCAAATAAAGTGGTAATTGTGAAGAACACAAGAGGATACATTACAAAATGTAATTCTGATTCTTTTTGCATTGTGCTGTAGTTATATGGTATACATCTGGTTTCACCACTCACCTGTGTACATTGTTTTGGCCTGAGGGTACAACCCCTAGGTTGGCAGCTGCCAAAAACTTCTGTACCACCACCTGTGGTGTACTGTTGTGTGGAGATACCGTTATGGTCGCCGAACTTTCATTCATACCTGTTAGCTTTGCTGCAGAATTACAACAAAAAAGGCATGTTACTGAGAGAAATGTTTTATAAAGTTCAGAATTGTAATTTCTGCAAATTTACTCTACACCTTCCACATCTACCATATCTATAAGGGGGCAGCATTTCCATATGGAAGAACAGCAATTTCTCATCATACAGAAGAGACTCAGCAAAGTATTAAAGAGAACCTTTCATCAGAGAAAAAAATATAAACTATGTATGCTGACATGGAGAGCGGCGTCCAGGGATTTTCCTGCACTTACTATTATCCCTGGGCGCCGCTCCTGTATCTTCGCTGCCTTGGTTCTACTAGGCGGAACCTGCCTGAATTGGTTCTTCGAGGAGACGCCCAGGAGAACAAGGGCAGTCTCCGCCTAGTAGAACCAAGTCAGGCAGGCTCCGCCTAGTAGAACCAAGTAAGCGAAGATACCGGAGCCAATACCGGGAGAACGGAGCGGTGCCCAGGGATAATAGTAAGTGCAGGGAGATCCTTGGGCACCGCTCTCCAATAATTCCATGCAGACAATATCCATGGTTTCAGTGGTACTGAATATTAGTTTTACAAAATTGATCAGTCAAAACATTTTTCAGTTGAAACCATCTAAAATTACTGTTACGTACCTGTTACGGTGCCCCCAGCTGTTCACTTAATTTCTCTTGGAATGTCCATTAATGTGTCCATTGATGGTGAGAAGTAGCTGCTTCTAGTTCATTCTCATTTACTGGCCAGCACAATTGCATGAATCACTTTGCCATCCATATACAAGAGGAACTGGGTGGTAGGACTGACTTGTAGAGCATGTATGACCACTGGCACCGCACACATTAGGTGGACATTCTGAGAAAATGAACAACACCTGGGGGCACCATAATAAGTATGCTACAGTATTATTGAGACAGGAGCATCCTCTAATTGCTCGCAAATCAAAATGTATGTTTTGTGTGACCTAACAGAGTAATTTAATAATTAACTGAGAAACAAACCATTTAAAGGAATATTCAGACATGCCAGTTTTGTGGCTATATTGACATTTTGGTTATATTTGATATAACAACAGCAACAAACACCAAAAAGTCTGCACAAGTAAAAACCTCTAAATGAAAAAAAGAAAAATATTTGAGTGTGAATACAAGATTCAATGATGTGCTTGATTAGAATTGTCTTAACACGTAAAGACTTGCAGGCTAGTGTCTCAAATCTTCAGGAGAGTGAAAACTGTCAAATTTAAGAAATAATGAAACTGAGGTGCATAAATACAATTATTCTATGGTCTTGCTACTAGTAGTGTGATGATTGTGTTTATGATTGTCACTTCATCGCGGTACCCATTAATGTAAAGATGTGTCATATGCATTTGTCACAATTTGGAGATATACTGGTGTTTAGAAAAGGCCCGATTAATTGGAAAAGAAAATGCTCCACAACACAATGGAAGACTATAACAAATCATGTACGTGTCATTGAGAAGCCTAAAGAAGAACAGATGATTTGGAAGAAACACAATTTATAGACCTGCAGAAAACTGACTCATCGTAATTTCAGGGAGGAGATGTACTAGTTAGTACAAGTGTTGGGAATGGTGTAAGTGACTCTGAAAATTCGAATATAAGTAATAAACTCATACTGCAAAATACACAGTAAACAGCTCTTTCCATCACCATCAATCCATTTATAGCGCAAAGAAGCAGTTAAAATGTTAAAATATAATATAACAACCTATAGAATTTACTACTGTAAGAAACAGCAAACTGAAACATTTTTATTTTCAGCATAAAAAGTTAGGTGTTCCATTAAAACATATACAAAAACATAAAAAGCTGTTAGCATCCTAAATAAACGTGTAAATAAAAACAGTTGACGTGAAAGCTGCGACTACATACAGAAAACATATCGATATGAAGGTTTTATACACATACATAATATATAATAACACCCCGGTATAATAGTTCGTGTCACCAGTGCTTCTGTAGAGACTGCAACCTAGAACATGATGTCCTCTATACAATATATATCATAACAGATTGTAAGTGACTTAATACATGCAAAAAAAACTTGATCTATTGTCCAATATATGCAAATGAGTTGCTCATAGTGCCCAATTTACCATACCTATACTTGAAACTCTACAATGTCCTGCATAGACTACTGCAACATCCCTCTCTGTGGCCTCTCATCAAACACTCTTGCACCCCTCTAGTCTATCCACAACTCTGCTGCCTAGTTTATCCACTTCTCCCCTCGTTTCTCCTCTGCCACTCCAATACCCAGTGAACTCAGTTCAAAAAATGAACAACATACAAGGCCATCCACAACTTGTCCCCTACTTACATATCTGACCTAATCTCTCTATACATCCCCATATGTAATCTCTGATCCATTGCCCTCCTGTTATTTGTTCCTCAATACCCCAACACATCAGAGTCTTCCCACCATCGAAATTTTCAAAGGCATCGTGAAAACCCACCTCTTCTGAAAGCCTACAACCCCCAATAACCCTGCTGCCAACACACAGCCATATGAACAGTTTTTACACCTAACGGCCCTTTCCTTTGTGGTCCAATAAAATTTACGAAAATGTATGAAAAAAAAATAACGCCAACTGCAGGAGAATTTCAACTATATATTCAATATTATTTTCTTTGGGTCCATGCACACAACAATTCTGTATTCACAGACTCTGTTTGGTGGCATCAAGAGATACTATGGAGTGCTGTAGTGTTGTACGTTATTAAAGGGGTTGTGCAGCCAGTAATAGTAATGACCTATGCTTATGATAGGTCATCAATATCTGATCAGTGGGGCTCAGACTCTAGCATCCCTGGTGATCAGCTATTTCAAGAGGAGGCTGCGCTAGTACAAGTGCTACTTCCTCTTCAAGATTATACTGCGCATCGTCTTGTAAGTCACAGTGTAATTACAAGTGCTTGTTCCATTCATTTAAATGAAACAAGTACTTGTAATTACACTGCGTGACCAAGATTTTTGAGATGACACACAGTGTAATCTTGAAGAGGATATAGCACTCATAAAAGCACCGCCTCCTCTTCAAACAAATGATTGGAATCTGATGATAAAATTATATATATATATATATATATATATATATATATATAAATTTATTTATAGAAAAAGTAAACTCCACTGTATTTTATTCACTCTGTTGGTATAGGGAGGAGGTGTTATCGTGACTGACAGCTATCTCTTATGCACACTTAAGGCTGTATTACACCAGCAGATCCTAATCTGCCTGTGTAATACTGCCACCGATGACCCAGTGAACCAGAAAATGCTCATTCATCGGGCAATTGCAATATTTAAGCAGGCTTAAAAATCATTGTTTGCCAGCAGTCTGCTGCCGGCAAATAGTGATTCTGTATGGGGACAAGCGATAGCATTAGCGATCGCTTCTTCCCATACTCTGGAGGAGATTGCAGCATGTAATAGAAGTGGTCTCCTCCGCTGATGAGCAGGAGATTGCCGAGAAGGAATGCTTCCTTCCCAACAATCATCAGCCGCATCTGCAGGTGATGAAACCAGTAATAACCCCTCTTTCCTGTACCAGGAGGTGGACAAAGCAAAGATATAAATGTTTAAATTACAGGTTTTGTTGAATCTTTGCCCCCAAAAAATAAATAAAATATATATATCTCAATCTGCTCACCTCATCCTGCTCTATAACATGCTGCTTTTAGATTGCATTACATCTTGTGGTGACAGGTCCTCTTTAAGTCACTGTACGTTACCCTATTCGCAATGCATCTAAAGAAGAATACCTCCTTAAAGAGGACTTGTCACGCCCACCAACAGCAGCAGCTGCTTTTACCTGGTTTAGATGCCACTCCATTATTTTTATAAGGATGGTTAGTATTGTCACCAACTAACTAGTAACTTATCAACTATTGACTTAAAGGCTATGCAAACCTTTGGGGCCATTTTTTTTATTACTGCATTGTACTCATTTTAAGCTAAAAATAATTTTTTCAATTGGTCTTTATTAAAAATATGGAGTCCTTTTTTCTGTACAGAGCTGAAATGCTCTAGTAGCACCCTTTGGATTTTCTGTCTTTTTCATCAGACCAGGAGAAGATGGACTCCTTATCTCCATTATAAACGCTAATTATAACTCCTTATCCTTATCTTACTGATAAGAATGTGGCTTAAATAGGTGTATATGACCTCTTAGTAGTTTAGAGATAAGGTTTATTAGAAGACAGCACAAAGTGAAAGTACCAGTCACACAGCTAAACAAACAGTTAACCCTTTGTGACAGAACAGCAAAATATTTTAATAAAGGCTGAAAAAAATGAAACATTAAAAAACTATTGCCACCAAAGGTGTACATAGCCTTTAAAGACTAAAGCCATACAGAAACTTCCGACTTCATTCACCAATATGTTCCATAAATATATAGTTCATCTTAATTATTGTAAAATCTTCAGTAATAATAATTTCTGGTCATTTCTAACAGGTTAACATTAACAGGGAAAGCAAAAACAGGACCCAACCTTCATGGTGGTTGGGGAAATGATTATAAGATGACTGCAAATCAAGAAAACATTTTGGAAAATTGAGATTTTCACTTGTGTACCATATGCTGTAGCACTAAAAGCAGCACATAATAAAAGCTAATACGGTACATCCCCTTTTTTTAAAAAAAAAAAAAGGAAAAAAAAAAAAAAACAGACACCTTGTTGAATTTACAGCCTTCAAGCACATTTCACCCAACAACTTCCTGAAAAAGACATTGAGGAGGTTGTAGCGAGTGTACGGTCCCTAAAACGACGGAGTATTACATTGTGTTTAGGGTTGTTTAACCACAATATTAAGACAGGAAGGACAGAGAAAGAAAACTCAGGCGGTATAGAGTTGCTTTTAAGCAGAGAGCACAGGGTGACCTAACAATGACGCCAGAAGTGTACACTCATTTAGGATTTAAACCTTCTCCATTAAGCTATATTGAAGAGCAAAAGCTCAGTCAGTAAATGAATGCAACTATGTTTATGTTAAAAGCCCGTTTTCCGCAGACTGTAATTAAAGGAAATTTGGTACAAAGCTAGGATTTTTTTTTGTCAAGCGCCCGCAAATGGAAATATGGATAGATAGCATTCATACAAGTGGATGCATCGTTTCATATTTAACCTTAACACTCCCGCCATTAATGCTTTGTCTAACTTCTTCTATGAAAGACAGGGTACTGCACCGTTGAAGTAAAATTAAACAAAAAAAAAAAAATCAACTATACCATGCTTTTCAGAAGAGACGATTCATTATTGCCAGCTAATGTATTGGCATAAAGAAAACTAACATCCTATCAGACAAGGCACACATTCAATCTGCCTGCCCACCCCTCCCATTTTAACTCGTGCTGTTTTATTGTTATAGGCAATTTGTACCACTCAGCATGACAGTGTAAACTGAATTAAGATTAATTTACATGCAAAAGAACACTTAGGAGAGCAGCATGGTAAGCAAAAGTATTGTCTTGATTGCTGAGGTGGAAAAGAACCTGGGAAGAGGGGGGGAAAAAAGCCAGTTTAATTAAGGGGCATCAAATATGATTGCTTGAGGTAGTTAAGGGGCCAGAAAATAGTAAATGTCCGACTAGTTAAAGAATTAGCATCTTGCTTGCAAGGGATTTACAAGATAGATTCATAAATCTTAATAAGACAAAGTAAACACCTTACCTCGAACTTTCATCTGATGTCTTTCCAAAAAGAACATAACCGCTTACTACAAAAACTCTGTGTGGAAGAACTGGAGGCCAGACACGACATCGCTAGGGTAGGATGATAACACTATGTAGCAGAACATGGACTCTTGGCACTCTGGGATTTTTATATTTTTTTATGAAAAAATGATACAAGACAGTAATATATAGGGTCCTTGGATAACTGCCCTTTCATACAACAATTTCCATCAGAGAAAAACAAAGGAAACAATATGGATCCTTAGGCAAAAAGAAAGGGAACAATGCAAAATGATATTTCAATTAGCATTGTACAGGGGTATCTCAGGACATGGATTGTGTGCACTCGAAGAAGCAAATGTACGTTGAGGAAGAGCAGCCAGTAAGTCATCGAAGGACTCCATCTATTTGGCTTAAATTTAACCTACACAGTGAGTTTATTTTTTATTTTTTTCCAATAACTACCAAATGATTACTATGAATGAGGAGAGGGGCACTGTTGTTTGTAAGTTCTGCCCTAATTTAAGAAAATCAAACATAAAAAATTATATTGGACTTCATGGCAAACAGTCTTGTTAAAAACAGCAATAACACAATACCAATAACTTGAGAGGGTGTTCTGGTTTTGACCAGTGAACTACAAATTCAAATAAATAATAATGTTACGGCCGGTGGGTGTGTAACCATTGCACCAACCAACTGGTGCAATAGCGATTTCCGTCAGCCCCCTAGAAATGAATGGTAGCGGAAGCCGTGCAAATGCTGTGTGCTCCCATTCACTTGCATGGGGAGAGTGCTTGGCAGTGGCCGGACCCCGGTACACCCAGGGTCCTCCAGCCACCACTCTCCCCGCTCCATTCTCGACGTAGGTGCTATCAGACAATGGGGGCATATCCTAGCGAATATCACTTTAAGTTTATTATACAGACAAATTCTGATTAAAATGTGTAACATGCAACGTGACCTCTGAGAACCTGACAACTATATATGATATTTACTCTACCCAAAGTTATTTCCATTCTCTCATAAAAAAAACTCCAGCAAGAAGCGAGGAAAGTGAACTACTGTACATAGGCTCCCCTTAAGAGAAGCCGCGCATAGCTCAATAGCTAGTCTTATAATTGGATTTCTGTTACTTAAAGGGAACCTGTCACCGGGATTGTGTACAGAGCTGAGGACATGGGTTGCTAGATGCCCGCTAGCACATCCACAATATCCAGTCCCCATAGCTCTGTGTGCTTTTATTGTGTAAAAAAAACGATTTGATACATATGCAAATTAACCTGAGATGAGTCCTGTCCCTGGATGAGTCAGGACAGGACTCATCTCAGGTTCATTTGCATATGTATCAAATCATTTTTACACAATAAAAGCACACAGAGCTATGGGGACTGGGTATTGCCGGACGTGCTAGCGGTTATCTAGCAACCCATGTCCTCAGCTCTGTACACAAAATCCCAGTGACAGGTTCCCTTTAAGTTGTTATTTTAAATTCCAAGAAATATCATTAATGGAAGAAAGATCTTTCTTTGAAAGAATGTTCCCAGAAAGTTCTTTCATCGATCGCCGATTTAACTGAATATGTATGGCTAGTTTAACCACGTCCAGACCGGGCCATTTACCCCTTCCTGACCAGGCCTAATTTTGCAAATCTGACATGTGTCACTTTATGTGGTAATAACTTTGGAACGCTTTTACTTATCCAAGCCATTCAGAGATTATTTTCTCGTGACACATTGTACTTCATGATAATAGTAAATTTGAGTCAATATGTTTTACCTTTATTTATTTAAAAAAATTCAAATGTTAACGAAAATTTTTAAAAATTCACTGTTGTCTAAATTTGAATCTCTCTGCTTTTAAGACAGATAGTGATGCCTCATAAAATATTCATTTATTAACATTCCCCATATATCTACTTTATGTGGGCATGAAGCCGCGTGTGCACTAATATAATCCAGAAGGATCCTTGCTAAGTGCATATACTTATCTTCTATTAAAAAATAAATCCCCCAAAAAATGATTACCCACAGCTGTAAATGCCACTCAAGAAACCACACTTCACAATTTCATTTGGAGTAACTGATAACTGTAATAGTATGCAAAAAAAATAAAATTTTAATCCTGTATATGATGGTAACATAATTACTCATAGGGCTGCAGCTAACGACTATTTGAATAATCGATTCGTTGTCGATAATTTCATCGATTAATCTGGAAAAAACACCAAAATGACAAAAAAAGGAGTTTATATGATGCTACTTGAAAAATTATGTTCAAAGGCCATGTTAAAACAATTTTAAGAGTTACATAATTATAAAAATTTTGAATTAGAATGTCAAAAAGACAACATGTCCACATGGATTATGGGGGATCTGTGGATGACACTATTATTGGGGGATCTGGGGATGGCACTGTTATGGAGTGGATCTGTGGATGGCACTTTTATGGAGGGGATCTGAGGATGACACTGTAATGAGGGATCTGTGGATGGTACTGTTATGAGGAGGGGGATCTGTGGATGGCACTGTTATGTGGAGGGGGATCTATGGATGGCACTGTTATGAGGAGTGGGATCTGTGGATGGCACTGTTATGGGGAAGGGGATCAGTGGATCACTGTTATAGGGGGGGGGGGGGATCTATGGATGACGCTATATAGCATCTTATGCTATGTGTCATCCACAGATCTCCCCCATAACAGTGTCCCCCAATACACCGGCCCCGACGCTCACAGCAGTATAATATCTAAAGAGTACTCCTTTACCGGCAGGAACTGGAACTTTAAATCAGTGCTATGATCTTTATTACCTTACAATGAAGCTCCGGTAACAGGCAGAGCGGGCAGCGGCGTAACGTCACTCACGTGACGCGCCTGCTCCGTCCACTTTATGAATGGAGCAGGTGCGTCACGTGAGTTTGTGACGTTACGCCGCCGCCCGCTCTGCCTGTTACCGGAGCTTCATTGTAAGGTAATAAAGATCACAGAGCTGATTTAAAGTTAAAGTTACTGCCGGAGAGTTGCCGCATCCAGCCCCTCCTCCCTCCCGGCTGATACATCGCTGCGCTGTGAAGCATCGCAGCCAGCGATGTATCAGGGACTTAACTGCAGCGGTGCAGAAGCGTGCGGGATTTACGGGACCTGCAGGCATAGCGCCTGACCGGCCGCTCCCGCCCGCATAGCAACGAGTCGACTGATTATTCGATAACGGGATTCGTCGACAACGAATCCAGTTATCGAATATTATCGATAACGTCGATTAATTATTGCAGCCCTAATTACTCAAAATTCATTCATTCATTTGTAAAGTTCTCTATTAAAGCATAAATTGTTACCACATTGATTCTCCAGAGTAGATTCTTCTTTGAGCAATAGCACTCTCTCGGAGTGAGCTTCCTGATACCGGTATGCGCCGCTGTTCGGCGTCCCACATGATTGGACTCTCTTGAAAAACTGACACCACTGAGACCATGGAACCACTGAGGAAGGAGCTTGTAGCTCCAAAATGCATTTGGTACTGTAAGCAATCCAATAAAAGCCCCTGACCAAGCTGGCACAAGAATCCAGTAAGTATATGAACAATCACTTCTAAAGACCTTAATCAAATCAGGCAAAGCAAAGCGCGCTGTATCGGTTATTCAAGAGAGTCCGATCACATGGGACGCCGAACAGCGGCGCATACGGTAACAGCACAGAGTGTGAGGAGGCTCACTCCAAGAGAGCGCTATTGCTCAAAAAAGAATCTACTCTGGAGAATCAATGTGGTAACAATTTATGCTTTAATAGAGAACGTTACAAAGGCAATTACCTACCACAATACTATTTATATCGAGCATTTGATATGAACACTGATTGATTAGTTACATCCGAGGTGAAACTTTGTGCATTACCAAAACTGTTTTATGAATAAAATCGAACATTTCTATCAACAATCATGTGTTTAATCCATCTACATTTTCATGCACGATGATTTTTCCATCCAATTAAGTGTGCCGATTCCAGAATGAATTTTGAGTAATTGTTACCATCATATACAGGATTATACATTTTTTCCCGCATACTATTACGGTTTCCAGTTACTGTAAATGAAATTGTGAAGTGTGGTTTCTTGTGTGGCATTTACAGCTGTGGTTAGCCATTTTCGCGGGGGATTTATTTTTTAATAGAAAATAAGTATATGTCCTTAGCAAGGATCCTTCTGGATTATATTAGCGCACATGCGGCTGATGGTGGGTACCTCTGTCTGCCTCAGATTATACTATCTACACCCCATAATTTTCTCTGGGACAGACAGAGTGACTTATTATCACTTGCGTGATCTTCCAATTCTTAAATATATTATTTAAAATCAATGTTTTATATTTTTTTAATACCTATGTGACCTGTCCAATTACATGTGGATATAACAAATTTTTATTCTGCTTGACATTTATTGTCTTCGGACCATTCTTGAATGAATAAGTGCCTGTTAATATTTGTATACTTTATATAACTCAAGCAAAGACTGGGGGGCAGTCTAATAACAGTGCACCTAAATCTATAAGCCAAGACGGGTGAGCAGCTATATATATTTATTTATTGAACCTTTTTTAAGGACCAGTTCAATTCTGAGGAATTCTGTGAGGTAAGGTAACCAAAAAATGGCTGTTTTAGCACAGTTTTTATTTTTTACAACATTCATCTGACAGGGTAGATCATGTGCTATTTTTATAAAACAGGTTGTTATGGACGCAATGATGTCAAATATGTTCTTTGTTTGTTTCAGTTTTACATAATAAAGCATTTTTTGAAACAAAAAATTCTGCTTTTGTGTCTCCATTTTCTGAGCACCATATTTTTTTTATTTTTCTGCTGATCGTCTTATGCAGGGACTAATTTTTTGCAGGAAGAGTTGACGTTTCTATTGGTACCATTTTTGGGTACATATGATTTTTTGATCTTTCATTAATACACTTTATGGGGCAAGGTGACAAAAAAATTGGGTTTTATTTATTTATTTTTACAGCGTTCATCTGAGGGGTTAAGTCATGTGACATTTTTATAGCGAAGATCGTTGCAGACGTGGCAATACCTAATATGTATACTTTTTCTTAATTATTTTTTAACACAATAATAGCATTTTTGAAACAAAAAAAATGATGTTTTAGTATCTCCCTAGTCTGAGAATCATAGTTTTTTTTATTTTTTGACGGATTGTCATTTTTTGCGGGATGAGGTGACTGTTTGATTGGTACTATTTTGGGGGCATAAACCTTTTTGATTGCTTGATGTTGCAATTTTTGTGATGTAAGGTGACAAAAAAGTTTTTTTTGGAACTGTTTTTATTTTTTTCCGTTGTTCATCTGAGGGGTTAGGTCATGTGATACTTTTATAAAGCTGGTTGTTACAAACGTGGCGATACCTAATATGTATACTTTTTTTAAATTTCACTTTAACACAATAATAGCATTTTTGAAACAAAAAAATGATGTTTTAGTGTCTCCATTGTCTGAAAGCCATAGCTTTTTTATTTTTTGACAGATTGCCTTAGTAAGTGTTTTTTTTTGCGGGATGAGGTGACTGTTTTATTGGTACCATTTTGTGGGAGATACGCCTTTTTAATCACTTGGTGTTGCACTTTTTGTGATGTAAGGTGACAAAAATAGCTTTTTTTGACAGTTTTGTTTTTTATGGTGTTTATCTGACAGGGTGGATCGTGATATGGCCAGAAGAGGCGCCACTAGGCGCGAAACGGCCGTCGCTTTTTCCTGCTAAACGCTCCGTGTAGCTGCCCGCCCCAGCCTGTCTTACTATTTTGTACCTTTACTAATAAAGAAGACGCAAGTATGTGGTGAGTGCCGCCTCTTTTTATTCTTCTCTTTTTTTGTGCTTCAAGTGACTACATTTATCTTTGGCTGAGCACCACGTTTTCACATACAAGTAGACTCTGACTGTGTGCGTAGTGGTTATCGTGACATAAGAGACCAGTGACGCAGTGCCGCTCACTCGTGCATTCTTATTATTTTCTGATATATTTATAGAGCTGGCCGTCATGGACGCGGCAATACCAAATATGTCTATTTTATTTTATCTATTTTTAACATTTTTTTAGAAAGTATAGCCAAAACCGGAGAGGGGGAGTGGTCTGCCTTTATGTAAAGTCCTGTCTAAAGCCCACAGTCTGAGAAGATATAAGTGAACATGTGGCGTCACTGTGGGTAGAGATACATGGAGCCAAAAACAATAATAAATTACTAATAGGAGTTTATTATAAACCACCTAATATACCAGAGTCCACAGAAAATCTACTACTAAACGAGATAGACGAGGCGGCAAATCATAATGAGGTGGTTATTATGGGGGACTTCAACTACCTAGATATAGACTGGGAAACTGGAACCTGTACATCTCATAAAGGAAACAGGTTCTTGGCAATAACCAAAGACAATTACCTTTCCCAACTGGTTTAGAACCCGACTAGAGGGATGGCTATACTGGACTTAGTATTAACCAATAGACCTGACAGAACAACAGATGTGCAGGTTGGCGGGAAACCTGGCAAAAAGGTGCCCCTAAAGTAATAACCTTCCAATTATCATTCCAATGAATGTTTCTTCAGGGACAAACAAAAATACCAAACTTCAAAAAAGCAAAATTTAGCCAACTAAGAGAGGCCATAGGCCGAACTAACTGGGACAAATTCCTCAAGAATAAAAATACAGCCACAAAATGGGATATTTTTAACAGCATCCTAAAATCTAATTGTGAGAGGTACCTTATGGGAATAAAAGGTTAAGGTACAGTGGAGGAAATAATTATTTGACCCCTCACTGATTTTGTAAGTTTGTCCAATGACAAAGAAATGAAAAGTCTCAGAACAGTATCATTTCAATGGTAGGTTTATTGTAACAGTGGCAGATAGCACATCAAAAGGAAAATCGAAAAAATAACTTTAAATAAAAGATAGCAACTGATTTGCATTTCATTGAGTGAAATAAGTATTTGAACCCTCTAACAAAAAAAGACTTAATACTTGGTGGAAAAACCCTTGTTTGCAAGCACAGAGGTCAAACGTTTCTTGTAATTGATGACCAAGTTTGCGCACATTTTAGGAGGAATGTTGGTCCACTCCTCTTTGCAGATCATCTCTAAATCCCTAAGGTTTCGAGGCTGTCTCTGTGCAACTCTGAGCTTGAGCTCCCTCCATAGGTTTTCGATTGGATTAAGGTCCGGAGACTGACTAGGCCACTCCTTTGTTGCCTTTGCTGTATGTTTTGGGTCATTGTCGTGCTGGAACACCCATCCACGACCCATTTTCAGTTTCCTGGCAGAGGGAAGGAGGTTGTCGCTCAGGATTTCACGATACATGGCTCCGTCCATTTTCCCGTTAATGCGAATAAGTTGTCCTGTGCCCTTAGCAGAAAAACACCCCCAAAGCAAAATGTTTCCACCCCCATGCTTGACGGTGGGGACGGTGTTTTGGGGGTCATAGGCAGCATTTTTCTTCCTCCAAACACAGCGAGTTGAGTTAATGCCAAAGAGCTCTATTTTGGTCTCATCAGACCACAGCACCTTCTCCCAGTCACTCTCTGAATCATTCAGGTGTTCATTGGCAAACTTCAGACGGGCCTGCACATGTGCCTTCCTGAGCAGGGGGACCTTGCGAGCCCTGCAGGATTTTAATCCATTGCGGTGTAATGTGTTTCCAATGGTTTTCTTGGTGACTGTGGTCCCTGCTAATTTGAGGTCATTAACTAACTCCTCCCGTGTAGTTCTAGGATGCTTTTTCACCTTTCTCAGAACCATTGACACCCCACGAGGTGAGATCTTGCGTGGAGCCCCAGAGCGAGGTCGATTGATGGTCATTTTGTGCTCCTTCCATTTTCGAACAATCGCACCAACAGTTGTCACCTTCTCTCCCAGCTTCTTGCTAATGGTTTTGTAGCCCATTCCAGCCTTGTGCAGGTCTACAATTTTGTCTCTGACATCCTTGGACAGCTCTTTGGTCTTTCCCATGTTGGAGAGTTTGGAGTCTGCTTGATTGATTGATTCTGTGGACAGGTGTCTTTTATACAGGTGACTAGTTAAGACAGGTGTCCTTAATGAGGGTGACTAATTGAGTAGAAGTGTCTAACCACTTTGTGGGAGCCAGAACTCTTAATGGTTGGTAGGGGTTCAAATACTTATTTCACTCAATGAAATGCAAATCAGTTGCTATCTTTTATTTAAAGTTATTTTTTCGATTTTCCTTTTGATGTGCTATCTGCCACTGTTACAATAAACCTACCATTGAAATGATACTGTTCTGAGACTTTTCATTTCTTTGTCATTGGACAAACTTACAAAATCAGTGAGGGGTCAAATAATTATTTCCTCCACTGTATAAGAAGAAATCGATGTAGATAAAGAGAACTCTATAGAAAGCAATAAATAACAAAAAGAAAGCATTTAAATCACAAAAACAGGAGGGTAGCGAGGAAGCACTGAAAAACTATAAGGAAAAAAATAGAATATGTAAAAAACAAATAAAAGCATCCAAACTAGAGACCGAGAGATTAATTGCAAAGAGAGCAAAACTAACCCTAAATGGTAAACAGTATAAATCTGAAGGTGTCAGCCCTTTACCGAGTGATTGGGGGGGGGAGAGTTGCAGAGAGCGATGAGGAGAAAGCAAAGCTATTAAGTAATTTTTTTCTCCACTGTATTCACTGAAGAAAATGAGCTGTCAGATGAAATGCAGAATGTAAGAGTAAATTCTCCATTAATTGTGCCCTATCTGATCAAGGAAGAAGCACAGCGACCTCCTAAAAAGGTTAAGAAAGACAAAAATCACCAGGACCAGATGGCATACACCCCCGTATTCTAAGAGAATTAAGTAATGTCATAGCCAGACCCTTATTTCTGATATTTTAACGACTCTATACTGACAGGGAGTGTTCCACAGTATTGGCGCATAGCAAATATGGTGCCAGTGTTCAAAAAAGGTCCAAGAACAGAGCCCGGAAACTATAGGCCGGTAAGTTTAACATCCGTCATTGTTAAACAGTTTGAAGGTTTTCTAAGAGATGCTATCTTACAGCACCTCAATGAAAATAAGGCTATATCAGCATGGCTTCATGAGGGATAGGTCAGGTCAAACTAAATTAATCAGTTTCTATGAGCAGGTAAGTTCTAGACTTGACAGCAGCGAATCAATGGATGTCGTATATCTGGACTTCTCCAGAGCATTAGACACTGTACCGCATAAAAGGTTAGTATATAAAATGAGAATGCTCGGACTGGGAGAAAACGTCTGCATGTGGGTAAGTAACTGGCTCAGTAATAGAAAACAGAGGGTGGGTATTAATGGTACACACTCAGATTGGGTCACTGTCACTAGTGGAGTACCTCAGGGGTCAGTACTGGGCCCTATTCTCTTCAATATATTTATTAATGATCTTGTAGAAGGCTTGCACAGTAAAATATACATTTTTGCAGATGACACTAAACTGTCTAAAGTAATTGACACGGAAGAGGACAGTATACTGCTACAGAGGGATCTGGATAGATTGGAGGCTTGGGCAGAGAAGTGGCAGATTAGGTTTAATACTGACAAAGGTAAGGTTATGCACATGGGAAGCAATAATGTAAGTGACCCGTACATACTAAATGGTAAAACACTGGGTAACTGTCACGGCCTCGGTGTTGTGCGCATGACAAGTTTGCCGTGCATGCCGGTTACCAGCGGCAACGTTTTGTTGTGGCTTGTATGTGCTTTTCTCCCCTTCTCCTGGTTCCTCCCCTGTCTGGTGCTTGAGGGGTTAACTTCCTGGCTGGGTGTGGCCACGAATTTTATTACCTGTGGTTTCCTGGCTGGAGCCTGTTGTACTTCAGATGTGGTTCGTGCTGGAGCTCTGCTCTAGTCCTGGGCATTTCCAGCTGCCCAGTCCTTGAGGGTCACCTAGTGGGTCATCGATGTCTCCAGCGAGGTCTTCCTTATGTATCGTCCATGTTTCTCTACCTTACCTTTGTTTATGCTTGGTGTGGGTTTATGTTCAGGGTGTGGTATACGTCTTGTTGTTTCATGTCTGGTCAGTTTGTGAGTTATGTCTGGCTTGAATGCAAGGCGTTTCCCGATGTGTTGTGCCTGCCGAAGTGGGCTCCATGGTTTCCCAGAGGGGTGAACCAGAAGGCAAGTCAGCGAGCAGTTGCTGGAGTGCTGGTTCCTATGTGCGTCAGTACGTACTGAGTCCGGCATGGTGTTCGGATGTCAGTACGTTTGCATGGGTTCCAGTTCACCTTGGTGTGGTCTTCTGTTGTGCCGTCCAGCAGCTGCAGCAGGTAAGTTACCCATGCATTCTGGGGTTCTTGGTTCCATGGTTATCCCCGCCACTAGATACTTACCTGCCATTCCACTTAGCTTTTCATTCCTGTATTTGTTGCTAGGCTTGTTGGAGACTCCGGTTCCTTTGTGTCGTGGAGGGATCGGTTGTCTCCACCTTCTGACTTTATATTGGAGGGACCGTTAGGGTCAGAAGGGCCCAGGTTTAAGGGTATGAGCCCCCTACCATCGAGGGCGGCTCATACAGTCAGGAGGACAGGGATAGATTTTAGGGACGCTTAGTTTATTTCCTGCTCCCTTATCCCCAATTCCAGGCCTAGTATCTGCTGACATTGTACGGTGGGGGGTTTCCCCTACTCCCCACACATGGAAAAGGACCTAGGAATTTTAGTGAACAGCAAACTAAGCTGTAAAAACCAGTGTCAGGCAGCTGCTGCCAAGGACAATAAGATAATGGGTTGCATCAAAAGGGGCATAGATGCCTGTGGTGAGAATATAGTCCTCACTGGTCAGACCACACATGGAGTCAGGGCCGGCGCGTCCTATACGCGAAATAGGCCGCCGCGTAGAGCGCCCCTTGGGAAGGGGCGCTGCTAGGAGCTCCGGCCCCGCCTCATGCTGCAGCCACCTGAGCGCTCTGAATTGAGCCTCTGGCGGCTGCAGCACTGCCCGGGCTGGCGCAGCAAGAGGAGAGGAACTGACAGGGGGGAAGCGCTCAGCGCTCCCTCCTGTCACTCCATTGTAGCGTGGCCGAGCTCTTTAAGGTCCGCGGGTACAGGAGCATCTGTCTCCTGTACCCGGCCGGACTGACATGAAGTGCGCACACAGTGTGTACTTCCTGTCAGTCCGCCCGGGTACAGGAAACGAAAGCTCCTGTACCCGTGGAGCATAAAGAGCTCGGCCACGCCACACTAGAGGTAGCGGAGGGAGGGAGGGGGAGAAAGAGAATGACAAGGGGAGGCGGGAGAATGAAAAGAGGGGAAAGAGAATGACAAAGGAGGGGGAGTGAATAACAAGGGGGGAGAATGACAAAAGGGGGAAAGGGAATGACAAGAGGGGAAAGGGAATGATAAGAGGGGAGTGTGAAGAATGACAAGGGGGTGAAGAATAACAAGAGGGGGAGAGAATGACAAGAGGGGGAGAGAATGACAAAGGGGGAGTGAAGAATGACAAGAGGGGGAGAGAATGACAAGGGGGAGTGTAAAGAATGACAAGAGGGGGAGAGAATGACAAAGGGGGAGTGAAGAATGACAAGAGGGGGAGAGAATGACAAGGGGGAGTGTGAAGAATGACAAGAGGGGGAGAGAATGACAAGTGGGGAGGAGAGGAAGAATGACAAGGGGGGGGGGAGTGTGAAGAATGACAAGAGGGGGGAGAGAATGACAAGGGGGGAGAGAACTGGCGTTAGTTAAAGGGGTTCTGCAGTTTGTTACAACTAATGATCTATCCTCTGGATAGATCATCAGCATCTGATCGGCCGGGGTCCGACATCCGGGACCCCCGCCGATCAGCTGTTTGAGAAGGCAGCGGTGCTGGCAGGAGCGCCTCAGCCTTTTCGCTGTTTACCGCAGGTGCAGTGACGTCACGACCAGTATCACTGGCCTTGGCGGGGTTAAGCTCTGTTCACTTGAATGAAGCTTAGCCTCACTCAGGCCAATGATACTAATCGTGACGTCACTGCGAGAAGGCTGAGGCGCTACTGCCAGCGCCGCTGCCTTCATAAACAGCTGATTGGCGGGGGTCCCGGGTGTCGGACCCCTGCCGATCAGTTTAAATAAACTGCAGAACCCCTTTAATATGGCAGATCATATGGGTGGGGCATTGTGATGTCACATGGGGGGGGGGGGGCGGCGGCAAACTTTTCTTTCGCCTAGGGCGGCAAAAATCCTTGCACCAGCCTTGCATGGAGTACTGTGTACAGTTCTGGTCTCCTGTGAACAAGGCAGACATAGCAGAGCTGGAGAGGGTTGAGAGTAGGGCAACAAAAGTAATAACTGGAATGAGGGATCTACAATACCCTGAAAGATTATCAAAATTAGGGTTATTCACTTTAGAAAATGGCTGAGGGGAAATCTAATAACTATGTATACATTTATCAGGGGTCCGTACAGAGATCTCTCCAATCATCTATTTATCCCCAGGACTGTGACAAGGGGACATCCTCTGCGTCTGGAGGAAAGAAGGTTTGTACAGAAACATAGAAGAGGATTCTTTACAGTAAGTGCAGTAAGACTATGGAATTCTCTGCCTGAGTAGGTGGTGATGGTGAGTTCACTAAAAGAGTTCAAGAGGGGACTGGATGTACAGTCCTGATCAAAAGTTTAAGACAACTTGAAAAATGGCAAAAAATCATTTTTACATTGTTGGATCTTAACAAGATTCCAAGTAGAGCTTCAACATGCAACAAGAAGAAATGAGAGTGAGACAAAACATTTTTTCAGCATTCAATTAATTGAAAATATCGATTAAACAGCTGATCCAAATTTTAGGACCACATGCCTTTAAAAGGCCAAATCTGTGCAAAGATGTGGCTTCACTGTCATTTTCTGTCAGGTAGTCACACGTTGTGATGGCAAAGGCAAAAAAACTCTCCCTTTTTTAATGTGGTCGGGTTGTTGAACTGCATAAGCAGGGTCTCCCCAGCACACCATCGCTGCTGAGGTGGGACGCAGTAAGACAGTAATTTGGAATTTATTAAATGATCCTGAGGGTTATGGAACAAAAAAGTCAAGTGGAAGACCCAAAAGAATCTAACCAGCACTGAGCCGGAGGATCCAATTGGCTGTCCGTCAAGACACTGGACGATCCTCGACCCCAATTAAGGCTCTTACTGGTGCTGACTGCAGCCCCATAACCATCAGACGGCATCTGAGAATGAAGGGCTTCAAAAACAAAAACGTCTTCAAAGACCTCGACTCCTTGAATGCCACAGAACTGCTTGTTTGGACTTTGCAAGAGAGCACCAAACATGGGACATTCAAAAGTGGAAGAAAGTTTTATTCTCTGATGAGAAAAAATTTAACCTTGATGGTCCTGATGGTTTCCAACGTTACTGGCATGACAAGCAGATCCCACCAGAGAGGTTTTCTACGCACCACAGTGGAGGGGGCGCCATAATGGTCTGGGGTGCTTTTTCCTTCAGTGGAACAATGGAGCTTCAGGAACTGCAGGGGCATCAAACGGCTGCTGGCTATGTCCAGATGTTGCAGAGAGCATTCCTTATGACTGAGGGCCCTCATCTGTGTGGTAACGACTGGGTCTTTTAACAGGACAACGCTACAGTACACAATGCCCGCAGGACAAGGGACTTCTTCCAGGTGAATAACATCACTCTTTTGGCCCATCCTGCGTGTTCCCCTGATCTAAATCCAATTGAGAACCTTTGGGGATGGATGGCAAGGGAAGTTTACAAAAATGGACAACAGTTCCAGACAGTAGATGGCCTTCGTGCAGCCGTCTTCACCACTTGGAGAAATGTTCCCACTCACCTCATGGAAACGCTTGCATCAAGCATGCCGAATACAAATTTTTGAAGTGATCAACAATAACTGCAGAGCTACTCAGTACTGAGTTCATGTTTGGAAGTTGGATTTCTGTTTTGGGGGGGTTTAGGGTTTTGATCAGCTGTAAAACAGCCTGTTTCAGTTTATTCATTGTTTTCATTAAATTGAATGCTCAAAAAATGTTTTGTCTCACTCCCATTTCTTCTTGTTGCATGTTGAAGCTCTACTTGGAACCTTGTTAAGATGCAGCCATGCTAAATATGATTTTTTTGCCATTTTTCAAGTGGTCTTAAATGTTTGATCAGGACTGTATTTCTGGAGTGCAATAATATTACAGGCTATAGCTACTAGAGATGGTTCATTGATCCAGGGAGTTATTCTGATTGCCTGATTGGAGTCAGGAAGGAATTTTTTTCCCCTTAAGTGGGGAAAATTGGCTTCTACCTCCCAGTTTTTTTTTTGGCTTCCTCTGGATTAACTTGCTGTGTATACAGCGATCTAGAAGGCAGGGACACTGAGGAACAGTCCCTGTCTTCTATCTGGGTTGCCCTGCTGTCACTGACAGCCCCCCACTCGGCAGCTGTTTCAGAACGTCCATTCAGAGATAAACGACCGCCCATACGAAGTTTATAGTCAATGGGTGGTCGGGAAGTGGTTAAACAACTGTAACATTCAATGTGGACAAAAATGTTCATGGCTGTGCTTGCAGACGATTGTTTGTTCAGGTGCTGTTTAACCATCAGCCTACTTCTATTTAATGTGTATGGATAGCTTAAGACATAGGTAGTGGAAACAGTCCAAAAATGCATCGCATTTATCAATCTGACTGATGCTAGATAATACACTTGGCACATCTTTAAATTGTGTAGTCTAACAGTATACCATCTATTACCGTCTAAGTATGCAGTGGTATCATGAACGAGAAACCTGGACTGCTAAGGACTGGAACCACATAGCATTTAGTGACAAATCCAGGTTCTGTTTGGGATCTCATGACTGTTAGGTTCGAGTATAATGGTGAGCGCTTCAAACAGGGGTGGACTGGCCATAGATCCTACAAGGAAACTTCCCAGTGGCGATGTACAGGGTGCTGCATGCCTTCTCAAACAGCTGATTGGCGGGGTCCTGGGTGTCAGACCCCCACCGATCAGTATCAAAATCTCAGAAAACCTCTAAGTCATGATCCCTTTTTTAGCAGGCTACATCCTCCTTTCCGAACAAATTGAATGCATGTCAGCTTTTCGGTGCGAATTAAGCCAGAATTCTGAAATTTTGATTTGTAAATCTCCTCTAACCCAAGCACCACAGGGAAAAATCACCAGAGGTTCTGACAGAAAAAAAGGTACTTTTTTCAAATTTTGCGCACATGCTAAAATAAAAACAAATCTCCATCATTCTCTACTAAATTCTCCATAATGAGAAAACAGAATGTTTTTTTCTTTTATGAACACGAAAAATGTAAACCTTGCATTGACATTAGTATTCAGATCCTTTACTAAGGACTTAATTGAAGCACCTCTGGCAGCGATTATGCCCCTTTCACACGAGCGAGTATTCCGCGTGGGTGCAATGCGTGATGCGAATGCATTGCGCCCACGCAGAATCCGGACCCATTCAAATGGGGATGTGTACATGAGCGATGTTTTGCACGTATCACTTTTGCTTTGCATGAAAATCGCAGCATGTTCCGGTTCTCCAGAGATGTTCGATTGGGTGCAATTCAAGGCTCTGGGCCACTCAAGGATCTTCAGAAAGTTGTCCCTAAGCAACTCCTGTTTTTACAAACTGCAGATGGGCTTTCATGTGGCTTGTTATGAGGAGAGGCTTCTTTCTGACCAGATTGTTTGTGTACGGGCTTGTTCACACGACCGTGCCGTGCTTTGCCCTCCGCAAATTGCCAGAACCGAACGGGCGACCCTTTATAGAAATGCCTATTCTTGTCCGCAAAACAGACAAGAATAAGACATTACTTTTTTTGCGGGGCCACGGAACGGTCCGCATCTTTTGTGGCCCCACTGAAGTGAATGGGCTCACACCCAAGCCTCAAAAAAATGTGGCTCAGATGCGGACCAAAACCACGGTCGTGTGAACGAGCCCTACTGCGGTGTTGGTTGACCTTCTGGAAGTTTCTGCCATCTGCACATCTGATCTTTGAAGCTCAGCTACAGTAAACATTCGTTCTTGGTCTTCACTCATACCAAAGCCCTTCTGCCCTGATTATTTCATTTGGTGGGACTGACAGCTCTAGGAAGGGCTCTTGCTGTTTCAAACTTCTTTGATTTAAGAATTATGGATGCCACTGTGCTCTTGGAAACTTTCAGTGCAGGAGAATTTTTTGTAGCCGTTCTCCACACAATCCTGTCTCTAAGCTCTACATGCAGTTATTTTCACCTCATGGCTTGATTTTTGCATTGTCAGCTGTTAGACCTTACATAGACAGGGGTGTATCCAATCAACAGAATTTACCACTGGTGGACTCCAGTCCAGGTGTAGAAACATCTCAAAGATTATCAAGAGAAATGTTAGCTAAATTGGAAGTGTCAGAGCAAAGGGTCTGAATACTTGCAAACGTTTCTAAAATTCTATTTTCACTTTCTCATTATGGGGTATTAAGTGGAGAATCTAGAAAAACTAGAAAAAAAAGTAAAAGGGTCTGAAGACTTTCCAAATGCATTTTAATAATGATCAGTGCATCTCCAGCTGAAGTGAACAGACCACTCTCCATGGCAGCATTCAGTCGCTACTGTATTCTCTCAGAAAATAGAAAAGGCATCACTCACCTTTCTTTGCAGAGCAGCAATTAACCAGCAATGAAGGCTTTAGCCAGCAGAAAGTAAAAAAATGCCAAGAGAGATGACAACGGACATCAGTAACACAAGATAACAGTTCTAGCGTCCACATACAGAAAAATCCTAATCATATGTAATATTGCTCCGACAGCAAAGCATAGATGCTACTTATAGACAACATTAAAGGGGTTGTGCGGTGGCTTAATACTGACCCGCGAACCCTTCAAACAGATGATGAGTAGGTGTGCTGGGAGTCTGCCCACTGCCGATCTGATATTGATGACCTATCCTAAGGATGGGTCTCCAATATTAAGCTACTTCACAAACCCTTTAACATTCATCGTTCATGTCCACCAGACAAGAAATACCAAGTCATTGGATCTCCTTCATGTAGTGTAGGATAAGAGGTGAGGTAACAACACCCTCACAATAAACTCAAGACTGTTACCTTAGTATACCATCAATCACACATTTAGCACAACACAAGAATCTTATTTATTTTTTACGGTTAAAAATTTTTTTAACATTTTAAATTTAGTTGAATTGGTACTGAAATTTGCCTTTATTTATCCATCCATCTAGACACAAGTGAAATATTTTCTCTGAAACCACCAACTTTGCAAAAAATGCCTGTTAGGCAAGTGTCAGCCTGTATTTAATGACTAGAAAATCTTGATATACATAGTTACATGGTTGTTAAGGCTGAAAAAGACAAAAGTCCATCAAGTCCAACCTGTAATCCTGCTCTATTGATCGACGGGACAAATCCCTGGATCAATGTCCATCTTCCTATATATGAGAAGACATAGCTGTCTGTGGATGGATAACTGGCTTAGGTCATCCCCGTCACACCCTTAAAGCTTGTAAATGAGCAGGATCTTGACATAGGGGCCACTCAATATGGTGGATTTGGTGATCTATGTAATGGGGACACCCCTTTGCTCAGTTTTCCTTCCTTTGAGGGACATCTGGCTTTCACTGTGTTGAAGACCCATAACGGGGGCTCCACAGTTATTTAGCATATTACCGTTTCCCAGAGAGCTTTGCACTTTGGAATGCTGTATTTGAGACTCTTAAATGAGGCTCCACAGTGTTTTTTGTGTCTGTTCTCCCTAAGATCAGCTATTGTCTTGTTTGATCTTCCTATATATGAGAAGACATAGCTAATTATTAGTTTCTGCACCAGGCTGTAACATCAAGAGCGTAAAGTATAAAAGAGACAGCCAGTGCTGCTAATATGGGGCCACCTCGGGTTCTCCCCACATGTGGGATAGATTTGATAAGAGATGTCCCTGTTCACAGACTCTACAATCCTTTGCAGACAAGGCGGCTTCCACCAATGATGAATGGCTTAGTGGGTGAATAAGCACTGGGCATTTTTGACCCTAAATGGGGGCATGTAATGGAGTTACTATTTGGAATGGACAACACGATGGGCAAATTTTTATACAGAGCTATGTCTTCTCTACGCAAATCCTTGCTTAACATGACTGTCTAGGCTGAGGAAAATAGGGTCAGATCCCCCCCCCCCCCCCCCCAGAAAGAACATGTTTGTACGTGGGGAATGCCTGGTATTACATCCTCTCTTCATTCAAGTGAAAGAGAATGAACTGCAATGCCATACACAACTAAAAGACAAGGAAGGCAGATATTCATACTTAATGGGGCTGGCCACTTTTTGGTTACTGTTGACCAGTGTGTTTGTAAGATGACTAATATGGTACTCACCAATATAGCCTTTTTTGATATTCTGCACTATATTCTATATATTTTATAAAAGGTATGCCCCTTGTTGGCCAAGCCTTTTGTGTTGTCCACGTGGCTGCTGACGGAAGGACATGTGGCCATCTTATGGAAAGAAGATTTGCCTAAAAAGGTGGCATTGCTTATGAAATATAGAAAACCGCATAAAATATCAAAAAAGACTATATTATGCGCCATATAGTTATCTTACATGCACACTGGTAAACAGTAGTCAGAAAGTGGCCAACCCCTAACACTGCACTGATCTTTTCCTTAGAGGGATAAAATCCAGCCTTTCAAAGCACCCACATTAATGTAATAACTTGAGATGGGTTAGTTACAAACAGAAAACATCAGTTTTTATGAGACGTCACATAACATGGTCACCACAGGCAACCCATATATCAGGTTTTACACTACATTTGATGTTGACATGCTGAACTACATCAACAATCCACTAGGAAAACCTACTGTAAGTCACATTAGCTATACTTACCCTGCTCTTTCTTAAAGTCGGTTTCTGACATTGTTACTGGTAAGAGAAGTTCTCCGGTTGGTGGTTGTATTGCAACAGAAAATCTGTCATCTTTGGTGCTACAACAAGAAATAATAAAATAAAAATTATTGAATGATCTTCATCAAGTTACTTGTTTTACCCACTTGAGTGTGGCAAGTGGTCTTGGCATAAGTGGTTATTTGACCACCATCACATCAGATGCTCATTTTTTTTTTTTTTTTATCTAAGTAGGCTCTGTCTGTAAGGAATGAGATGCAACATCTCTGAATGACTACTGTCCACAGATGGGTGTCTCTGGTTTGGCTGAATAACTGTTCTATATCGATAAACAATACTAGAATCGGTACCTTTTGAGAGTCAGATCTCTGATAAAACATGAGTGATACTAGAACAGGCCAGAAAATTCATACAAGATAGCAAAGCCAAAAAAGACATCAGCTCACCATCATACAAGAGAACTCTATGCACGTGTATCTCTGTAAGCGTGGATGCATGGGGGATGCACCGGGCGAGATCCGGGGTATAGCAGAAGGAACCAGAAGATTGCCAGCATCCAAAGTGAAGGTAAAAACAGAAATGTGTTAGATATCGATTAATATCAATTGGTGCTCTACCACAAATAGGACTGCTTACAGGATTTAGAAAAATGAATATTTAATACGTTTTTGTTTCCTTTTTATCTTTACTATGGATGCTGGAAATCTGCCGCATTTCGTATATTGTGTTATTCACCCTATAAGTGAGGGGAAAAACGGTCAGTGCATCTTTTAGGGCAAATACTAACGAGGACTTCCATTACTGAAGAGCTCATTAGTACAGGAGGACCAGGGAGCGGTGAATGCAGCTTCCTAGTCTTCATCAGCCGCATGCTGTGCTCTGATCTGCGCACAGCGCGAGGACGGGGGAGGAGCAAAAGCTGGATATTAGGAGAGGAACCCAAAGTAGGAGAGGTAAGTTGATTTATTTTTTTACATTTTTTTTCTCAGATCTGAGGTCTGATTAAAATGGGGGGGGGGGGGGTCTTATAAACATAGGGGTCTGATTTGAGCTCTGATTGGGGGTTTATAAACATCGGGGATCTGATCTGAAGTCTGAATAGGGGTCTTAGTAACAATGATGGGGGTCTGATCTGATATTTGGAGGTCTTATAAATATAGGGGAGCTCATCTGAAGTCTAGCTGGGGATCGTATTAACATTGGGGGTGTAAACTGAGGTCTAAATAATATTGGAGGTCTGATTGGGGCTCTGAGCTGAGGTCTGATTAACATTGGTGAATTTTTTTTTCTTATTTTTCTACTCTAAACTGCGTCTTATAGGGTGAAAAATACAATGCTAAATATGCTATTCAGTTCCTCAGCTACTAAAAGTTTATTACAGGTTATGTCTAATGACAACTCTGCTTAAAGTTGGCACCAGACGACAACAAGGGAGATCCAAAGATCACAGTATCTTGCATGCAACTCCAACAAGAACATAACTGTAAGAACATGTATAACGTGCCTCTCACCCTGACCATTCATATTAGTATTCAGCTCTTTTTTTTCTCCTGCCCCTAAAGCTGCCTATATGCAGCTGATAAATATTGGCTAATTTGCTGGCAATTAAATGTGTATAAGGAACTACAGATTGTCGCTGATTGGATAAGAGGACCAGGCATGCTGGCTTCTTAACATTATAATTAGTATATGGGATGCCACGCACCTCCTCTCCGATAATCACACTGATTCCCACACTACAGACAGCCACTAACACATGTCAATCCAAATCCAGGATTACCTTGCTGTTGATACTGTATCCGTGGCTAATATTCTCTTTAATTCAGGGAATATCAGTCAGGTATCTATATCATAGAGGGCGCCCAGGCCGGTGACGCCGCTCCGTATAGTTTAAAAGCTCGCGCTCACGTGGAGCAACTAGTGAGGTCACTATTAGAGCTATTGATAATTGTGATTGCCAAATTTCCAAGGCGTTTCGAACAGTATGCCATTCTTCGTCAGGGAATCAATTTGGCTGACATAGATACCTTACTTATATACTCCATCGGAATTCCTATTTTAACCCTTGCCTCTCTGTCTCTAGTAATCACATATTAAAACCACCAACGATCTTATTATCAATTTATGACAGCATAAAGCTAAATTTCTACATCTTACTGTGGTCACGCTAATCAAACGCAAATAGCTGTATTTCAGCATTCAAGCCCATAGGCACTAATGTGTTTAGCTATCTCCAAGCCACAAAATGTGGACCCTCCAAAATTACCCTCGTGTTTTTCTACATAATGCCTTAATAGTGGGTGCCCCTCAAATTTTCTCTGAATGTTATACATATGTTCCGCGCAGTGAGTTTGCGCGAAACGGCCGTTGCCGCTGTGGGTGAAACTGGGCTATCACTGCTGCCTAACCGTGTATGAAACTTTTTGCATGAAATAAAAGAAACAAACAAAAGCCGTGGCGAGTGCTGCCTATTCTTCTTCTCAACTTCGAAGTTATACATATGTTCTCCTATTCTTTTCTTTAATTGCCTTTTTGTGCGGCCAATATAGATTTTTTCCACATGAACATGTGATCGCATATATTACCCCCCGACTATGGCAAGTACTGTGTTGTCTAATCTCGTATTTATATGATCCATCTTGTTTTCTATTCCAACTTGTTTTTTATTATTTAGGAATTTTTTTTACACCCCATACATCTTCGACATGGAAAGAAGCCTTTTACAGCGCATTTATTTTCCATCTTTTTACTATCCATAGCTACACATGCCCCTGTGGATGCTATCATATTACCTATGTTTTTTGCCTTCAGATACACAAATCTCAGAGTATCTGGAAATATAAGTTCCAATTATTTTGTCTTCTTTCAGAGTGCCCCAATATCTATTAATGATCTTTTAAAAATATTTAGTTTGACCATTAGGGCGTAGGTGGAATAGTTTCTTTTATTTTTTCTTGTTCATACATTTTTCTATCTCCTTTATCTTCCAACAGGGTTAGTCTGTTCAATTGTTCTATTCTTATTTTTTGCTCTATCTATTTTGCTTTATCATATCCCTTGGACTCAATTTCTTTCTGCATATATTCCGCTTCTTTCTTATATTCTTATGGGTACAATTCCTTCTAATGCGTAAAAACTGGCTTCTTGGTATGTTTTCGAGCCATTGTGGACGATGACAACTTTCTTTAGAAATAGAGCTATTAGTGTCAGTTGGTTTATGAAACGTTTTGGTACATATTTTATCCCACTCAACATAAATCGTTAAATCTAAATAATGCATTTCTTTAGTGCCAAAACTAGGTCTAAATTCTAGATAAAAATCATTTTTATTTTTACTTTTAAAAAACTCAAAGTTTCTTTGCCCCCTTCCCATATAAAAAAATCACATAATCAATAAAACGCCACCAGAGGATGAGGCCCGCATGGAGCTCGCCATTCGGATGTATAAAATGTTCTTCCCACCATCCCACATATAGATTGGCAAACTCCGATGCCAGGAAGGCCCATGGTGTCCGGAATAAATTGCTTAACTAGCTCCCTATCTAAATATGTGGATCAACATTTGCAACCATGTGCTCAGTCACTCCCCACTTATTTAAGACACTAAGCATGTGCTGCAAATTCTGAGTGATATAAGGTGAAAGGCAGGGTATATAATATGTACATTAGATGTCAAATCACTATACACAGTTATTGAAATTAAAAAGGGATGTGATGCGGCGCAATTTTTCCTCCATAAAAAAGGTGAGATGCCAAAAAATTGAATATATAGGGGAATGCATTATGTTTATTTTACAGAGGAATTATTTCATTTTTAAGAAAGATTTTAACCTCCAGACATGGGGGACCGTGATGGGGACGAGGTTCACACCAGGGTTCGCCAATCTATATGTGGGATGGTGGAAAGAACATTTCATACATCCGAATGGCGAGCTCCGTAGGGGCCTCGTCCTCTGGCGGAATTTTATTGATGTGATTTTTATATGGGAAGGGACCAAGAAGCTTTGTTAGAGTTTTTAAAAGTATAAATAAAAATGATTTTTACCTAGAATTTACACCTAGTTTTAGCACAAAAGAAATACATTTTTTAAATTTAACTATTTATGTGGAGTGGGATAAAATATGTACCAAAACGTTTAATAAACCAACTGACGCTAATAGCTTTATTTCTAAAGAAAGTTGTCATTTTCCACGATGGCTCAAAAACATACCAAGAAGCCAGTTTTTACGCATTAGAAGGAATTGTACCCAGATAGAAGAATATAAAAAAAGAAGCGGAATATATGCAGAAAAAATGTGAGTCCAAGGGATATAAGAAAGAAAAATTGATAGAGCAAAAAATAAAAAATAGGACAATTGAGCAGACAAACTCTGTAGGAAGATAAAGGAGGTAGAAAAATCTATGAACAAGAAAGAATAAAAGAAACTATTTCACCTTTTATTATACCCTATAATGGTCAAACAAAGAATTTTAAAAAGATCATTAATAGATATTGGGGCACTCTGAAAGAATATTCCAGATACTCTGAGATTTGTGTATCCGAAGGCAAAAAACATAGGTAATATGATAGCATCCACAGGGGCATGTGTAGCTATGGATAGTAAAAAGATGGAAAATAAATGCGCTGTAAAAGGCTTCTTTCCATGTAAAAGATGTATGGGGTGTAAAAAATCCCAAAATAATAAAAAACAAGTTGGAATAGAAAAAGATGGATCGTATAAATACGAGATTAGACAACACAGTACTTGCCATAGTCGGGGGGTAATATATGCGATCACATGTTCATGTGGAAAAATCTATATTGGCCGCACAAAAAGGCAATTAAAGAAAAAAATAGGAGAACATATGTATAACATTCAGATAAAATTTGAGGAGCACCCACTATCAAGGCATTATGCAGAAAAACATGAGGGTAAATTTGGAGGGTGCAAATTTTGTGGCTTGGAGATAGTTAAAATGGGTTAAACAAGGAGGGATTATATCAAAAGTATGTCAAGAGCAGAAACAAAATGGATCTTTAATATGAACACATTGGTGCCTATGGGCTTGAAAGAATGAAAATCGCAGTAAGGTGTAGAAGTGGAGATATATGCTGTCATAAATGGATAATAAGATCGTTGGTGGTTTTATTATTTGATTACTAGAGGCGGAGAGGGAAGGGTTAAGAGAGGAAGTCTGATGGAGTATATAAGTAGAATATCTATGGCAGCCAAATGGATTCCCTGACCAAAAACAGCACACTGTTCGAAACGCGTTGGAAATTTGGCACTCATGACTATCCGTCATTGTTGATAAAAATCGGATTTGATTTAAATCGGATTTTTTTGATTTAAATCTGATTTTTTTGATTTAAATCGGATTTAAAGCAGAATTTTTTTATTTAAATTGGATTTTTTATATAAAATGCTTTTTGAGGAAAATATATTACCATCCAAAGATTATTCCATCATGAAATAAATTAGTTTAATTATGTAGAATAAGGCTGTATATGTTTAAATTTTTTTTGTAAATAAATTCCAATAATCCATTCACAATGTCAGGCTCTTCCAGAGGTTTTTCTTAGATTATTGGGCAGTTTCTCTGCCTACAAGATATTATCACAAATGCTTGGTTTACTTTTGCAGTTCTCAAAACTGAATTTGACTCAGCAGAGATCATATGCCTCTTCTTCACAGCAAATCTTCCTCTACTTGCATATTATAAGTTATACCAGCAAGAATTAGTCTTAGGGCTACTTTCACATTTGCGTTCGGTGCGGGTCCGTCCAGTACTTGTACAGACGGATCCGCACTGAAAATACAAACCAATGCATCCGTTCAGAACGGATCGGTTTGTATTATATGTGGAAAAAAATGCTAAGTCCCAAACGGATACGTTCTGACCCCCATTGAAAGTCAATGCAAACAGATCCGTCCCCATTGACTTACATCGTAAGTCAGGACGGATCCGTTTGGCTCAGCATCGCCAGGCGGACACCAAAACTCTGCAAGCAGCGTTTTGGTGTCCGCCTCCAAAATGGAAAGGAGGCGGTATGGAGCCAAACCAGTGCATTCTGAACGGATCCGCATCCATTCGGAATGCATTTGAGCTGAACGGATCAGTTTGGGGCCTCTTGTGAGACCTTCAAACGGATCTCACAAGCGGATCCCCAAACGCAACTGTGAAAGTAGCTTTATGTAGAAAACTATGATTTAAATCAAGCCTTACTGACTAGTGATTTAAATCACGATTTAAATCGTGATTTAAATCAGTTTGATTTAAATCAAATCCACCCTGCTATCCGTAGCTCTAAAAGGGACGTCACTAGTTGCTCCACGTGAGTGCGAGCTTTTGAACTATACAGAGCGGCCGGGGCACACTCTATGCTATAGATACCTGACCGATATTCCCTGAATTAAAACCCACAGAGAAAGACAAAGAGAATATTAGCCACGGATACAGAATCAACAGCAAGGTAATCTTGGATTTGGATCGACGTGTTAGTAACTGCCTGTAGTGGGGGAAATCAGTGTGACTATCGGAGAGGAGGTGCGCGGTATCCCATATACTAGTTATACTGTGAAGTTTTCTCTTTAAGCAACAGGGAGTGCGGTACTTCTGCGATACCGCAGCATAGACAGACAAGGAGAGCACAAGCACCAGTGGAATAGTGTTAGTATGTGGTTTGTTAACATGTCATTTGTAGAGTTGAGACACAAGATGCTGCCAATTGTTGGGGAAAAAAGCCAAACAGCTGCCTTATTGTGCGTTAGACATAAATATATAATTTTTCAGAACCTCCCGGTAGATTCCTCAGGTACAGTAATATTCAACTAGAAGATTCTTCGAATTACCAGAATTTCGGGGTTAAAAATAACAAATTAGAGGAATTTTACAAAAGTTTATTGTAATATGAAAAACTTGACACATGCAGGCAAGTGTTTTATAGACAATATAAGCCAACACAAATGATTGATTATAATGCAACACCCCATGTAAGGTACGTATATACTATTCCATGAATTCCAAGATTATGGTCACTATTGATTCTGGATAGTTGTTTGGGCCCCATTATAATCAGAGAAATATAATTACTTGTAATAGAAAATCAATTGATTAATGTTCATGATATTTAAAAGAATATTTACAATAGGTTATTGATGAGGGAAGATTCTTAAAATGGCGACAAAAAGTATTGGCTGCATTATTGATGTGTACGATGTTCATTCATATAGGTCAAGAATAATATTAATAGTGTTTATGAGAATGGATCCTTCTGAAAATGAACCATGAGCTTAAAGCATTATGTCCAACACCCAAAAAATCACCACGTTAATACAGTATCTACAATTAACAATATACTCAAAATGTAAAAAATGTGTCGTATTTATCTGTTCTTACAACACGCTATATGGCATCCATGGTCAAAGAATTTGTTTCACTGTAGGGCTGCAGTAAACAATTATTTTAACGAGTATTCTACCGGTTATTTTTACAATTAATCGAGTACTCTAATAAGAAAAAATGAATTAATAGACTGTTTTCTTTTATAAAAACTCATCAGACTCCCTGCCATCATTCCCCAACACCCTTCAGTCCCCCCTGTGCGATCAGCTGTAGTACATCAGTTCCCCCGTGCCATCACCTCCGTTCCCCCAGTGCCTTCAGCTCTCCCCCACCCCAGTGCCATCAGCTACCCCCCAGTGCCATTAGCTTTCCCCCCTAAGTTCCATTAGCTTGCCCCCTAAGTTCCATCAGCTTGCCCCCCTATGTTCCATCAGCTTGCCCTCCTAAGTGCCAGTACTTAACTGTCGTGTAGGGGCGCAGTTCCACAGCTTCTCCGTCTTCTTCTTCACGCTGCCGTCCTGACGTCACACAGCGTCAGGTCATTGTGCGCGCATACGTTCACTATGTCCTGACAATGTGTCAGGGCTGAAAGTGCAGCGTGGTACGGGCCGGCGGGTGACCACGGTGAGTAATAGCAAGCGCTTCACTCCACTTTTTGTGTCGAATTACTCGATTCAATCGAGTAATCATTTCAGCCCTATTTCACTGTAATATTTAATCCATGCAATGTGATAAATTGCTGAGGACAAGCCTAATACACTGCAATACAGACGTGTTGCAGTTTATTATATTAGCAATCTGCTAGTGGGTAGTGTAAAAAAAATATTTAATAAAATGGGCAAAATATGTAAATATGTGCCCTCCCATTTATTGTGGAAAAAGAAAAATCAATAAAAAAAAATCTACACATGATCAGTACTGTTGTGTCTATAACAACCAAAATAACATAGTTATATTAATTTTCATCCCACTTCACAAACAATAAAAAAATTATCAAAAAAGTCACAAATACCTCAAAAAATGGCACCAATAAAAATATCAACTCATGAAAAAGGAAAAAACAAAACAACCTCTCACATAGTTCTAAAATAAAAATGTTGGGCTCTCAGAATATGGCAACACAAAACCCTTTTTTTTTCTTAAAAAGTAGTAAAATATAAAAAGAATATACAGTATAAATTTGGCATTGTTGTACTCACACTGACCCGCAGAATAAAGTTAGCATCTCAATTATATTGCATGGTGCACACCATAAGAAGGAAGCCGAAAAAAAAAAAAAAAACTACAGTATATACCGAAAATGGTGTCATTAAAGAGCATCTGTCAGCAGATTTGTATCTAAGACACTGTCTGACCTGTTACATGTGCGCTTGACAGCTGAAAACATTTGTGTTGGTTCCATGTTCATATGTGCCCACAGTGCTGAGAAAAAATAAGTTATAATATATACAAATGATTGAGAGGGCCAGGCAGTGTAAATGTTATCACTCCTGGCCCTGTCAATCAAATTGGAGAGGGCGCGGCAGTTGCAGAGAGCGTAAAGCCTCTAGGTGTAATGGCAACGCCCCCATTGCTCGTAAAAGCTTAATCACATATATTAAAACACCATTTTCTCACTCTGCAATGCGGGCACATATGAACATGGGACCAACACAGATGTCTTCAGTTGAAAAGTGCACATGTAACAGGTCAGCCAGTGTCATAGGTACAAATCTGCTGACAGATGCCCTTTAAAAATTACAACTTGTCCTGCAAAAAATAGCGTTCATACAGCTAGATTAAAAATGTAAAATTTATATAAAAATACTGTAAATATATGATATATAAAAATGTAAAAACCCAGTAAAGAAAAAAAACAAACAATGGGGGTCATGTATTAACTTTCTGTATCAGCTTTTTGGTGGAGAAAAGTCAAAAAGTTTGAGTCAAAATTCTTTTTTTTTTTTAGCATTTTATCACGCCCTTGACACTTTTCCAAAAAGTGGGCAGGAGTGTGCAGGGAAAGGGGTCCATGGGCAGGAGCCTGCTGCCCGATTCAGACTTTTGATATGGCACCTGGAGAGCAGAAGATGCAACAAATTTATAAAAAAAAATTGGTCAGATCTTCTGCCAGGCCTATAAAATCTACACTGCGTTCTCTAGGACCAAAACAGCTGCATCCTGAAGGGGTTAAAATCAAGTCTATTTTATTGTTAAGTCCTTTTTGTGCTGCTTCAAAACTCTCCCTAAAATTTCAGATGTCCCTATTTCTGTAAAATTGACTGAGGAACTCAAACAGAAATTGCTTCCGACTAGTTTTTTTTTTTTTAAATACATTTTGTGACTACAACTCCCATCACACAGGAATTGATCATTTCTCTACAGCACAGGTAACTAGCATTTGCTATGCAAAACACACAGCCAGAGATTGGCATCCAAAGTCAATTGATCTGCCCATTACCACTATCTCCCAGCCCCCAGAGGCTCTGCTATAAAGCTATTGATCTAAACTCTGCCGATCGGTTTCCATTTTCTGATTTTGGGCAGGCCAATTAAGAATGTGAATAATTGTGATTACACCGCTTCAGGATCAATTACATCTGATGCAAGACAGAGCGCTCATACCGGGGTGACCCAAAAGAAAAGGATTATGACGACTGATGCTTTTATGTACTTTGGTTCTTGAAGAAAAAATATAGAAATAATGGTGAGCTCGCCAAGAATCCGCTTTGTAGTGAAAGCCTTTACTCTCCAAAGCAGAGGGCGTGGAAGGAACAATAGTGCGATGTGCAGTCACCTCCTAATGTCAGGAATACTTCGAATAGGATTCAATTAACCCATGTTTAATAATCCTGATTTGGAGTCAGTTAGCTTATTATGGACGATTTGGCTAAATATCACAATCAACTTTTCCCTGTTAAGCTGCCTGTACATGGAATGGTTTCAACATGCGTCTCCTGCGAAGGCGCCACAACTGCTACCTGTACAGGCAATAAGTATTTACTGCCAACTGTTTGATTCTATATAGACTGAAGGGCACTTACAAGGAACATGCGCAGTTCCCCCACTGATCCTGAGGTCAGGGGCCTGTTCCCCCGTCCTGATTGAGCAGCAGCTCTAGCGTGCACCCTACCGCTCCATTCATTTTCTATGGGACTGCTGGAGACAGTACAGCGCACAGCTATTTTCAGCAGTCCCTAAAAGAGAATGGATGGAGCGGCAGGGAACATATTTAACCTGTCAGGGTCAGCGCATCTCTTCGCTCAGGATTGCTGGGGTCTCAGCGGTTGGGTCCCCAACACCCCCATCCTACGATCATTTAGTTAATCTCTATCCAGTGGGCACATTATAGGTATTAAACTTGGCACAGCCCCTTTAAAGAGGCTGTCTGATCTCGGCAACCAATTGAACCTAATGTGGGGATCATCTGACTACCACGGGTCTGACACCCGCAGTGATCGGCGTTTACTGCCAGGGGAGCTTGCGTTCAGCCATAGATTTACCTGCTGAGACTGCAGCAGGGGAAATGTAATTCAAAGTAATAGCTTATATTATTATTATTATTTGAAGATGCCATTAAGAGGGTTTTCTGAGAAAGATTTATTTTTTTACTGATGACCTATCCCCTGGATATGACTCATAGAAGGCAGACCCCAGCAAGAATATGGAAAGTAACGGCCTATCTAAGTAACGGCCATCACACAGCCATTTTTAGCACCAGTGAAAGTCTATGGGGCTATTCACATGGTCGTTCTATTAACGGCCAGTGAATAGCGTCCGTCCAAAAATAGGATGTCCTATTTTTGGCCGTTTACACGGCCGTGCGGACCCCATTGAAATCAATAAGACAGTTTTTAACGGCTGATTGACAGGAGTGCACCCGTCTAACGGGCGTTAAAAACGGGTACACAGGTGGCTAAATACTATACTCCGTAAGGACCTCCTGATGTCACAGTATCACGTGACATCCCTAGGTCACGTGGGTCGGCAGCTGGCGCGCTCTTCTATCACGAGCACTGGCCGACTGGAAAGGTCACAGATGGCTGCTCCGGATCGTCTGTAGCAGTGAGTGAGAGGGGAATTGTATGCAGTGGGGGCTGCTGTGTGTGATTACATACTGGGGGAGGGCTACTGTGTGTGGTTATATACTTGGGGGGCGGGGTGCTGCTGTGTGTGATTATATACTGGGGAGGGGGGCTGCTGTGTGTGGTTATATACTTGGGGGCGGGGTGCTGCTGTGAGATTGTATGGGGGGGTGCTGCTCCTGTGAGATTGTATTGGGGGGGGGGCTGATTCTGTGAGATTGTATGGTGGGGGGTGCACTGCTGTGAGATTTTATGGGGTGGGTGCGCTGCTGTGAGATTGTATGAGGGGGGTGGGTGCTGCTGTGAGAATATATGGGGAAAATCAACAAAACAAAAACAGCGGTGGGCCATTATGGGGGCATTATTTAAACCATGGGGGAAATTATTTTAGATGGGTGCTTTATTTAAGGTGGGGACCTACATTGGGGGCATTATTTAAGGTGGGGACAGTAAAAAAATAAAATAAAAAATTTCTACACTATGGGGGACATTATTTTAGCTGGGGGCCTACAATCCTGTGGGTGTTCTCAGAAAGGTGGGCCTAGAAATAACTGTCAATCAAATTAATCCATTTTTCATGTCCGTTTTTAACGGACATGAAAAACTGATGCAAAACGGACATTAAAAACGGACACACGGACAGAAAATGGATGTACACACTGATGTAAAATGGCCATGAAAAACTTACAGTGTCTGTTTTTAACGGACATTTTTTTTTAATGTTGTGTGCATGTAGCCTAAGGCTACATGCAAACGACAGTTAAAAAAAAAAAAAAAAGTACATTTTTTTCACTGATGTCTTACTGAGAAATGGACATTAAAAACGGACCCGTTCAATTGTATGGAGGCGGTCAGTCAGTGAGAAATGGACAAGATAGAACATGTTCTATTTTTGGATAGTCAAAAAGACTGCCATGTGAATAACCCCATAGACTACCATTGGCCTTAAAACGGACATGGGATAGCCGTGTGCATGTAGCCTAAGAATGGTTTTTGAAATATTTTATCTTACTGTCTTAAAGAGGACCCGTCACCTCTGCTGACATGTATGCTTAATAAGTACGCACATTCCATAGGAAATGACAATTCTGGAGCATTTAGGCTTATGATTATGTTGTGCCACTCCTATATTATTCCTACTGGAAAATTATGAATAGTATTGCCAACAGGGTGTTACCAAATGGGGAGGTATTCCTGCCCACTCTGAGAATGTCCAGTTACTGCAGTGGTAGACTGAACGGGGACGTAACCTTTTGACAAGAGGAATGATAATGCAGTTGGCAATTTATCCATAAACTTCTAATTGAAATAATAGAAGAACGGCACAGTGTACAATTATAAGGAAATATTTCCTAGAACGCCTTTTACACGGGGAATGCCAGTAGTTATTAGGTTGTCCATATGGGGCAGTAAGTCCATGATGTGTTCCATAGTCATTGGGTCACTGGTAACATTTCAGTGCTGCTGCAGCTTGGTAATTGGACCTCTACTGTAAGAATACGGAGGATTACACAGAGGACTACTTCCTAACAGTGTACATTATATGTAGGACGTATAAGACATGATGCACCCAGCATTGTCATTGAAATACCTTTGCTGGGGATCAGGACAAGTAACATCCAGCGTGAAGGAAATCTATTTCTAGCGTGGCTGGTCAGTAATATTGATCGGCCTGGTTTGTCTAATAGGAAAATAATAAACAATTACTTTGCCATGCCAGAATAAGTAATCCATTTTTATATATCTGATACAGCAACCCTCCCTAAACATAAAGGTGATGATCTGCATAAATCAATGTGCTCGGTACCATGTTTGTATTTATCATTGCGACCATCCTTTATTCAACATGGTAACAGTCAAATCGTCCCATCAATAAACTGCCCGCTTAGCACCGGCGCTGAATGATATTTACAATTACTCATAGACTTCATGTTATTTATGACATTCTATGAAATCCATACTGTGCAGGTACAGCTGGCCGTACACACCGCATGAATGTCAACCAAACACACCAGTTCTGGTGGGACCAGACAATTTGGGTGGTGCTCAAACTCTCCTTTAATGACAGAATTGGGGGGGGGGGGGAATCAATCTGTTGAATGTCAACATGCCTGATCCTTTGGTCTTAAAGGGATTGTGCCAGCATTAAAGGGGTATTCCCATCTCAGACAATGGGTGCATATTGCTAGGATATGCCCCCATAGTCTGATAGGTGCGGGTCCAAGAGTTGGGACCCAAAACTATCTCATAAACGCAGCCGAAAACAAAGCCGGCAAAGTGGTGGATGGTGGTGCCAGGTCTGGCCACCACCGAGCGTTCCTATTGGCCTGTCGAAAAATAGCTTGAGTGAAGTGCTCGGCTATTTTCAGAATCCCCATAGAAATTAAAGGGAATCCCTCTTTAAACCTAGAAGAGTGACGGCAAAAAAAAGACCACCTGGTCCATCTAGTCTGCCCTTATATTATTTCTTAGGATAAGAACTTACATGATAGTACAAAAAAGCTAATTTTACTACATATTGCCCATTTATGAAGGAGTTGGAGTCGGAGAACTTTGGCTTACCGACTCCACAGTCCTGCTCATCTGATCGTTGGGGGTCCGACTCCCGACACCCTAGCCGTTCACTTCTGTGATCGTTACAGTCTCTTCCTAGGCCAGTAACATCACATGCATTGGTCACGTGGCCTCAGAGCAGCTCAGCCCTGTTCAAGTGAATGTGTCTGAGCTGCAATACCAAGCACAGAAGCTATCCAATGGAAGGCTCTGTGCTTGGTAAGCACTCACCTGAGCGCTGCGGCCTCCTCAGACAGCTGATTGGCCGGGTTCCCAGGTGTCGGTCATCCGTCGATCTGATATTAATGGCCTATTCTGAGGATAGGTCATCAATATCAAAATCTCAGAAAATCTCTTTAATAAAACTCAGCATGAAAAAGTATTTAATTTTGTAATTTACTTTGTATTACAAAAATGTGCCGGTTGTCAGAGATTATCTTTATCTCTTCATTATGGCACCCCTGGTGTTTAATCTGCATGTGAGTAATGTGTCTGAGCTGTATAAACTGAGCGGGATGAACAGGGTCGCACATGCTCAGTTTCATCTTTTAACTGCCACCAGCCACATCTACTGTTAGAAGCCATCACAATTAGGCCCCATTTACATGTCCGTAGTGTGTTGCGGATCCGCAACACACCATGCTGACACTCCCCATAGAGATGCCTATTCTTGTCTGCGGACAAGAATAGGACATGCTCTATCATTTGCGGAGCCGCATGTTTCGGGGCCGAAATCACGTCCTCCGCATCACGTCCGGCCCCATTCACGATGAACGGGTCCACATCCATTCTGCAGAATTGCGGAATGGATGTGGACAAAACTGCAGACGTGTAAATGGGGCCTTAGGGCCCTTGCACACGACCATATACACTCCGAGACATACGGTCCATGAGAGGTCCATATGTCCAGGAGCGGCATTGATCGTGTGCAGGGGATCACATAGCATTATAGGTCACTGTGATACTGTGCACGTTGGGTCCCATGCATATGCGTGACCAGCTTGGCCGAGCATGCATATGTAGTAAATGGGGATAAAATCACTACCAGACAAGACTGATACTTGTCTTTCCTGCTGGATCCACTATTGATGTTGACGCAAAAAACTGCATCAAAACCTGCAGCAACTCCCCCCCCCCCCAAAAAAAAAAAAAAGCTGTGAATGAAACCATCCTTAAGGTTGTCTATTTCTCACCGATGCAACAATTGACAAGAAATTGTGAACCAAGCAGATTATTAGTGCAGTCCCTCAAATTCAAAATGAGATATTGTTTTATACTGGGGCCCATGTGGGCCCTGTGCACCGCCACTGCTCATAAACCCTGTCTGCCCCCCTACTGACGCTCATCTCTTTTTACATACATCCATTCAGCCAGCATCAAGCACTGTATTTATTTGACTAGGGTACTTAGTATTTTTTCTTCTTTTCCTGCTTCATTAAGTGCAAATGAAATGCTGATAACATGTAATAATGAATGGTTCTGACTCAGCTTTGGATAAAGGATTTTTCTATATTCCTTGTTTAAGGGTTTGTCTGGAATACAGAACTGTCTGGGCTGCAAATGGAAAAGTAAGAACTGCGCTAAACAATGGAAACATGATGACGTCACGTCTGTGCGGCTAAGTGACTGCTCATGTGACAAATGGACATCATGTCGTTCATTTTGTAACCAGAGACTACCTGAGAGAAAAGGACTGTAACGACATGGGTAAAGGGAACTCAAACACAACAATAGCTGATCTCAGGGAGACCAGCCACAAAAAACACCGCGGAGCCTCACTTAAGAGTCTCAATACAGCAATCCGAAGTGCAAAGCTCCCTGGGAAACAGGAATATGCAAAATAAATGTGGAGCCCCAGTTATGGGTCTACAACACAATGAAAGCCAGATATCCCTCAAAGGAAGGAAAACCGAGCAAAGGGGTGTCTCCATTACAGAGATCACCAAATCCACCATATTAAGTGGCCCCTATGTCAAGATCCCGCTTTTTTACAAGCTTTAAGGATGTGACGGGGAAAACCTAAGCCAGGTATCAATCCACAGAGAGCTGTTTCGGGGTGAGGCTCCGCGGTGTTTTTTGTAGCTGGTCTCCCTGAGATCAGCTACTGTTGTGTTTGAGTAGTCTCCGAGGCATTGCTCCCGTTAGCCAGATTCCTACTCCACACTGATGAGGGGCAACACCCCGAAACAGCTGTCTGTGGATGGATACCTGGCTTAGGTTTCCCGTCACATCCTTAAAGCTTGTAAAAAAGCGGGATCTTGACATAGGGGCCACTTAATATGGTGGATTTGGTGATCTCTGTAATGGAGACACCCCTTTGCTCGGTTTTCCTTCCTTTGAGGGATATCTGGCTTTCATTGTGTTGTAGACCCATAACTGGGGCTCCACATTTATTTTGCATGGGTAAAGGGAGGAATTTATACGGTACATTACCTTAAAGGGGTTGTCTCACCAAATGCAAATGCCATTTATCATGTAGAGAAAGTTAATACAAGGCACTTACTAATATGTTGTGATTGTCCATATTGCATCGTCTGCTGGCATGATTCATTTTTCCATCACAGTATAAATTGCTTGTATCCAGGGGTTACGACTACAGATGAGCGAATTTCTCAAAAATTCGATCTGGCCGGTTTGCCGAATTTTCCGAAAAAATTTGGTTCGATATGAATTTATTAGTGGGGAATCGCTTTAAAAAACAGCTATTTCCTGACTGCAGAAAGCCTGTATAATGGTGTAGAACACTGTGCCTTGCAGTAAAACGCATAGGGAGTCTGCTGTGGTAGTGAAATAATACTGTGAGTCAGTATGACAGGCGTCGCTCTTAGAATCACTGCACACTTCATTTATTTAGACAGTTACGGGGCCAAAACTGACCAAATAACTCAAGTGTGAACTCAGCCTTACAGGTCAGTGTTAGCACCAGGTATAAAGAGCTGTGCAGACAGCCAAGATCCTACTATAGCGTGAAAGAGCGCACTCCTTTTACACCGTCGTCAGCTGATTCCACATACATTTCTACAGAACCTGTTCTATTAAACGCTTATACTAATAGAGCCACCCCGACAGAGTGGAGAGGGTGTCAGCAGTAAGTTTGTGTTGACGTCACTGATTATTTTGCCCTTTCTCTGATACGTCAGAACAATAACCCCCAAAAAACGGATCCTGTTTGTAGAACATCCGCCTTCACTCGGTCAGCATTTAGTCAGTAATCCATCAATATTTCTAATTCCCCCACAAAAAACAACAGGAGTGGATCCAAAACAGAGATGACACATGAATGGAATATTTGCATGTCTTCTGTGTTTTGTACCCACTCCTGCTTTTGGCTACCAAATCATAAGCCAATTCTTATGCAAAATAGGGACCATGCCGTGCAGGCCTTACAGCTGTTACATAGACAAGATCCGTTGTGCGTCTAAGTTTTCCTACCTTCTGACAGAACAGAAGAAGGGTCAAATAAATCATGATGTCAGCCAGGCCGAAAGGCAAAAACAGTGGCCCAGTCATGAAGTGGAGAGGGAGGGAACAACAGAAGTCCACAGAGTGGCCCTATGACATAGTGGTGAGGTGGAAGCAGCATGAGGAGACAACAGAGTGACCCAATGACAGAGTCTGGAGGTGGCAGCAGCATCAGGAGGAGGCCAGAGAGTGGCACAATGACAGTGTGGAGGTGGCAGCAGCATCAGAAGGCCAAAAAGTGGCACACTGACAGAGTGTGGAGGTGGCGACAGCAGCAGCATCAGAATAATAGCTGAGGCAGGTAGCCAGAAAAAAAAAAGTCTCTTTTGTCAAAGTCTTGGTGTGGCGCCATGGATGATCTACTCTGATGATCAGGCATTGGTGGGTGGAAATCCTGGCCGATCCACGCCTGATTCATCTTGACAAAGGTCAGTCTCTCCACATTTTGGGAGGACAGGCAAGTTCTTCTTGGGGTAACTATGGCCCCTGCCGCACTAAACACCCACTCTGATGCCCCACTACTTGCTGGGCAGGCCAGCTTTTCCAGGGCAAACTCTGCCACTTGCGGCCACAAATACAGTTTGACTTCCCAGTAGTCCAGCGGATCTTCAATGTGGGGTGGCAGGGTGCTGTGCTAGTATGCCACCACCTGCCGGTTCAGTTCCTGCTCCTGCTCCACCTACTGCTGCTGATGATAAGTTTCTTCACCAGCGGGCGGAACAAAGGTGCTCATCAGCAACTCTAGTTGCTGCTGATTGAGTTGGAACTTCCGCCTCCCCCCCCCCCCTTCCGGTCAGACCTGCGAGAGGACGGACGATAGCGCAGATAGGCTGTGGCCAACTGACTACATAGGATGTCTCTATAGTAGTTTAGTTTGTCCTCCCTCTCAGCGGGTGTAAAAAAGGCCCCCATTTTGGACCGATAGTGAGGGTCCAACAAGGTGGAGAGCCAGAAATCATCCCTCTGCCGGATGCTGACAATTTGTCTGTCACTACGCAAGCAAGTGAGCATACATCGGGCCATTTGTGCAAGAGACTCGGAGAGACTCCCTGCCTCCATCTCCACTGCATACTGCTACAGTGTGTCTGGGTCGTCTGCCTAGTCTTCCTCATCGCCCTATAGCTCCTCTGGCTGCTCCTGCTCCTCCTCTCCTGTCACCTGTGTATAAAAACCACCCATTTCACTACACATTGCTTGTGCTCCAATGTCCGCCTCCTCCAGTTCAGCCCCCACAAGGCTCATGTGGATGTGAGATCTAGGAGCCAGATCTCCAGTCCCCTGACCAGCCAGAATTACCAGCATCTGTTCCAGGACATGAAGCAGTGGAATGACGTTGTTCATCCCATAGTCCTGGCGACTAACAAATAAAGTGGCCTCCTCAAAGGGCATGAGCAAACGGCAGGTACTACGCATAAGCTGTCACTGGGCGACATCAAAGTTACACAAGGGAGTACTCCTGTCCGCTTGGATCATCAAGAAATCGTTTATGGCCTTTATCTGTTCGTATAGTCGGTCCAACATATGGAGGGTGGAATTCCAAAGGGTGGAAAATTCTCATATTTGCCTATGTTGGGCGGCATCACCTGGCCAAGTTGCTGGTGTGGCTGTGCAGGAACCACATTCACCCAGTGGGCCGTAAAGGACATGTATTGACCATGAACGTAGTTACAGCTCCACAAGTCGGCGCTGCCGTGCACTTTGGCAGACACGGACAGGCTCAAGGACTGGCCCAGCTTCTGTTTTACATACGTGTGCAGGGCTGGTACTGCCTTTTTTGGCAAAGAAATGACGGCTTGGGAAAGGTGCAGAGTCCACCACTTGGAAAGTGAGGGACTGCAGCACCAGCAACTTGGCTAGGAGCACTTTAAGCTTCTGCACCGTTGTATGAGTACACAAATATTGTTGTCTCTTGGCAATCGCTTCGGTAATCGATTTCTGATGGAATGACTGACGAGGAGTAGGAGGTGGAGCAGGAGCATCAGGACCAGCAGATGATGGGAAGGACAGACAGCTCCCTTCGGCTAAAGTGGTGGAGCCTTGACTGCCTGAAATCAAGTGCGTGCCACTGGGTGATGCAGCGTGATGACGCTGCATATGTTGATGCAGGGTCGTGGTGCCAACATTGGCACCCTGGCCATGTTTCACCTTCTGCCCACAGATTCTAAAAATGGCCATGTTCCCCTCCTCCGGCGGCTTAAAAAAAAACTGCCACATCGCAGAGTAGGTGATTTTACCCCCAACACTACACACTAATTGACTGCTCCCGCCGCTGCTTTCGTGAACCCCTGCACCTCTACTTCCTGGGCAGGTAGGCTGCTGCGAAGCCTCAGGGCTCATGCACACGACAGTGAAAAATGGCCATGTGACGGCCGTCTAAGTAACGGCCGTCACACGGCCATTTTTACCACCAATGTAAGTCTATGGAGCTATTCACATGGCCGTTCTTTTAACGGCCAAGTGAATAGCGTCCGTCCAAAAATAGGACATGTCCTATTTCTGGCCGTTTTCACGGCCGTGCGGACCCATTGAAATCAATGGGACCGTTTTTAACGGCCGATTGACAGGAAGGCACCCGTCTCACGGCCATTAAAAACGTGTAGACAGGCCATGAATGGTGGCCCCATATTGGCTGCAAACCGCAGGTCAATTCAGACCTGCGTTTTACAGCGATTTCTGACTTGTCTGATCCCCGCGGATCAGACAGTTAAATGTCCATTTTTTTAAAACATTTTTGACTCCCTCCCCCCCCCCCCTGCAGCCCTCTTGCTGATTTGGTTGGGGGGCTGTGCAGGGGGGGGGGTTGCGGCAGCGCTATTTTTGTGGCGGGAGGCGGGCTGCAGGCGCGGGAGGCGGGCGGTGCGGCAGGCGGGATCGCAATTGCGATCCCCCGCCCACCTCCTTTAAAAAGAATTCCTTGGAGTCAGCACATTGCTGACCCCCTGCTATAAACTGCTGACATCTGTGCTGCAGATGTCAGCAGTTTAACCTCTTCCATACCGTGGCCCGTACGGACCGCGGTATGGAAGGGGTTAACAGGGAGGGAGCTCCCTCCCTCTCCCATCGGGGGACTGCCGTGCCTATGCAGCCCCCCGACAGGATGGGGTCACAGAGGGAGGGAGCTCCCTCCCCATCACCCGCTGCTCCCTTCTGGCAGCGGGTGATGGTCACCATGGAGACAGGACGCTTACTGAAGCGCCCTGCTCTCTCCATGGTGCTGAAAGCCTGAATAGATCTGCTATAGGCAGGTCTATTCAGGCTTTCTAAAGTAAACAAAAAAAAAAATACAGTAAGTACACTATATAGTGTACTTACTTTATTTTATAGACCCAGATCCACTGGATCTAAAAGAACCAAGTGGGTCTAGGTAAAAAAAAAATGTAAAAAAGTGAAAAAAGTGAAAATAAAAGAAAACACATATCACTGAATAAAAATGAAAAACATAAAATACTGTACACATATTAGGTATCGCCATGTCCGTAAAACCTTCATCTCCATTTGCCAATAACTCTTGTGGAACACCTAAAGGGTTAACAAAGTTTGTAAAACCGATTTTGAATACCTTGAGGTGTGTAGTTTATTAGATGTATTAGAGTAACTTTTTTGGAGTTTCTACTCTAGGGGTGCATCGGGGGGGCTTCAAATGGGACATGGTGTCAAAAAAAACAGTCCAGCAAAATATGCCTTCCAAAAACCATATGGCGTTCCTTTCCTTCTGCGCTCTGCCGTTTGGCCATACAGCAGTTTACGACCACATATGGGGCGTTTCTGCAAACTACAGAATCGGGGCAATAAATATTGAGTTTTGTTTTACTGTTAACCCTAGCTTTGTTACTTGAAAAAATGGATTAAAATGGAAAATTCACCCCATAACAGTGTCACCCACAGATCCCCTCCATAACAGTGTCACCCACAGATCCCCTCCATAACAGTGTCGCCCACAGATCCCGTCCATAACAGTGTCGCCCACAGATCCCGTCCATAACAGTGTCGCCCACAGATCATGGCAGTCAGAAGGATGGGTCTAGAAATAACTGCCAATCAAATTAATCCATTTTTCATGTCCGTTTTTCACGGACATGAAAAACTGATGCAAAACGGATGCAAAATGTACATTAAAAACGGACACATGGCCAGAAAATGGATGCACACACTGATGCAAAATGGCCATGAAAAACTGACAGTGTGTCCGTTTTTAACGGACGTTTTTTTTCACTGTCGTGTGCATGTAGCCTCACAGGCAAAGCTGCCACCCTCTTTTCCCGATAAGCCCCTAATTAACCTGGCTCCCAAGTGCGATCAGCAACATCATCATCATCATCGAGTACTGTCTGCATGTCACTGATGTCCTCCTCAATGGTCTCTGGGTCAGGAGCCTGACCACTCGCAACACCAGCTCCCACGCCACTCTCCTTATCACTACTTGCCCGTCTACCAGAGGAAGCGGCGGATGTCTCCGCCACATCTTGGCCAGCCAGTAGCTGCTGACTGTCCTCTAGTAGCTCGTCTTTGCTGTATAGTGGAGCTGAGCCCCAGTGTATAGTACTTCTCTGGCTGAGGGAACAGAAAAGAACAGAGGCAGGTTGAGGACAGGTGACAGCAAGGGCCTGCTCCGGGGCCATGCGAACTAAGGGTTGTGTCTGACGAACACACCGACTCTTTGCTGGGGGTGTCTGATGTCATTTGGGAAGAAGTGGATGACCGAGTCAACCATTCAAGAACCGCTGGGTTGGTGGAAAGACACAACCGCTAGAGGATACCAGGAGCTCAGGCCTCTCGCTGTGAATTCTGCTGTCATGCCACCTTATTCTGCTGTGCAGGGCCTGACACTTCTCTGTCTGACATACTGTCAGATCAAATAAATAAAAAGGAAATTAAAACACCCTAAAAGAGTCTGTAATTTTCTTACTTCACCACACGATGGCTAAAAAGCCTTTTTTTCCCATTAATACATGCCAAAGAACCCTTTAGAACATGTAACTGCACCGCTGAACGGCAAATAGGCCCTTACTTTTTTCCCAGTTATACACGCCACAAAAGGCTTTAGAACATATAACTGCACCGCTGAACGGCAAATAATATATATTTTTTTGCCACTAATACACGCCAAAAAGGGCTGTAATTTTCTCACTTCACCACACGATGGCTAATAAACCCTTTTTTTGCCACTAATACAAATCCAAAAAATGCCAACTGAACCCTGTTCTGCTTCAATACCGTGGAATGATTCCTCCCTATCCTTCCCCTGAACTTCTATACAGCAAAATAAAAGTTTTAAAGTATTTCCTAGCACTGTCCCTAGCGCCTTCTGACGTCTCTCCCTGCACTAAGTACACTAGAAAATGGCTGAATCCAAGATGGTCGAGGCTATTTATAAGGCTGTGACATCACAGGGCTGCCTAGCTGCTGATTGGCTGCATGCATGGCATTGTGGGTAATTCCGCCTTCCCAGAGTTCCTTCCTCCATGTCCTAACACGTGCAGCAGCCATTTCCTGAAATTCTGATTAAATTCCACTTTGTCAACTTTGATTCCCTCATCTCTAGTTACGACCACCGTGTAACCCAGCAGTGGTGGACCTGCTTGCAAGCTATTGGAAAAGGCGTCAGACTCTTTGGCGGGTGGGACCGTGGTCGTGCGCATAGGTCAGCACTTTTTTCTATAGTGTGCAAGCACCACCACCCCTGCCTGGATTACAGGGTGGTCGTAACCATGGAAACGAGCAGTGTATAATGTGATGGAAAAATGAATCCAGCCAGCAAAGTAGGCAATATGGACAATCACAATACATTAGTAAGGGCCTTGTATTAAATTTTTCAGCATGATAAATGCTATTTGCTAAAGTGAGACAACCCCTTTAAGTCCAAATAACTTATTCATCTGGAAAAATCACATTAAAAAGGACCTGTCATCTTTCCTGACATGTCTGTTTTACTACTTGCATTTTCCATGCAATAACAATTCTGAGGCATTATTTTACATAACGATTTTGTTCCATTCCTCACTTATTGGTACTAGAAGTTTATGAATAGACTGACTGGATAGTGTCAGACTGTGCAGGGACCCAGCCCCGAATGGCAACACCCAATTAAAGATTAATTAATAAACTTCTAGTAGCAATAATCGAGGAATGGAAAAGATAGAAAAGAAAATATGCACCAGAATCATCACTGCATGGGAAATAAAATAAATCAGACATGTCAGGATGGTGACAGGTCCTCTTTAAAGGTTTTCTCCGGGCATTATGAAAAATACAAGTTTTCTGTGGAAGAAATAATTAATAATTACCAGTCCGTCACGTTGTCGATACTGCCGTCCCCAGGCAGTGAGATCTTCCACTCGGGTCCTGACCGGATGTGTGCACTTCACGTCTTGTTCAGCTGCATAGGGGTAAATATAGCTCATCAAGAAGGGACGGGCACACATCCGGTCAGTACCCGAGCACAAGAGCTCATAGCCCATGCGAGAGCCGCACAGACAATAGCATTGGCAGCGCAGCAGACGGGTAAGTATTAACTAAACCATCTTTCTTCCGCAGGTCTGAAGAATGCTTGTATTTTTCATAATACCTGGAGTACCCCTTTATGCTCGGAGTCACACATTCAGTTTAGAATGGGATAAAGGACGGACACATGCTAATCCTCCCTGCTGGATCCACTTCTAGCTTTGGACCAAAAAAAAATGCATCAAAAACTTAACGCAATATTCAAACAAACAAAGTTCTTCCATTATCTATACCATATAAAGCAATAAAGGCATAGAGAATGTTACATCATAGGCTATATAATGGCACCTACCGGAAGCATTATCTCTTAGGCTACTTTCCCACTGGCGTTTTGGTTTCCATTTGTGAGATCCGTTCAGGGCTCTCACAAGCGGTTCAAAAAGGATCAGTTTTGCCCATAATGCATTCTGAATGGATAAGAATCCGCTCAGAATGCATCAGTTTGGCTCCATTCCGCTTTTGTGTCTGTCTGATGAAACTGTCTGATGAAACGGAGCCAAACTGACAATATGGCACAATAAAAAACAGATCGGTCCCCCATTAACTTTCAATGGTGTTCAAGACTGATCAGTTTTGGCTCTGTTAAAGATAATACAAACGGATCCATTTTGAACGGATGCATGCGGTTGTATTATCTGAACAGATGCGTTTGTGCAGATCCATGACAGATCCGCACCAATTGCGAGTCTGAAAGTAACCTTAAATAATACACATCCAATGATAGCAGCCACATTCACACAACCTCGTGACAGCCGTGCCTGCGATGCGGACTGCAAAACAAGGGCACTGGCTGAGTGCATTCTGCTTTGCGGCGTGGACCCCTTGACATCAAGGGATCCGCGATCCGCAAGAAGCGGCAAAAGACACGGCATGTCCTATTTTTTGCAGTGCTGAAGCACAGACCCAGATGCACATGGAAATACACGAAAGCCCTTCTGTTTGCTTTTAGATCCATGCCTCCGCGCTGCAAAAGACAGGACATCTTGCACACCTACTGAAGCCAATGGGTCCAAAAGCGGAGTGCACATAACCAGTGCCCGTGTTTCGCGGATCCACAACTGCTTTGCAGTTCGCAACACAGGCACGGCCGTCACACCTTCATGTGAATGCAGCCTAAAGACTATGAAGGAGCATCACATAAGGATGCCAGAATCTGATTGTTCTAGAGATAAGCGGCGCTGCCCCAGCAGAAGAGAGCTGCTGCAGTTTACTTCTGTTTGGATGTTGTGCTCCTTCTTTCTGGAAGAAGAGGTTCTTCAGCAGCTGCAGTGCTTACTGTGTCCCAACTACTGAGGGGGATGAGATACTACTGCTGCACAGCTTCCTCAAGAATAAGATAAGAATAATTCTATCATTTAATACCAAGTAGACAGGAAGCTCCCACTTCCTCTTTGAAGTGAAGTTCTGCAGCAGCATATGCACGGGGCAGTACATGGTTGCAAAGCAGCAAATAACAGTCTGTTACGGCAAGGGTGAGAAAAAAAAGATACATCTGACACTTAAGCAACATAAGCAGATCCATAAAGTAGTTCCTTGTTCTTTTCTTTTCATTAGCATCTAGAACGGAACGGCAGATACTACATCCCTATTTATAGCAATGCGACGTACCACAACTGGAAGCTGGCAGTCTGAGTGGAATCACAAAAGTCAATACCCATTGAGACAGTAATGGATCCCTCTGGCTCCAGAGAATCTGCAAAATAAAATGTTTTCCCCAAATAAATTTACAAAGGTAAAAGAAAATCAAATAACAAACACCAGTCAGCATGCACATGCAATAAAAATGCTTGGCTTATCACATTACTGGCTGGGGAGGCTGGCTACACAGGAGACCATGCTTCCCTGTCAGAAAAACAAGTATAAATAGGAGCCGCCATTCGGCAAGTGAATATCATGTGTTGACTAGGCGAAATTGGATTTCAGTTAATGTGGCATTTGTTCTTTATTTAAATAGATACAACTATGGTGTCTGGGGGTCTGACATAGGGCGGCCATTTACACAACAGCTAGGAGATGGACTCCCTGCTACAAGGGTTTACTAAAAACACTGCTCGACTAGGACCCATGGTCAAGAGATATGGGAAAACCACACATACAAATTCCATTACTCCCTGCTACTAGGATTTACTAAAAACACTGCTCGACTAGGACCCATGGTCAAGAGATATGGGAAAACCACACATACAAATTCCATTAACTTCTTTCGCAACCCTTCAGGTCACGTACTGACCTACGATCATCTCGATCATCTCAAACACCCACCATGCACCTTAGACACTCATTCAGCCACTAGCTATTTCTGCCAGCCAGCACACATGCACACTCGGTGTTATTATCGGCGGCATGTGTTCTTTCACCTTTGGCGCCAGGTCTCCCTTGAGAGCAAAGGATTGGGAATATTGAAATCTAACTGCCTGATCCTTCCATCCCACATCGGCCTTTATAGGAAAGTTGTGAGACTCCCATGGACATTAGGGGGCAAGACCACATCGGTGCATTTCTCCAATGTTCACCTAACGTGTATGGCCACCTTTAAAGAGTTCTCCTATTAACCCGAGTCCAACTAACCTCCTTGACCCTTGTCAATCATCAGTTCAGAAGAATTTCTGCCTTGTGCTGCAGAACTGAATGCTACAGGACTGGTTGCAATGATTGTGCAGTCTGTCAACCCCACTGAAAAGACAACCAGACTACCAGGAATGATCAGCTGATTAGCTGGACGGTCATACTGACAGTAAAGAAGGCTACGGCCAGTTGGCTATAGTCAAACCATGACATCTGCCCTCTCAACTGGCGTTAGACTTTCTTTCCAGGAGTAAAATATGGATGACGTATTCTTAGGATAGGTCCTCAACATTTGATCGGTGGGGGTCCGACTCCCAGCACCCTTGTGGATCTGCTCTCTCGTGAGTGCTGCAGCCTCTTCCTAGGGCAGTGATGTCACATCCATTGGTTGCGTGGCCTAGGAGAAGCTAAGTGGCACTCAAGTGAATGGATCTGGGCTGCAAAACTAAAGCACAGTAGCTATATAATGTATGGGATAGGTCATCAAGCAGTGCTGATACATTTCCACATGTAACAAGACCTCCTTCTTTGTTCTCCTCTTGTCTGTTCCTTGCAAATCTCCTCGGAAGATTTCTCACGTGCACTTCCCATACTCACTACCCCAGCGCATCAGACTCTCCCCCACCTCTTCGGGAAATCCTACCACCTGCACCTCTTTCCCTTGAAGACTGTAAGCTCTTGCAGGCAGGGCCCTTTCCCCCTCTGTATCAGTCTGTTACTAAGTTCATCCACATTGGACCTGATTTATCATGCCTTCGCTAAAGAATTCTGGCTTCAAAAAGTAGCAAAATAGGGCTTTAGTGACTTTTTGCACTCATGTGCGCATAAATTTACAGACTTTTTTTTTTTTAAGTTTTACACAACTCACTCCAGTCTGAAACTTTTTTTTAAAAATTTCCATCTCACTCAATTGATCAAGTAACACGAGACTCAAGCAAAACTGACTTCAAATATTCCCCTTATAATAAATTCCGCCCACTGTGTTTTAGGTTATGTATATGTACTCCCCCATCCTTAGATGTACAGCTCCATAGAATTAATGGCGCTTTCAAAGAAATAATAATACACCAAGAAAACCTCTTTAAAGAAATCCTGACGCATCTTAGTTTTAATGCAAGAAGGATGTGTTCTGTCGTATGTGGATCAGTCTGTCTAGTCGTGGCCATGAGCAGACATTACGGGGTATTGGATCTCCAATACTACTTGATCTAGTACAGGGATGGGCAAACTGCGGCTCTCCGCCTGTTGCAAGACAACAACTCTCAGCATGCTAAGACTGCTTACAGCTATCAGCCTACAGCAGGGCATGGTGGGAATTGTAGTTTTACAACAGCTAGAGAGCCACAGTTTGCCCATCCCTGGTCTAGTAGACCCTTTGGATCTTATTTTTTGCACAGTTTATCTCCCTACCAGACTCAGTAGAGAACTTCCATATACCCCCAAGTGCACAGGTCTAAAAAAGTGGGTGTGGCATGGGCCTGTTTTAGGCGTAGAAAATGGTCTAAATGTAAGACAGCAAGTAGGCTGGTTTATATTTAGACTGGGGGCCGGCACCTCTTCATAACTTTGGCGGCTCCACTGCCAGCGCAGGGGCATATTAAGACCGGGGTCTAAAACGGTAGTCTTAATTAATGACCCCCAAAGTTTTAAAAAAAACAGACAGAAAGTTAGGGTAAACATGACAGAATACTCATGTGGAAATCTGACTGAAATCAGCAATCCAGTTCTCATACATAGCAGATTACTAAAGGTGTCTCAGAATTTTTTTTACCAAGTAGAACACACTAATTTCAGGGGGAAAATGCAAAGATTAGCCCAGTTGAAGGACAATGGGGCTAATTCTTTTGCGGGTCAATCACAGCCTCGGATTTCTGCTGTGGAAAAAACAGGTTGGATTCAAAATTTTCCACATGAACACAGCCTTCAACTCAAGGGCTTTTTTTCTCTTTTACCTGGAAATGCTAGACTTGTTTCCATGTGCCCATTAGGCCATCTACCAGGGCATTTGGTTGGGAACCCTCCTTATAAGACAGTCTGCAGAGCCAGTAGAAATAATTAGCACTGTAGATACAAGTGACTGGATGCAGCCTCCCCAGTGACATCAGCTACCACAAAGCTGATGTCACTGGGGGAATCAGGGATCACAGATATCAGGAAGGACGTGACTATAAAGTTCCCAGAGAGTGGGTACGCACCCGTGCCATTGAAGCCAAGGGTGCCCACAAGGTGCCACTGTGCGCAGACTGATACTATAAATAATATAGGATAGATCTGGGAGTCCTTACTAGAACACGCTCACTATCCTACACCCAACCTCTCTTCAGGTCAACAGAACAGAGATCCCAAAGTGACCGAGAGGTACGGGAAGCAATAATCAATTCACCATACCGCAGAGATGTACAGAATTCTGAAAATATCTCCTTCTGCTTCCTTCAATTCCTTCTTAACGCGGTAATGGACCATTAAAAGGACAGTCAAATATACAGCAGCCATCAGTCTAATTTGCCATGAACATATAAGGCATTAATGAAACAGCGGTCTTCCTATTATCCTTTATGTCTTCACCGACAGGAGCACAGAGTTCCTTCATTCATGACAGGACCAGTCATATGAAATATGTGAAGCTGCAATTCTTGTGGATATTGCGCAGGATGAATCATCCGAGTAATATACCAGCGCTGTCATTTCCTTTAATTAGCCCCTCATAAAACTCACTGCATCTCAAGGCCTTCTTAACATGATCATTAGCTGTTCTTTTCCACATCAGTATGTAATAGTGCTCAGATTAATATACAGTGCATATACAAAGCATCTAATAAAGATACCGCCAATCGATAATACCCATACAGAGCAAATAGAAGCATTTGTGTCACCTAATGGCCCCAACTCATATGAAAACTTTTCTTTTGCCTAGGGCGGCAAAAATCCTTGCACCGGCCCTGGGTAGGATTAAAATTTTTAACAGGTTCCCTAATCAACAGCAGACACGCGGCGTCACGACACATGATTACATATACATACACCATATATATGCAACACACATACACATAAATACAACATATACATGGTACACATACATAAATATACCATATAAACACTACACACACATACCACCCAACTAAGGAGCTAAACTATCAGCGGTGCGCAAAGCAATGGAGGCGAACATCTCCAGCTGCCCTGCCGCCAGAGCACCGGATCGGGACTCTCCGATCCAGTTGTAATTTAAACAACCGGATCTGGAGAACTAGAGGGAACTGGCTGAATCCCATACCTGGTGAGATGTGGGTTTTAGATGTGTGTTCTAAAAGGGGAGTGACTGAACGCTTTTGACTAATTTATGAGAAAGAAAATTAAAACTGGAAAGGGAACCTGTCACCAGCGACCTCCCTATCCCACTGCATAGACACATACACGTGGTTCACCTGACTAAAATGCTGTTTTTCTTTTGTTAATCCGAGGCTCCGTTCAAGAGTTATTATACTTTTTCTTAATATGCAAATTAGGCCATTGGTGCAACAAGGGCATCACCATTGCTCTTGTTGCACCCAGGCTCTTCTCATTTCTATGTCTAGCCCCTCTGTCGCTGCTTGGCCTTGTCAATCAAAGCAGCCAGGGAGGGACTGCCCACCTAAAGAAGCGTAGCTTGGGTTGAACAAGAGCAATGGTGATGCCTTTGTTGCACCAATGGCCTAATTTGCATATTAAGCAAAAGTATCATAAATCGGTAATGGAGACCTGGATCAACAAAAAAATTTATTTTAATCAGGTGAACCCCAGCTATGTGTCTATGCAAACAGTTGGATAGGCAGGTCGCTGGTGACAGATTCCCTTTTAGGAGGTATCATCCATCCAATAGGCAGGGGCCTGAAAAGTGGCACTGTGGAGGTAAAATATCCACTGTGTTTTACCAATTAAAACTAATTATTTTCACAAATTTAAAACAAAATTTAAAACTAGAGTGATTTTAAAGGGTTATTCTAGCTGGTCACATCTATCACCTATTCATAGGATACCTGTGGTTATAAATGATAATGACCCCTAACCAAGAGACAGTCAGGAAGGCTGCTACCCCCTCTCCAGTCATATTAAACATGTCATGGACAAGCAAGCCTTCTCGAGTATAATGGAAGAAGGAGGAATGAAGAACCTAAAAGTATACTCTCTATAAAAAAATAAAAAAAAAAAAAAAAAAAAAAAGAGGAGGTGTCCCAACTAGTAGTCAAACTTCACATGGTGCAATTCAATATTTCTCACCTACTGGGCTGAACAAATGCATCTTCAGATCAGATTTCCGTTCTTCTATGTGGATGTCTTCTATTTCTTTGTCACTGGAATTGTTAAAAGTAATTTGCACGGAGACCATTTGAGCTCCAAAAATACACGGATGTCGTGGGAAGTAGTATTGGGCTGCCAGACCCTTGCCACTCATTCGATGGAGAAGTTCATGGGTCTTTGAAGGGACAAAAGATGGCATGCACACCTATCAGTAAAGAAGAGAAACAGTTTATATTAAAAGGCAAATACAGGTCAAGCATAGAGCGACGACATCCAGCAATAACGGCATTTAGGAACCAATCAACCAAACACCCGCAACTGCAGAAACATTGTTTAGTCCAAAAAGCAGTGCCCTCAATTTGCTGCTTCTACTGCACAATGTCTTCCTCAAGGCATCCTGCACACACATTATTGACAATTTTCTTCCCCGATTTTCGTCTGGATGATTTGTAGTGCAGTCCTGTAATACATGACATGCCTTGGTGAGAGGGACAAAACAAGCCTGTGCACCATGGAGATGCAGGAAATACTACGGCAGACAGAGAACTCTGTTTTTGTGTGGTAGTCACTAAGATAGGAAGCCATGTAACTGTTTACATCCTATGTTCACATGTATTGGATTTAACATGGACTTCAGTGTGGATTCTGTACTTAAATCAGAATCAAATCTGATAGTAATCCGCATCCCATGCATGAAGAATACAGCAGACAGTAGTGGCATGTTACTCATTTTGGTGAGATTTTGCACAGAAAATCGCTGAATGATAATGGAACTAACCAGCTCCAAACAATCAAACTCTAAATCAGGAAAGATGCAGAAGCAGCCACGGATAGTGAAGCACCACCAAGGAGTTAAATCCACGCAATTCTTTTATCGTACTTAAAAGATAAAAGTATCATCAAGCATACAAAATATCAACATGAAGGGTCGTCCAACTCAGGTTTCACAATAGCTTCTTCCAGGGCTGAGTTTCACAGTAACTTTTACCAGGATGGGAAGAAGCCGGAAAGAAGCTATTGAGAAACTATTGTGATGTTCACTTTATCTTGTAAGTACAATAAAACCACTGCGTGAATTTAACTCTGCTTCACTATTGGTGGCCGTTTCTGCATCTTTCCTGATCTAGACTTTGGTTGTTTTGAGCTGCTGGTGATAAGCCATTACACGAGGAGTTTGACACTTCAAGTGTTGACCCCAGAGGAATGAAAAAAATGAGTGACTCTCTTAGGTTTTAAAATTGAGTGAGCAGTGCACACCTTTTGTGTAAAAAAAAAAAAAAAAAAATATATATATATATATATATTATCAGAAGGACCCGGCTTTGCACGGGCATATTTAATGTTTTAACGTCATTAAAACATTGACGGTATCAACGAATAACGTGACCTCTACAGCACCATATCCCTTAACACTGACCCCCCCCTAGTGCCCCACCTCCTCAAAATGGGATGTCCACAGCAGCCCACCCCGTTAACTTTGACCTTCACAGCAGCCTGCACCTTTCACAGTGAGTTCCACAGCACCCCAACCCCTTGATAGTGACCTCCACAGGGGCCCACCCCTAACAGTGACCTCTACAGCACCCCGCCCCTTAACAGTGACCTCTGTAGGGGACAGTCCCCTTAACTGTGACCTCCACCATTCCCTGCCCCCTTAACAGAGACCTCCACAGCGCCTGCGCCTTTAACAATGACTGCCACAGTACCCCGCTCCCTTAAAGGGCTTCTGTCACCCCCAAGTGTGCAATTTTGAGTAGCTGACATTAGCTATTTGTTAATGTCAGCTAATTTCAAACATACCTTTCTTACCTTAATCTGAGCCTTATATTTCCTAAAAATCATACTTTTAAAACATGCTAATTCTCTTCGCTACCAGCAAGTTGGGCAGGTACTTGCTGGTAGCCACCGCATCCTCGGGTTGTAGGACCGCCCCCTCTGCTGTTGATAGACAGGGCCAGCGCGCTCTCCTCCTCCCGCTGGCCCTGTCTTCTCCTGAATTCCCGCGCCGTACCATTCCACAATCGGCGCAGGCGTACTGAGTGGAGGACGGGCACTTGCCACTGAAGACAGAGCTTATATCTCAGATTATATATTACATCTAGGATTTCAATTTTTTAGGAGATATTTTCTATGCATAGATTTTATACAAATCTGCACAAAGCAACTGTCTGTGGGACCTGGGTTGACATTTTTGGAGTCATTTTTTGCTGGCTTTTTTATTTTCAAATGAAAAAAAAATATATAAAAAATACCAAGCAGTGTGTCTTCTTTCTTTTTGTTTTGTTTCCAACCACAGCAACCGATAAGGGGATACAGAATATTTATGTGTGTGTCTTGAGCCCTTATGCAAAGAAAAGGGTTGTGATGACAGCAGCCACATATATAAGACCTGAGAAGCTCAAACATAATATTCTGCATACAAAGAGCGAAGAAGGAGTAGAGTTAAAGTGATTACACTCAGCCACTTTACCTCTAATAGAAGACACGGAAGGAAAGAAACTTTAGAGTCATCAGGAAAAGCCAAGCACGGAACTTATGCAGCATATTTGTAAATGATAAGTCACACCTTTGGATGGTTTGCGAAAATAACCAATCAATTCTGTAGACACGACGCTATTTCTAAAGGAAATCTATGTGATTCCTGATGCCTGCAGATACACAGCAGCAAAGCACACATATTTTATCAGTTTATTACGGTAAGCAAATAAGCGTGGAATGAGAGGGCACATAACTGTCTACTTAGCGCTTACTGAAACATTTATAAGAGCTGTTATCTCCCTAATAACAGACAGACAGCGTGCAATTTTAAAGAGGAGAAAAGCTTCATATTTTTTAACACTTCACTAAAAAGTAACTGAAGAGTGTAAAATGAAAAATACTCTGTGCCGTTAGCTGGTAATGGACCATATTATCAACTCGAGTTAGATTTATAGGATACAAACTAGTCGCTAATAGTTATTTTATGACATAGCATGTCTGCTTTTTTAAGATTATTAAGATTAAAAATCGTGAAACTTTCTAGAACGGAAAGAAATGAATTCTAATTTGTAATAGAGAAAATAAAATAAAAAAATGCAAAATGGTTGCTTCAGGTGAAAGCTTAGGATGGAAAAACAAGAGCTTTGCAGAAGAGAAATCTTAGTAGAGGACCACAAAGACTAAGGCCTGGTTCACACCTGAGCGTTTTACAACGCGTTCCTACGCGCTGTAAAACGCTCAACAGACGAAAACCCATGTTTCCCTATGGGCATGGTTCTCACCTGAGCGTTTTACAGCGCGTACAAACGCGCTGTAAAACGCCCTGCGCCCAAAGAAGTACAGGAGCTATTTCCAAAAACGCACAGTAATACGCACGACTAAAACGCGCATATCAAGTACGCTCAAGTGTGAACCAGACCCTAGGGTTCATTCAGATGGCCATATGCTGTTCCCTGACGAAGCACGAGAGGCGAAACCCGGGTTGGGCATTGCATTGGATTGGATTTTAACCGGTGAATCTGTGGAAAACAGTGAGATATACCGATGTGCTTTTACTGAAATTTTACCTTTGTGAGTGCAATAAATCATTTCTTAACTGTATTGGATCTGGCAATACTTCACTATGAAAGTTTCTCTTTCTTATGAATAGGAAGGTTGTATACAAAGTCTATAGTGGGAGCGAGCCAGTTCTCTGTATCGAGCTCTAAGGGTGAATCCTGCATTTGAAATTCCCATCGTAAGGAGTGCAGCAGCGTGGCCATCTGAATTAATGCATTGACTGTTTGTGTGAATATAGCCCACATCACACCTTGGACCTGCGACGCTGAGGAAAACAGGCACAGTACTGGGAACTTTCTTTCATTGATTTTTATTTTCCCCTTTAAAGGAAACCTTTGTCATTCAGACGATTCACTGTGACCAGAGTGGGAAGGGGGATGAGTGACTTAATTACAGCATCCCACATTACATTAATCAACACAATGCTCTTCTGTGGCCATCTTTATTTAGGTCTATCAAGAGAACAAATAGCTGTCATACTGCTATCCCAATTTTATACCTACTGTACTTATGATATCAGCAGACATCTTCCCTTCACAGCAGCTGTAAACTGACAAAGGTTTACCTACATCTATCTGTCTGTGTTGACTGCTACAGAAGGCCAATATTAAGCATTTAATACTCTAATTATTAGTACTGCTGAAATGAAAAAAAGCGAAAATTTCTGGAAAAAAACAAATCGTTATCTATGAAGACTGAGTTTAAAAAACAAAACAAAACAAAAAACAGAAGTGTCAAAAAGGTTCTATTTTGGTCTTAGCCGTATACAAAATATTGTTTCAACAGCCTTCAGGCTTGTCCAGGTAATATTTGGCAAACTGCAGACAGGCAGCAATCTTATTTTTGGAGAGCAGCAGCTTTCTCCTTGCAATCCTGCCATGCACACCATTGTTGTTCAGTGTATACCTGATAAACATTAGCTAACGTGAGAAACACCTTTAGTTGCTTACCCTGGGTTCCTTTGTGACCTCACAGACTATTGAACACCTTGCTGTTTGACTATGAATTGGACAAACTCTTTAGGGATGCGTTTGTAACCTTTTCCAGCCTGATGAGCATCAACAACTCTTCTTACAAGGTCCTCAAAAATCTCCTTTGTTCGTGCTATGATACACTTTCACAAACGTGTTGTGAAGATCAGACTTTGACAGATCCATGTTTGTTAAAAAAAATAGGTCACCCAATCACACCTGACGTCTGCATTTACCCTAAAACATTGCTTGAAAACACCCGACTCTAATTTTACCTTCAAATTATCTTCTAATCCTAAAGGTTCACATACTTTTTGACTCTTATTTAGTTATCTTTATCTACTTTTAGGATTTGTGATGATACCGTTTCATTGTAATCCTGTTTAATGAGAGGACTGCTGAAAAGTGATCTATACAGAATAGAAGTGTCATATTAGGATTTTAGGACTTTTGTGATATTATGGCATAGAAAAATTACTAAAATATGGTTAACATAGAAACTTGGTTATTTCCTGATGACACATTCCCTTTGGGCTACCAGTATGTTTTTGGTGTTGGGGAGGAAACTCAAGAACCTGAAAGGAACCAGTGTAGACCAGGGAGAACAGACAAATACCATGCAGTTGTCCTTGACCCCAGTGTTGCATCGCAATAGTGCTATCCACTTAAATATGTTTTTCTGTGTATAGTACATTGATTTAGAAGACACCACGTGGTAATCAAAGTATCTACCAAGTATTTAAAAGAAATCTGTTGGCAGTCTTCTCCTCAACCACTGATAAAACTAGGTAGGGAGTAGGGACTGTGGAAGGCAGAAGAAATATATGGTACCTTTGTGGAGCTTTTATCATGAGGATTAGTAGGAATATGAACTTTATTCTGCCATATGCAGCTCCTTAAGAGCAATGGAGGGTTGTGCTTTACTTTGAAGTTCTTTCTATATTGAGCACCAAGAGACCACTTCATTAAGTGGTCTCTTGGTACTCATCAGAGTCCCTACCTGGTGCTGTCAAAACATTAGCATTGTCAAAACTGTGGACGAATTCCCTTTAACCTCTTCCTGCCCAGTGTCGACAGGCCTTTCTAGAAGGGGCCTGGGCCAGCAGTCATTCGAGGCTAATGCCTAAAATATACGATAATGTCAAATCGCAGACATTTAACCACTCAGATGCCTTGGTCAAATACGACTACGACATCTGGGCGCTAGGAAAAAACAGGAGCGGGCGTACTTCCAGGCCTGCAGGGTATCGGGGGAGCCGGAGAGTGTATGCAGCAGCCTTCCATATAAACATAGTGTAATTCTCATAAATTCCACTGCTAATGCATTGTGGTCTATGAGAGAAGGAATTTAATAACTGCATATTCAATTTCCCTGTGGGAACTTTAGAAAATGTAAAAGAAAAAGTTTTAAAAAATATTTTAAAAATAAATATTTAAAATCACCCCCTCCCTTTCCCCAAAATCAAAACAGATAAAAAATAAACATCATGAGTATCACAGCATGGAAAACTGTCAATTTTCTGGTTGCTTCACCTCCCCCCTCCATCCCAAAAAATTGAATAATAAGTCATAAACATTCTAAAACATCACCCGAAAAAAAATGAGTCTTCACACTGCTCCATACACATAACTCCCAAAAAGTTACAGCGATCAGAATATTGCAATGAAAAGAAAGCAAAACAAAATTTTCTAGTTTTTTTTTTTTTTTCAGTATTAAAATGCAAGAAAAACTTTACAAATGTGGGATCGCAGTAATTGTACTGACCTGGAGAATAACACTAACAGGTCAGCTTTACAGCATAGGAAAACCGTAAAAAACAACCAAAAAAAAACCTCTATAAAACTTTGACGGAATAGCTTTTTTTTCCAGTTCCACCAAAATTGGAAATTATTTCCAGCTTCCCACTACATTGTAAACAATATCTAATGATGTCACTAGAAAGTGCAACTTGTCCTGCAAAAAACAAGCCTTATTACAGCTATCTGAACGGAAAAAAAATATAAAATTATGGCCGGTAAAGGTATGGCGTGAAAAACTAAAGTGCAAAAAAGGAACAGGTTCACATATATGGTATACATAAGGAATTAGCGGGTCGCATTTATCAAAATCAGCCCTGTCCATAACCAAAGAAAACTACTTTTTTCTCTCCTGAGCAGCAGGACAGTGGGATTGAATGTACAGTATATTTTTGGATTTATATTTAGTTGGATGCTTGCATCACACTAATCTCTAGGTCTATGCCATTTTTTCACTTTTGTAGTTTCACCAAGGAAAAGATGGCTTTACGTGCACCACTGCCCCCATTTACCACAATCAGTGGAAAATCACGCAATTCATTAAATGGATCATTTTGGGAACTGCAATTACCTACATAGATTATGCATGATTGAGAGTATTAAAAAACAAAAACAAAGAAGGGAAGCCCTATATTTTGCAGGTGCAAAATGCAATAAAACATTAACCAACAATAAATCCTGTGCACGTTCCCTGTGTGCATTAACATATATGGACAGCCTAGGCAACTGAAGTCTTCCCTTACAGCTTCCTTCTCTTTACCAAGTACCTTATCCATAACCTTGGCTAAACTGAACTCTGTTCTTTGAGGAGGTGACAAAAGAACTAGAAAACTGATTGAAGGGGGCCATTATGTATCAACTTGAAAAAAAAAAAAACCAAAGTGATTGATGAAACTCTCAGTCACCTTCACTGTGAGCGGCTGCACCTGTATCCTTTATGTCAAATGACCTGAAAATCCTGCTGACAGCCTAACATTCACCACAAGGATATACTGCTCAGAACTCTTCCTTAATATTATTTTAATTGCTAGCAAATTGGAGACAAGGAGCTGCAATGTGTGATCGGATTCTGATATTTAAGAAAAGTGGGAAACAATTATCTGCCATAAATGGACAAATGTAATCACAATACAGAACAATAATATAATATTTCAACAGATAAAAGACTCCGAAGAAAAAGGTACCGTATGTTCTGATTGGCGGATTTGTTCTTGATCTTCATTGTGGAAGGAAACCACCAACATGTGCATATGCATTAAAGGCTTTGAACATCTTTGTAGACTTTTTTTTATTACTAAGTTATAAGTATTTTGGGCTAAAACAATTTTCTAATAAATTTTGCACCGTTTGGCTTCTGCGTTTTATACTATATAGCAAGCTGCAGAATCAGGCTGGCTTCTCCTCCCTAGCTTTTCTGTCCTCTCCTGAGTGATCTTCTAACCTGATTTATAACTCAAATGTCAACTTTGATTTGTGCACTAATCAGCTTAGAAGATTATTCTGGAGATGCCACAGAACAGAATTCTGCAGTGTGCTAGGTAGTATAAAACACAGAAGATGCAGAAGCTGAATGATGCAATTTTTTTTACATTAAAAAGCAATCACAAAAATGTTGCTTTTTGCCCAAAAACATGTTAATTAAATTAAAAACATCTACAATATAGCACAAAACCTTCAAGTTATAGTTCACTGCCTGCAGAGATCAAAACGGGGCAGAGACAATGGACTTACAGCTCACAGCCACTGTAGGAGAAATGTAGTAGAGCCACTTTACTGACCCCTCTTCATGGATTAAGACACCCCCTCTCTAAGCACTCACACACCCATAACTTTATTAAATACATTTTACTGTGACTTATGGAAAAAGGAAAGCAATACAAACAAAAAATATATTTTAAGCCATGTTCGCACAGTTGCTAATAACATTAATAAAGAAGATATTACTATAAAAAAAAAGGTAACAAAACAGTCTGGTCAGCACACAACCCCTCCAATGTAAAAGTAAGCTGGAGTTGCGCTGTGTGCCGCTGCTCCGCTATTCCAGGCGACCGTAGCTCTGCTCACTCTTTGTTTATTGGAGCTAGTATTCAATGAAACTTCTCTGAAACTTCTTTCTGTTTCGCTGCCAAGATCCTGTTCTGTCCTCTTACTTATTTTGTTTGTTTGTTCCACCCCTTTGGTGAGAGCTTTAGGTTTCTAGTTCTCTAGTTAGACCAGAAAAGTTATGCTTTTCAGTGTCTCTGCCCGTGTACCGAACTTCTGCCTGTTTACTGACCTTGTTTCTCTGCAGTTTGCCCTGACCTCGGATTCGTTTACTGAATAGGCTGTTCATCTCTGCCCAGTTTCTGACTAAGTATTGCCTGAACCTCCAGTGCCGTGCACTAGTGTCTCTGACCATCATGGGTCAGCTACCAACCACAATGGAACTATTCCAAGAGGTAGCAGTCTGGTTGGTTCCCTGCAGCAGTCAGTTCCCTGTACAGGGGTTAAAAGGACAATACTAGAAGACAACGTCCTTAGGTTTAGCGCAAAGCTAAACTGGTTAGTTGCCACAGTTTGTCCATGCCCACTGTTCATTACAACTGTTATGTGTAACTTCTTGGCTAACAAAATATATATCAATTTAACAATTTATTTTCAGCCTCTGTTAATGAATGCTAATTCTTCAGAAACTATACCTTGTATGGATTTTGACTGGTACCCCCCCTCCAGCATCAGTAGATAAGTAATTATGTTAAAATTTACCAAGTCATGCAACCTTCATCACCTTATGTCCTATGGATGCAGAGGATTCCAGGTTGCTGCCAGAGGACCGGGGCAGCCAGAGGACTTCCACTTCCAAGCCGAGGTACAGTACACAATCTCTTGTGCTTGCACACATAAAACATTACCATTTATGGACTTTCTACAATTTTAGGTACAGAATGGCCAAACACTTTAAAGGGATTATTTCATAGAAAAGTCAACCTGATTTCAACTGGTCCAGCTTCTCTAACCATTGGCGATGAGCTGGTATTGCCAGGGAAAGCCACTTTCTGAAATTCCTTACCTTTTTAAAAGTGCCTGTCCATTCTAAGTCATAGAATTGGATATAAAGTTGGAGAACATTCTGTAGGTTGTCCATCTGCCCCAATAGGACATATAGACAGTGGCTGTCCTTGTAAGACAACCCTTGAAATCTAGGAAAACCAGGCAACCACAATTCTTACCAAGCTCAATGTTTGACTTAGGAGGACAACTCAAGCACTTACAGGTAAATTATTTTTATCTTTTCACATGGGTGTTAAAGCAGATCTGTCATTTCAGCAGAATTTACAGAATAAGGGCTATGTGTGCACATTATGAGCAGCACTATTTCTGATTATTATATGACTTGAAACCTACAGAGAGGAAAACAGATTATACATAAAAGACACCCCCTTTTAATTGTCTGTTTTTCCTGAGCTAGAAGGAGGAGACTTTGCTGTGCATGGGAGAAATCATAGCAGCTATACAGACTAGGAAGCTCCTGCTCCTAACACACCTGTAGAGGCAAAATCTGCATGGAAGACATTACTGTACAGTACTGAGCAGTGTAGCTGTGAATCCAGACAGATTATACTAATGAATTGAAAGTGAGGGAGTAGTACAGGAGCTGGCAGGCAGAAGCTGGTCATTAGAAAAAGAATATTTCTGTAATAAAATATATTACAAACTTTCTTATCTTCATTTGTACATCTACTGATTTATGCAAATTTTCTTGAAACGGCAGTGGCCATTTAAGTTAAGAAGACACTGTCTCCATAACATATGTACAAGATACCCATTATATGTTAGGAAATTGTATAATAAATATAGAGCACGGTATATAAATATCATTCTCTAAGAAAAAAAAAATCCATAAAATATATACCCTTTACTAAAGAATCATAAAAAAATACTCCACTGCTCAAATAAGATCATGTTTCTCTCACAAGCCATGCACTTCTTGAGGAAAGAGAATATCATCCCTGTCACTTGTCTACTAAACCCAAAGTGATTTCTTCAAATCAAATCCCTAAAAAGCAGATGACAATAGACCTTGACAGCTATGTGGTATCATGACCTTCTGTGAGGTGACCTCTCACTCTGATTTCTTAATCCATCTGCTCATGTGCACATCACACAGATTATTATTCCTTCCCCACAAGGCAGGAAAACCCTTGAAATAAACATTTCACCATCTTGCAGTGACACACTTGAGAGGCGAGGGATAGACGGGGAAAAAAAAAATCTCTGCACATGCCAGCAACTGCTCTTGCGGGGGGACAAGCGGCATCACTTCCTCTGGGCATTTATTACCTGTTAAAAAACAATCTTTTGGTGAGTGGCAGTTCAGGGTTTTTGAGAGCAGGCTGCAATATTTCTTCGGGTCTGCTGAGTCATAATTAAACCTGAACCGAGCGGAATTGGAGAGGGAAGGTCAGCGAGGTGCCGTATGAGAGATGAGGCTGGGCTGATCGGGACCAAATGAACAAATTATGATGGGCCCCACTCAATGTGATGAGGTCAAATGCTTGTTTCTACCCACTGACAGTTCAATTTCCCTGAAATGTCTCTCGATTCTCTATGAACTAATTATGAATGAAACGTTATCAACTGCCCACACCAAAAGCGGCCTAAACGTTATTTCTTGGTGCTCCTAATGTCAAAATATTGTCTGGAGGAGCATCGTGCCAGAACATGCTGCTTCTAAAACACAATGTGCTGCATCATTTAAATATCCGTAAATCTGAGCCTCTAGTGTACACTGCACTGCCTGATCCAAGCACAGATGGCTTCTTGTGGACTGATTTGTGCTAAACTGTTTCCACGAGGACTACAATAGGTAGAAAAAAGGAATCCTGAACAGCACTAGGGTCTAAGTGACCATCCATACAGTATAGAAGGCAATATCATTGTTTATGGATTTTCAGTTCTGATTGCTATGTTAAAGGGACATTTCCGTTCGAAATAGGTATTTTTTTTTAAAACTCAAAATTAATATTTTTTTAAGCATTTTTGCTGTTTTTCTTCATTTCAGCAGTATACCATTAAAATGTAACAGCACAGCTCCTGCACCTATATACATACAGTGCTTGAAAATTTGTGAACCCCTTGAAATTTCTATATTTTTTGTAGAAATTTTACCCAAAACTACATTTGGCCATTTTTTATTGAGGAAAAATAGTCCAAATATCACATTTCTGATAGCTGCAAGGGCATGTGAATCTGCTAGTATAACAGTAGATTCATAAAATTGGGATAACAGTATGACACCTCTATTGGTCTCTTGATAGGCCTAGATAAAGATGAGGAATACATGGAGAGACTTCAAAAACTTTTATTCAGAACACAATACATCAAAGACAGACTGTTAATGCGATAAAATGTTTTGATGTCCCTTTAACATAGTTTAAAACATCTATTTTATAAGGAAATATGTATTTAATTTTACACGTAAGGGTGCAGACACACATTGTGGCTGTGCTGCATTTTGGATGCGGTAAAAAAAAAAAAAAAAAAAAAAAAAGCATAAAAAAAAACATCCGGTTTTTGCAGTTCGTTTTATTCCATCAAGAGTAACACACAGCAGACTTAATTTACATGTAACTCTGTTGTAAATTCAGTGCAAAATACCCAACCTGCTGCACTATTTTTCCCCGTAAAATAACGGACGCCACACGGAATCCATTTAAGTCAATGGGGCCCGTCAGTGGCGTTGGCATTATTATGACGTATCAAGAACAGAAGTTATTTTTGCTGTTCTGTTCCTAGGACAGAGCAGAAAAATAGAAATAACAGCATATAATGTTAGCCATCCCCCAGGTCAAACCATCAAACATGTATATACCCAGATAGCTAAACAAAATCAAGCTGACATTATGGACAAACCCAACCAGGAACACCCACTTTTGGGCAAGTTAAGTCCCACCCATTTTTTGCTCGAGACTTTCTCCGAATATTAGGGAAAGTCCACGAAAATTCAGGACTGTTACCAACTATGACTTAGCAGTATGGGCCACATGTTCCTGCAGTGCTTCCAAAGGGGAAATAAGGCATTACACAATTCCCATATAAATCAACAGGGTGTCCATGTAATGCAGGGATTTGCCTGGTCCTCCGGAGTGAGAACTGGTGTTGAGCGAACTTGTAATTTCAAGTTCGGCGTACAAGGTTCGGGTTTGGGATAGCTAACAATTCAGTTATGGATTCTGCTACCACGGACCATAACTTATGGTCCCTGGTAGCGGAATCCATAAGGGAATCCTTAGATAACCCGAACTTGAAACCACAAGTTCGCTCAACACTAGTGAGAATCACTCTTTGTAGCAGATCTCCGCTCTGGCCAATAGCATTAGAAAATGAGTTTACTCAGGAATGCCCAACCGGTGGCCCTCCAGCTGTTGCAAAACTACAACTCCCGGCATGCCTGGACATCCTACAACTATTAGGGCATATTGGAAGTTGTAGTTTTGCAACAGCTGGAGGGTGTTGCAAATCCCTGAGTTTACCAAACCAGACACCACAGCCTCAGCTACTGACCCCAAGAATTGTGGTGTGTACCTATTGTTGCCTTGTTTTAAACTAAATAGGTCCAAAACTGTGCAGATTTATTTCATAATACTGTATATGGCAATTTTACATAGCGCGGAGATTCATTTTTCAGTCACAGTTATAGTATACAATTCTAACTTCTGCAGCCATCACCATTGGGAGCTCACCATAGAACATTTTCTCGGTTCAATCTGTATGAATCTGTATGCCCCCTCTAGTGGTGGTAAACGCAGGCGGACTTGTACAATTTTAAGGGAATGTGTCATCTGAAAATTACTCAAGTTTTTGTTATGTTATGCTTTTTTTTAAGAATGTGTGCTGTTCCTTTTGATTTTCCATGTCACTATCTGTATTTTGGGGGAACACAGCAATCCTGTAGTTTTCCCACTAACCACTTAGCCTAGTCATAGGCTAGCACTTCCTGTTCTGTATAGATCAGTTTTCATTACAGATCTCATCAACAACACAGACAGGAATACAACTTAAGATAAACACCTCCGTATACAGATAACGACGCAGGATCACACCCAGTAGGTGATGTCAGAGCTTATCTACTCCCCTCCCTGCAATGACCTCTGAACAGGTCACAGAACACATCTACAAAACTCTCCAACAGAAGTCAATGAACATCTCCTGTTTACTGTGACTTATAGTCTACGTAGCTGCAGTAAACCATATCTACATTCAGAAAATAAAAAAAATAAAACTGATTAGAGGCAATAAAAGGGAACACGTTTAAGTAGTTTGAATTAGTAAGAAAAATCTAGGCGAAGAGGACTTGCACCTGTTCATTTAGTGGTGATGTCCAGAATATTGGTAATCCAGAGGTCAGAGCCAAAGTTTATATTATGTTTCTAATACAGACGTATTGGAATTTTCTCCGCTATGTTTGAAGCAGCCATTTTGGCAAAAAATGATAACATGAAGTGCAGCCATGTTGGTTTGTCACAAAAAAAAAAAATATACATTAAAGCTCATTGAAAGGTTACAACTAGTGTTGAGCAAATCAAACTCCACTTCGATCCGAATTTCACAGAAAATTCAATTAGCCGCAAAGCCAAATTTCCTCGTGCTTCGTGGTGACTACAGTTGTTTCGGTACCAAAATTTTGATTCGGTATCGACACCATAAAAAAGTATTGCGATACTCGATACCATTCAATACCACGCCAAAAAAAGCCGCGTGCATTCCTCATTTTATGGAACGTCCAGCCAATAATACAACAGTCCGATCCTATTTTTTTAGGGGGACAAGGCGACTAAAATAAAATGGCGAATTGTGCAGTTTTTCTTTTCTTTTTTTTTCTTTTATGGGCGTTCACCGCTTAAAAGAGGATTAATAGTTTGGACTTGAGACGTAGCGATATGTAATATTTTATTTATTGTTTATATATTTTATATGTAAAATTGGGAAAGGGGGTGATTTATACTTAATATTTTGGTGTACTTTAACTTTTTTTTTTTTCTTTTACTGTTTATTTATCAACTATTTCCCCCTTAGGGGCTAGAACCTGGGATCTTTTCATCCTATTCCCCCTGATACAGCTCTATCAGGGTGAATAGGATCTCACCCTCTCCCTGCTGCCCTGTGCTTTGTGCACACAGCAGAGGGAGCTGACCATGGCAGCCAGGACTTCAGAATCGTCCTGGTTGCCATGGTAACCGATCGGTGCCCCAGCATTACACTGAGGAGTAACGTTTACTATAAAAATGCAGGAATTCATCTGTCTGCTTCTGTCCTGTGTCATATCATTAATAAACACTAGGGATCCAGTGCCACTGGCAGCCGTGCATGCCCAAGTCATCACACTGCCTACGCCGTGTTTTACAGATGATGTGGTATGCTTTGGATGAGGCATCCTCAAACTGCGGCCCTCCAGCTGTAAAACTACAACTCCCACAATGCCCTACTGTAGGCAGATACCTGTATGCTGGGAGTTGTAGTTTTGCAACAGCTGGAGGGCCGCAGTTTGAGGATGCCTGCTTTGGATCACGAGCTGTACCATGGCTTCGCCATACTTTTTTCTTTTCATCATTCTGGTAGAGGTTGATCTTGGTTTCATCTGTCCAAAAAATGTTCTTCCAGAAGTGTGCTGGCTTTTTAAGATGTTTTTAGCAAAGTCCAATCTCGCCTTCTTATTCTTGAGGCTTATGAGTGGCCTGCACCGTGCAGTGAACCCTCTATATTTATTTTCATGCAGTCTTCTCTTTATGGTAGATTTGAATATTGATACGCCCATATCCTGGAGAGTGTTGTTCACTTGGTTGGCTGTTGTGAAGGGGTTTCTCTTCACCATGGTAATTATTCTGCCATCATCCACCACTGTTGTCTTCCGTGGGCGTCCAGGTCTTTTTGCATTGTTGAGGTCACCAGTGTTTTATTTCTTTCTCAGGATATACCAAACTGTAGATTTTACCACACCTAATAGTGTAGCAATTTCTCGGATGGTTTTTTTCTGTTTTCGCAGATGAAGGATGGCTTGTTTCACCTGCATGGAGAGCTCCTTTGACCGCATGTTTACTTCTCATCAAACTCTTCAAAATGCAAGCACCACATCTCAAATCAACTCCAGGCCTTTTATGTGCCTAATTGAGAATGAAATAATGAAGGAATTGCCCACACCTGCCCATGAAACAGCCTTTGAGTCAATTGTCCAATTACTTTTGGTCCCTTTAAAAACAGGGTGCCACATGTAAAGGAGTGGAACCTAACTGTAAATGCCAGCTTTCTGGTGGAAAAATAGCACTGGTCAAACTGGCTTCTAGATCTTTCAGTATTTTGCTCATTCCAGGTCATGAAGAGAGATACGATGAGGATAGTGGTGCAGCCTCACATTTTGGGTCTCTAATATCAAGTAATCCTATCCAGTGAACAGAGCTGAGCTGTAATACCAGGCAAAACCCATGGATAAGAGCGGCTCAGTTTCTAGAAGAAGACACGTATGTTCTTCATCTGCCTAGCATTAAAATATCTCATGTTTAAATATCTGTTAACCGTAATTACACAGACGAGATGTTAACTCTTCTTAGTCATACTCACTATTCCTCAGAGTTTCCTTTTAGATATAACTACTATAGCCGGTGCCATTGATCGTTTAACTAAAACGCCCAGAATAAAACCACTGTCATAAGATGTACACTGTGGGGAGTGACGGGACGGACCATGCCCCCTCGGTTGTGGTCACAGAGAAGGAGGACCTCACAATTAGCCATAGTACAACGCGGCTCATTATTATTAGATCTCTTTCCTTTGTCAAATTCACACTGTAATTGTATTGTTCTAAAGTTGTTCCTTGATGGCAGCTGCTTGCCCATCATTTGTATTTTCCTCGTTAATCCTGACGCAGCAAATTAACCTTTAATTACCATTGTTAAAATTGAAATGAGCCTTGTGTCTGGCTTGGGCTGGCTTCTTTCAGTAAATGATCGTGCTGGAAAAGCAAAGGGGTCAATGAATATGTCCCACGTCATGTCTGATCGCTGCTAAAGATGTGAGGAGGGAGATCTTAACCCGCCAATCTATGAGCAACATATTTTGGTCCTAACACTTATTGACAGTGCTATAACTGGACACGTAATTAGCCCGCAGGTCACTCGCTTCCTGAAGACGCCTCGCCTACACCTGGCCGCACAGAAGCATTGGATCATTATCATATCAATTGTGCTATTAGAATTCAGGGTTAGGAGGTATCATTATTAAAAATCCCATGGTAAACCATGAAGATCAAGGTCACTTGTATATGGTCTCCTTGTAACAATGGCCTCTAAATAGCAACAGACATATATCTACATATACAGATGCAGGAAAGGCAAGGTAAGATAAGTCACTGCCAGATCCAAAGGATTGGACATGTTGAAAAATCAACTGCAAGATTAATCTCTCCCATATATCTGCTGCCAGGAGAGATCACAATATAAATTAAGGTCCTAACAGTCACATTAAAATTGGGAAAACCGTCCCAAAATGTCAATTTTTTATTGTCGATTTTTTGTGTGTCTAAAGTAACTCTTGTTGGCGCACAAATCAGGGGACACAATTGCATTTTTAACCCCATAATTTTAGCCCTACGTACCAGTAAAATTTCCCCCCTTCGTGTTCCTGCAGTCATAACTTTTCTTCTCCTAAATTTTTTTTATTTTTTTTAAGTCCTGGGATTAGTTGTAGGTTTTTAGGAACTGTTTTGGTGTATTAAGTGACTTATTGTTTTATTTTTAGGGAGAAAAATAAAAAAAAAGAAAATTTTAACTTTAAATTTTGTTTAATTTATTTACAACATTCACTGTGGGGTACAAATGACAAAGACTGAAGTGGAGGAGAGGCAGTTGTTTTAGTTGCTCATATCTCTGCATAGGTAGCAGCTAGATATATGACATTCCAAGCTTTCAAACAATACCAGAATCACACCATTATCTTCTGTACACGGAAGACATCAGTGTTAGAAAAGGGGATGCAGTTAATGCAGCTGAAAATGAAAGTAAATGACTGTTTTACTGAGTTTATTCCCAACTTTCTAACTGTGATATCTCCTGCTTATGTTGTGCTAATGCCAGCTTTCAAACAAGACTAGGCCCATGTATTTAACTGCTACCAATCAGGAGCTAAAGCAGCTAAACCAGACACCCCCCCCCCCCCCCCACACACAAACATTTCCCCTACTTCCCAAGCTGTGCTCTGGCAGACAATTTCAGCAAATGGCAGATATGATGTCATATCACATTATTCACTGCTCGTTTCCATAGTTATGACCACCCTGCAATCCATCAGTGGTGGTTGTGCACACTATAGGAAAAAGTGCTGGCCTCTGTGGTGTCCAGGACCGTGGGAGCCAGAGGTTGCACTACGTTTTTTCCAGAAAAGTAAAAATACTCCTCAGACCATTTTTTAGGAGTATTTTTACCCGAGGAGGAGTACGAAAGCTGCAGTAATTCAAATACATAATATGTAGGCCTGCGCTTGTTCACATCTGCTTTGAAGGCGGCAGCTTCAGAACCTAATTAACATATTGAATTAAAGTGTTTTTTAGCGAAAATAAGCCACGGACAGCTATAAAGTAAGTAGCATTCCAATATGGAGACTATAATGCAGATCATGGTGTTAGTGTTCTATAATGGGCAGTTTAGGTGAAAGACTCCCTTTAACCGCTTCAGCCCCCCTAGCTTAAACACCCTTAATGACCAGGCCATTTTTTACAATTCCGCACTACACTACTTTCACCGTTTATTGCTCCGTCATACAACTTACCACCCAAATGAATTTTACCTCCTTTTCTTCTCACTAATAGAGCTTTCATTTGGTGGTATTTCATTGCTGCTGACATTTTTACTTTTTTTGCTATTAATCAAAAATGACCGAAATTTTAGCAAAAAAATGACATTTTTCACTTTCTGTTGTAAAATTTTTCAAAAAAAACGACATTTCTATATAATTTTTTCTCTAAATTTATTGTTCTACATGTCTTTGATAAAAAAAAGTCCAATAAGTGTATATTTAATGGTTTGGGTGAAAGTTATAGCGTTTACAAACTATGGTGCAAAAAAGTGAATTTCGGCATTTTGAAGCAGCTCTGACTTTCTGAGCGCCTGTCATGTTTCTTCAGGTGCTAGAATGCCAGGATAGTATAAATACCCCCCAAATCACACCATTTTAGAAAGAAGACACCCCAAAGTATTCGCGGAGGGGCATGGTGAGTTCATGTATCATTTCATTTTTTTTCACAAGTTAGCGGAAAATGAAGCTTTCTGAGAAAAAAAAAAAAAAAGTTTCAATTTCTGATAACTTCTGGCAAAATAAAATAAAATCTCAGACGGACTCACTATGCCCCTCAGTGAATACCTTGGGGTGTCTACTTTCCGAAATGGGGTCATTTGTGGGGTGTGTTTACTGTTCTGGCATTTTAGGCGGGGCTAAATTGTGAGCCGCCATGTAAAACCTAAAGGTACTCGTTGGAATTTGGGCCCCTTTGTGCACCCAGGCTGCAAAAAAGTGTCACTCATGTGGTATCGCCGTACTCAGGAGAAGTAGGGCAATGTGATTTGGGGTGTATTTTTACATATATCCATGTTGGGTGAGAGAAATATCTCTGTAAATTGTCAACTTTGTATAAAAAAAATTTAAAGTTGTCGTTTACAGAGATATTTCTCACACACAGTATGGGTATATGTAAAAATACACCCAAAACACATTGCCCTACTTCTCCTGAGTACGGCGATACCACATGTGTGCCACTTTTGCAGCCTGAGTGCAAAAGGCCCTAAACTAATGAGTACCTTTAGGATTTCACAGGGCATTTTACGCATTTGGATTCCAGACTTCTTCTCACGCTTTAGGGGCCCTAAAATGCCAGGACAGTATAAATACCCCACATGTGACCCCATTTTAGAAAGAAGACACCCCAAGGTATTCTGTGAGGGGTATGGTGAGTTCATGTAAAATTTTATTTTTGTCACAAGTTAGTGGAATATGAGACTTTGTAAAAAAAAAAAAAAATCAATTTCCGCTAACTTGTGCCAATTTTTTTTTTTCTGTGAACTCGCCATGCCCCTCACAGAATACCTTGGGGTGTCTTCTTTCCACAATGAGGTCACATGTGGGGTATTTATACTGTCCTGGCATTTTAGGAGTCCTAAAGCGTGAGAATCCAAATGCGTAAAAATGGCCTGTGAAATCCTAAAGGTACTCATTGGTTTAGGGCCTTTGCGCATCTTGGCTGCAAAAAAGTGTCACTCATGTGGTATCGCCGTACTCAGGAGAAGTAGGGCAATGTGTTTTGGGGTGTATTTTACATATACCCATGCTGGGTGTGAGAAATATCGCTGTAAGCGACAACTTTTTAAATTTTTTATTCAAAGTTGTCAATTTACAGAGATATTTCTCTCACCCAGCATGGGTATATGTAAAATACACCCAAACACATTGCCTACTTCTCCTGAGTACGGCGATACCATGTGTGACACTTTTGCAGCCAAGATGCAAAGGGACCTAAATTCCAATGAGTACCTTTAGGAGGGCATTTTACGCATTTTTCTTCTCACGCTTTAGGGCCCCTAAAATGCCAGGGCAGTAGAAATACCCCACATGTGACCCCATTTTGGAAAGAAGACACCCCAAGGTATTCCATGAGGGCCATGGCAAGTTCATAGAAGATTTTTTTGGCACAAGTTAGTGGAAATTGATTTTTATTGTTTTTTCTCACAAAGTCTCCCTTTCCGCTAACTTTTTGACAAAAGTTTAATTTTCATGGACTCATTATGCCCCTCAGCGAATACCTTGGGGTGTCTTCTTTCAAAATGGGGTCACATGTGGGGTATTTCTACTGCCCTGGCATTTTAGGGGCCCTAAAGCGTGAGAAGAAAAATGCGTAAAAATGCCCTCCTAAAAGGTACTCGTTGGAATTTGGGCCCTTTGCGCATCTTGGCTGCAAAAAGTGTCACACATGTGGTATCGCCGTACTCAGGAGAAGTAGGGCAATGTGTTTTGGGGTGTATTTTTACATATACCCATGCTGGGTGTGAGAAATATCTCTGTAAATTGACAACTTTGAATAAAAAATTTAAAAAGTTGTCGTTTACAGCGATATTTCTCACACCCAGCATGGTATATGTAAAAATACACCCCAAACACATTGCCCTACTTCTCCTGAGTGCGGCGATACCACATGAGTGACACTTTTGCAGCCAAGATGCAAAGGGCCCTAAAACCAATGAGTACCTTTAGGATTTCATGAGCCATTTTTACGCATTTGGATTCTCACGCTTTAGGACCCCTAAAATGCCAGGGCAGTATAAATACCCACATGTGACCCCATTGTGGAAGAAGACACCCCAAGGTATTCTGTGAGGGGCATGGCGAGTTCACAGAAAAAAAAAATTGGCACAAGTTAGCGGAAATTGATTTTTTTTTTTTTTTTTACAAAGTCTCATATTCCACTAACTTGTGACAAAAATAAAATTTTGCATGAACTCACCATACCCCTCACGGAATACCTTGGGGTGTCTTCTTTCTAAAATGGGGTCACATGTGGGGTTTTTGTACTGCCCTGGCATTTGAGGGTCTCCATAATCATTACACGTATGGCCAGCATTAGGAGTTTCTGCGATTCTCCGTATATTGAGCATACGGGTAATGAGATTTTTTCGTTCAGCCTCTGCGCTGAAAAAAAAAAAAATGAAACGGCACAGATTTTTCATTCGCATCGGTCAATGTGGATGAAAAAATCTCTGCCAAATCAGTGACTGCGGTGCGGTGGGCTGGGCGCTAGCTACCTAACAAGTAGCTAACTAACTGGCGGTGATAAGGGACCCTTATGCCCCATTCACACGTCCGCAATTCTGTTTGCGGAGCGGAATTGCGGACCCATTAATTTCTATGGGGACAGACTTTGTCCCGCTCGGATCGGAATTACGGATCCGCGATTCCGAGTCTGCACTTCCGTTCCATAAAAATATAGAACATGTCCTATTCTTGTCTGCAATTGCGGACAAGAAAAAGCATTTTCTATATAGTTCTGGCAATGTGCGGATCTGCAAAATGCGGAAAGCACATTGCCGGTGTCCGTGTTTTGAGGATCTGCGGATCGGATCCGCGGATCGGATCCACGGATCCGTGAATCCACGGATCCGCAAAACACATATGGACACATAAAGGGGTGTGATCAATGACAGGGGGTGATCAGGGGGTCTAGATGGGGTGATCAAGGGGTTAATAGGTGAGGGGGGGTTAGTGTAGTGTTTGGTGCAACTTTACTGTGTTACCTGGTCCTCTGGTGAGTCGATCCCAGCAAATGGGACCACCAGAGGACCAGGTAGCAGGTATACCAGGCGCTGTTCACAAAACAGCGTCTGGTATACATGTTTGATGCGATTTATATCGCATCTACAGCCTGCCAGCGATTGATCATCGCTAGCAGGCTGTAGTATAACTCTCCAGACGCGCGCTCCTGTGAACGTGCGCGCGCCTGCGCGCGCGTTCACAGGAACTCACGGGTCTCGCGAGAGGACGCGCCGATGCGTCCACTCAGAAGATCCCGGCCGCCCGCAGGACCCAATCCTGCGTACGGCGGTCCGGGAGTGGTTAAGCACGGCACTGCTGATGGATTGCAGGGTGCTCATAACCATGGAAACGAGCAGTGCATAAGGAAGGAATATGGACAATCACAATACATTAGTAAGTGTCTTGTATTAACTTCCTCTACACAATAAATGCTATTTGCTGAAGTGATACAACCCCTTTAAGTGCTTTCCCCAGAGCCCGAGCTGGATTTGGGGAAAACAGTTAGGTGGTAAAATGGTTGACCAGTCCTGCAGAAATTGGCAGTTCGGTGTACATTATTTCAATATGTACGACCTGCTAGAGTGGGAACCCTGTATGGCAGCATAAACACGGAAAACTGGGATGTTCATCTGGATATAAGGAGAAAAGGGTAAATAGATCAACAGATTAATAAATATGGTATACAATTTAATGGAATGGATTTTGGAAACTGATAAAAATCGAAGGAACTTTTTTTAATAAAAGAAAGAGGCCAATATTGTACATTGTTTCATTAAGGTGCATACATATGCAGAATATTACACAAAAAGCACTCGGGGATGAGGTCTACCTATCTCAAGCTCTCGCCAGTGTTGCCCGATATTCCCCAACTCTCCAGATGATCTTCTTAGCTTCAGAAAATGTTTTATAGCACTGGTTTCCCGCAGTTATATGGGACTGGGGAGGGTGGTGTCAAGGATGGTGGCTACAATATAAAAACAATGAGGGGCATTTACTAATGACTTTACACCATAATAGTGGCGTAAAAAGTTGCAAATTATGGCAGAAACCATATCTGTGCAATAATTTGAGACTTTAGAGGCGTATGGGAACGACAGTCTTGATAAATGTCCCAATGAATCATGTCGAACATGGTGTCCGAGTTGAAGACTGCATGTTATAGAGCAGGAGGAGCTGATTAGTTTTACTGAATCTTTTAACAAAAAAAATATACATCAATCTGCCCAGCTCCTCTTGCCTAAAAATTACTTTGTATTTTCATAGTGACGGGTTCCCTTAAATTCTATCTACATAGCACCACCTGATGATTGTTGCTCTTCCTATTTCTATGTCCAGCTCGCCAAGGTGGACACACATGCTCAGTTCCATCCTTCAACTGGCTTAAACAGCAAACACTTGGGGCTAATGTCTGCAATTGGCGATAAAACCTATCACAGACATATAAAGGGGTTAGCCTGAAAAAGATAATGATGACTTATCCTCAGGATAGGCCATCATTATCACATCAGCGGGGGTCCAAGTCTTGGCATCCCCATGGAACGTTTGTTAAAGGGAGCCACTAGAGTCACCAAAGCTCTGGTGAGTGATGCAGGCTCCCGGCAGATTGCCATGGACAGCACCGTACATCAGTGCTGATCAGTGGGGCGTCACACTCCCACAGATCTGATACTGATGGCCTATCCTGAGGATAAGTCATAAATATCTTTTCCTGGATTGTGACCACAGCATCTGAAGCGGTTTTCCACAGAAGCGATGCACTGAAATAGGGGAGGCTGTTTCTTGGTGGTGATAGGTCAGATTCTGTAGAAGGCTACCAGGCTTATCACCGGTATATTCCAATGTAGGCCTGCAGGTGGCAGCACTGCATTGGAATATACTGAATTTCCTATCCACTTAGGTATAAGGGCATCTGTCAGCAGATTTGTACCTATGATGACTGCATGGTCCTCTCAATCAAAGTGCAGATGGTGCAGCAGTTGCAGACAGAGAAAAGCCTCTTGGAGTAACGGCAACACCCTATTGCTCCTAGAGGCTCATATGCAAACATTAAAACTTTAGTTTTCTCAGCAATGTGGACACATATGAACATGGGACCAACACAGATGCCTTCAGCTGCCAAGCGCACACGGAACAGGTCAGACAGTGTCATAGCTACAAATCTCCTGCCCTTTAAATTATAGTAGTGTATAGGAAAAGCAATCGAATGAAGGCACGTTCAGGTTCCCTTGAGGGGGGTTTGTGTCTCAAAGTAAATAAAAGTTTAAAAAAAAATATTAAAGCAATTATAAGTCTAAAAAAATTAAATCACCCCTTTTCCCCATAATAATAATAATAATAATAATAAAATACATCATAGGCATCGCTGCATCACAAAATGCCTGAACTATTAAAATATAAATGTATTTATCCCCTACGGTGAACATCGTAACAGAAAAAAATCTAAATGGCCAATTCGTCATTTCACCTCCCAAACAAACAAAAGAAAAACACTATAAATGTGGTAGCTCTTAACTGGACTGACCCACAGAATGAAGGTAACAGGTCATTTTTACCACGCAGACAACACCCTAAGTATAAAACCCATAAAAATGTGGAAGAATTGCGGGTTTATTTTTCCCAATTCCACCCCACTTGAATTATTTTCCATCGTACCATTACATTGTATGCAACAGTGAATGGTGCCATTAGAAAGTACAACTTGTCCCGCAAAAAACAAGCCCTCATACGGCTATGTAAATGGCAAAAAAAAAAAAAAAGTTGTGGCTCTGGGAAGGCAGGGAGTAAAAAACAGAAATGCAAAAACTGAAAATTGCAGGGTCCAGAAGCCATCAAAGTAGCATTTTCGGGTTCCAAATAATGCTTGACTTTAATAGCCCCATATTGTCAGGAAAGCTCCGGGTAATGGTTATATGACAATTCGCTAACTTGACTAGTGCACAATAGCTGGAAATATAGCATGAAAATGTAATATTCAGCGTAATATCTGAAAAGTTGCATTGATCAGCATATCGCATTTTTTTAAGCAAGGTTCTCCCACGTATAATATATCCCTGGCTCCACTTTATCAGGCTTCTATCTTCATGTTGCATTTTCTGATATTCCTACGCGCAGAACATTTCACCACAAAGTCTTCAAAGTTTATCATACGCCCATAATTGCAAGGTCTCCCAGTCTCAGACAGTAGGAGCGATTCGCCGCTGTGGACGCCTCTAGTCCTCAAATTGCCGGCATAATCCAGTAACTGATTTACCGATGCATGCATGAGAAAACAGACTGGGTGACATTTCAATCACTCCGAAAAAGAAGGTTGATTTGATTAAAAATAAAATGAACATTTAAACATATTTTCTAGTCTATTTCATTATAATTAACCCAATGCCGACTAGATGCGCCAGAAATGTGCGGATTACCGTAACGGTACGGGTCTTCTCCTTGGCCCCCGGGGTCACAAGGGAATGTACAGAAACGGCGTGGTGATACCATACTCTATTATTAATCTTCATTTGCGGACCAAGTAGATGAAACAAAGGAACAAAGTATACTTTCAATAATGTGCGGCGGCTATGAATTTAGAGAAATAGGCTTTATTGATAGGCTTTATAAAAGCTGGATGCAATTACAGGGCTGAATCATTTGAATAATAGACTGTCTGACATATTCTGGGATAAGTGGCTGCTACATTTCTCTGATATTAGGGTCATATACTCATCTATTCTTACTCTAAGCTCTCCTTCGCCTGGTAATAAATTAATTTCTTAGTGTTAGTTCGGCATGTGCCCTACAGTTAAATTCATTTTCTCTCTCACTGAAGGAAAAAGTTGAAAAAAAAAAAAAAGTTTGGATTATTATTTCCGATATCACAGCTAGAGTATGCAAATAGCAGGGCGAGGAGCTCCTGGCTGTGTCGCCGTAATAAGAACCATAAAACTGAAAAATGCAAAAATAGGGAAATATTAATGAAAAGAACAAAACTAGAAGACAAACAGTCCAAGCAATGTTCAATATAAAACACCACTAACCCACCCAGGACCAACACTGGATGAACCTTTGGCACAAATGTTCAGCTTTCAGTGATCATTTATTTTACGATATACATTTTTACAGCTCCTGACGTGTCTGTTTTAGTAGCTACTTCCATTCCCCATGTAATCCCAATTCTGAAGCATCTTTTCATATAATTCTATGTTGTGCCAATCCGCTATTATTCCTACTAGAAGTTCCTGCAGGAGCTACCAGCATCTGGCGGTTATCAGTTCGGGGTGTGTCCCTGCACAGTCTGACACTGACAGCACCGATTAGATAAAGTCAAATGGTGCAGGGACACCCCATCCCAACTGCTAACACCCAGTTGGTCTTTTAATGCAGACTGATGGCAATGCATTCATTACTTCTACTAGGAATAATAGAGGAATGGGATTGTTCGGCCACTTAAAGTTTTGTTCAAAAATACACAGGATGCTTTAAAATAATACCACTGCCACTCCACTTGATAAGTTTCTTGGGAACCCCGCTGGTCTCTAGATGTCCTGGTCACTGTCCATACAAACAGGAGACCTGGGAAGTGCCGGAAACAGGAGCGGCAGGGGATCGGTGAGGTGAATATTCATTATTTTATCATTTCAAAGCATTGTGTCTGTCTTTTAAATTTAGGTATTTAGGTTTGATATACTCAGTCTGCGTATGCATCTGGAAACACTGTCAACACCCCGAAGAGCGCTATCAATGGTAAACTGTGAAAGGTAGTAGAGAGGAATCGGGCAACTATAGGCCAGTAAGTCTGACATCATTAGTGGGGAAATTAATGGAAACCATACTCAAGGAGAGGATTGTGGAACATCTAAAAACCCATGGGTTGATTGATAAAAAACAGCATGGGTTTACTTCAGGGAGATCATGTCAAACTAATCTTATTGACTTTTTTGATTGGGTGACTAAAATAATAGATGGCGGAGGTGCAGTAGACATCGCTTATCTGGACTTTAGTAAGGCTTTTGATACTGTCCCACATAGAAGGCTTATCAATAAACTGCAGTCTCCGAGCTTGAGCTCACATATTGTTGAATGGATTAGGCCAGTGTTTCCCAACCAGTGAGCCTCCAGTTGTTGCAAAACTACAACTCCCAGCATGCCCGCACAGCAAAAGGCTGTTCGGGCATGCTGGGAGTTGTAGTTTTGCAACAGCTGGAGGCTCACTGGTTGGAAAACACTGGATTAGGCAGTGGCTGAAGGACAGAAAACAGAGGGTTGTAGTCAATGGAGTATATTCAGACCATGGTATTGTTACCAGTGGGGTACCTCAGGGATCTGTTCTGGGACCCATATTGTTTAATATCTTTATCAGCGAAATTGCAGAAGGCCTCAATGGTAAGGTGTGTCTTTTTGCTGATGACACAAAGATTTGTAACAGGGTTGATGTTCCTGGAGGGATACACCAAATGGAAAAGGATTTAGGAAAACTAGAGGAATGGTCTAAAATCTGGCAACTAAAATTCAATGTCGATAAGTGCAAGATAATGCACCTGGGGCGTAAAAACCCAAGAGCAGAATATAAAATCAGTGATACAGTACTAACCTCAGTATCTGAGGAAAGGGATTTAGGGGTCATTATATCAGACCACCTAAAGGTGGGCAGACAATGTCATAGAGCAGCAGGTAATGCCAGCAGAATGCTTGGGTGTATAGGGAGAGGCATTAACAGTAGAAAGAGGGAGGTGCTCGTGCCGCTCTACAGAGCACTAGGGAGACCTCATCGGGAGTATTGTGTGCAGTACTGGAGACCATATCTGCAGAAGGATATTGAAACTTTGGAGAGAGTTCAGAGAAGAGCTACTAAACTAGTACATGGATTGCAGGACAAAACTTACCAGGAAAGGTTAAAGGACCTTAACATGTATAGCTTGGAAGTAAGAAGAGACAGAGGGGATATGATAGAAACTTTAAAATACATAAAGGGAATCACCATGGTAAAAGAGGAGAGAATATTTAAAAGAAGACAAACTGCTACAAGAGGACATAGTTTTAAATTAGAGGGGCAAAGGTTTAAAAGTAATATCAGGAAGAATTACTTTACTGAGAGAGTAGTGGATGCATGGAATAGCTTTCCTGCAGAAGTGGTAGCTGCAAATACAGTGAAGGAGTTTAAGCATGCATGGGATAGGCATAAGGCCATCCTTCATATAAGATAGGGCCTGGGGCTATCCATAGTATTCAGTATATTGGGCAGACTAGATGGGCCAAATGGTTCTTATCTGCCGACACATTCTATGTTTCTATGTGAATGACATTTGCGATGTATGCAAGTTGCATATGTCCTGGATTGATTTTCAACGCATACGACTTACAAACTCCCTGTTCACATGCTCATAGGAAAGCTGTCAATGGGTGGTGAGAGACTGCCCTCCAGATGTTCTCATTGTCCCCTTTTACTATGTAACAACGCATTATGGAAGGTCTAAAGCAGGCATCAGCAACCTTCGGCTCCCAGCTGTTGTGAAACTACAATTCCCAGCATGCTCCATTCATTTCTATGTAAGTTCTTAGAAGAGCAGAGAAACTATGCATGCTGGGAGTTGTAGTTTCACAACAGCTGGGAGCCAAAGGTTGCCTACCCCTGGTCTAAAGTAAGCACCTTGCTCTTCAGTCTAAACATTTAGCGTAGACAATGGACAGACCGATCCCGCCACTTGTACTACACTCTTTTTTTGATTAAATAACCGAAGCGTTTACAGCAAATAATAAGCACAATGTTCTGAATACATGGAGCGGACACTAGAGGGAGGCAGACACACTGCAGCTTAACTGTAGGCAAAAATAAAAAACAATTAAGGGCTGTTGACGTCTCATGTTTACTCTACGTCAAGCATATACATGTTTAAACAATAAAAATACATTGAAATGGATTGCTTGACGTACCCATAGACTGGAACTGGGCAAACGTAGTTAAAAAGTGCTTAGTTTTAACTCTGTCATTATTGATTTTTCTTTATTTTTTTATTTTTTTTTCAGGACAGAATTGACCAATCTTTTCTTTTTCCACAATGTAGTCAATGAGAGACGGATGGAAACATCTTCAGCCAGTAAACATATCTGTTTATTTTTAATTATTTTGAAATGTCTTTTCATAAAAGAAAGGTTTTACCAAAAAAAGGATATTTTAAAGAACGGACACATACGTATTGAAATGTATGTACATCTATTAAACATATACATTAAAAAAAGGAACGATAAGCACAAAATTACATACTTTTATATTCGTCTTTTCCTGCACATCTAAACGTATATCGAAAAATTAGATTTAATCAGCCCCGTAACTGCATTCAGCACTTTATACTGAGCATAACTTCCCATATCAGTTGCTGAAAATTGACTCCTCATTTTGAACAAAACTTGATTATAGAGACTTAGGGTAAAAATGCAATCGTTCAGGTTTCATGTGCGGACAATCCGCACTGAAATCCGCAGGTGTTCGCATGGAAATCCATGCGGACAATCCGCATCAATTGGTGCGGATTCGCATGCATAGTTTCCTCTCCCCATTAAAAGGAGAAAATCCGGTCAGGTAAAATAAAATAAATTGACAGGCTGTGGATTTTAAAATCCGCACAAAAAAAAATCTCAGATTCTCCTAAAATACAATGTCCATGACCTATGGTGCAGACTTTCCTTATGCAAACCTGCGTGGAAAATTCGCACACAATCCTGATCATGTGTATTTAGCCTAATTCTCTTTTTATACAAGTCACCAGACAGTCGCATACAACATCTAACACTGATGGTCATGATATTCTGCAAGACTCACCAGTGGACAAATAACTGGAACCCAGTACATAATGAAATAATAAAAAGGCCACTTACGTTTATTACTGGAGATGGAGTGGAGAGGGTTAAACCTTGCAGGTCTGATATTAAACTGGGAGAAAGGATGGCAGGTTTGGAAAGAGCTACTGGAGGCAACACATCATTAACTGTAAAATGAGAATAAAGAGAAAGGTGCAAAATGCTATTTGTCATTTCCATACAGCCAAAAGGTACTGTATACATCCAAGTCTACGGACTCCAAGATGGCTTTCACACAGAACCACAACACCCAGCTGGTGTAATTATGAATAAATACACTGACAAGTACATCTTACTGTATGGACTGAGCCTTATGTAAGATTTATATATGTAGTCCTTAGTCTCCATGGTAACAGACTACAGACAAACTGTTCGTAGTCTGATCCTGCCATCATGGATTACACAGTTTCATCTGTTTCCTCTTCTCTTGTCTGTAGATTACAGAGTAAGTAAAGGGAAGAAAGAACACACGATCAAGCGTAAGAAGGATATACCCGAACTAGGCGAGGTGCAGAGGTGGGAGACCTAGGCAATTAAGGGAATGGGTGGACTGCACTACTAAGATGGGTTTAGTTAAGGGGGGATTTTTCTCCCTAATATGGGGCATTTGGCATCAGCCTCATATGGGTTCTGTCTTCTTCTAGATCATACAGTAGAATTATATGTTGGACTGGAAGGACCAGTTTTTTTTTTTAACTTTATTAACTCTATTGCCTATTTTTTGCTTGTAAGCTATAACTATGAAGACATAAAAGTCTGCATAAAAGTCATCTACACAACATGAGAGGATTAGGTAAAGTTATACTTAGACTCTTTGAAGCAATAAAACATCTGCTACGGGAAGATCCTCTAGTTCAGGGATGCCCAACCTGCGGCCTTCCAGCTGCTGCAGAACTACAACTCCCAGCATGCCCGGGCAGCCTACAGCTTTCAGGGCATGTTGGGAGTTGTAGTTTTGCAACAGCTGGAGGGCCGCAGGTTGGGCATCCCTGCTCTAGTTCAAGGGTTTTGTGCCATCACAATTAGCTATCCCGACCTAGCCAGCCACAATACCAATTCCCTAGGTCTTAGCCCTTTACTTTCTCAACCAAACAGTACAAAAACAATTTAAAAAGGTACAATAGAAAACTATGCAATCTGTACAAAGCAAAACCAGATTTAAGGGAGTTTAAACCAACAATACTTACAGTCGTCTAGGTCTAGAAGGGATATGTCTTTTTTCCTGGCAGGTTCTTTGGCAGGTTTACTTTCAGTTTTCTGTTAATAGAAACAGGACAACAGTTATGTTATAGCTAAAATAATAATTATGCATCTCATGGAAATGTCATCGTACGGTAAAAAACATTTCAGATAAAACATGGCAGATGTACACCTTGGTTTACTATACCTCCGATCAAAAGACAGCCTGTTTTAAAGGGGTTGTGTCATCACAGACTTTGATGGCATATCACTAGTAAGACCGCACCTATCTCCAGAACAGGCCCCCGAAAGTAAAGTAGAGCACACCGCGCATGCGCAGTGTTCCCTCTATTAATTTTTTCTATGAGACTTCCGAAAATAGCTGAGCAAGCACGCTTACACATATCCACCAAAGAGGGCTCAACTGATCCTTTTGGCATATGCTGGGAGTGGGGGAGGGAGGCAAGCATCCACATTCATGTTTTTTTGTGTGTTTTTTTTTAATGTACAGAATGTAGTCAATTAAGCTGTTCAACATACAGGCAACTTGCAAAAAACTTTTACCCCGTGTACGGTATTTCTGTCTGGTGGTTACTAAATGTACAACCGGACAGAAAAGCAGAAAAAGCCAATGCACTTAAAACGGATCTAAAGGAGTAGCGATCCCTTTTGGAGAACTTTCACTGCATAAAAAAAAACAACTGAGCAGAACAGAATGCATGAAGCGAGAGAACTAGAAGCCTGATATAATTATATTGATAGCCGGTTTCCTTTTTTAACTTTGGTGGAAATGCTGCTTCATCAAGCTTTCATCCAAATGCCAGGGCTCCCACCAATCAATAGAAAAAGGACCTCCTGTCCCCTGTTCCACCCCAGCCACTAAATCATAACTGGTAGGAGTAAAACCATGGTCGAGCATACCCTCTGCCTCTTTATTCAGAGTCTATGGGATTGAAGGAAACACCTGTTTTCGGTTTGCTTTTGCTATTATCCTGTCTAACAATCTATATCTGGTCAGCTTTTCAGGCCAGTTCTGGTGAGTAAGACTAGTTTCACATCTGCGTTTCTCCTTTCCAGTACTGAGATTCGTCATAGGATCTCAATACCTGAGGAAAACGCTTCTGTTTTGTCCCCATTCACTGTCAATGGGGACAAAACGGAACGGAGTGCACCAGAATGCATTCCGTTCCGTTCGGTTGTGTTCCCATGATGGACAGAAAACCGCTGCAAGCAGCATTTTTCTGTTCCGCATAGGATGCGAAGCAAGACGTATAGGGCATGACACACAATGTAGGTCAATAGTGCCGGATTAGTTTTCTCGGACACAAAAGAAAATCCAGCGCCGATTGACTTACAATGGTTCTACCAATGGATACCCTGTTTACTTGAATGGACAGAGTTAAAATATCCCATCCATACTTGTGCGGGAGTCGCTATGTCAATGAAGATGCCACGGTACTCAGACCACACCAGATATTTATCTGCGGCTCAATGACAGATCCACCTTATTTTAGTGAGAGAGAGAGTGAGAGAGAGTGAGAGAGAGTGAAAGAGAGTGAAAGAGAGTGAGAGAGAGAGAGACAGAGAGACAGAGACAGGCGTGTCGGGCATGTTGGATCTCAAAACGTATCATCCTTTGTTCTTATTGGAGATAAGCCACCGCCAGAGGCATTCTGAAGTCTCATCATGAACTGTTTCAACTGCAGCGTAACTGGATTTATTGGTTTATTTTTCCAACCACAGACATCATTTAAAATGTAGAGGGTGCTTGGTGAATGTTTAAAACAACACTCATTTTTTGGTAACCCCCCCCCCCCCCTCGCTATGGCTTCTGTCTTCACCAGACTGCAGATGATGATGTGTTGTACATGTACAACCTTGCTGGCCAAGCAATGGTCTCGGTATGGAGAGTTTGTATTAAACATTTCTAAATTTTAATGGATGTCGATCAATTCATTTTCCAATGGTGATCAATGACTGCAAAATCATAGGTCAGTAATAATTACCTTTATGCTATTATGTGTAATAAATTATATATATATATATATATATATATATATAGATATAGATATATAGAGAGAGAGAGAGAGAGAGAGAGAGATAAATTATATATATAATTAAAGCCTAGACACTAGATAAAAAAATCTATCTAGAATATTTATATCTATGTAAAACAAGCAGTGTGTATTACCTATTATCCAACAGAAATGCTTATTCCAAAGCATCAATGGAGGAGAAGCGGAACATGCACTACACGTGAAATGTTACCCAAATGGTGGCGTTATCAAGATAATGTCTCATTTAAGCCTCCACAACAGATCGCCGTTCATTCCACTGTAGGAGGCAATGTGGGTCTAGGAGAAGATGTTAAGGGTACATTGCCTCTAGATTTACCCATTTACAATTCATCTTGTTAATAGAGACAGAAGCTGGGTAAAGCATATAGCAGATGAAGCAGGAGATTGAGGATTTCTCTTGCTCAATGCATAATTCATAGCCCCTGACTGCAAAGTGTGTAAAATGAGAATTTCACACCACTGCAAGAGCTGCGAAGCCGCACAGAAAGCACATGAATTGCAGTTTACTGGCAGAATTTTACCGTCGCTTCCAAAATATTTGCGTGTTATGCATCATTAAAAAACCACAGCCTCTAACTGATAGCCCAACATTACCTTGTATCGGCTCCTAAAAAGTTACCATCCCGATACGACGTGCTTATTTAGGCCATTTAAGCAAAGGCTTCAGGAAGCTTTATAAGGAGTCAGAGACTGTTGCAGCCTTACTAACTGCAGAAGGTGGAGTATCACAATGAAGCACCATGAATATTACACAGCCCGTCAGAGGACGGTGTCTGGAATTCAAAGGTTCAGGAATTTATGCTTTTTCGCTATCGATATATTTAAAATTTCGGGTAACTAGAAAATTGCCAGAAATGTTCCCTCTAAGTTTCTGTAGCCAGTGAGAGGCCCAATAAAGGCTGTGGGTGCCATTCTTTCCAAGGCAGGCGATCCAAAATGGTATGAAATAAATATTGCTGGGGTACAGCACCCAAATAGTTAACCATACAGCAGCCGGATACACAATGGGTCCTGGTGTCCACGGAAATAGTTTAATGTAGTACCTACATGGTTTTACAGTATTCTCACTCTGCAGTACTAGAGCTGGGAAGGGATTCATATCTACATGCCTTGTAGACTAGGACAGTTAAGGTGGTCTAGGGCTGAGAGGAGGTTAGTATATGTTTCCCTGGTGGCTTAGTTCAGTGTAGAGTTGAATATGTGTATACTGGGAGATCTATGGCACAAGTGTTTGTGTTTGTGTGTGTGTGTGTATATATATATATATAAGGTCACACAATGTAATTTCGTTGGACCGCGTTTAGCTTTGATTACGGCACACTTTCGCTGTGGCATCGCTTCCACAAGCTTCTGCTACCTGACAACATTTATTTCTGCCCAGCGTTGCATTAATGTTTCCCCAAGATCTTGTATTAGGAGATTTGGACCACTGTGCAAAGCCTTCTCCAGCACATCCCAAAGATTCTCAATGGGGTTCATGTCTGGACTCTGTGGTGGCCAATCCATGTGTGAAAAGGATGTCTCATTCTTCCTGAACAACTAACTCTTATACAATTGGATGAATCCTGGCATTGTCATCTTGGCATATGCCCGTGCCATCAGGGAAGGAAAAAAAACATTGATGGAATAACCTGGTCTTTCAGTATGTTCAGGTAGTCAGCTCACCTCATTCTTTGGGCACATAATGTTGCTGAACCTAGACCTGACCAACTTGCTTATTTAAATCCAGGTGGTGACCTTTTTTTCCCCAAAGTATACATTTTAACAGACCACAAGAAAAGGGCAGCAACCTATCTAGTAATGAAATAAATGTAACCTGGTGGAAATAAACTTGTAGAGTAGGGCAGCTCTGAAAAGAACTTGGGTAGGCTTGAACCGAACAGTCATCATTTTTTTGCAGGAAACAGATCTGTGCGCGCATCACCACTTGTCTTACAAATATCCTGGGAAATCGGGATCGGCAGGAACCCATTTCTAGTCATCCAAAAGCATTCAAAGGCTTCAGACCACAAATAATCTATCATTTATTACTTACCATGTATATAGGAGAAAAATGTTACAAACTAGACCCCAAGACTAAAATCCACCAAATTACATCTGGTCACTACATCAGTATATAGAATGTCAATAAACGTGATGCTACCATGCACGTCGTACTACAGGCAGGCGAAAGTCTGGGCAATAGTTCTCATCTTACCTTGGATTTGGTCACATTTCGAGGTGCCTCTGGCTCAGATTCACTGTCCTCTCCAGATTCTGATGAAGAGTCAGACTCCGAACTTCCACCAGAGGACAAAGAGCTTGAACCATCGCTCTGTTTGGCGTTTCCATTATTTTCATCGTCAGATTCACTTTAGAAAAATAAGTAAATCAGATACATTACTCTTGCTCGTATATACAGGCTTCACTATAAACTACTGATTTACTGTAAGTTTGTTACTTGTTTTGCCAAGTACTTGTCCATCTACTTATGTATTTTCTGCTAGCATTGTGTGCATGCGTGGATAAACGCACGGATTCTCTTATAACTACTATTCCTCTTCTGAAAGAGGTGCTTCCTTACAAAGTCTGACACTGGCAGCACTGATTGGACAACGCCATTGTGTACAGCCCCAAAGTAGTAACAGCCAGTTGTCAAATCATTTCCAAATTTCTAGGATGAATAACAGAGGACTGGCACATTTCAGGGTTCTAAGAAATAATGCTTCAGAACAGTTCTCTGAAGTGGAATGCAGTTAGTTATTAAAGAAGACATGGCTGGAGAGCTGATGGTCCTATTTCCACCATATGCCAGTCTTTGCATCAGTTGCCCACACATTATAGGATTCAATTTAAACTTCTCACTCTCACCCACAAAGCTCTCCATAGTGCCGCCCCCTACATCCCCTCCCTCATCTCTGTCTATCATCCTACCCGTGCTCTCCGCTCTGTAACGACTGACAGAAATCATATTCCGAACCTCTCACTCCCGTCTCCGAGACTTCTCCTGAGCTGCACCAGTTCTCTGGAACACCATGCCCCAGGCAATTAGGACAACTCCCAGGATCCAAAGCTTTAGGAGCTCCATAAAAACTCATAGGGTAGCCTATTACACCCCCTGACCTAACTCGTCACCATTCACCCCTCTTTCAACCTTATCGTTCAGTGCCAGATTCATCATCCAACTGTACCCACCACACTCCATGCACTACAGATATCAGCTGGTGACAATTCCCCTACTGTGTTACGATGGACGGACCACCGTATAAAACAAGCAGTTTTTACCTTCTACCTCACCCCTATCTCCTCATAGATTGCAAGCTCTTAGGAGCAGGGATCTCATTCCACTTGTCTGAATTGCTGAATTCTGTCTGCACATGAACCCTCTGATTATATAGCGCCAAAATATTATGCAGCGCTTTACAAAGATTATTATTATTAAGGGTTGGGACAACAAGAACTGTTGTTTTAATATAATTCAGCATGAAATAAGTTACTTTTTTATTTACTTTCTGTAACACAAATCCTCCAGTTGTGAGATATTCTTGACTTCATTATAGTGTGCCCCCTGGTGTTAAATCCATATAGTAATGTGCATGTCCACTTATTGAGATGGTCACACATGCTTAGTTCCTTTCTTCATCTGCCACCAGCTGGATCTTCTTAGAGAAGCTGTGACCGTTACAGGGAGAAAATTGCAGCAGAGAGGACACCACACCCTCCCCCGAGAAAGGACACACCCAATGAGAAAAGGGCACAAACCCCGGAGAAAGGACGCACCCGCTAAGCTGCCAGCTTGAAATGAATCTAGAAGAGCAAAAGAAGAAATGAATGGGGAGATCTCTGGATCCATGCGAGCTACAGGGCTGGTTCTAGCTTTGTTAGAGACTGTCTGATTTTTATTTTTTACATCATTCACAGCAAAACCCCTTTAACTGAAGTGTAGGAAACAACTGTTCAAAGGTTAGTTGGTTTCCCTTAGTGAATCATTTTTTTTCACGCCTTGATTGACAAACATGATACCACATTATCTCGCTATAATTGATGGCACGTAGTAAAAGTACCGGTATAGTGTAACAATTACATAGATCACTGCCTGATACGAAAGCTCTGGGCCTGAGTTTACAGCTAGTTACATCCTCCTAACATACCCTAGATGTTTACAACCTATAGAGCCCCCTGCTTCGCTAATGAGAAGAATGTAGCGCTCAGCAGCGTTCCCCTTCTGAAGCAATGAAAAGCCTGTAATAATTTAACCTACAGAATTCATTTGTTCTGTGTGGGAGTAACAATATAAATCACTTTTAAAATCATTAAATCCTGACTTAAATTAATAAAGTCATAATTAGGGCATTATGCTATGTTTGTTATGGAAGTGGCAGGGCGAGTTGCTTTAATTACTGTCTGTAATAAAAGGAGCAGAGTGCGTACTATACCCCAATCAGGGCTGTCAGCCACGACGGAGAGGAACCGCAAACTCATCAACTGAGCTGGCGGCAGGTTACAGAGCAAAGGGTGCTCATGTCTGCAGAGGCCACACACGTCTCATGCAACGGAACGGATTAGCCCCAGTTATGAATAGGCTACCTATACTGCTTTAAAGGGGTCAGCTCTGAACCCGGACATCTTCACCAGTCCCCCTAATAAGAGCTTCGGAGCTTTTCATGCTCCAATTCTCTACCTTGCCATGTGCTGGATCGCGCACGGCAATGGCTTTTTTGTCTACATTGGCACAGTGCTAGGTGAAGGCTTCCGCCCAGCAGTGCCCCTATGTCAAGATCCCGCTTTTTTACAAGCTTTAAAGATGTGACGGGAAAACCTAAGCCAGTTATCCATCCACAGACAGCTGTTTCGGGGTGTTGCCCCTCATCAGTGTGGGGTAGGATTCTGGCTAACCGGGAGCAATACCCCGAAACAGCTGTCTGTGGATGGATAACTGGCTTAGGTTCCCCCGTCACATCCTTCTAGCTTGTAAAAAAGCAGGATCTTGACATAGGGGCCACGTAATATGGTGGATTTGGTGATCTCTGGTGATCTCTGTAATGGAGATACCCATTTGCTTGGTTTTCCTTCCTTTGAGGGATATCTGGCTTTCATTGTGTTGTAGACCCAATACTGGGGCTCCACATTTATTTTACATATTACTGTTTCCCAGGGAGCTTTGCACTTTGGATTGCTGTGTTGAGACTCTTAAATGAGGCTCCGCGGTGTTTTCTGTAGCTGGTCTCCCTGAGATCAGCTATTGTTTTGTTTGATTGAGACTGCATTTGAGAGCTATGCACCCGACTTGAGGGCAAACAATGGTCCTTTTGACCTCCATTGGACCGTTTTACATCGCTATGCCTTTTTTTTTTTTTAGACGTATGTTCTTTTAACACTGTGGCCAATGTAAGATGTATGGCCCTATATGACTATACAGAGGCATGTGTTAGAGCTTTCCACTGGAGATAAATGCAAGGAAATCTTCATCATGTACACCTCTAATGGTGGGCACAGGCACAATCTCACTCACTTCACCCCGCAGCGCTGAGAGGAATGCCAGGTCCCAAAAGAGCCTTACAAGTCATGTATACATTTATCATTTTTTACATATATCAAAATACAACTCAAATCTTTGACTTTAATATTTCATTGCAGTGGCTGCAGCATCTACAGCTTCTAGATCAGAGGTCCTAAGTAGAGAGATGAGCGAACCCGACGTTTTCGGGTTCAGCATTTAGGTGGTGGAGGAATTCCGTTAAAGATTCCATTAGCACGGAATATAGTGGAATTTTATGACAGAATTCAAGACGGAACCCTTTAAGAGGCATTCCGTTTTGCTTTACGGAAAACCAAGTCCTGCTTAACGGAAACCAGATGGATCCATTATGCTGCCCATAGACTTATATTATGACGGAAAGCAAAACGGAATGCCTCTTAAAGGCTTCCGTTTTGCATTCCGTCATAGAATTCCGTGCTAACGGAATCCATAACGGAATTCCTCCACTGCCCGAATGCCGAACCCGAAAATGTTGGGTTCGCTCATCCCCAGTACTAATGGACAAAAACCACAAGGCAGTGTCGTGTCCACTGTGCGACAAATACCAAAAAAGAGGGAAAGCCGGGTAACTGGACATATTCCTATCACCACACAAGGGATGCACTCCCTGTTTAAGTGCTGTCAACCCTGTCTGACAAAAGCCTTGATCCAGCAAGTATTTAAAATAATATACTACAGCAAACGGATATTAAAACCAGGAGGAGTGCTTTAATCTCCATTTACTAAAGTCTGTTTTTCAGACCGGCATGACAACCACCACTGGCACCCTATAGACCCCACCAACTTACAGTAGGGTCTGTCGTGTTTAAACATGACTGGTAACCAACAGACCCCAATGCCTTGGTCCATCATGTCATGGATGTGCATCATTTTGACGGGAGACTGTATGAATCATTACGTGAGGGAGCCTTCAAGGCGGATGTGTGCAGTGCATCACGCATGGTACTGCTCCAAGTTATATGGAGCCATAATAGGTCACCCATAGACTTGTATGGTACTCTCATGTACCTTGAAAGCATTGCTATGGGAGAAGGCATCACATGCCGGCCCATATCCTCCCCTTGTGCCAAATGACCTTTCAGATGATAGTCATCTCCTCAGACTCTCATTTTAACAGAGCCGGAGCAGAGAAGATACAGCATATCTCAGGAATGGAAAAACTCATATAGTCACAGAAGACTTACCTATCATTTCTAGTTTTCTTCCCTTTTTTAGGGTATTCTTCATGGCTTGACTTTTCCTCTTCACTTGAAGAGTCCTCTTCACTGCTACTGTCCTCTTGATCATCGCTATCCTCCTCGCTACCAGATTCTTCATCTGGCAAACAGACATCCCATGTAAGAACTTGGTGAAGAACTTTACACCACACATAGCAGCCAGAAAAACACGCTGCTTCATCAAACAACAAAATCAATGCAAAGAATACATGTATTACACAGGACTGATGAAAGAAATTGGCCTCCAGCTAGACCGGGTCCCTGCACTTGATCATTCATTTTTTACAACATTAAGGCTCATTCAGATGACCGTATGTGATTTTTAGCCCTCAAATTGCAGTTCCGCAAAATACAGATACTGGCCGTGTGTGTTCCATTTTGTGGAACAGCGAGTCATTTGATAGAAATGCCAATTCTTGTGCAAATTCCTCTGAGCCAACCTTTTTTTTAAATTTAAGAATAAGACATGTTCTATCTTCTTTGCAGGGCTGCAGAATATAAACACGGAAGCGGACAGGACACAAAATTGCGAAACGGCTGCGGAATATATACAGTCGTGTGAATGGGCCCTTGGTAAAATAATATTTGCACACAACCACAACCCTATATTAAAAATCACAACAACGGTGCCGATATCAGTATCAGTGTGGATTAATATATTGTGACCTCATCCAAAAGTGTAAAGGATTAGACGCATTTCGAATCCATCAGACTACTTTGAGCACATGGGCAGTTTTTAGTGCTTTTTTATTTTAAGGTAAGCACAGGAGTGGGTACAAAAGCTGCACTGCAGGTAAAAATCCTGTGCATAATGGAGCTATCCAAATGTACTGTACCTACTGTGACTATTTTCAGAGCTCTCCTAGAAGTAAATTGAGAGAGCAGCGCATGTGCAGCCACCTCTCCACTCACTGCTGCCACTGGATGGGGCTCTGTTCCTGGGATAGGTGCCAGCCTCCTATGGGACCCACATTTAATGGATATGCATAAAGGTCCAGATGGAAGCAACCCTTTAAGGAACTTGGAGGAGAAAGCCTCTGGGCCTTTTGCCCTCTTTATAATCCAGCCCTTCACAGGTTTGCACAAGCTGGCTTCACGGAATATAATGGGGTTCTGAAGTGCAAAGATATTGATGACCCATCCTCAGGATACATCAATATCAGATCAATAAACATGAGAATTCGTAGTCTTAAAGGTGATTTCCAGTTCCACACATATATCTGCAGGATATGCCATAAATGTCGGAAAGTTTGGGATCCCATCACTGGAACCTGCATGTATCAAGAGAACAGGGGCAGCCAGATCCCTGATAACATCTGTCTGCACACTTGCTCGGATCACATGAAAATGAATAGATAGAACTGTGCATGTGTGGCCACCTCTGCTTTCATAAAGGTGCCAGAGGGGGGGGATCCCCATTCTGGGATATGTATGGGTCCTAGAGGTGGGAACCGTCAGACATGAATGGCATATCCCAATCCATGTCTAAGGTGGAAAATACAACTACTTTAAAGGCTATGGATACCTTTGGGGTAATTTTTTTTTTTTAGGATTGCATTTTACTCATTTGAGGCAAAAATAATTTTTTCGATTAATCTTTATAAAAAATTTGCAGCAGTTGCAAGGGTTAAAAAAACCCGTCTATTTGCAGACTGATCTCATAAAAACTCATTTACGCCATATTCTTATCAGTTTTCTAAGAGTTTAGCTATAATAATTGTTTATGAGCTCATGAGATCCAAGATAAGGCTTAAATGAGCCGTCAGCTGACTGAACTCAGGTGGGACAATGTGCAAATAAACTGATTTTTAACCACGTGTACCACAAAAACTGCTGACAATTTTTTATAAAGACCAATTAAAAAAAAGAATTTTAGCTCAAAATGTGTAAAATGCAATTATAACAAAAATATGCACCTAATGAGTCCGTAGCCTTTAAAGGCTATGTACACCTTTGGGGGCATTTTTTTAATTATTGTATTATACTCATTTTGAGATGAGAATTATTTTTTAAATTGGTCTTTATTAAAAAAAAATATGGACCCTTTTTATTCTGTATAAGGCTGAGATGCTCTAGTAGCAGGATCTGTATTTTATCTCTGCTCCGTCAGGCAGCTCAGCAGATGGTTCCTTATCTCTGACCTTATAAGCACTCATTATAGCTCAGTTCTTGTCTTCAAGAGGACCTTTCATTGATTTTTTTTGTTCAATTAAATACCTTTCTTTGCCGGGTACTGATGCTGCCACCCTGCCTTTTTTTTTTTTTTAAATATCGTTCCTACGCCCCACTGTGCCCCCTGTAGTTTTCCCGCTCAGTATGTCAATACTGAGCATCGGTATCAGGAGGAGGACACACCAGGGTTTCTCAATGGGCGTCTCCTTCTCTCTGGCTGTGCCGCGGTCCACAGCGGAGAGAATCACAGCCAGGGAGAAGGTGAGCTCTTTTCTCTCCCTGGCTGTGACGCTCTCTGCTGTGATTGGATTGCGGCACAGCCAGGGAGAAGGAGACGCCGAATGAGAAACCCAGCAGGGGGGCACAGCAATGCGTACAAGCGATATTAAAAAAAAAATAAAAAAAAAAACAGGCAGGGTGGCAGCATCACTGGCAAAGAAATGTATTTAATTAAACTAAAAAAAAAAAAAATCCAAAAAAAAAATCAATGAAAAGTCCTTTTTAGTAATACCAACGTGGCTTAAAAATTAGATGACCGGCACAAAGTGAAAGCAAAAAGTATGATTCACACAGCTAGACAAACAGTTTACTATTTGTGACAGAACATCTGAATATATTTAGTAAAGACCAATTGAAAAAATGATTTTTAGCCCAAAATGAATAAAATGCAATGATAAAAAAGAATTGCCTCTGAAGGTGTACATAGCCTTTAAATGTAAGAACAGCTATAAAACATCTCCATATTTAACACGGTGATTTACCACTGCTGGCTGCAGACTCATTATCCTCTTCTTCCTCTTCTTCAGAGGAGTAAAACTTATCTTTAGTAGCCTTCTCTTTCTTAGGCTTTCCCGCTGAATTAGTCCATGTTGTAGCCTATGGCAGAGAGGAACACAGAATTGGAGCAATTATGGAGGTCACAGGGTCACAAGACAGACATTTAACAACCATTATATGAACACATTGGAGGAGATTTATCATAAGGTGATTTTTTGAATTCAGTTTTGCAGGAGGCTGCATTGCTGTAATTTATGACTAAACATATCAAAGGTTACACAATGTTTGATCTTTAGGCCCCTTTCACACGAGCGAGTTTTCCGCGCGGGTGCAATGCACTTGTGTGAAAAAAACTGAACAACTGAACGCAATTGCAGACAAAACTGAGTGAACTTGCTTGCAAAATGGTGCGAGTTTCACTGAACGCATCCGGAGCCAATCCGTCACGCTCGTGTGAAAGAGGCCTTAAGTAACAGTTCTATCAAGATTTTACTTCACTTTCTACACCACCCCTTTACCGAGGTAAGACAGAGACAATTTTTGCAAGTTAGATAAATCTAAAGGGAATGTGTCAATGTGAAAATGACCTATTGTTTGAATCATGTTTTTACGCTCACCTTATCGCACTGGCCACTAGGCCTAATATTTGGGCGGATATGCCACGTAATTATGCTGAGACAGTCGTTATATCAAAAGCATAGTGTTGAGGATGTGCGATCCAGATTCACTCTCCAGTATATATTGTAATTATCTATTTTCTTTTTCCCCCCTCTGGGGTCAGCACTCCTCCCCATTTGGACTAGGCGTTTTTAATTAGCCTTAGCTGCAAGGGGTTTATAAACTCCTACTATCTCTCCGATGCATTTCCTGGGGGTTGTGACTGGGTGAACTCTTTGCACTCGTTCACATGGTGCAGTACTGGGTGTCTGCCATTGCTGCCTCAGTGCTGTGCTGGTGGGGCGGTGGGGCCCAGGGCCAAGGTGGCTTTTCTGCACAGTGTGGTCGCTGTGCGGCTTCTGGGTCCCGCCGTCTGCTGCTGGTGCAGTGCTGGGGCGCCGGTGGTCGCCGCGCCATTATAGATTAGAGTAGTTTCCCACTTGTAGAGGCTTCCTTGTCGCGGTAAGTGGGCCTATGCTCTTTGATCAAACTGTATACTAATGCCTCTTATGCACAGCATACAATGTATTACAAATTAGGCGGATATGCCACGTAATTATGCTGAGACAGTCGTTATATCAAAAGCATAGTTTTGAGGAAGTGCGATCCAGATTCACTCTCCAGTATATATTCTTAATAAGTCAAGACTTCCGGTGCTGTACAGATAACTTTTCAGTAGCCATTATCATTACGACGACAAGTAACGCCCTTGTATAGATAACACAGGATCCACTATTCATAATAGATGATATCACAGCTTATCTACTCCCTCCTGACCTCTGCACGGTTCACAGAACATGTCTAGAACACTCTCCCTTAGAAGTCAGTTATGTCCTCTTCCGTCTAATGTGTCTTTGGCCCATGGGCTCCTCTGCATGAACAGGATGTGAAAACTGCATGATTTTGACTTTTTTTCTTAAATATAGACAGGGACAAGGAAAATGTAAAAAACAAAAAATACCAAAAATTCAAAAATAAATATGTTTAACATAAAAACCCACGGTAATTCAACTTTTTTTTTTTTTTTTAGAATTTTTGGTGATTTTTTTTAAAATCAGCTCCAGAGCCTAACCAGGGCTACTTTTCTACCCACCAACCACCATGAGGGGTGTAAAAATCATGCAAAATAGCAAAGCTTTATAAAAGAATTCCAAGGCTGTAGCCCTGACCGTCTCCAATATCACACAGTTAATATTTCTGTGAGATATTGTTAATTTCAGGTGACAATTATAGCTGAAGAGATGCCTTTGAGAACAATTTACGTTGTAAAGTTTGCAAAAGTTATTCAGAGGGCAAGAAGGTGGCTGACTAATTGTTCATGTGGGCGATAGGCAGACATAATACAAGCCATATTTATAGTCAGACCTCAAGCGGAGTTAATTTTAAAAAAACATTAATAAGCTCTGCGGAAGATATTGCTGGATAATTTCACTATTAGAACAGAGCGTTAAATTAAAGCTTTCAATGTTCGGAAATAAAAAAGTCAAAGAGACGCTTATACTGGGTCAGAAAAAGTTGCCGTGTTGCCCCAAGCAACCTACCAGATGTAAGATTTTCATTCAGAACTGGAATGAGGAGGCAAGATTGAGGCATTGAGATCACAGCAGCCACGTAATAGACAAAATTGATAGAAAATTGCTCTCTCAAATTAACTCATATGGGATTTTTACAGGCTGTCTGTCAGGCCATCATTGGAACCGATCTGATCATGGTTATTTCGCAGTAGGGGACAAAGTGAGGCCCCTCTGTCTGTCTAAACGCTCGGGTACTGCATTCGCGCAGCATCTAAGGGGTTAAATGACCAGGATATGCATTATCTTCGATCCTGGTCACTTTACAGCTGCATCCACCATGTTTGGCGCGAGCTCAGCTTGTAAGCCCGCGCCATCCGTCCCCTTAGTGCAAATGACATACTTTACATAACTTTAAGTTAAACGGGTTTTCTGCTTTTTTTTATATTTATGACCTTTGAATAGACTGGCGGGGGGGGCGACTCCTGTCAACCCTGCTGATCAGCTGTTTGAAGAGAAAGCAGTGCTCGTACAGTCTCTTCATACAGCTGATCGGTGGGGGTGCTAGGAATTTCCTCCCCCCCCCCCCTTGCGAATCTGATATTGATGATCAATGCCGAGGATAGGCCATCAATATAAAAAAAAAAAAATACTCGGACAATCCCTTTAAGGGGTTAAAGAGGTTATCTCATGGAGACAACACTTGACCAAATGGAACCACCCTCTAGGAGTTAGAACAGACACGCTCTGCAACAGCTTCTGCTTTGACGGATTCAAATCATTGGTGTATTAGATTATTCAGAATAGCCTCCATGCAATACTACATTATCCCAGCAGGGGCGTTTCCCTGGGAAGATTAAAGGACTTGTCCCATGAAAAATATTCTACAGTTTTCAAACTAGCACCAGGATCTGATTTCTTCTGTAATTGCATGTAATTAAAAATTGAGCATAGCCACTGAGTTATTCAATAAAATGTATCTGTATAGCGCCACCTTCTGTTTATTTCTTTGTCCTGCTCACTGAGATGGCCGCACAGGCTCAGTTTCATCCTTCAACTGCCTCCTGAACTAGTCATCGGAGAACCCCTTTAACCCCTTTGGACGTGCAGCGATCAGTTGATTGTTGCAGCAAACGGACAAGACTTGGTGAGACAACAACTTTAACAGTAACATAGCGTGTTCTTTATCAGATGTTAAATTTTGTTCCCGCTTTGATGGAACGTTTAAATCCAAAACAGTAAGTAAAAAATAATAATATACACATATATATATATATATATATATATATATATATATATATAATAAAAGAAAATTAACCAAATACACAAATGAAAAGTACAGTTCTCCAAAAGGAAAAGGCATGGATCGCACATCCACATAGGATAAACATATTAAGAATTATGCTGAGATGCAACAGATCAATGTATACCATGTGGATGTGCAATCCATGTTTTTTCTCTTTTTTGGAACGATTCTTCAAAACCAGACCCCCTGGTATAAGACATCTTGCATGACAGGAAAACACCTTGCATTGTTCTCCAAGGAAAATATATTAATCTGTTTACTTCACGTTACCCAATGGATTCCAATATTACAACTGAACACCCATTTCAAAAGGTTTAATTTTGCTCAGGCCATTAAAGGGTCTGATCAGTGGAGGTCCAACCGATCATGAGAGCGTGATGCCCGTGCCCCCGCAATAATGGAGCACCAGGTCACGGGTGTCCTCTGCTGCTCCATTCATTCTCTATGGATGTACTTGGGTCTCTGACAGTTCCATAGAGATGAATGGAGTGGCAGAGGACAAGTGCTGCTTCATTCAAACGGGGGAATAAGGGACCCCATTCTCATGAAAGGTGGGGATCTGAGTGCTGAGACCCCCACTGATCACTAGAACAAGGAGAGAGAAGCGATCACATATCACTCTCTCTCCTCGCCGCAGGAGACAGAATTAAAGTGATTATCCCATGAATAATAAAAATAAAAAATTAAAAGCATAATCTAGTATATGACAACTTCAATCTAACTAAGCTAGAACCAGCCCTGTACCTCACACGGATCCACAGATTTCCCCATTCATTGCTCCAATTGTTCTGCTAGACTTATTTCAAGCTGTAAAGTTAGGTAGCATGTCCTTTGTTAGGGGTGTGTCCTTTCTACTGCAGCTGATAGCAGTTGAAGGATAGAACCGAGTATGTGCTTCAGTCTCCGTAAGCAGGACAGGAAATTGAGAAACAGCAAACAGCAGGTGGCGCTCTACAGATTGATTTCAGCGAATAACTCAGCAGCTATAATACATTTTTAATTACATGCAATTACACAAGGGTTAAGATCCAGGTGCAGGTTTGAAAACTGTAGAATATTATTCATGGGACAACCCCTTTAAGTTGGGCCCATAGACTTTCTACTGAGACAGTCTCCTGCCGGAGGAGGGACAACATGCTACGAGAGCATTTTTCTCACATTTTAGCAAAAAAAAAAAAAAAAAAAAACGAAACATACCGGTTCAATAACTTCCACGTTCCGGACAGAGGGATCTGGCGCCACCTCTGGCCAGTCAGACAGCTCCAAGTACCCAGATGCCTTAGCATTCAGCGTGTGAGACAGCGTACCCAGCTGGAAACGGTCTCGATCTATTGAATAAAACACATAAGTAGCAAATAGTTGATTACAGTAAAGCCTATGAGCCTTGCAGCACAAAGTGCAACCATTACGAAGACGGCAGATATTAGCCTGGATATCAAGACATAGATGGAAAGCAGACAGCCTTCCATAAGGTCAGGACGATTATTTCAATCCATACATTATAATAATCTCTTTCATAATGGTCAATATAAAAACTAATCAGTCAGTATGTTTAGAGGCGCCGTGCCGGAATGCAGATTGGGTGAAAGTGACTGGATGGTAAATATGAAGAATGACAGCGCAGTTTAACAATCCATAGACAAGGCTTTCCACGAGCTCATTCGGAATTTTAATCATTCTTTTCTGCTACACCAAACACCATTACTACTGAAATTAGCAATAAATCTACATGATCGCTAAAACACCACAAAACCGGCAGACTTACAGAATTAGCATCTTGTTGCATATGGAACAACTTAGAGATCGCTGAAATATTCTGAAAAATACTCTCACCTCAGGTCCTCTATGAACTTTGGGCACTCCGTTAACGGGGGTTTCCGGGGAGATTCATTTAGAAGTAAGCGGAGGGGGTAACTATTTTTTTTTGTTTTATTTATTTTAATCTTCCCAGAAAATTCCTTTAGGTCCAGGTTTGCCTTTAGTACCACGGGAATTCTTTTGCCTTTGCACATTGTACAAGCCATAACATTTTTATTTTTCCATTATAGTAGCTTGTATTTTCAATGGCAACAGTTTGAGGTACATATAACAAATAAGAAAAACGCAATTCCATCATTGCTTAGGGAATTTTTAATTTTGCATAAATAATGTGTCCCCCTTTATTCTAAGAGTCAATTGCGGTGATACTAAATTTAGATACTGCAGCTTTCTTTTATACTTGAAACTTTTTTTTAAAATATCTGCTTTTATATTGCCCCATTCAGAGACTCATAACTTTATCTTATTTTTTGTTGATGTAGCCGCTTCAAGGGCTGTGTTTTTTTTATTGTATTGTTATACTTCATTTTGAGGTATAAATATAAGTTATTAATAAACCTATTATTTTTTGGGGAGGTGCAATAAGTGCCGTTATTAGGACCTGAACCGATGAGATCCTGTAAACGGCACTGCGGACTGACACACTGCTAGTCGATGTATACTTATGTGATTCGGTCGGGAAATTTGGGGAAAATTGGGCATGCACCCTCTTGGACATAAACTCTGGATAAGCCCTTTAATTTCAGGAGATTCCGTTTTTGTCCAGGTTCCTCTCTACCTGGAAGATGCTGGTAGGGATCATTACGTCTACTGTCAGGCAGGAATCGCAGCCATAATTAGGGGTGCAGCACTGCACCTGCATGCATTATAGGGCACAATCTACTATTTTATTTTTTTTAATTTAATTTTTATTTCTAGCAGGATAAACATGCCAGGACACCAAAATGTCCTAAAACACAGTCACCAGGTCTCAATCCATTAAAGAGGACCTTTCATCACTCCTTACATGCCTGTTTTTATAGCTTCATGCATTCCCCATGTAGTAACAATTCTGGAACGTCTATTCTTATGGCTCTATGTTGTGCCGTTCCTTTATTTCTACTAGAAGTTATAAATGCTAGCAGTCTGCAGTAAGGGTACAGAGGGGTGGTAACCAGTTGGGGGGGTGTACCTGCACAGACTGGCTCTATCCAATCAGTGCTGCCATTTTCAGACTGTGCAGGTACCCCCCCCCAACTGGTTACCACCCCTCTGAACCCTTACTGCAGACTGCTTGCAATTCATTCATAACTTCTAGTACAAATAATAAAGGAACGGTACAACACAGAGCCATGAGAATTGATGCTCCAGAATTGTTATTACATGGGGAATGCATGAAGCTATTAAAAGAGGCGTGTCAGGAGCGGTGAAAAGTCCTCTTTAAAGCACTCCTGGGAGATTTGAAGAATGAATGTGAACACTAAGACATTGATAGCAACTCCATGAAAAATGAGAGATGGATTCTGGTCGCTAGAGCAACTACACCATTTTTACTACATCTGCGCATAGACGCAAAGAAGCGTAATTTTAGGTCTCGTTCAGATTTGCAGGGAGAAACAGGAATGCAGAAGAAGCTGGACCTAAAAGGCTTCCCACATTGAGGCCTCTCTCCTTGGCGCTTGCACAGTCATTACCTGCTCATGCTTCATTTGCTTGCCAGTACTAAATGTAAGAGGGAAACCCCTAGATGCATAAACAGGTCATGCCTGTGTGAGCACAGAGGAGCGCAGCGCTATCCAAGACTCCTCGCCCACACATACGTATGGGGCTGAGGGGGGCACGTATTTTATTTTACCTTTGAAAGGAGATTTTAGGACGGGAGCTGGTTTCTGGGCCAGAAATATTCTCTTGGCGTATTTACTCAGGGCGCCACTCTTCTCGTTTGGAACAATGAGCTGCCTTACAAAGCGCGTGCGGTCCCGGATATCGTAATTCTGATCATATTTGCCGAGATTTAATATGTACTGAGTAAGCAATTTTGTCTGTCGGGGGGGAGAGGAAAAAAAAAAAAAAAGAGAGACAGAAAGCAGAAGAAGTTATTTACGATTATTGATAACTCACGGTAAACCTATTTAAGGCGGTAATAAAAATGAACCGTTAAGACAAACAAATGTCGCCCCGCAGGGAATTATGCGTTTCTGAGGCTGCAAAGGGAGGATCGAAGCCAAAAGCACATGTCCTGTTCTGCGCTGGGAGGTGAATGCTAACGACGGCGAGGCAGCCATGTGCTAGATTATTAAACTGCTGAAGTGGAAAGAAAGGCATCATTAAAAAATAATCATATATGGCAAACCCACTGAAGGGTCTGCGTGAGGATAATGAATGTGGAAATACAACTAAAAACACAGCACTCAAAACTTAATCGAGAAAATATGCAGGACATCAAAACATCAGCCAGTATTAGGGGACTGGCAAAGTGCTCCCTTCGAGGTGAGCTTTATGAAGAGATAGTGTCCCTGGCACCACAAGGGCCCACACGCCCGCTCTCTACTCGCTCTTACTTTGCTCTGAATTACGACCCATTAAAAGGAGACACATGAATCACTGAACTGGATTACTGCAAATTATTTGCAGTGCATTTAGCTGTTACTTTTTCATAAAAGCAAGCTGCTGATGCCCTCTAAAAACCAAGATAAAGGAGCGCTGATAGCCTGCGGTAATACTGTTCATTTATTTATTTATGTAAGGTAACAGCTTGTTTTATGGCGGATTTTCCATCATTTCTTAATTCGGCCATTGACTATGCTACATTAAAACTGCATCGAGATCATTTTTATAATAGCCTACAGCAAACCGAATTTTACCATTATGTTCTAAATTAGATGCATCTGCGACGCATAAATGTTGGTTAAAAACGGGCACCACGCAGTCTGCTGGTAACTATGTGTGTACAGCGCAAATAAAGACACAACTACCCAAAGGCACAGGCGGAGAGTGTGAAATGTGCTTATTTAAACTAATGAAGCAAATTCATTGGACTTGGTGTACTCAACTGAATAAGAAAAATGCCTTCAGCCGTTTTAGGAATTACTTGTAATCACTGCGGCATAGGAGAGGTCTCAGCCTGGAAAACTCTCGCAGCTCGGCAGCATTTTTAACACCGTCGTCAAGTTGACCCTACGTCCCACCCACTCACTAGCAAATGTAAGCGTTTTTAGGAATGAACGCAAGCCATACAGTTTAGACAGCCCACTATTCCTCCTGATCTCCCCTTACACATGCATGCTCAGCTCAGTGTGCATGACCCCTGTTTACAAAAGGACAACGTGGTGCCCAAAAATGATGATATGGGGTTCTGAGCAAGAAATAGGATCACAAAATTAAGGGGGTCATTTACTAATCTGAAATATGCCTATAAGGCTACTTTCATATCTGCATTTTTGCTTGCTGTCATGGATCAGGAAAAACGTTTCCATCATGATAATACAACTGTCTGTATCCGTTATGAACGGATCCGGTTGTATTATATCTAAAATAGCCAAGCCGGATCCAGCACTCAAACCATTGTAAGTCAATGGGTGATGGATCCGGGTTTTTTTTTTGTGTCAGAGAGAACGGATCCGTCACCATTGACTTACATTGTGAGTCATGACGCATCCTTCCTGCTCTGCATTCCAGGACGCACTCAGAAACGCTGCTTGCTGCGCTTTTGTGCGTGTCATGGGAACGCAACCAAACGGAACGGAATGCATTGAGACCCTATGACTAGTGTTGAGCGAACTTGTGTTTTAAGTTCTGCGTCCAAAGTTCGGGTTATCGAAGAATCCCGTTATGGATTCCGCTACTATGGACCATACCAGAATTTAGAATCCATAACGGGATTCTTCAATAACCCGAACCTTGGAGGCAGGACTTAAAAAACAAGTTTGTTCAACACTACCCATAACGGATCTCAATAGCGGAAAGGGAGAGCGCAGGTGTGAAAGTAGCCCAAATTAGTTGCGCCGCTATCTGCGACTTCTCCCCGCTCATGACAGATCTAAAATTGTGGGCATGGTGTGGGCGGGGAAGAGGGGGGGCGGCAGGTCCGTCTGTTTCATCATTTTCTATGCCTTCTTTGGAAGCTGTCTTAAATAGTGTTGAGCGAACTTGTTTGTTTAAAAGTCCAAAGTTCGGGTTATCAAAGAATCCGGTTATGGATTCCAAATGCCGTTATGGTCCGTGGTAGCAGATTCCTTAACGGGATACTTCGAGAACCCGAACCTGAACTTTGGACGCAGAACTTCAAACACAAGTTCACTCAACACTAGTCTTAGACTTAGAACTGGCGCTGGATGCACCGAAGTTTCCACCGCCGCCAGCTATGGGTCTTTATTAAGACCGGCGTCTAAAATGCCGGTCCTATTGTGCCCCTAAGTGTTTGCTTGTGTGTGGGGTGATCAGTGGCACATTTACATGGGGCAATTAACGGGAATAAGTGTTTCTATGAACATTCATTCCCAACAATTGCCAAGAAGCTTGGCCTGTGTACAAAGTCTTAAAGGGGTTGTCTCACTTCAGCAAATAGCATTTATTATGCAGAGAAAGTTAATACAAGGCACTTACTAATGTAATGTGATTTTCCTTCGCCGGTTTGATTCATTTTTCCATCACATTATACACTGCTCGTTTCCATGGTTACGACCACCCTGCAATCCATCAGCGGTGGTCGTGATTGCACACTATAGAAAAAAGTGCCGGCCTCTCTGGTGTCTGGGACCATTCGAGCACACAGTCCAGCACTTTTTCCTGTAGTGCGCAAGCACGACCACAGCTGTTGGATTTCAGGGTGGTCGTAACCATGGAAACGAGCAGTGTATAATGTGATGGGAAAATGAATCAAGCCAGCAAAGGAAGGAATATGGACAATCACAATACATTAGTAACTTCCTCTACATCAGGCATGCTCAACCTGCGGCCCTCCAGCTGTTGCAAAACTACAACTCCCATCATTCCCTGACAGCCTACAGCTATCATCCTACAGAAGGGCATTGTGGGAGTTGTAGTTTTACAACAGCTGGAGGGCCGCAGGTTGAGCATCCCTGCTCTACATGATAAATGCCAATTGCTGAAGTGAGACAAACGCTTTAAAATGTATCCAATTCACAGAAATCTGAGGGATAAGTAAGATACGAACAGTATTACCCCTTCTCCCATATTCATTCCCAGCCTGACATAAGATAAGATCATTAAGGTCCACTTAGCAATGTCACGGCTTTACCTGTTTGGAATTGGTTAAGTACAGCTTTGCTGCAAGGTTTAATATCTGCAGCTTGACAAGGTCATCCTCATTAGTGAAGCTCTTTGCCATCTTCCTCAGCACATCAGGTGCAATTTTAGGCACTCGCTCGCAATACTCCCCAATAAGCCACAGAATGCTGGCCCTTGCCATGGGAACCTGGGAACACAAAATTAGCACAGTCCAATAAAATGATCCGATCATTCAGAAAATATCTGCAGTGAAAAAGCTTGTAAAGAAGCGATGGAAAGTAGCACGCGGCAGCGAGGCACATGTACCCTTCGGTCAGTTCTAATATGTAGTGTTCCAGCTACCCCCAGAAGTAAAATATACATAGCATCAAGTCGTACATATGGGTTTACTGGAGGAACACTTGTTTTATGTCACAATATCAGAAACCGTGACCCACATTTATAAACCTGTGTACAAAAAGTTGCAAATGAAAATGTGCAAATAGATTTAGGTTTGATTTTATGGCTGTTAGATCAAAATGTGCCTATGTTATGAAGGGCTCATTCACACAACCGTATCAGTTTTCGCGGCCCGTTAATTGTGGGTCCGCAGAACACGGATGCCGGCAGCTTGCCTTCCACATTTTGCGGATCGGAATGATAAAAATGCCTATTCTTGTCCACAAGGATAGGACATGTTCTAGAATTTTTGCGGGGCCAGGGAATGGAAGTGCGGATGCGGGCAGCACACAGTGTGGTGTCCGCATCTTTTGCGGCTTCACTGAAACGAAAGGGATCCGCAAAAATACTGTCGTGTGAATGGGGCCTAAGAGGCATGCGTGTCTGAATAAATTTGCCACACATTATGCCAATTAACTCTTTAAAGGGGATATTCCATGATTAATAAGTACATGATAATCTCTCTCTAACAAAGCTAGAACCAGCCCTGTAGCTCACATGGATCCAGAGATCTCCACATTTATTGTTTCAATTGCTCTGCTAAATGTGTATCAAGCGGACAGCTCAGCTCAGGCGGGCGTGTCCTTTCTGCTGTAGCTCAAGGGAGAAAGTCCATATTGATGCAGCTGTCCCCTTATCACAGCTCAGGAGGCAGCTGAGGGATGGAACAGAGCATGTGCGTTCACCTCACCGAGGTGGACAGAGAAATAAGAAGTAAAAAAAAACAGCAGGTGGCGCTATATAGATACATTTTATTGAATAACTCAGTGGCTATACTACATTTTTAATTACATGCAATTACAAAAATATTCATATCCAGGTGCTGGTTTGAAATGTGCAGAATATTTTTTTGGAACAACGTCTTTCAATGAGTTTCACAAAAAAAATTGTTAATTGGCAGTGAAGGACTTAAAATAATAAAAGTTATACTTCTTTAGTTCAAACCGCTTCCACTCCAGGACTACTGCTCCTATCTTCCAAGCCAGGCTTTGTTTACATGACTGCAGCAGTGACGCTCCCGTATACCACATGGGAGCCCCGTGGCCAATCACTGGCTTCAGCAGTCTTGTTTCCGCTTACACTGTGAAATACCTGAGGAGGGGAGTGGTCTAGCCCCAAAACGCGTTGCTATTTTACACAAATAAGTAGATGTACCAAGAGTACGCAGTTAAAAATGTCTTCGCCAAGCAGCGCCCACGAGACGTCTCCTTTTTCTTTGTTTCCCTTCATACTCTTCAACCAATCATCTTTTGGTTATCCCAGGTGTTGCTCTATGCGCCTTCTGTGTATTTTTTCAGATATTTACTAGAGAAAAATAGGCCTTGATGCCCAAAGTGACCAATCACCACGGAAAAATAAAAGTGAGGTCCTGCATTGAAAAGGCTGAAAAAAAATGATAAAATCCATGGCAATTCTGTAGCTGAATGAGCATGCTGCGGATCGGATAATTTACGGAAAATGGGAAGGATGGCGCAGCCTGCAGTGCAATTCATGGCGTTAAGAATGCACTAAACCTGATGGGTAGCAGGGTTCACCAGTGCCCATTTAGAACAGTTAGAAAATGAATCCGCTGTAAACATAAGCCATGGAGCTATTGTAAAAGGACCTAACGTGCACCGTCAGACTGGACCACCAGTGTACCAGAGGAATCCTCTGATCGGCCTAGGCTCCGATACCACAGTGGGCCCCAAAAGTCCAGGAGGAAAAAAAAAATATTAGGCTGCCTTTGAAGCTATACAATCTACTAGACTTTACTAATATTGGGTTTGGGCCAATTTTTTACTCTTCCATTTATAAAATTATTTTCACGTCATTTTTTTAAAAAGAAATTTTAAATTTTTCGCCCCATAAGACGCAACCCCCCCCCCCCCCCAAAGTGGGGGGAAATGTCAGCGAGTCATTATGGAAGCGCTCATTAGTACTTCCTGAGCTCTGTACTCACCACTTCTTAGTCCTCTGCCGTCGGCTGTGCTGTGGCTGCGCACAGCGCGAGGACGCTCTGTGATCACACGCTGTGCACGTGGGGTCACAGCACAGCCAACGGTAAGAAGAAGAGAGAGAGCTGGATCCTGGGAGCCTGCGGCGTCAGGAGCAGAAGAGGTAAGTTGATTTCTCATTTGCTTTGTGGCATGGTGGCTAATCTGAAGCATCGGGCTGATCTGAGGTCTGAATGGGGGTCATTCACATTGGGGTCTAAGCTGAGGTCTTATTAATACCAGGGGGCTGATCTCAGGTCTGATTGAGGGTCGTATTAATATTGGGGGTCCGACTGAAGGTCTGATATGAGGTCTAATGAAAAATATTTTTTTATTATTTCCTCCTCTAAAACCTAGGTGCGTCTTATAGGGTGAAAAATACATTATTTAAAACTAAATACATTTAAATGCTCCCTACTATGAATGGCAAGTTATACAACATCTAACGATTTATTTCTACAACCCCACATATAGTATTGGACATACAGAAATGTATGAGCAACCTGTTGGGAAACCTGCCTTAGGAAGAAAATCCAGCCATCCAGATACTTATATGATGAACACATAATACCCTTAGTAAGCTGCACTTATTTCCTATTCAAGCAGAATTTCGCCTCCGTTCTCTCATTAATGAAAGTAAGTCCATTCCTGGCTTTTTAAACTTCAAGGTTTCAGCTAAAAAGAAAAAAAAAAAATACTCAAGGGTCTATTGCTTCCATTACTACCCAGCTTAATGTGGCCATACACTGATCGCAGGCCGAGGGTCTACCGTGCGGCACAAGCATTTAACCAGCAGTTAAGTGCACTTTCTTAACTCGGACGCATCAACAGTATTTGCCGTCTTGTTACCGTCTCTATTAACAGAAGCCAGGACGCACAACGGCGCTTCCACAAGTAGTCACAGAAGTGAGTATAAAAAGGAAATTGTACAAATTATGTATTGCAAAAGGAGCCACTTAAGAAACAATGCAGGTTTCACAAGCTTCCCTTTACACCAGAACGACGGCCACTAAAAGCTCCGCTTGCCTCCATTTAATCCAATTTAAATGAAGAATGAGCATCAGTAAATGAAATAGCTAAAACATAAAAAGACATACAAACCGCCAAGACTCGGTACAGCACAGAAAACATCTGTAAACTTTTACCAAGCATCAGAAACAAAGAAGAAATATCATATTATTTGCCTTCTGAGCTCCACGTCATTGTGTGTTCTACAATGGTCAGCGGTATATGGGTTACCGTGCAGATTCTGAAAGATGTCAACCTCTAACAAGCGTCCTCTTAAGGTTAAATGCACACGATCAGGATTGCGTGCGGATTTTCTCTGCGAAAAATCTGCCCCATAGGTCATGTACATTGTATTCTATGAGAATTTGAAGTTCTCATGCACACGATTTTTCCGTCCAGATTTTAAGATCCACAGAATGTCAAGTTATTTTATTTTTCCTGACCGGATTTTCTCCATTCACTTCAATGGGGAGAGTAAAATCTGCATGCGGAAAATCCGCATCAAATATTGCGCATTTACCACACAGATTTCCCGGCGAACACCTGCGGATTTCAGTGTGGATTGTCCGAACATAAATCCAGAACGTGTCAAAACCGGAAGAAAATGGATCTGTTTGAATAATACAACCGGCTATATCCATTCAGAACATATCCGGTTGTATTATATCGAAAATTAACCTGCCGGATTCGACATACATGGTTTTTGATGCCGGCATGTTCAGTTTCCCATATCGCACACAAAAACGCTGCCTTGCAGCGGTTTTGTGTCCGGCATTAGAGTGCAACAAAACGGAACAGAATGCATTCTGGGGCACTCTATTCTGGTTTGTTCACTTTTGTCCCCATTGACAATGATTGGGGACCAAACTGAAGCGATTTCCTCCGGTTTTGAGATCCTATGACGGATCGCAAAACCGGAAAGAAAAACGCAGATGTGAAAAGTAGCCCAACGCACCTATGCTGGTTTAAGCAAGTATGGGAACAGATCCACATAAAAAGATATTGTGCTGTTTGGCTAATAAGTGCAATTTACTTTGACTATATTCGTACATATGACACTCACATATTCCGCACTGCCCACATTTCCAGGCTCAGACTGGCCCTCATGGGAGCAGGTGGATTCCCCCAGTGTGCCCATGGTCCCCACACCCCCTGCACAGGTGGCAGAAGGCACAGTGCACTATACACAGACATTACAGCGCCTCAACCAGCCTAAGCATCCATTAAAAAAACTGGGGAGACACTTTAACCCCTTAGTAACGAACCTGTTTTGGGCCTTACTGATCAAAAGTTTTTCTTCATTTTTTCATTGTCGCCTTCAAAGAGCTGTAATTTTTTTTATTTATCATGTAGCTGTATGAGGGCTTGTTTTTTGTTTTAGTTTTTAATGGTGGCGTATTGGGGTGCACATAACTTTCTGATTAACTTTTAGTAACTCTTTCTGGGAAGGCAATGAGAAAAACAGCAATACCGCTACTGCTTTTTTGAATTATAAATTTTGCAGCGTAGAGAGAAGCACAGCCTGATGGAGAACACTCAAAACAAGATTGGGGCCTACACCAGATCCCAGCATGCCTATACACACACACATTGGAAACCCCGCGATCGCATTTACAGGGTGCTGATAGGAGACAGAGCGAGTTAGCCATTGCCCCTGGCATGTAAGAGGTTAAACAGCCCGGATCGGCACTCATGCCAGTCTGGGCTGTTAGAGCAGATGCACAGCTCTTTTAAGAGAGCCGAGCCCCCGCTCACCACTGCGCGGTGGTCCAGCCTAAGGCCCCTCCATGACCTCCGTAAAAAGGTGGATAGGTGGTCACTAAGGAGTTAACAAACTATCCATATTATTAGTTTAGATGCATCAGGTGGCGGAAATAACATGTAGACGCAAAGTCAGGATTTACTGGTGGGCCCTATTGCCCACCAGTCCAACACTGATTGGGGCTCACATTCTAAACTCCAATTTAACCTGTTTGTATGTTTTAGGAGTGGGGTAAGAATGCCAGAATACCCAGCGGAAACCCACACAAACACAAAAACATACACAGGACCTAAATGCTGCAAGGCAGTAGTGCAAGTCATAGTGCTGCTGTCACAAAGTGGGTGAGGACCCACTGTGTCACTGAACAGATCTGACTTGGAGGTACCCCTAAGCGTGTTATCTATGTGGCACCCCTGGTCTTCCCCCTTTAACCCATATACAGGGATCTGGACTCCACTGCAGTGGAACACCAGGCCACTACCTGAAGTAGCGAAGTAGCGTCTGTTCAATGACAGCTGACCCAGGCAGGTAAAGAGCTTAGTACAGGGCATCAAAGAAAAAGGTTAAAGTCTAGTCCATGGACAGGCCCGAGGTCGGGGCAAGCAGTTTGTTCATATCCGAAGAGAGAGAACATGTGCCCTAAGGAAGCAGGAACTAACAGACAGGAGACCATGTGGGACGAGAGTGGACACACACCGGCAGTGGGCACGGACTGCCAGCTAGACAGTACTGGAGGAGAGGGCAGCTGCAATGCTAAAAGTAAGTGGCCATGGCCATTGAGAATGGGGACAAGCCGACAGAGATGACTGGGATTACAGCTGCCCATTAGAAAGTCAGGATTCTGAGTATTCATGAGTGGAGCGCTCATCCCTCACACTACGAACGTATTTTGTTTCAATGACAGCACACCGTGTGCTATCCGCATCCGTATGTCTGTTCCGTAGCCCCGCAAAAAAAAATAGAACATGTCCTATTCTTGTCCATTTTGCAGACAAGGATAGGCATTGTTACAATGGATCCGCAAAGAAAAACTTATGCCATACGTACGTCATCCGTTTTTTTTTGCGGATCGAACTATGATAACTGAATGGCCAAACAAGATAACATTCCTCTGTTTCGAGCCTTTAGTAGGAACACGGATCAGTTACCCAATCAGGTTCTCCAATGTGAAGGGGAAAAAAAAATCTTAAATTCCTTAAGGCAGAGGAAAAGTTAGAATAAGAGGTTTTAAGCATATAAGCAAAAAAAAAAATGGCAATTCTGGCGCTGCTTTTCTTTTTTTAATAGAGTTCTCCGTGCAGTATACATTGCGTGACAATTGAGTAATGCAGTCTGCAAAGGGTCCGCAAAATACGAATTCCTTCCGTGTACATGTGGCCTATTTTTCGCTGCCATCAATAGAAATGACTATTCTCACCCACAATGCAGACCAGAAAAGGACGTGTTCTGTAGGTTCCAGAACAGCCACATTGAGCTGCACAGAATATGGACTGTTGAATGGTCCAACAGAAATGACTGGGCCAGAGTGCTACCTGCAAAAAATGTGGGTAGCGCATGGATGAGAAATACAGTCATGTGCGTGAGGCCTCGCAGTATGATCGCGAAGTAAGTTGTCCTTCAAAGGTTACAACTTCATAGAGAATTTGACTGTTCTTTCATAGCGAGGAAGAAAATACACCACATTTCATAATTTCTGCTTTCAGGGGGTAGCAGGAAGCTGTGACTCGGTATACTGGCAGTCTTCTGCTTTAACCATCCATGAATTACAATTCAACAGTTCTTTTCAATCTGCAATGTCGGAGAAAAAAAATAAAGTACATACCATATAAAGCCCTTAGCAAAGTATAAACGCTACTCGCCTTCATCGCCCTGATTTTATTTTTTTTATTAAAACAAGAAAGCTATTCATCACAAGTCTGCATTTAATGAGCCATTTGCTGCTGTGGCAATATTTGGGAAATTATAATTTAGACTCATCTTAATAACTAATCTAACATGAATAATGTGTTCGGGAAGTCAAAGCTACATCCGAATTTTATTTTAAGATATAATACCTCCCACTTTAATAACCCGACCAATGAAACAGCGTTTAAAATGAAAACCTGCGTACGGTGCTAACCTGTAAAATTATTTCTCAGCCTCGCAGTGCTGGAAATGTTTCCATCAGTGTAAATATTAATCTCCGATAACGAATATAATTGCCGCTGATTAATATGTATGCTGCTGTACTGTACTATCACTCCACGGACAACAAAGTATATGAAGCATGAAGGGAAGAGACGCCGTGTCTGTGTCTTAGTCATGTCCTGTACCCTTCACCAACAATCACCGGGATCAGCCACCTCCGGCACTCCAGCTGTTCTGAAACTACAACTCCCAGAATCCTCGTTTCACTTTAGTCACAGTTATAGGAACAGCCGAGTAAGTGTGCATGCTGGGAGTTGTAATTTCATAGCAGATGGAGGGCCGAAGGTTGCTGATCTCTGTTCTAAGGGGAATGGACACAATATGGCTGTGTAACAACCCACGGCCTTCTATAAGACCCCCTTCACACACACATTTGGCCCTGGCGGGTCGATCCTGCTCACCACTGCTGTCTATGGCAAAGACCATAGACTGTGGCGGCAGATAGGAAGAGAGATGGCACGCGCACACTGCACACGCCGTATCCTCATAAAACTGATGGGCGGGGGTGCCGGGCGTCAAAATCTCAGTATGGGGGGGGGCTTCTGTCAGCAGATTTGTACCTATGACACTGGCTGACCTGTTACATGTGCGCTTGGCAGCTGAAGGCATCTGTGTTGGTCCCATGTTCATATGTGCCCACATTGCTAAGAAAAATGATGTTTTAATATATGCAAATGAGCCTCTAGGAGCAATGGGGGCAATGCCATTACACCTAGAGGCTCTGCTCTCTGCAACTGTGTGTGTAAGGTTAGATTCACACAAAGGACTCTTTAATGTCACTTGCAAATTACTGAAATGTCTACACAGATTTTTGCGTTTCTGTCTCCCTTTTTTTTTTTTTTTTTTTTAAATGCAGCATGCGCTGGGTATGGTATTCTCTTCTGGAGCTTCACCCATAGGCTTCTCTCTAGGACTTCAAAAATGCTATAAAAACACATGGTTTCTGGCTGCACCCACACATGGCTTCCTGGGCAAAACCCCAGGTCAGGTTGCAGCTGTGGATCTTGTGATTGTCTAGGGATCAGCAACCTCCGGCACTCCAGCTGTTCTGAAACTACAACTCCCAGAATGCTTCATTCACTTCTGTGGGAGTTAGAAGAACAGCCACGCATGTTTGCATGCTGGGAGTTGTGGTTTAACAGCAGCTGGAGTGCCGGAGGTTGCTGATCCCTGGTCCAAGTAAAAGCTTTCCAGATATCAGTCTATGGGAGGTCCTGCTCCTTGTCCTTTATCTAGGTGAGATGGGTAGTGGCCACAATCTGGTGTGCACCAACTGGCACACGGAGATCCTGCTAATATAAAAGAAGCCAATATATGGAGTCTGATGAAAAGATCTGCCCTGCTATTTAAAGTTCTCCCCTTATAGCCAAAGAGCAGTGTGTGAGTTTTTCTGGAGGAGACGGATTTGTTCATGTCCTTGGAGATTTTATATACACACACTGCATGAATTGAAGGATTGTTAAGGACTTTCTCCTTCTAACCTCGTGCGAGTCCAATTGGGGATACAGACTGATGCAAGCCCAGACATAGTACTTGACAGCAAGGGATCTATGGTCTGATCATATCAAAACACACAAAACATGATAAAAGGTATGATCACTGCAGGTCTGACCGCTGGCGTCCCAACCAATCACAAAAATGGGGGTGCCCAAGTCCCCGTGTGAATGGAACAGTGTGACCAAAGCTCAATTAAAGGGCTTGTCTCACTCCAGCAAATGGCATTTACCATGCAGAGAAAGTTAATACGAGGCACTTACTAATGTATTGGGATTGTCCATATTGTCTCCTTTGCTGGATTCATTTTTCCATCACATTATACGCTGCTCGTTTCCATGGTTACGACCACCCTGCAATCCAGCTGCGGTGGCCGTGCTTCCACACTACAGAAAAAAGCACCAGGCTAAGTGTACTCCCACAGTCCCGGCCTCCAGAGAGGTCGGCACTTTTTCCTATAGTGTATAACCACGGCCACCGCTGATGGGCTGCACGGTGGTCGTAACCATGGAAACAAGCCGTTTATAATGTGATGGAAATGAATCCATCCAGCAAAAGAGACAATATGGACAATCACAATACATTAGTAGGTGCCTTGTATTAACTTTCTCTACATGATAAATGCCACTTGCTGCAGTGACACAACCTTTAAGTTCTATGGGACTGACTTAGGTAGCGGAGCGCTGTACCCTGCAGTCCCATAGACAGTGAATGGAGCAGTAGTCAAGCATGCACCACTGCTCCATTCACATATAGAGCTTGGGAACCTGCTTGCTGTGATCATTTATCACCTATCTTGAGTATAGGTTATAAATGATGATATAGGGAAAACTCCTTTAGGCCACCTTCACATGTGTGGCTTGTATTCCGGCAAAGAACAGCCTGCCGGAACTCTCCAGATCTGCAAATGCCTGATGCATCCAGAATGCCTATCGGCCGCATTAAGTATAATGGGGTCCAGTAGAGATCCAGCTGCATTCCAGCAAAAATTCTAAGAATTGGCCAGACACCAAACAGCTGCACGTTGTGGTTGGTGTCCAGCCGATTCCCGGAATTTTCTGTCAGAACAGGTGGCTGGATCACAGTGCCAGATGTGAGTCTTCAAGTAGCCTTCTACAGTTTTGAAACCAGCACCTGGATCTGAATACTTTTGTAATTGCATGTAATTAAAAATTAAGCATAGCCACTGAGTGATTCAATAAAAAGTATCTGTATAGCGCCACCTGCTGTTTTTTTTTTTTTTCTTATTTCTTTGTCCTGCTCACTGAGATGGTCGCACATGCTTAGTTTCATCCTTCAACTGCCTCCCGATTTAGGATAGGGAGAGAGCTCCAGCAGAATGGACACGCCCCCTGAGCTGCAGCAGAGAAGACACTCCCTTTGAGCTGCCATCTTGATATAAATCTAGCAGAGCAATGAATGGGGAGATCTCTGCATCCATGTGAGGTACAGGGCTGGTTCTAGCTCTGTTAGAGATTGTCATGTCCTATATGATGTCCGATTTAAATTTTTTTACATTAATCACGGGATAACCCCTTTAAGGAAATCCCATTCATCACCTGAAAATAAGCAAAAATCAGTTTAAACAAATATCAGCAACGGACTACAAGTGCAGGATATGCTCCCCTATATATATGCACAACCGCATGCGGGTTTGAGCATATCCTGCCTGTTTAACACCAGAAAGCAAAATATGTAGGATGGCAGTAAAACGGTTAAAACAATCTAGTTTACGCTCACCTTGTCAATCACCGGAGCTGCAGTTCTGATGAGGTCTGGGTCCCTGCTGCCTCAACAAAGCAGGGAATGGCTGGGAATGACACTCAGCCAATCACTGGCTGCAGCTATGGTCCACCTCAGCAAGTGAGCGGCTGAACAGCAGTGGGCCCCATGCACCATCTGATCCGAGAGGCGCTAGTTTGCTTGTTTTAAAGCATTCATGACCATTCAGAATATTTCTTTATCTTTAAACATACAAACTATGCGCACCAAAACACCATATAAATAAAAGTAGACTAGAAAAAGTATCAACAATCGACTAACACTCTGCAAAAATATCTGCTTAATGAACAAATCTGAATAAATCTGTGCTGTCTGACAATCCCAACCAAACCTATGCACGGCTGATCGGCTGTTTCATCATCATACTGTGTACCAAATGACTTCGGAGGATCTTACACAACAGTGAGTAAATTTCCGAGTGGATGACACCTCGGAGAAACATTGCAATAAAGAATTTTTCTTTTTGAATCCAGGGTCCATTAGGCGCCTCATCGCTGAAAATGACATCTCATCAGCTTAGCACAAGGAAAATTTATAACAACATTAATACAACAAATCCAAGACTCAAGTCCCAGAACAAGCAGCCGTGCAGCCAAAATCTGCAAGCACAATATTATGCAGGCCGACTCCAGAAGCCCAATTTTCTATTTGCAAATAAATAATGATCAGTGACTGCAATTTCCAGGACTGGTTAATCCAGAACATTTCTGTATTTTGTGATACAGAAAAAAAAAAAAAAAAATTCATGCAAAATATACTGGTATGTACTAAAAAAAAAATGTCAGTTTTGTTCCCTCGCCCACACTGTCACCATCCAGGCCTGTCTGTCCTATAAGTGCTGGTATTTGCTCGTTGGATGTAAGTTGACCACTTCCCATACTACGGAATGATAAAAAAAAAAACTTAAAGAGTCTAGCCAGCAAATGGCATTTATTATGGTGAGAAAGTTAATACAAGGCACTTACTAATCTATTGTTATTCTCCATATTGCTACCTTTGCTGGCTAGACTCATTGTTCCATCGCATTCTAAACTTCTTCTTTCCATGGTTACGACCACCCGTCAATCCAGAATTCGTGACTGTGCTTGCACGTTGGAGAAAAAAGTGCCAGCCTCTATTTGTTCCTATGGTCCCGGCCACCAGAAAGGCCATTCCTTTTTCTATAGTCAGCAAGCACGACCACCGATGCTGGATTGCAGGGTGGTCGTAACCATGGAAACGAGCAGTGTATAATGTGATGGAAAAAGAAGTCTAGCCACCAAAGGAAGCAACATGGATAATAACAATATATTAGTAAATGCCTTGCATTAAGGTTCTCTACATGATAAGTGCCACTTGCTGAAGTAAAGAAAAAAACTTTACTGTAAGAAAAACGTTGGAAGTGTAGAAGCACCTATAATCAAGCATTAAAAGGGTTGGCCCATCTTGGAGACTGATGGCATTTTGCTGGGATATGACAGGTGTGGTTCCACATCTAGGATTAGCTCCTATGTAGAGAAAGGGGCCTCCAAAGTAAAGGAGAGAACATTCCACATGTGCCAATGGACCTCCGTAAATAGCCAAGCGAGCTCGCACGACTTTTTTCAGAAGTCCCACGGCAGTGATTAGAGGGCGACCACTTCTCTATTCACCACTATGGGACTGCCAAAATTAGCCAAGCCAGAGGTTCTATAATTTGCAGAACGGACATACGCATATGGACAGCAAACAAACGTTATCCGTGTGCTGTCCGCGTCGGTATGTCCGTTCTGAAAATTATAGAACATGTCCTATCTGGTCCACAAAATGCGGTCTACAGAAGTAACTGGGTCTGCATAAATATGTGGATGGCAAAAGTGAAATATCCGTATGTTGCAGATCCGCGGTTTGGGGGTTAGTAAATATATACGTTAATGTGCCTAAGGGTCTATTCACACGTCCGTAGTGTATTGCGGATCCGCAATACACCGGGCCGGCACCCCTATAGAAATGCCATGCTATTGTGGACAAGAATAGGACATGTTCTATTTTTTTCGGGAGCCGCGGACCGGAAATGCGGATGCAGACAGCACAATGTGTGCTGTCCACATGCTTTCCGTCCCCATTGAGAATGAATGGGTCCACACCCGTTCTGCAGAATTGCGGAACAGATGCGGACCCATTCTACAAACTTGAATAGACCCCAAGGCCTCATGCACACGGCCGTTGTTGTGGTCCGTGTCCGAGCCGCATATTTTGCGGCTCGGGCGCGGACCCATTCACTTCAATGGGGCCGTAAAAGATGCGGACAGCACTCCGTGTGCTGTCCGCATCCGTTGCTCCGTTCCGTGCCCCCGCAAAAAAAATAGAGCATGTCCTATTCTTGTCCGTTTTGCGGACAAGAATAGGCATTTCTATAATGGTCCGCGTTCCGTTCCGCAAATTGCGGAACGGAACGCGGAGCAGCTTCCGTGTTTTGCGGACCGCAAAACACCAATGGTCGTGTGCGTGTAGCCTTAAGCTGTGATCTGTGACTAAAGCTTAGCTACTGTGCCAACAGAAAGTCTGAAGTAGTCCGAGACACACCCCCTGACTCATTATTGGTTCAGGCCGCTGCCCTGCCCCGCATCCTTGTAACTACGTCTGTAGGTTGGCTGCGGAGAATAAACACAACTATATTGCAACCTCACCAGGAAGTCAAAGCATGAAGAACGGATTTATACTACAGCAAGATTATATAGTTCAGATCATTAAACCACTTGGAGGAAAAAGATTACCAGATATTTCCACAGCTCGACAGCAGCTTTTAATTCAGATGGATCACTAGTCTTCATCATTCATTTGTACTAGAGCCAGAGAGACTCATGGCGGCCTCATATGAGTAGAGAAGCACGCTGTCACAAAAACATCTAAGTAAGGACCATGGAAATGCTCCAAGCTTTAAAGTGTAACTGTCAGATTTTTATTTTATTTGCTAGAGCTAGGCATGTATACCCGAGTTAGTCTGTCAATGATTGTCAAAAGATCTGTAATTACCTGATAATACCAGCTTTCATTAATGTCCTCTGTCCCTTTACACTGCTCACTTAAAAGACTGTTGCTAGGGCTTGTCTGTCTTCCTTTTAGTATAAACAGAAGACAGAGGGGCGGTCCTTCACACTGCATGGCTGCATTAGGCTTCAGAGTGAGGAGGCGTGTCTCTCAGTAATCCAATCTGATTGGCTGGCAGGGAGCTGCTGGCTACAGCAAGTGTGTGTGGGAAGTGAGGGAAAGCAGTTTTGGCCTCAGAGAACTGGCAGAGGAGCCATCTTGAGAAGATCCTCATATTGTAAATGTTTAAACAGTCGTTCCTAAGGTAAAAACTCAAAGAAAACAGTGCTATGTGAAGAAACTAAAGACTGCTTTATCCATAATGCTGCTGCAACAGTAACATATACTAAAATCTATTTTTTGATGAAAACATGACAGTTACCCTTTATGAAGCTATGGACACATTTGGGGGCTTTTTTTTTTTGTTGCATTTTACTCATTTTGGGCTAAAAATCTTTTATCCATTGGTCTTTATTAACATTTTTCAACAGTTTTTGTTCTACAGTCTTCATTTCCAGTGTATCTGTAGACCATTAAGCCATATTATTATTATCCGCCTGATATCAATTTACATATAATGAATGTTCAGGAGCTCCCTGACCGATTCAGCGACAAGGCAACAGTCTGCAGATACACGTAAAGTGAAGACTACAGGAAAAAAAAAAAAAATGTTCATGATTTTTTAACAAAGACCATTTAAAAAAAATTTGTTTGGCCCAAAATGAGCACAATGCAATGATAATTTCTCCCCCCCCCCCCCCCCCGAAGGTGTTCATAGCCTTTAAATCTACATAAACAGTCGGATTATTACAAAGGGCACAATGTAATGAATAACTTCTCTGTGGTGGTGGTGCTGCAGAGGAACTGAACCTTTCATGGAACATTCCCCAGCTGATCACTGGAGATCCCAAGCACCAGGAGATCCCATGATCAGCTTATGTACAGCTGGTAGGACACCAACACTATACATACAGATAAAGGTTGTAACTCCATCTCTCTATAGCCAATATGGCCGCCCCAAGGGAGATTTTAAACAGCTTCAAATAAAACTCCAAATGAACTTAAAACTCATTCCCTTTAACCAATGGCATTCTGACTATGAAGGAAGACCACAGGACTGTTATGGGGCGAGAGCCTGTCCTGAACTGCTTCCCGTGTCCCCAAAATAGATTCACAGCAATTTCCATTTGCCGCTCCTAGGGGGAACTTAGTGCCGAGAGTTCATTTACAGCTTCTATTGAATTAAAAGATACCTGTATAAATTCTTATGCATTGAGCTCCCCCTAGTGGTGGCTGCAGGCAGACAGTTTAAGAATATTCAGTTTGATGGAAAGCAGGAGATTAATCAGTGTATTTATACCAGCTGTCTACTGCCTTTAACCGCAGCTAAGGACCGCGGTTCAAGACGTCTTAATGGCTGTAATGTATTATTTGTTTGTTATAAGCCAACAAGATGAAAGCCATTCTGCATTTGTGCGCTGTCCCATGATGAGCTAGGCCGCGCAGACATTAAATGCAGGGATGGAGACTTTTACCCCATCCCCCTCCACCACCCGCCCGTGCATTCACAGCCTTCACAATTTCACACCCTTTGCAAAGCTTTTGCCTTTTACAAGCCCAAATACTCAAAGCACCAGGTTTATTAATATCTTCAGCAACTTAATTAGCCCATAATTGCCAACAGGCAACGGTTTTTCATGCAGAGTGTCTCCTAATTGCTCAACCCTACTCAAACATTTAACCCTTTGTCCTCTAAATGTAAAAACCCTAATTATTCTGACAAAAGTCAACGTCGTTTGTTTGGTAAGCAAGTTTTCTGCAGAAATAAAACTAATCACCAAACACTAATTGGATGGTGCCACCTGCCTCCTTAAAGTACGGATCCAGTCTCCTAATTCAGCAGGATGCGTAGGAGATTCGCCTTAGTAAAGTGAAAGGGTTACACCCATCGCAGACGAGGACATCTCACCAATGTCAGATAGGATGGGACTCGCGCCTATCTACAGAACGGGGCCTCCCAAAGTGAAGGAAAGCGCACCGCGCGTGCATGGCATGCTCTCATTAACTTCTATGAGAGTTTCGAATATGGCCGTGAGAGTGCTTGGCTGCTTTTTTTTAATGTTTTTTTTTAAGTTCCACAGGGATAAAATGGAGAGCACAAAGCTTTCATAGCTATGGAGCTGCCAGAAATAGCCAAGTCAGCGCTCTCCTTCACTGGGGGGGGCATTCTGGAGATAAGGTGTCACTGAGGTTGGACCCACGCCTATCTGACATTGGTGGCGTATCCTAGCGATATGCGACCAATGTCCAACATGAGACAACCCCTTTAAAGATCATTCTTGTTGTTTTTTTTGGGCTTGCGTCTACTATGGGTGACCTTACACCATGTTATAAATGGATACCATGTACGATATGTGTGCTTATTATTGTCACTTAGGTGTTGAGTGTTTTAGTGCATATTCATTCTTGTATGATTCTGACTATAAATGGTCACTTTCAACTAACTTACCATATTGGCGATGGAGAGATGGAGTTACTAACTAACTATGAATATAAGAAACAAACCCCCAAACTAACATTCTTTGTTAAATCCATCTTGACAGACAACAAAGCTGTCAGCTCAAAAGCATCAGATTACATTCTGCACACAGAAGTCTATGGAGAGGGGGAGAGGAATGAGCTGCTAGAGGGAGCAAGAGGCATTTTTTTCTGACAAGATATATTGCAAAGTTTCTTATAGTCACATGTACAATTGATTTATGCAAAGTTTGTGGAAAGTACAGTGAGCATTTACTTGCTTTTTCTACTGACATATCATTATAGACTCTATTTTTGGCTGGCACCACCGTTACTGCCACCCACCTACTGCCGCTCAGAACTTCACCATTAAGGAGCGCTTGGCGCGGTGCTGCCCCACTATTTTCTTTTGTGTATACAGTGACCATTTAACATAGACCTCTAAGCAGATACTGTATACTGAAATAATTGGTCGTTCCAATCTTGTGCGCGAAGATTCTTGGGATTATCTACACATGGATGACACTTACCTGCTAAATGACTGCAATGTTATTTTACTTACTGAGTGCATTAAACACTTGGACCTCTTTATAAGAGGTTGTATGCGTGTATGTATGTGTTCTGAATGAGGAAAGGAGAATAATCACCTCAAGATCATCATCTCAAGAACAAAAGGATTGGGCATGTTAAAATCCAACTGCCCGATCTTCATCTCCCCTGACATTGATTTAGTTGTAGGATGCAAAACAGCAGGGAAAGGTTCATCTGTTGTTATCGACCTTGTAAGCAATCAGTCTGGATTTCGCAATGTCGACTAAATCCCACTTTCTGGTTTCGAACTGCAGCGCAAGTGTCCACAAAGCAACCATGATGCCACTGGCTTACTAATCCTTGAAAAGACACCCACCATAGTGGTCACGCTGCATCTACTACATAGGTTGTCATTTTCCTACCGGTATAAATTAGGAAGAGAAAAGTCTTAAAGGGATTCTGTCAGCAGATTTTACCCCTATAACCTAAACATATGTTCATGTCCAGACTAATAAGTAGAATCCTAAGATGGCCTTATTATACCTTACTGTGGCTCTATTTGCACAAAAATCAGCTTTGGAAGGCGGCGCTAAAGACAGGGAAGGCGGCACTGGGCGGCGAGGGGTGTGGCCGGGCACCCTGTATTAACGGACCTCCCCTTGGGCACCTTAAGTAAGTGATTGACAGGTTATAAAAAGCTGATTTTTGTGCAAATAGAGCCACAGTAAGGTATATTAAGGCCATCTTAGGATTCTACTTATTAGTCTGGACATGAACATATGTTTAGGTTATAGGGGTAAAATCTGCTGACAGAATCCCTTTTAAGGGGTTATCCCATGACTAATATAAATCAGCCCTGTACCTTACTCACATGGGATCAGACATATCTGCATTGACTGTTACAACTGCTCCTATAGATTTATTTCAGGTTAGCAGTTCAGGATGTGAGTCCTTTCCTGGGGGGAGGGGGCATGTCCTTTTTGCTGCAGCTCTCTCCATGTAGATGCCACAGCTTCTAACAGATATAGCTGGTGCCAGTTGGAGGATGGAACTGAGCATGTGCGTCCCCCTTAGCAATGGGTGGACAGAGAAATAAGGAAAAAAAGCAAACACCAGTTGGCGCTATTTGGAAACATTTTACTATATAGCTCCGTGGCTATACTAAATTTTAAATTACCGTATATACTCGAGTATAAGCCGAGTTTTTCGGCACAAAATTTGTGCCGAAAAAACCGAACTCGGCTTATACTCGAGTCATAAATTTAAAATCTGAAGAGCGGAGTGGGAGGAGGAGCGGGGGGAGGAGCTGGGGCGGGCATTTGCGGCAGGGCCGATGCGCTCACTGCGCTCCGGCCCCACCGCTCATGTATAGTTTTTAAATTCGATTATACTATACAGTTATTCTTACTATAATTCTTGCCCCCTCTGTACCTCATCACATGCGGCAGTCGGGCAGTGAATACTTCAGGCCGGGCGGACGAGAGCAGCGTGACTTGCTGATGTCACGTGCCTGCTTTATGAATGAAGCAGGCGGCGCAGGCACGTGACGTCAGTCACACTGCGCTCGCTCTCCCGCCCAGCCTGAAGTATTCACTGCCCGACTGCCGCATGTGATGAGGTACAGAGGGGGCAAGAATTATAGTAAGAATAACTGTATAGTATAATCAAATTTAAAAATCTATACATGAGCGGTAATGAGGGATGGGGGATGTGGATGGCACTGTTATGGGATGAGGGGGATGTGGATGGCACTGTTATGGGATGGGGGATGTGGATGGCACTGTTATGGGATGGGGGATGTGGATGCCATCCACAGCCCCCATCCCATAAGTGCCATCCACAGCCCCCATCCCATAACAGTGTCATCCACATCCCCTCATGCCATAAGTGCCATCAACATCCCCCTTCCCATAAAAGTGTCATCCACATCCCCTCATCCCATAAGTGCCATCAACATCCCCCTTACCATAACAGTGTCATCCACATCCCCCTCATGCCATAAGTGCCATCAACATCCCCCTTCCCATAACAGTGTCATACACATCCCCCTCATCCCATAAGTGCCATCCACATCCCCTCTTCCCATAACAGTGTCATCCACATCCCCCTCATTCCATTAGTGCCATCCACAGCCCCCCCATCCCATAACAGTGTCATCTACAGATACCCCATAACAGTGCGTCATCCACAGATCCTCCCATAGCAGTGCGTCATCCACAGATCCCCCCATAACAGTGCGTCATCCACAGATCCCCCCATAACAGTGCATCATCCACAGATCCCCCCATAACAGTGCGTCATTCACAGATCCCCCCATAACAGTGCGTCATCCACAGATCCCCCCATAACAGTGCGTCATTCACAGATCCCCCCCCATAACAGTGCGTCATTCACAGATCCCCCCATAACAGTGCGTCATCCACAGATCCCCCCATAACAGTGCGTCATCCACAGATCCCCCATAACAGTGACATCCATTTCCACCTCGGCTTATACTCGAGTCACTACTTTTCCCAGTTTTTTTGGGGTAAAATTAGGGAGGTCGGCTTATACTCGGGTCGGCTTATACTCGAGTATATACAGTACATGTGATTACAAAAGTGTTCAGATCCAGGTGCTGGTTCATGGGACAACCCCTTTTAATAAGGTACAGAATAAGATATTTCAACATTTATTTTAAAAGGGCATCTGAAATGTCACCTACGGGATGCCCTTGTTTTTGGTAAGAATTAGAATTATACCCATTTAGGAACACATAACATGATTAATACACTGAGGGACATTTAACAATGCATTTACATTACTACTGAAGGGTAAATAAGTTGCAAATTATGGAAAATGTCTTATGTGCACCATAATTTGCGACTCTGTAACCTTCGAAAAAGTAGTGAAAAAAGGGGGTGTGGCTTAGCGGGACAGTGGGGTTTACTATTACTAACGCCAGTTTCTGCCTCTTAATAAATTAGGTGCATCTCACTCAGGCACACAGTGAATCAAGCTGGCATGTAAGAATGCCAGTCTTGAGAAACATCCCTCACTGTGTTGGGTAGTAATAATACACAACCAAATAGCAGGGGTAGCTTCACTAAGAATATTGTACATGTGAATATAAGTCAAGATCAGCTAAGCCAAGCGTCTTCTCTTCTGGAAGGAGACTGCAGTCATCAGCGCTTGCGCAGGGGTCAGTGAAGAAGGCCTACTGAGATCAATCGCTTGTGCTCCGATGGTCTTGCCAGCATCAAGGCCAGGCATCCAAACAGTGAGGATGCCTGCCCCTGTCAATCTGGCCATGAGGGGCAGTGGTGACAGGGGAGGGAGGGAGGAGGCGAAGCGGTGCCAGGAGTGGCTAAGCCAACCTCTTGGTGCTCCAATCATCTAATTTGCATAAAAATATGTTGCAACAGTACATCCGTTTGCAGCAATAGAAGGCTCAATTTATTCATCAACATCAACCCTACTAGTCAGTATGCCTGGTTTATTAGTGTTGATCATGGTGACTCTTTAAAGTTGTGACAAAACAACAGCAGGGTGAGGATAGGGTCAGCTCAAGCTAGAAGTCTGTGGGTGGAGGTTGGTGCATTCTTTTTGGCACACAGTACATCCCCTAGTGTTACTAGCCTATACAGAGCAACTTTGTTCCCATCTCCAATTCAGTAGGACAAGAACCATATGTTCTTCATTACAAAGCATGGGTCATCTCCCAATGGCGCACCACTGCCTGCAAAGTCATTCACAATTTAAAGGGAGGAACTATGTTTAACTCCTTTCCGACCAGGTCTTTAAACACAGCGCACACTCAGAAACTGAGAGGGCACAATAGTGACCATGTTTTTGCGGTTTTAAACAGCAGACACCCAGAGCTAATGTTGGTGATTGATTGGTGATATCAGACATTTAACCCCTCAGAAGCAATGGTCAATTGTGACTACAGCATCTGAGAGGCTTTTTCAGAGAGTGCTGTGCTAATGGAGCCCGAATGGCATCCCCAAGCTACGTTCCGACAGATTTACATTAGATTTAGCATCACCGCCAGCTAGGTGAAGGAATGACACATACTCTGCTGAATTAAATTGTTAATTTTGCATTTATGAACTAAATGAACAAAATAATTAGTGCAAAGGTGTCAACAGCCTTTATAGAATTGTAAAACTACAGATATTTCAATTACAAGGGTCTTTTTTTTTTAGCTTAGAGATCAACTCAAGAGGAGGTCAACTCAAAGAACCTCTCAAAGCGGTTGTGTAGGCAGGCTATATTGATGACAATCCTTTGGATAGGTCAATATCTGATCGGCGGAGGTCCGACACCAATAAGCTGTTGGAAGAGAAGATGGCGCTCCATGTGAGCGCTACTTCCTCTTAATTACACTGCCCATCGTCTCAGAAGTGCAGTGTAATCACGCCATTCACTTGAATTAAGCAAGTACTTGTAATTAAACTACGCCACAGCTACAGGGGAGAGGACGCATAGTCTAATGCAGAGGAAGCAGTGCTTGCATGGAGCACCGCCTCCTCTTTAAACAGCTGATGGACGGGGGTGCCGGGTGTCGGGCCTCTGCAGATCAGATATTGATGACCTAGCCTGAGGGTAGCTAATCAATATAAACTGCCTACAAAACCACTTTAATCTCTGATTAACGCATCATTTTCCAATAAAACATTATTGTAAATTAAGCACCAGGTACATGTACAAAGGAAGGAAAAATGCACAACCATAACTGACTTGGCCTCACCACTGCACAGTCCCCATGAATATATAAGGATAAGGAGCACTTACAGTAATTTTGTCAAGGAGCTTCGCCAGGTGTTTGATTATTTCACCATGCTGACTCGGCTGAGTTTGTAGGAGATTTTTAATGACCACCACACTTTCTGCGACCACAACATCTAAAAAAAAGGGTGGAGAAATACAAGCGTGAATATACAAATGTATAATTAATAATAACGGGAACGGCACACCTCAGTTCAGATTCTTCATTAGACGTGGGAATGAAGACTTGTTAGTTTTTGCGTCATCTAACAGAGAAATATAATATATCATTCCAAATGGAGCCACAGAGGAGAATGGATTATAACGCGTGCTGTAAACCGCGACCAGTGCAATACAAGTAAAGCAACGTATTTGAAAAGCAAATTGACTAAAATTCATTTCTATAAACCAAATGTAGCCTTACAGCCCATGTCCATGCGCTTTACATATATTCTACATGTAGACGACCATAAATGTTATCCTGGTAACATGTTACGTGGTAGTCCCATGTATGCAGGCAGGGGTCGTACCAGTAAAGAGTCATCCGTCTACTTCACACATCAAGCTCTATTATGACTAGATTAGAAAAGCAAAGCACAATGTGTAATGTGAACAGCTTCCTGAGACGTATATTTATGGTACTCTACTGCCACCTGCTGGAGGGGTACACAAAGACGGCACCTTCATTCACAGGCAAGCTCTAGTAAATTCTAGCAAAACTTAAAGGGATATTAAGGTTATCCTTTTTGCAATTAAAAAATATTTCCTTTATTCCTTTTGTTTCAATTCTTGTCCGCATCCCCACTACCATTCTGCGGCCCCGCAAAAAAAAAAAAGCCCTATTCTTGTCCATTTTTGCGGACAAGAATAGGCATTTCTATCATAGGGAAGGATGTTCCGATCCGCAATTTGCGGTCCGCAAAAATGGATACAATTGAGTGAATGGATCCTAAGTGATACACTTCTGATCAGTGGGGGAGGTGTATGTATGTATACTGTTTTTATCTACACTGCATACATGAGCAGGTACAGTATGCACATAGTTATGGGGGTCATTTATTATCACATATATGCCACTTCTTGGTGCATAAAAGTCACAGGTTTTGTCGCACTTGATTTTTGTGGCAAAATTTGCTACTTTTCCTGAGTGCCAAGAAAAGGGAGATGGTGTAGATTTAAGTCTGTTGCACAGCCTGCTGGAGGAAGGCGAAACTTCTGTAGAGACCTGCGTCTTCACATAACTTTGACGCATCCTCCAGCAGCACAGAGGGACTTAAAGGGGTTGTCTCACCTCAGACATTGGGAGCATATTGCTAGGGTATGTTTTAAAATGTCTGATAGGTGCATGTGACAGGTCTGGCACCTATCTTTAGAACAGAGCCTGCAAAGTGAAGGAGGGTGCACCGCACATGCATGGCCACTCTCCATTCATTCCTATGGGAGCACCCCATTGAAGTGAATGGAGCGGTGCGCTTCCCATTAGTTTCAAAGGGGCAGCTGAAAATAGCCAAGCACGCCGCTCAGCTATGTTCAGCGCTCCCATAGGAACGAATGGAGGGCAGCTGCGCATGCGTGGTGCGACCTCCTTCACTTTGCGGGCTCTGTCCTAAAGATAGGTGCAGTTCCCACCTCTGCGATTCTAGCGATCTGCCCCCAATGTCTGAGGTGAGACAACCGCTTTAAGACCGGCCTGGAAAATGCTGGTATCACCGTCATGCTTAATAAATGTCCCTCAATATGTATATATTTTGTATGTACACTGCATGTATACTACGTGTACACTGTATGCATGTATGCTGTGCCAACTAAAGAACACTATGTAAGCCATAGCGTACTGTACATATCTTACGCATAAGGCTACATATGTGGCTTTCTAAAACCATGTGAAATTTATACAATTATTCACTCATCTACAAAGACGTGTTTATTTCCTTACAGCAGAAGTCCGTAAATTGACTGTCGTCATCATAAACATGTATTTTTACAGCAAATAACATTTTTCTTCTAACATGCAGTATTCTAGAGATCTAAGCAAATGTGATTTCCCTATCACCAGTGCCCCCTACAGGCAGCTTTAGGCAAGTAAATACTGTTAATGAATAAGGTTTTGCCTTCATTGATAAACTATTATATATACCATACTACTATAGTCATATAAGATCACAATGTTCTAGGCCTTTAAAGGAACTCATACACTGGAGTTTTTGTCAAGCTAAGAAACTGCAGGAAAGTAATAGGGAAAAAAAATGACATCAATTGGGGTAAAACGCATACATTTTTCTTGCGTTCTTAGCGCAACAAAAAACACAATATAAAAATCCATCCAAATTCGTAGGCTGCACTACTAAGTGTCTCTGATAATCGGAATTATAATCTTTATTAATACAGCGCCGACATATATGTGTCAATTAGTTTTGTATTTTTTTCTTTTTAAAAACTGCTCATCAAAACAGGACATCTTTAGGGGCATTTGCATGTATTTTTGGCTGAAAACCACTTTTGTTATTGTGGTTTATTAAAAATATTTCCTCCCTTTGTTTACTGCGGCGTACACGCTGCACTGCAGGCTGCTCAGTCTTATTAATGTGAAATCTGTCTTACAGTCAGTTTGTAGCCCCTCTCGATGCTCTCATAAATGCCTCTAAAGTGGACATTCTGTTTGAGGTAAGTCTATTCTATTTGGCTGTAAAGATGTCAGCTTAGACTTGTGTTCGGGAGAACAGAGAAAAAGACTATAGACCGAGTCATCGGAAAGATCAGATTTCACACAGAATAGGACTGAGCAGCCTGCAGCGTGTAAGAATACGGTGCATGCTGACAGAGAGTTGAACTTTTTTTTTTTTTTATAAACACCCAATTAAAAATATGATTTTTGGCCTTCATGCACATGGCCGTATTTTTGATTCATGTGTTATCCCCACTTTTTGCGTCTAGTACACGGACCCATTCATTTCTATGGAACTATGTGCACGTTGATATATTTTATAGGGGTTGTATAGTCAAAGATATTGATGACCTATCCTGAGGAATGATCATTAATATCAAATCGGCAAGGGTCTGACAACTGCGTGTCGTGCTCATCCCATTCAAGAGAATGGCATTGAGCTGCAATACCAAGCACAACCAGTATACAATGTATGGCACCGTGTCTAGTATACTATGAAGAGCCTGCAGCACTGGGGCCCTTCAAAAAGATGATGGGTGGGGGTGTGGGGGTGATGAGAAATTGATGACCTGTCCTGAGAATATGGCCCCTTATAATGCTGTCAGTGTTATCCAGTACATTCCAGAACTGTAAGGGTTACATAGCATCATAAATCAATATAATGCTATGCGACCCTCGGCAGTGCTGGTAGTTCAGGACAAGTTCTGCGCTGCAAGTCCGCAGAACGACACTCGCTTGTCTGAAAGGGGCCTTAGTCTTCAGTATTTAATACCTAGAAAACCCCTTGAAGGACTTTGTTTGCTTTTTTTCTTTAAATACAACAAACAAAAAAAACACATTTAGGCTTCATTCACACGTCCGTGTGTGTTTTGCGGATCCGCAAAACACGGACATCGGCGATGAGCGTTCAGCAATTTGCAGACCGCACATCGCCGGCACGCTCATAGAAAATGCCTTTTCTTGTCCGCAATTGCGGACAAGAATAGGACATGTTCTATTTTTTTCGGGAACGCGATTGCGGACCCGGCCGGGACATCGTCTGTCCCCATTGAAATTAATGGGTCCACAATTCCGTTCCCCAAAACGCGGAACAGAATTGCGGACGTGTGAATGGACCCTTATAGACTAATAAAAAGGAAATATACAATGATAAGTGTAAGGCCTCATGCACACGACTGTATTTTCAGCACGCATCTGATCAGCCTTTTTTTTGGATCGAATGCGGACCTATTCATTTCAATAGGACAAAAGATGCGAAAAGCAATCCGTGTGCTGCCCGCATCCGCACATTCGTTCCACGGCCCCACAAAAAAAAAAGAAAAATTAACATGTCAAATTCCTGTCTGTTTTGCGGACAAGAATAGGCATTTCTATCATAGGGTCGGACGTTCCGATCTGCAAAACACAGAGCACACACGGCCGGTATCTTGCCGGTGTTTTGCGACTTCACAATTTGCGGTTGGCAAAAACAGAAACGGTCGTGTGCATGAGGCCCAGGAAGCATCCTTTAGTCTAAAAGGTAAACTTTGAAACATATAAAAAGGATAATGCAGAGAAAGCAAATGGAAGTTGTCACGCTACATGTAAATGAGGGGAAAGATGGATTAGCTTACCGTCCCTGTTTGACAATAGGTACACAAGGCCATTAAGACACGTGTCAGTCACAGCAGATATATTGGTGGCGCAGCGTCCTATCGCCTGAATGGTGGCTGCGGCAAACTGCTTGTCCTGGCTTTTTACATAGGTCTAAAAATAAATAGATTTATGCACGTTACAAAAGGACTTTAAAATTGCATTACAGACTTGGGCAGCTCAGTGACAAGTGAATTCACATAGTAATGAAGTATCAATCTGCCCTATTCGTTCCTTTTTCTACAATTTCATTTCGCAGAGCTGGAGTGTGAGAATCCACGGCACCATTTTCATCTCTGGGGATCCCCTGGCTGCTGAAAGATTTACTTTTCATGTCCTATGCGGAGGCCGGCACTGACCTAACTAAACAGAACACGAACTGGGCTTAATTTTATGACAATAGAGCCAAGGGACGATACAAATCCCAAAAAGAAGGAACGCCGAATATAATTTATTAGTAACAAAAAAAATGTATTTTTTCTACAGCCTCCAAAGTAACAGATCACACAGACAATACGAGAAAACATCTGGAAGAAGCGGAGGCGGCCACCGACCAGCAGATGTCAATTATCATCACCGTGCCACTGTGACCAGCGCAATATCCCACAGAGCTTCCCGATAGACGATTACCACCAGTATTTCTCACCTTTTACAGATTGCAAATTAATAAGGCAAGGCCTCTCTTTCCTATGGATTACACTGTACGTACATATTGTATACTGCATTACTATTATGTATTAGGCATATTTAGTTTTGCCAATATAGATATATATGGCTTGGTTCCTGTCTGTTGGATTATGGTGAGGTTCCAAGGGTGGCCTTAACCCCCTAAGAACACGGACAGTTTTTGTGTGGTTTCATTTTTTCATCCCTGACTTTTAAAAGCCCCAAGACTCCTTTCACACGGGCGTCATGTTGGACGCCCGGATAAGAGGCGGGTGCATTGCGGGAAAATGTGCAATTTTTTAGCGCATGTGCAAACTGTTGTAATGCGTTTCGCACACGGTGTGAAAAAAATCGGCATGTTTGGTACCCAGACACGAAGCCGGACTTCCTCACTGAAGTCCGGTTTCGGGTTGAGTATTCTGTATATTCTATTATTTTCCCTTTTAACAAGGTTATAAGGGAAAATAATAGCATTCTCACTACAATGCTTAGTAAAATTTGCATTAAGGGGTTAAAAATAAAAAAAAATAAACTCACCTTATCCACTTGATCATGTAGTTTCGATCTCTTCTTCAATAATTAGCTGCTGTCTGAAGACCCTGTGATGAAGTCACTGCGCTCATCACATGGTCCAATCACATGGTCCATCACCATGGTGATAGACAATGTGTTTGGACCATGTGATGTGACGTGACGTCACAACAGGTCCTTTAGCCAGCAGCTAATGCTTGAAGAAGAGAGAAGAGATCGGCAACTATGCGATCAAGTGGATAAGGGGAGTTTATTTTTTTATTTTTAACCCCTTAATCCACATTTTACTAAGCATTCTGTAGTGAGAATGCTATTATTTTCCCTTATAACCATGTTATAAGGGAAAATAATAAAGATCGGGCCCCGTCTCTTAGCAACCTTGCGGAAAAATCGCACTACATCCACACTTGATTGCGGATGCTTGCGATTTTCACGCAGCCCCATTCACTTCTATGGGGCCTGCGTTGCGTGAAAAACGCAGAATATAGAACATGCTGCGATTTTCACGCAACGCAGAAGTGATGCGTGAAAATCATCGCTCATGTGCATAGCCCCATAGAAATAAATGGGTCGGGATTCAGTGGGGAAAACTCACCCGTGTCAAAGGGGCCTAACTGTTTAAATATTTCGCTCCCATGGACACATGAGGGCAGATTTTTTGAGGGAAAAGTACTAATCCATTCATCAAAATGAGTTCCTGCACAGCAGAGAGTTCTCCCGACTGCTCAAGAGGTGTCAACCTGACACTTGACAAGACAAGCTCACACCTGCACCACTGCTCCAAGTAGAGGTGCAAGCGCAGAGGCTCTGCTGCTGCTACCAGAACAGTGACTGTGCATGCGCCGATACCCGGAAGTGTAGTCGCGGCATAGGTGAGAGATTGTCACAACTAGGCAAGATGTCTGGACCTGTCAACCAAGCGGTGGGGCGGTCCTCTGGAGCAGTAGTATCAGCCCCATGCTGCCCAAGAACTCTTTTTGATGAACGAATCAATTTCTACAAATCGAATCGTCCATGGTCCCGTGCTGCACCGACCTCCTGAGGTATGCACGCCGTGACCTGACACGCTGTGTGACGTCAGACGCAGAGCAGTGCAGAACGATGGAGTGTCGGCAGGGGGAAGAGCCGATGGCTCTGGGGTGGGGGAAGAGCCGATGGCACTGGGGGAACGGCAGGGGGTCCAATGAGTTTTTATAAAGGAAAACAGTCTATTAATTCATTTTTCTTATTAGAATACTCGATTAATCGTAAAAAATAAGCGATAGAGTACTCTATTTCTAAAAGCCCTATTGTCGAATAGTTCTGAGTACATTTTCGGTAATAGTTGGTGAACCCCAAAAACCGCATAAGAGCCTTCAGGTAGCCCAAAAACTGCACCTCATGTACAGCAAAAACACACTTCTCTAATTTTGCGTACAATTTATTATCTCTTAGAATCTTTAACACCCGTCCAACATGATCCTGATGTATCTCCACGTCTAGAGAATAAATTAGTAAGTCATCCAAATACACGACTACAAACCTTCCCACCAGGTGATGAAAACTGTCATTCACATAATGCTGGAAAACCACAGGAGCATTGGTCAACCAAAAAGACAAGAGTAATAAAAGCCGTCTTCCATTTATACCCTTCCTTGATCCTAACCATATTATATGCGCCCTTTAAGTCCAACTTGGAGAACACCTTGGCACCAACAACCACCTGGTTAAACAAATCGGGAATCAAAGGAAGAGAGTAGGTATCACAGACAGTAATCCGATTGAGTTCATGGAAATCCAGACATGGCCGAAGACATCCGTTTTTTTTTTTTTTTGTTTGTTTTTTACAAACAAGAACCCTGCTGCCACTAGAGATTTGGAAGGTCTTATGTGTCCTTTAGCCAAACTCTCGGCAATATACTCTCTCATGGCCGGTCTTTCAGGTCCAGAAAGATTATACAATCTAGATTTTGGCAACTTAGCTCTGGAAATCAGGTTGATAGGGCAATCATATTCCTGATGCGGAGGTAAATCCTGCCATCCACTCTCAGAAAATACATGGGCGAAATCAGATATAAAAGAGGGTGATGTCTTTAGATGTCTTTAGTTTAGAGTTGTTTCGGTACCAAAATTTTACCATAAAAAAGTATTGCGATACTCGATACCATTCGATACCACGCGAAAAAAATAAAAAAACACCAAAAAAATCCGCGTGCATTCCACATTTTATGAAACCGCCGGCTCATAATACAACAGTCCTATCCTACTTTTTTGTGGGGACAAGGCGACTAAAAGAAAATGGCGAATCGTGCATTTTTTCTTTTTCTTTTCTTTTATGGGCGTTCACCGCATAAAAGTGGATTTTTTAATAGTTTGGACTTTTGAGACGTAGCGATATGTAATATTTTATTTATGTATTGTTTATATATTTTATATGTAAAATTGGGAAAGGGGGTGATTTATAATTAATATTTTGGTGTACTATTTTCCCCCTTAGGGGCTAGAACCTCGGATATTCTCATCCTATTCACCCTGATAGAGCTCTATCAGGGTGAATAGGATCTCACACTCTCCCTGCTGCCCTGTGCTCTGTGCACACAGCAGCAGGGAGCAGACCAAGGCAGCCAGGACTTCAGAAGCGTCCTGGTTACCATGGTTACCGATCGGAGCCCCAGCATTACAGTGCTGGGGCTCCGATCACTGCCACTGCCACCAATAAGGAGGAGCTGAGGAGACCCTGTGGCCACTGCCACCAATGATTTTATTACTGGGAGGAAGGGGGGGGGGGCACACTGCCCACTGCCCACCAATGTTTTAATACTAGGGAGGGGGGGGGGGGCACACTGCCCACCAATGTTTTAATACTAGGGAGGGGGAGGGGGGCACACTGCCCACTGCCCACCAATGTTTAAATACTAGGGAGGGAGGGGCACACTGCCCACCAATGTTTTAATACTAGGGAGGGGGCGGAGCACTGACCAGCCCAATTACGTTCATATATAAATGCAGGCAGAAGGCACAGGCTGCCGGCACCTGCCTGTGACCGAGTGCTGCGATCAGAGGCTATTAACCCCTCAGGTGCCGCACCTGAGGGGTTAATAGCCTCTGATTGCGGTGCTGGGTCACAGGCAGGTGCTGGCAGGCTGTGTCTTCTGCCTGCATTTATACAAGAAACTACTCGGCATTGCTGGCCAGTGCTCCCGTCCCCCAGCTCCGCCGCTTCTCCGCCCCTCTCCTTCTATTGGTTGCAGCGGCAGCACAGGGGGAGGGAGAGGCTGCCTCCTTCTCCCTGTGCTGCCGAGGAGAACATGGCCGCGCTGAGAGCGGCGCAGCCATGCTCTCCTATACTGGGCTGTGCAGTAGTGCAGCCCAGTATCGATAAAATACTTTTCCTGGTATCGAGTGCGATACCAGAGAAAAGTATCGATTGGGTATCGAAAGTTCGATACCCGAAACAACCCTAGTTAAAACAGAAATAGATGTATTCAGACAATTGTCAATGCAGTAATCACCCCAATCCAAAATCTGTCTAGCTTGCCAATCGATTGTTGGATTGTGCTTGCTTAACCACGGTATAACCAGAACCACCGAAGCAGGGAGACCCTCCAAGACAAAACACAAGATAAATTCTTGATGAAAGTCACCCAGTCTTAATCTGACATCATGTACCACTTGAGATAAACACTTCTGAGTTAGAGGTGCAGAATCAATAGCAAAAACGGTGTCGAAAGATTTATAAAGCAAAAAGGAATTTATATAAAAAGAAGGGATCAAAGAAAAAAATATCAAAAAGTTATTAATCCTGCTGAGGAGAGGTGAACATAATAACACCTCTGAGCTCATTTATCAAGAATCTTAATTATTGTGTGTGCAAACAGTAAAGAACAAGGTATCATTATCTGATGCAGAAAATTGTACGGTGTCCATGGTGACGTTCTTCTTTCTGATTACCATACGGACCGTATGGCAGGGTTTGTTGTCCAGCAGAAATTGTAAATCTGGATTTATGGCAATGTCTTGGTTTTGGAAGGCATCAATACTCTCCACTTCCCCCTCGACATCCTCTATCTCGACAGGATAAAGAGTACGGTTCTCAATCATAATCCTGGAATTACGGGGCACTTTTATAATGGAGACACGAGAAGCTAGGGCAATGACTTTCACCACCACTTGGTCATTTAAAAAGACAGTAGGTGGCTACTAAGAGCCACTTGTGTTGTAACAATACTGCATTCACCACGTTGCCCGCCTCGATTTTAGACAAGGTCACCTGGCACTTTTCCGATCCATGTTTCTCGTTGAATGAGATCTCAATAATACTGTTTGGCTATATCCTAGGAATATACATATTCTCCTAGTGAAACATACACGAGATGCAACACGGATGGCATCCATGGTTTTCACGGACCCACAGACTATAATGGACGTGATGGATCCGTGAACACGGACATAATAGAGCATGCATCCGTGCTGAAAACACTGACCCACGGACCGTGCTAAAACACTGATGTCTGAATACATGAATGGGGACGTGTGCTGTCCGTGGAGAAAATGTACAGCACACGTACGTTAAACACAGACGTGTAAATGAGGCTTTAGACGAATGTGGATGGATGTCCTGAGTATGCAAGAGCTGCTGTAAGTTAGAAACTCTGCTCAGGCACATAGCGAGGAGACCTCCCCTTTATGGCATCCATATGCCCGAAAAGAGCTCGTGGACATGGCATGGCTTTAATATATATATATATATATATTTCATCAATTTAATCCTTTAAACACATTCAGGATATATCAATGCGTACATTAATGACAGTTGAAATTCGACATAAAGAGGATGACCTTCCTAAGTTTTTCATGAAAAGAACTATTGTTCTATATAACCAAGCCAAAAATCACCTAAGGCCATGAACTCTCATCCAGCCAGTCACTTACAGTGCAGAGACGGTCCACTTACCAGGCTTATAATCGGCCATTGTCTCTACGTAAGGACACACTGGTGAAACAGTCCAATAAGCAACTTATTACAACCCCATCTCAGCTCTCTAAGGCGTCTTATTCAAGAAAAAGAATGAAAAGAGAGGCCTGCAGAGGGGCAACATATCATTTACTGAATGTGCCTGTGGTAATATAAAATATTCTAATATTTCACCAGTGTCCTCTTACACAGACAATGGATTCTGAATATTGCCCATCAGCTGATCACAGGACACCACTGAAGAGTAAAGCGAGAATGACGCTTCCTATGAATCCCAATAAGACCTATGGCCAGCATAACTGATGTAATTACTAGGCCAGGGCAAACTCTTATTACATAGACCGATGGGGGAGAATTGTAGCAAAAAACTGCTTTTACTGAAACAATTGTAAGTTACAAAAGGTAATTTCCTGAACTAATAATAATTTGTAAGATATATATATATAGATTTTTTTTTTATTTTTACACACACACAGAGAAAGGAACATAATGTAATCCTCATAGACTCCTATCCTAATGCACTGGAGCCTTAACAAAAGCAATCTGCTGATTGCTTGTTATAGTTCCCTGTGGGAGCTGTGAAGAAAAAATAAATAAATGAATTGTTTTTAAAACTGTAAAAAATAAAAAATTCAAATCACCATCTCCTTTCCCCAAATTAAAAAAAAAAAAAAGATATAAAAATCATGGGCATTGCCACTATTTAAATATAATTTGCAGATTTTCCGTTTTTTGGGGGGGTTTTTGTCGAGTCACCTCCTCGCAAAAAATTGCATAAAAAGTTGTCAAAAAAAATCACACACCCCAAAATGGTATTAATGTAAAGTAAAGATCGCCCTCATACAGTTCCATACAAATAACTAAAAATCGTCAAAATACAGCGACTAAAAGAAAAAAACTAATTTTTTTCAAGGTTTTTATTTTTTTCAGTATTAAAACGCAAGAAAAACTATACAAATGGGGTATCGCCATAAACATACTAACCTGGAGAATGAAAGTAACAGGTCACTTTTTCCACATAGGGAACATCGTAAAAACAAAACTCATAAAACTGTAGAATTGCGTTTTTTTCCAATTTTACCCCCATTTAGAATTTTTTCAGCTCCCCACTACATCGTATGCAATATGAAATAGTGGCTTTAGAAAGTGCAACTTATCCCGCAAAAAAAAAAAAAAAAAGCCCTCATATCGCTATGTGAACGGAAAAATAAAAATAAAGTTATGGCCCCGAAAAGGCAGGGAGTGAAAAATGAAAACGCAAAAACATCAGGGAGCTGAAAGGGTTCATATTTGACTCAGCGATGCGGGCACATCCGAACATGGGACCTACACAGATGTCTTCAGCTGCCAAGCGCACATGTAACAGGTCAGACAGTGTCATAGGTACAAATCTGCTGACAGATGCCCTTAAAGAGGTTGTGCATATTCTAAGGTAGCCCCTTCTATGTAACTGTTCCATTTCTCACATGATTTTTCACTCGGTGGCTATAGAATTGTTAAAGAATGAAGGAGATTTTAAAAACCACAGTCCACCCTATATGTTATAACAGCAGTAAGTAGGATGAGAGATACCGGTCAGCTAATTAAAGAGAGGGGTGCAGTGATTTGGACACCCCGTCGCCCTTTACCATTCGGGATATCAGGGACAATCATGGGCTTACAGAGTTCCCAGTATACAGTGGTCTACCTAGGTATGACGGATAAGCCTTCCCATTACAGCAGACAGCCATTGCCTGCATATGTGAAGTCTTAATGGCCACCGGCACTGTTCTCCACCTCAGTTAAAAGGGATCTGGTGACACATGATAATATGTTGTTAGTAATAAGATAAAATGCAGATTCAAGACCTGGAATTCACGGAGCAGAGTGGAGATGTTTGCCTCAGTTGCCAGATTAGTCATTATTTCAAGCTGAAAAAAAAACAAAACATACGATATCATGAGAGCATGGAATAACACGTTAGTTTTTCAGACATATAACTAAGACACAAGACACATACATTGTCTTACGCTTAGTGAAGGGTCTGCACTAGATCTAGCGCTTGATATAGTGTAGGATGTCATAGAAGGGTGTGCAAATATATGAACGGCGGCCTCAGGACCTGCACTAAGTGTAACGCTCTATATACACCTTTCTCCCTGGAGTGTCCCTTTAACACAGGAGCTAAGCAACTATGGCTACACTAACTATAAAGCGAATTCTGTGTTCAATCCTATATTAAAGGGGTTCTCCTAGTGGCACTTGGAGTTATAACAGGACTCCTATACTTGTCTATAGGACTTGGATTAGGCTACATTCACACAAACGTATTTTGTTTCCGTGTCCGTTCCGTTTATTTATTTTTGCGGATAGGATGCGGACCCAATTTATTTCAATGGGTCCGCAAAAAATGCGGACAGCACACCGTGTGCTATCAGCATTCGTATGCCCGTTCCGTAGCCCCTTGTTGACAAGGATAGGCATTGTTACAATGGATCTCCAAAAAAAAGTGGATGCCATACGGAACGTCATATTTTTTTTTGCGGATCTGCAATTTGCGGACCGCAAAACATATACGGTCGTGTGAATGTAGCCTTACACAAACCAAGCAGGTGGGAAAAGCACTGTAGATGCATATGAGCTCAAGTGTAACCTGCAATGTGTCGTCAGAAAGTGACCCATTGATTAAATTAGGCTTTTGGTGATGTTCGATTAAATTTTCGATATTGCAATCTATCCATTCCCATATGCCAGTCTTGATTCCCTGTGTGTTGGCAGATGCCTCTTCATAAATTGACGCGCACCTCTGGCACTCTGTGTGCCAGAGTCAAATACATGCCAACCAGGGGCTGGTGTAGACTTGAGATATAGCTTACACCAGGTCTGGCTATGATATATTAAGTCCAGCAGACCACGATAAATCCTGCCCATCCCACTAAGCACCCACCGCTATTTGCGCCACTTGACATATGCCATAATATGTGACTGGCATAAGCATATTAATAAATGCCCCTCAGTAACCACCGTTCACAATAGGTGATATCGCAGCTTATCTGCTCCCTCCTGACCTCTGCACAGGACACAGAGCATGCCCAGAAACCTTTTCTATAAAAGTCTATGAGATTCACTCCAGTCTATTGTGTCTAAGGCCCATGGCGGCTGCTGTAAAGCATATGGTATCTCTAAGAGCAGTTAACAACTAGGGATGAGCGAACGTCTGTTTTCACGTTCGGCGTACAAGGTTCAGGTTCGGTTTATCTAAGAATTCCGCTATGGATTCCACTACCACGGACTATAACGGAATTCTTAGATAACCTGAGCCTTGTACGCCGAACTTGAAAACAGAAGTTCGCTCAACATTATAAACAACTCAGAGAAGATGGCCGCCCCTCATAATCATGATCAGGAAATAGAACACAAAATTTCAGACAATGAAACAAAAAAAAAATAATAATAAGAGCATCACTATCTGGTTTAAATGGGGTATTCTGGTTGGTTAAAGTTATCCCCTATCCACAGAGACCCCCACCAGTCAAGAGAAGAGGCCGCTCCATTGATTTCTATAGAAATTCCGGAGATTGATGAGCGCTGTACTCGGCTACTGAACTCCCATAGAAATGAATAGGGCAGCCATGCGGCTGCAGGGGTACGGGGCCCATGTTCTTGTGATCAGTGGGGGTCCTACTGCTGGGATCTAATAGTTATCCCCCATCCTGTAGATAGGGGATAACTTTAACCAACCCCTTTAACTGGCAGAAAACTAACAGCTTGCTCTTACCTTTAGGGTTTTAATCATGGTCGGGTCAGTTGATAGAACATAGAAGCTCTTTAAAAATGGCTCAAACAAACCCTAAAAAAAAAGACATAAGTGAGGTATTAATAGCTGGTGGTAATTGTTACTTCCTGCGCTGCCATCAGAACCTACATTACCTTCCTCTGGATGGACATGGTCGCAATGTTCTGAAGAACAATGTATTGCACCTCCCTAAAAAATGGACAAATAAGCAAAAATAAATAAAGCAATAGGTTTATTATTTCATTTAGTAACATACATCAACAGACTCTTAGTGACCAGCCTGTTTTTTACCTTCGGGTGATTTTTTTTTTTTTACATTTTGGGCTTGATTTTTGTGGAATAAGTTGTAGCTTTTTGTTGCCTTCATACGTAGCAGAAAATTCTAAGACTGAAAATCAGTTCCATTCATTTGAATGGGGCGGCAAGCACAGTGATTTTTAGTCGCAGAATTTAAGGGGAGATTTACTAAACTGGTGTAAAGTAGAACTAGTTTAGTTGTCCACAGCAACTAGATTCCACCTTTCATTTTCCAAAGGAGCTGTCAAAACTAAAAGAAAGAATCTGGTTGCTATGGGCAACCAAGTCCGTTTACATCAGTTTGATAAACCTGCCCTTAATGTTTTCATGTCACTTTGAAGTCTCGTTTTGCATTGTGTGGTTGCACCAAGTTTATGAAAGTGCAGAGCTTTCATTTATTTGGTGCCATTGCAGTGTGTTGAATGACTTGGTTTTAAAAAACACACCGTGAGTCTGCCTGGCATAGGATGCAATTTTTCTGAGACTTTTCTGCAACATTTAAAATGCTAGAGGTTGTAAATGTGCCATAATAATACTTTTCTGCCTTTAAAAAGTGGCCTGTCTTATAAATGTCTCAGAAACCTGTAAAAAAAAAATAATAAAAAAATGTCATAATTGACATGTCGTGTGACATTTTTACACCAAGACCCTGAGTAAATAGTTTGATAGGTTTTTAAAGTTATGTGCTACTTTTGCACAATAAAAACACTTTAAAAATATATATATATATATATATATATATATATATATATATATATATATATATATATATATATATTTTAGCATCGCCAAATCCCAAGATCCAAAACTATTTTATTTTTCATTCTACGGAACTGTGTGGGGGCTTCATTTTTTGCAGGATGACTTGTAGTTTTCATTTCATTTTGGGTTACACAAGACATTTTAAATTTCTTTATTTATTTTTTTCTTGTATATCATTTATCAAAACTGGTGTAAAGTAGAACTGGCTTAGTTGCCCATAGCAACCAATCGAATCCCTCCTTTCATTTTCCAATGAAGCTGTGAAAAATAAAAGGTGGAATCTGATTGGTTGCTATGGGCAACTAAGCCAGTTCTACTTTACACCAGTCTGATAAATGACATACAAGAAAAAACTGTCTGCACTCTCAAACACTTTATTCACCTCTGTGGTCGCAATGTTTTCAGCTCATTCACAGAGTCTCTTTTCAAGATATGAGCTAAAACGTTGTGACTAGTGTTGAGCGAACAGTTCGAGCATCATTCGGGTTCATACCGAATTTTGGGGTGTTCGGGACACGGACCCGAACATTTTCAAAAAAGTTCGGGTTCGGGTTCGGTGTTCGTCGATTACTTCCCGCTTTCTGAAGGGCTGCACAGCAGCCAATCAGCTAGCGTTTTACTTCTTGCCCTAAGAGCCCATCACAGCCATGCCTACTAATGGCATGGCTGTGATTGGCCAAGTGCAGCATGTGACCCAGCCTCTATTTAAGCTGCAGTCACGTAGCGCCGCACGTCACACTGCTCTGATTAGTGTAGGGAGAGGACGCAGCTTCTGTCAGGGCGAGATTAGGCAGGTTAAAGTCAGCAACAGCACCTAATGAACGGATCGATTTACAGCTGAGAATCATTGAACTTCTGCTAGTTACTTGCTTGCTGGTTTTTAGGCTGCACAGAGCGTTTTTCTGTCACTTATTTTCTGGGTTGATCGGCGGCCATTTGTGACTTGTGGTGCGCCAGAAGAAGCTGCCACCAAGTCCATCAATCCTAGTTTTTTTTTTTGCTATATCCTACATCAGGGGCTTGGCTGTGCTAATTGTCACCCCTAGAAACTCAGGAAAGAAATTTCTATATTTTATTAAGGGTTAAATACAATTGCCCAAATACCAATCCCCTAAATCTGGTGTTCCAGCTTTGGCTAGACAAGTATAATACTGTCTGCTGTCTGGCAAAGGATAGATTATTTTCTGGGGTTAAATTCAATTGCCAAAATAGCAATACCATAAATCAGTGGTTTCAGCTGTGGCTGGCAAAATAGAATAGTGTCCGAGGTAACGCACACACGTACAGACGCACGTACACGATTCTTGAATAGTTGTATTATCGCGATAATAAAACTAACAGTGTAAAGTTGACTGTATTGCTCTAAGTTATATTCGCGTACGAATGTAACTTCTATTACAGCACACCAATACTAAAACTGACTAAGAGACAGCTTTAAGTTCTATTCGAACGCGATTGCAACTTTGGAACTTAAAGTGGTGTACGATTTTAAAAGTTGAGTACTAAAAAGTTGGAATCGCAATGCGATTCTTATGTATTTGCTTAATCGCATTGCGATTACAACTTTGAGCTACCGATCACCATGGGAACGCCTCCTCCAGTAGAATGTACTGTCGGATGTGAGAATTAAGTTGAAATCGCAATGCGATTATTATATATCTGCTTAATCGCATTGCCGTTTCAACTTAGCATTGCTAAATAATTCCATCCATATTCGTTAACTTACTGACTCAGTAAGTTAACGAATTGGCCCTTTTTTTAAATTCTTATATTGTCTTTGATTTGTTACCGGATCCATTGGCCTGTTGTGCTGCGAATATATCTATATATATATATATATATATATATATATATATCGATATTAGGGTTACTTCTGCAATATATAAATCTTTTGGTAGAGGTAGTTGTGAATTGTGTTTGTGTGTGTATAATACTCTTTTTGTGAGGCAAGGTAACCAAAAAATGGCTGTTCTGACAGTTTTTTTTTGTTTTTTACAGAGTACATAATGTGATATAGTTATAGAGCAGGTCGTAATGATGCGGCGATACCCAATATGCCTATTTTTTACATTTTATTTTGGATTTACACAAAAATAATTTAGAAAACAAAAATCATGTTTTTGTGTATCCATTTTCTGAAAGCCATATATATATTTTTTGGGACGATTGTCTTAGGTAGGATCTCATTTTTTGCTGGAAGAGATTATGGTTTGATCGGTACCATTTTGGGGCACATAAGCCTTTTTGATCTCTTGGTATTACACTTTTTGTGATGTAAGGTGATAAAAAATGGCTTTTCTGGCACATTCTTTATTCAATGTTTTTATGGCGTTCACTAGACAGGTTGGAACACATGCCGTTTTTATAGAGCAGGTTGTTACGGACACAGTGATGCCTAATATGTGCATTTTTTAAAATTTTATTTTACACAAAAACATTTTTGAAACGAAAAAATAAATCATGTTTTAGTGTCTCCATTTTCTGAAAGCCATATTTTTTTTATTTTTTGGATGATTGTCTTATGTAGGGGCTCATTTTTTGCAGGATGAGATAATGGTTTCGATTGGTACCATTTTGGGGCACATATGACTTTTTGACTGCTTGGTATTACACTTTTTGTGTTGTAAGGCGATAAAAAATGGCTTTTTTGGCACTGTTTTTATTTTTACGGCATTCACCAGACGAGTTAGCGCATGTGATATTTTTATACAGCAGGTAGTTACAAACACGGTGATACCTAATGTCTGTTTTTTTTTAATATGTTTTGGTTTTACACAATAAGAGAATTTTTTCTAAAAGCCATATCTTTTATTTTTTGGGCGACTGTCTTATGTAGGGGCTCATTGTTGCCATCCTGAAGGGGAGGGGGGTGACTGCTTGTATGGAGGTGATGATGGCCATCCTACACATTGCCATACACAGCGCCCACCTGAGGCTGCCATACACAGCGCCCACCTGAGGCTGCCATACACAGCGCCCACCTGAGGCTGCCATACACAGCGCCCACCTGAGGCTGCCATACACAGCGCCCACCTGAGGCTGCCATACACAGCGCCCACCTGAGGATGCCATACACAGCGCCCACCTGAGGATGCCATACACAGCGCCCACCTGAGGATGCCATACACAGCGCCCACCTGAGGATGCCATACACAGCGCCCACCTGAGGCTGCCATACACAGCGCCCACCTGAGGCTGCCATACACAGTGCCCACCTGAGGCTGCCATACACAGCGACCACCTGAGGCTGCCATACACAGCGACCACCTGACGCTGCTATACACATATTACATAAACAGCTCTGCTACATGTCCATTACACATATAGTTTACTATATACACATTGCACACACAGCCATGCTACATGTCCAATACACAGATAGAACTACTGTGTGCACATTACACACAGAATACTGTACAATAGACTGGTTACACTGACATAGCCTGGCTTTACACACACCTTCCATACATAAAGTACCTCTGCATTCTCCACCAGCACAGCCCTACAGGGACCCTGTGTTCCCCTAACTCCTGCCACACACATGGCTGATCACATGACTGCGACATCACCACAGGTCCTGTAACCACAAGGTAGTGGTCTGGTGGCTGCTCCTGGTGAGAGAGATGTTGCCCGTGAGGGGCGGGGCTTGTGTGTGCCAAACCTAGCAGCTTCTGATATAACGCTCCTGATAAAGGGGGGGGGGGGGGGAGAGGAGGGAGACCGCGCGCGCTCCCGTGTGCACACAGGAGGAGTTACAGAAAATCTGTCAGATGACGGATTCTCTGTAAACTCACTGAAAGCAGCCTGCTGTGCATAGGAAGCACAGCAGGCTGTAGAACTCAAATAAAAATGCTGGAAGGGGCTAGTGAGGGGGTATTGGTTATATCCCACTGACCCACCAATGGAAATAAACATGACGTCCCGAGGGAGGAGGGGGGTTGTCGGCATCCAGATTCAGCTAGTATCTTTCCGTTATGCACCTGCATTGTCCCCTGAAGACGCCGGTGAAACATGTTGGGAACCACGGTGTGCGTTTGTGTGTGTTTTTAGGTTCAGCAGCCAGCATAACAAAGAATGGATGTATGAATAGAGCTGTGCAGTAACACAATGCAGCCAGTCGGAGCGCGCACTGACTGTTGTAAGCTACATTGTTACATTTTATTAAGCGTTGCTGTGGAAAACTAACAGCACACTAGTGACACTTCAGAGCAAAAAGATTAAAAATTTATGTAGGCTATCTGCTTGATATCTGCTGATCGCTTCAAAGAAAAAGTCTCACAGTAGTTATCATATTTAATGTAAGAATAAAAGTTAAGTTTTAAACTTGGCAGCTGAAGGCATCTGTGTTGGTCCCATGTCCATATGTGCCCGCATTGCTGAGAAAAATTAAGTTTTTAAATATGCAAATATGCAAAATATGTAAAGAAAGAAAAACAGAAACCACTCCAGCATACCTGGGACTGCGGAGTAGACGGACCAGGGATTTGGCAATCGTAATGGTTTCCGATTTTGGTGCCACGTGCCAGTAAAGCTGCACTACTGCCATGACGACCTATGACAAACATATAGAGAACATCTCAATGAATCAACTGACTTTATAAAAATATACAATCCCTAAACTAAGTGTTCCTCATACACTAGAGTATATATTCTTAGCTTGTGTGACTTTTCCCCAAGGACTCCCACCATTTCCCTTACTGAAGGGGGTCCCAACAAGAGCTGCAACAGCACCAGCAGAAAATCTAGGACAGCTCCTCTACGAGAGGAGAACATGAATTCACAAAGATTTTTCAGTCTCGTGTAAAATGTCATGTAAGGTCCAAGCAGCCAGAGGGTCCTGCCAAAGACTGCCGAGGCTGCATTTCTTACCACGAGGCAAATATTAAAACCAAAAAAGTGCGTTGTGAATTTGAACAAAATCTATTGTTCTCTGTACGCAGCCTAAGACCCCACAGATCAGACTCATCACATCGCGTACAATGCAATCTTTCTTTATTGTCTACATTTGTACTGTATATACTGACGAATACTGGACCAACGGAGGCCAAAAGGACACCCAGCTGGAATCATCAGATTATGTGGGTGATAACTGCTGACCAATGGAGCACTTAGCCGAGAGCTATCCGATGTGTATACCCCAGGAGTAAGGCTGGGTTCACACTAGAGCGTATTTGATACACGTCTTTTACGCGCATTATTGTCACGCGTATTACAGCGCGTTTTTGGAAATAGGAAACGCGCGTTGTACGCGCATTCGTGTGATTGACCACTCTGGCGTCAATCACAATACGCTCGACAAAACGCACCAAAGAAGCTCCTGTACTTCTTTGGGCGTAGGGCGTTTTACAGCGCGTTCGTACGCGCTGTAAACCGCTCAGGTGAGAACCATGCCCATAGGGAAACATGGGTTTTCGCCTGTTGAGCGTTTTACAGCGCGTAGGAACGCGCTGTAAAACGCTTAAGTGTGAACCCAGCCTAAGAGATACACTGTGCAATGCAGCATCTGAGGAGGTGGTACGCATCGAACAGTAAAATGACTCCCCTCCCAGCCCTGAACTATGTAAAAGGGCTTTTTCACACGAGCGTGACGGATCAGGTCTGGATGCGTTCCGGGTGCGTTCAGCGAAACTCGTACCATTTAGCGAGCAAGTTCAGTCAGTTTTGTCTGCAATTGCGTTCAGTTAATCAGTTTTTTCCGCGTGAGTGCAATGCCTTTTGAGCCGTTTTTCACCCGTGTGATAAAAAAACTGAAGGTTTACAACCAACATCTCTTAGCAACCATCAGTGAAAAAGGAATTTCATCCGCACTTGCTTCAGGATGCGATGCGTTTTTACTTCTATGGGGCCAGGGCTGCGTGAAAAATGCAGAATATAGAACATGCTACGTTTTTCATGCAACGCAGAACTGATGCTTGAAAAAAAAAAAACGCCCATGTACACAGACCCATTGAAATGAATGGGTCAGGATTCAGTGCGGGTGCTATGCGTTCGCGTCATGCATTGCACCTGCGCGGAAAACTCGTTCGTGTGAAAGGGGCCTAACAGTATCAGTTTTTGCTTTTAGGATTGTTTCTTTAAGGGATGAGTGACAATCAGGGTCGGACTGGGAACTCAGTGGCCGTGGAAAAAAATCTATGGTGGCCCCATATTGTAGTAGGGTCCAAACTTACAGAAGGAAGGGCCAACACAAGGAGGCAGGGCCAGCGATACCATACTGTGGCACAATATACTGCCCCAGCAAAAGCTGATACCACAAGCCCCACAAAATAATGCCCCAGTAGTAGAAAAAAAAAATCTATGAATACAGAGTTTACCTTCTGCTTACCGCCACACAACTATATACATTTTTGCGGTAAGCTCTTATCTGTATAGCAATATATAAAAGCGTCTTCTTTTGAAGTGAGAGCACCCCCTGCTGACTGCAAAATTAACTGTAGGCCTGCAGGCTGTGAATTAACCCCTTTTTGCCATGACTGTGGCAGGAAGGAGTTAATTCTCTTTTTTTTTTTAATATTTTTTTAAATACAATATTAAAGAGTGAAATAAAAAATTGAACGTTATAGCAATAGTTACTAGTTTTATCAATAGTATAACAGACTATGTACACATGTCCCCCCCCCCTTTTTATAAAATATATATATTTAAATAAATAGTAATGGAAGATAATGGCATGGCAATAATATAAATAGACAATTAAATATATATTTATTAGTGTATATATAATAGCAATAGTATAGCAGGCTTTGTATAAAATATAAAATGTACCCACATTAAATACACAGGTATTCATTTTAGCTATATTTAGTATAGTGGATGAGTTTTTTTTCTGTGTAACATATACAAACGGACACATTTTTTTTTTTCACTTATAAAAAAAAAAAAATAAGCCAAAAGCTTAAAATGTCCACATTTCCCCCAAGATGTAAACTTGCTTGGCAGTTCTCAGAACTCCATAGAAAAGAGTGGAGCATGCACGGAGTCGTAATTTCACCACAGCTGGAGTGCTAGAGGTTAGCCATCACTGCCTTAGCAGGTCAACATAAAAAAAGTCACTTTGAAGGAGTTTCTAACTTTTTTGTGCTGTACAACATCTGTACTGGCAGTATGGTGCCATAGGACCAGCAACAGAAGAATAGGCCATAGAAATCCAAAATGTGTTGGAGTCCTTTGAAGTCTTGTGGCGAGTGTGGTTGTCCCATGAAAAATAATATCAAATACATGTAGATCGTCTCAGAAATGTAAGTTATTTGCAGTTAGATAGGCCCATTGCTAAAATGGAAAAAATGGCCTAGTAAGGACGGGAGATAAACACTCCGGAAACGAAGTTGTTAAGAAAATATCACTTTATGATGGAAGGGTCCCTTTAAGTTTCAATGGGACAATAGTATAACAATGTAAAAATACTAGAAATAGCCAGATGGTTACACAATCTTACCGCAGCATTTCTGCTCTGCAGCAACGGTTTGGTATTTCTCAATAGCAGCCTGTGGTCAGGGTCCATTGTATATGGCTTCTTCTGGTCAGATGGCTTCTCGTTTTCCTCATCTGATTCGTAAAATTTGTTTGCATCTTCACTTTCATCCTGTAAAAGATCATTAATTACGTCCAGTCAGTAAGAGACGAGAAGAATATGGCACAGAACATGCAGGAGGGGAATAGTCACGCAGGAAATGAAGCATTTATAGTCTTTTCAATAATTGTTATTTCAGAATTTATATCGAAAACTATACTAAAAACCTAAAGTACAGGAAGTTCTGAGTTAAAGGGGTATTTTCATCCTATGATATAACTATATGCTGGTCGCACCTCTGGGAGAATGTCCAATCAGAAAGGCTGACCTTGGCCCGTATTTCCCCTGTATCAGCTGGAGAAAAGCATGGAACCAGGGAAGTCCAAGTAATTAAGCGGGTTATCCAGGAAAAGATACTTATGACTTAGGCCTCATGCACATGACCATATATATTTTGCTGTCCGCAAAAAATGGATCCGCAAAAAATGGATCCACAAAAAATAAGGATGACATCCGTGTGCATTCTGTATTTTGCTTAACGGAACAGCTGGTCCCTAATAGAACAGTCCTATCCTTGTGCGTAATGTGGACAATAATAGGACATGTTCTATTTTTTTGCAGAACGGACATATAGACATACGGAAGCAGAATGCAAATAAAGTAACTTCTGTGTTTTTTGCAGACCCATTAAAATAAATGGTCTGCAAAAAAAGGGAACGGACACAGAAAGAAAATATGTTCAAGTGTATGAGCCCTTATCCTCAGGATAGGTTATCAGTATCAGATCCGGGACCCCCACTGATCGGGGGTAGAAGAGGTCTTGAGCGCCACAGCTTCTTCCTAGGCCTTTGACATCTCTGTACATCGGTCACATGACCTAACTGCAGCTCAGCCCTATTCAAGTCAATGGGGCTGAGCTGCAATACCAATAACTGCCACTATGTGAAGTATGGCGCTGTCCTTGGAAAGTTGCTGAGAGCCTGCATCACTTACCACAGCTTCGATAAGCGCACAGGCTCCCTGCAACAGCTGATCGGTGCGGATGCTGGGACTTGGACCCCCCGAGGATAAGTCATCATTAGCTTTTCCAGGATAACCCCTTCAATGAATAAGCCAGGCCTGCTAGGGTGGGGGCCTACATAATTTGTCCCACTTTCATGATGTCCAAACGACTAACAGGGCAAATGGAAAGTTCAGACAGAAAGCCAAAGTCAGTACTGCAAGCAGTGAACAAGATATCTCCCCTTACATTAAAGCACCGAGCATAAAAACAAGCCAAAATGTGCTGCCCACCCACGTCACCACGGTCATGTGCTGCTTCGGGGGACACATCCCTGTTGTGGCCAGTCACTGACTGTAGATGCACATGTGACCCATCCCTGCCAGAAGATTCCACGTGGGAACCAAGGTGCAGTGAAGACAGCGGTGGACCCATGAAGCCAGAACAGAGCGTCGGAAAGCACGTAAGTATGCTTCCCTCTGGGTGAAAAAACAATTGAATGTTGGACAGCCCCTTTAAAGTGTTTGGCCAGGATTAAAAAAACATGGCTGCTTCCTGCCCAAAACTCCACATCTGTCTAAGGGTAGTGCATTGTATTGCAGCTCAGAATAAATGAAGTAAATAGGGCAGACCAGCAATTCCACATACGAACTGTAGACAGGGCAGTATAGTTTTGTTGTGTTTTTTAAAGAAACTAGCCACATTTTTTGGCAGACGGTGACGAGGACGAGCCTCACTAGTATCACGGGTGACGCTAGGGAAGCTCAACCCTGTCCCCGCCTGCCATTGGTCTCCGCTTAGCAGTGTAAAAAATATAAAGAAAACGCTCTGATGCTCCACTCAGAGGGGCTTCACGTAGGTGATGCCAAGCATAATAAATCTATATTGTAGGGACAGTGCAGGAACAACTGTATGCAGTGTCTTCTGTAGAATGGTTTCACGTAAAAGGGGGAGATTTATCTCCCTTGCACCAGAAAAGTGGCTTTTAAAGCAAAAAAAAGTGGTTGTCAAGTAAAAAAAAAAACAACACAGAGAAAAATAACTTGCATTTTAACAGACTTTTTTTATGGCCAAAATGTGTGTGAATGAAGCCATATATTTCAAAGCAAAGTCTGGTGGGCAGCCCAATGATCTGAAACAAGCAGGCACTAGATTTCAGGACCAGGCGCGATTGTCTGGCCCTGTGAGTGAAAGTGGTGGGGGCATGGCCAGCAGGGAAAATGAGTGGTGCACCGAGGTTCATCATAAATGGCGTTTTTCTCAAAATTGGGACTACCGATAGGGATGGCAGGAAGTTCACTGTATTCACGGGGTAAAAAAAAAAAAAAAAAACACATCTACAAAGTCAGGTGGCTTCATTTCCAGGTATGTGCTGACAGATTCCCTTTAATAGGCCTAATACACTGCAATAAAGAAGTATTGCAGTGTATTGTTAATGCCATTATAGCATAGCCAAGTAACCTACCGTGCCTAAAAATAAAAAAAATATATAAAAATACTAAAAAGAAAATCAATGTGCCCTCAGAGCTCAAAATAGTAGCGTTCATTAAGAGGTTATCTGAAGCAGATGAATCGAATATTTAGCAGAACAAAGCAGCTTTTGCTAATATCACAGTCAGGGAATTTTCCCAGGATTCATGCCTACAAGCACTGAATGCTGACATCAGCAACTTGCAGATAGTGTAACACTACAGCAACTAAATTTCATTTCACCCAAGATCAAACTACTGCAAATTAACGCTAGAAAACCTCCGGGTCTGTACAGCCGGGCGCTGTGGCGATGGAAACAACCAGGAGAGCGCAGCCTGAGCCGACTGATTCCTCTGGTCCTTATTTTAACAGTAGAAAAATTCCATTAAGAAAATCCGGTGGCGTTGATTTTTGGAATGCAATTACTCTAATGAAACACATCACGCTTTTGCTTACTGCGCTCTGTCAGTGCTATGGGTCACGAGGCGCTGTCTTCATTGGCAGTATGCAAATTATTTTATTAATAACCTAGAAAAAACACAGGCTTATTCTAACAGAGTTTAGATGCGCCCAGAAAGATAGGGTGATAATTGATATATCTTGTTTATCAGCAAGTATAATGCCGTATAATGTCTTACTTGCGTCTCAGCCGCTTGACTGTGCAACAAATAAGTAACAATCCAAATATTCTCCATCACTTCCCCCTAAAGTGGGGCGACGAGCTATAATCAACGCTGAAATCACTACAGTTTGATGCTGTAAAGAGCATGTCCGCCTTAAGCCTAGGTCCACACCTGAGCGTTTTACAGCGCGCTCAACAGGCGAAAACCCATGTTTCCCTATGGGCATGGTTCTCACCTGAGCGTTTTACAGCACATACGAACGCGCTGTAAAACGCCCTACACCCAAAGAAGTACAGGAGCTTCTTTGGGGAGTTTTATCGCACGTATTGTGATTGACGCCAGAGTGGTCAATCACACGAACGCACGTACAACGCGCATTTCCCATTTCCAAAAACGCGCTGTAATACGCGCGTATCAAATACGCTCAAGTGTGAACCCAGCGTTAATGTACTTTCATCTACCAGCTGGAAAACCTCAGATGACCTGTTGCATGTGCGCTTGGCAGCTGAAGGCATCTGTGTTGGTCCCATGTTCATATGTGCCCGCATTGCTGAGAAAAGTGATGTTTCAATATATGCAAATGAGGCTCTAGGAGCAACAGGGGCGTTACCATTACACCTAGAGGCTCTGCTTTTCTACAACTGCGGCGCCCTCGTCTCTTATTGACAGGGCTAGACATGATCACGTTTTCACTGCCTGGCCGTGCCAATCAAATTGCAGAGGGCGCAGCAGTTGCAGAGAAAGCGGAGCCTCTAGGTGTAATGGCAACGCCCCCGTTGCTCCTACAGGCTAATTTTCTCAGCAACGTGGGCACATATGAACATGGGTCCAACACAGATGCCTTCAGCTGCCAAGTGCATAATGTACCAGGTCAGCCAGTCTCGTAGGCAGAAATCTGCAGACAGATGCCCTTCAAACATTTGGGCAGAGTATCAATGCGGTTTCTTGGAGTAAATACATTGAAAAATATGGCATTCTGGATAAACTTCCAAAAGTAAAGAAAAATAAAGTCAGGTCGGACCTAACACTGTACGCTGATGATTCATGTGTATACAGTATGCAGATGAGAAATAATAGCTCACCACCCACACCCCCTTTAAAATGCTGATCGTCTTGGGTCCGGCTTCTGGCAAAAAAAAAAAGTCTGATTACTCCAAGGAAAGTGGTGACCAACCAGATATTTCTTGTGCAAGGATATCTCAAGTCCACCAGATTGGGAGCCGCTCCTAAAGCCTTTCCACTGTTGTTTTTAACAAATGTCCTCCTATTTTGTGCAGAGTGAGTCTACGTCCTTCACCTAGCTGCTGGTGCTACTGAAACGGTTAGAGCACTGCTCCTGTAGTGCCCTGGAGCACGGAGTACTTTGACATTTGTCTATATCCCCTATGCAAAGTTAAAGCTTCTTACTTATTTCTCTTGAAAGGGTTAACTTATACTGTTTAATACCGTGTCCCTGCATTTTACATGTTGTTCATCATCACTGTATTTACATGGCTCTGTGGAAAGGGTTAATGAATACTGAGACTGTTAGGGCTTTGATTCAGAAGCTGGTAAATGTTCCACAGCTGCCATAGGGTTTAAAGAATACCACGTTTTGGAGGGACAAAACCCAGGCTTGTTTACCACCAAAAAGCAGACAGCCTGACCTGTTAAATGTCTGGTTTTAGCTATGTTGTGATGTCTGGAAACTTGTTTTTGTCTGGAAAACCTGCTGTGTCATTGCCATTGAGTATAATTGAAGCTTTAACCCCTTCAAGCCCAATGACGTAGATTTACGAAATCAGGCAGGACTTTAAAGATGGTGCCCGCTTCTGCTCACTGTGGGCGCCATAGCGGGTGACAGCCTCCTTCTTTTAGCAGACACCCGTGGCCCATGTCCGCAACCGGCAGTAATGCCGATCGCGGACATTTAACCCCTCAGATGCCGTGGTGAATCCTGACCACGGCATCTGAGCGTGCTGAAAACCGAAAGTGAAACTTTTGGTTGTGCTCCGACTCCCCCGTGTGGCGATCAGAGGAGCCAGAGCCTGCAATGACACGAGGCTGCTGCATCATATTTCCTATGGAGCCCTTGCCTGCAATAGCAATCTAATGATTGAATGTTATAGTTCCCTATGGGAACTATATAAAGTTGGAAGAAAAAAAAGTTAAAAATAAATAAATACATGAAAATTCAAATCACCCCCCTTTTCCCAAAATTAAAATAAAAGAACAAAAAAAAATAAAAAATCATGGGTGTTGCAATGTGCGAAAACACCCATAGTATAAAAATCTAAAAATATATTCCCCATACGGCAAACAGCAAAACAGGATAAAGTGGCAAAATGGCCATTCGCTGCGGGCATCCTCCACCGTATGCATTTTTGCTGGGGATCGCCATTAGCAACGGGCCACAAATGCAGGATCTGCTCCCCTGTATATATATGCACAACTGCATTTTTGGGTTGAGCACATCCTGCTTCATGCCACCTTTCAGTTGTTTTGTCGCTTCATTTTCTACAAAAAAATTTAATAAAAAGTGATCAAAAAGTCATACACAACCCAGAATGGTATCAATGAAAAGTTCAGATTCCCCCGCAAAAAATGAGCCCCCATACAGCTCCGTACATATAATTACAAAACAGTTATAGGGGTCAAAATATGGCGACAAAAAAATAAAACAGATTTTTTCACACTTTAGAATTTTTTTTATCACTATCAAAACACAAGAAAAACTATACATATTAGGTATCGCCGGATTCGTACTGACCTGTAGAATAAAGCTAACTGGTCAGTTTTATCGCATCTCAAACGTCGTAATTTAAAATCCTCTAAAACCGTGGTGGAATAGCTTTTTTTTTTTTTGCAATTTCACCCCATTTGGAATTTTTTCCCGCTTCCCACTACATTATATGCAATATTAAATAGTGGCGTTAGAAAGTACAACTTGTCCCGCAAATAACAAGCCCTAATACGGCTATGTGCACAAACAAATAAAAAAAGTTATGGCTCTGGGAAGGCAGGGAGCGCAAAAAGAAAACATTTTTAAAAAATAAAAAAAAAATAAACCTCTGGGCTTGAAATGTTAATGTTAGGCTACTTTCACATTAGTTTTTTTAATTCCGCTACTGAAATCAGTCATAGGATCTCAATAGCGGAAGAAAACGCTTCAGTTTTGTCCCCATTCATTGTCAACAGGGACAATACTGAAAAAAACGGAACGCACCAAAATGCATTCCGTTCCGTTTGGTTGCGTCCCCATCAGGTGCGGATCCGTCTACAAATGCATTGCAAGAACGGATCCGTCTTTCCGCTTGTCATGCGGATGGACGGATCCGTCTTGCAGTCTTTTTCACAGTTTTCCCAGTCTGCGCATGCGCAGACCGGAAGGACGGATCAGTCCTTCAGTTGTTTCGCAATGCTAGATCCGGCACTAATGCAAGTCAATGTAAATTAATGCCGGATCCGGCATTCTGGCGACTGATCAGGCATTTTGGACGGACATAATACCGCAGCATGCTGCGGTATTATGTCCGGCCAAAATGCCTGACAGTGACTGAACGGAAGGCCTACTGATGCAAACTGAACGGATTTCTATCCATTTATAATGCATGGGGATATGCCTGATCAGTTCTGTTCCGGAATAGAGCCCTTTTGACTGAACTCTATGCCGAAAAAGAATAACGCAAGTGTGAAAGTACCCTTAGTTTATACCAGACGGGAGCGGAGCTGAGACAATGTATCTGATTGTGATAAGTTTCTCCACTCCACCCCTCCCCACTAGAAGGTTCTAGTCTTGCAAAAACTGTATATAAGGAGAGCAGTCAGAGCCATAGTGTGCTGCAGTTAGGGAACAGTGCTTGGAAGAGTAGACTCTGCCAGACTACTGAGTGACCAGAAGACGCTGAGACGGGGATACGCTGCCACAGACCCTGGATCACCAACCTTGGACCAGGGTACCAGCCTTCTGAAGAGAAAGAGGGACAGCTAGCTCAGGTCTTTCCTCCGCATTAAACCCTTCTTCTGCCAGGGAGGAGACTGGAGAAGCCAGCCCAATGCCTTGCCTGTATTGTTTTGTACCTAAATTACTCCAATAAAGAAGCACACCGGTTTACTGCAGACCCTGACTCTCTGGACTTATTTCCCATTTGGGTGCACCATGCCTTACCATCCCTTCCAGAGAGCAGCAACATATGGTGACACCTTGACGGTGTCCAGGGGACCCAGAATGGCATTGGGGCTACCCTACACCCGGCCACTGCACTCCTACTTCAGACATTTCTCTCTGCTCTCCCACTTCTATCTCTCGGTGTCAGAGATGGCAGCAGGGAGGGGAGATGACACAGCTGAAGTGTGGGGAGATAGGGGTAAAGAATTAAAGGAAAGCAGCTCACACAGACTGTTGAGAGGAAGGAGAGAACATACAAGGCACTTTATAGGGGGAAGGCAGCAGCATCCTGGACACACAGATCAAGCATGTATTACTATGAGAAAAGTCTGACAATAGCAGCAGGTTGCAAACTGAATGTCATGGACAAAGGAATGGAGAATGCAGCATTATTCAAGGTAACCATTGACACATGTAAAATTCCTTTTCCACATCAAAGGTGTCCATAGCCTTGAATAACTGAAATGCGAAATTTTGCTTACAAAAAAAAAAAAGTCTGTGTGTAGCCCTAGCCTTATAATACGGCTCATCTGTTTGCATTGGTCCAGGCATAATAATGAATAATCCCATCCCACGATACACATCCATTGGATGGAGGTTTTAAACAGTGCGCCAAAAGCATCCAATAATTGCCAGCTTTCCCATTGGTATGCACGGCACTGTGCCTCCGCTTCCTCCTCACATCCAAGTTATTCAGGAATCAACACACCATCAATATCAATTCACTGAGAAAACAGAAATCACATGGGATGGGAAGTCATTAGTCTGAGAGAGACTGTGGTGAGTCTTGACACAAAGGAAGTGAGCGCCATCGCCAAGGTAGATCTCCATAGAACTAAATCTGCTAATGTTCATTTGACTAATCTCTAGAATTCATTAACCTAAAAAGGTTTAATTTCCATTTTCCTGCATCAGCTCTATTTATGAAATGTTGTGCCCTATAAAGACGCTGTTATTTTCCGTAGTCAAGCACCCTCTTAACAAATCTTCTCATTAATATGTAAATGTAAAGTCAATCGGTCTTCGCCCTGACAGCACTATGAATTGCTAGTGCACTGTATAATCTGCTTTGACTTGGCATCCGCTATTTATCATGAAATATGTCAGTTAGAAAAATTATAGAGAATGCGCTGCAATTGCTAAGGCTGCAATCTACTTTGTCAACGCTTAATTGTTCCTTAAATCTTACATTTACATATAAACAGTCTAAATTCTGATCCATAATGATACACACAAACTAAATTAAAAACCTCTTGGGCATCTCAAGAAATCTTGTTATAGGAATACAATATAAGGAGAAGGGGATGGGAAAAACTACAAATCTGAATCTTTACAAATGAACATAATTAAAAAGGTCCATTAAGGTTTAGAAGAAGGCTTTTCCCCCCAGAAACAGCGCCATCTCCTACACACTGGCTGTGTCTGGTACTGCACCTCATTCTCAGTCATGTGAACAGGACTGTGTGACAGCCTCATTCACAGGAAAGAACTAAAGCTCATCAGGATTAGCGAGGGTCCCAGAAGTGGGATCTCTATAGCATACCATAGAGATAACACCTCTTGGGACTAATTCAGACGACTATATTTGTGCCCGCACCCGTTCCACAATTTTGCGCAACGGATGCGAACCCATTCATTTCAAAGGGGCCGCAAAGGATGCAGACAGCACACCGGATGCTGTCCGCATCCGTGATTCCGTTCCGCAAAAAAGATAGAACATGTCCTATTCTTGTCCGCAAATTGCGGACAAGAACAGGCATTTCTATCATAGGGCTTGCCGCTCCAAAAATTGCGGAGCGCACACAGCCGGTATCGGTGTTTTGCGGACCGCAAAACAGATACGATCGTCTGAATGAGCCCTAAGTGTCACGGAAATTCCACTGTAACAATTCAACCTCTCCGAAGCACCATTCACACTTTTGACACACAATTCACGTGAAGAACCACTGAGCAGTGGCACAGAAATTGGTTCCCATTGCTTTTAATGGGAGGCCACGAATCCATTCATCTGGCTGCGTCAAAAAAAGGACATGTCCTTTCTTGGCACGATGTCGGATATAAACGGCAGCCTCCAATTAGGTGCGGAATCCAAGTCAGATCCTACATTCGAAAGATGGTGTGGATCAGCCAGTCTTGGGTGGAGCTCACAGCCTTCTCCCTCCTCCCATTGCAGGCATGGTTACATGCTGGAGGTAACCGAGGAGTCTGCTGTGAGTCGGCCTAATACATTCCTGTAATTTTGCCCACTGGCCCCTGGTATTGCCCATATGGCACAGGTAGGTGAGTGTTAGGTCCTGAGCTACTTGAGAGACCTTGGCATGGTGCTCGGGCTTAAGACATGTCCTCCACTGTAGGACATGTTGACTAATCTCTCAATTTTAACATCAGTTTGAGGGCTTAGTAAGACGGCAGTGTGCACCCGTTTTGTCATTTGTTATTGCTATGGTGTGGACAGTCCCTAATATTTTCATAATCAAAACAGAGAGGATGTATAGTTCTCAACCAACAAAAAAGCCATCCCATCATTACAAGCTACCCAAATACTCTTTAAAACACAGCAGATTATAGACTGCGCCCTGAACAGTGGACTGTCGGTGGCATCTGTAAGACACTTTATTTTGGACTGCTTTTCTTTTTCTTTAAAAAGTAGCACAGGAAATGCAGTTGTTTTTTTTAAAAAGTGCCCCCAGCAGAGTGCATATTCCTTTCACAAACTCCTCTGGAGCGCTTCTAGCAAGGGCATCGTCTAACTGAGTGGTCTATTGGTCAAGTGGGACCACATGACCCCATCTGCAGCACTTAGATGTACCTACTGGGTATCCAATATATCTCTGATGTGTAATAGTAGAATAACAGTAGAATTTGGCAGAGCTCCATATACATTGATAAATTCTTAGTAGATTGCGTTAGAATGGCAAGGATCTGCTGTAATTTAATGTGCGTGGGCAGATTTACTCTGTTCAAGTACCATACTGAGAGTTCGTCCACGTGAGAAGTCATTTGCAATGCACCACAGAATTAACGGTCAAGTCTGCTACAAAACCAGGACTGTGGAGTCTGGAAGCCAAATTTCTGACTCGGACTCCTGCATTTTATCACACTCTGACTTCGGCCCTGGGCCCTTAATAAATGGCCAATAATCTAGTAATAACAAATTTACTGTAGTAAAAATGGGGACATCCGGCTTTTTCTTACCATCGCTTAAGTAATCAGGCTACTTAAATAGAAATTAAAAGGGTTTCCTGAGATTTTTATACTGATGACTCGCTGGTCAGCTTTCACATCGCTGTACATTGTATAGCACCTGTGCTTGGTATTGCAGCTCAAGCCCATGGCCGTGGCGTTCACAGGAGTGCCACTGCTTTCTCGAACAGCTGATCGGCAGAGGTCCCGGGTGTCTGACTCCCACTTACCATATAATGATGACCTATCCTGAGGATCGGTCATCAGTATAAAAATCTTATAAAACCACTTTAACCCCTTCAATCACCGTGATGTACCCGTATGTCACAGGGGTTGGGGTAATGTATGGAGTGGGCTGCTGCGGTGAGCCGCTCCATATATGGCAGGTAATGGCTGTATCATAAGAAACCTGTCATTTAACCCCTCAGATGCCACGATCAACACTAATTGCGGTACCTGTGAGGCAATGCAGAGGGATGCAGCTCCCTCTGCCTTCTGATCAGAGCCCCTAGATTGAAATCGAGGGGCTCCAATCAGTTATCATGGCTATTTGGACGCGGCTGAAGGCCTTCCAGGCCTGCCATGCAAAGCTTCCTGCTGCAGTGTGCATAAAGCAAAGCTCAGCAGGGAGTCTGTGAAAATCCTATTCACCCTAATAGATCTCTATTAGTGTGAATAGGATAAGGGATCAAAAGATCCCAGGTTCTAGCCCCCTAAGGCTAGGTTCACACGACGACATTTGTCACGCGACAAAAAGTCGCACTATTGTCGCGCGACAATATTTATAATGGAAGTCTATGGTGTCGCATTGCGACATGCAACATGCTGCGACGCGACAGTCGCAAAAAATCCATTCAAGATGGGTTTTTCTGCGACTGTCGCGTCGCAGTCGCAGCATGTCGCATGTCGCAATGCGACACCATAGACTCCCATTATAAAAATTGCCGCGCGAAAATGTTGCAGTGAAGTTGTGCTCTATTTGTTGCGCGACTTTTTGTCGCGCGACAAATGTCGTCATGTGAACCTAGCCTAAGGGGGCTAATCGTTATTAAAGGGAACCAGTCAAACTTCATACTAACAGCAGAATAAAGTAGAGACAGGTGAGTTGATTTCAGCAGTTTGTCATTTATAGGTTAAAAGTGAGTGGTTGCCGAGAACCAACATCACAATCATTGCAGACTGGGCCTGGAAAAGAGTCCCGGCCACCTGAGAAGAGTCATGGTTATTCCTGGATTCCTGCTCTCCCGCCCACCTGCTGATGACTGACAGGCTTCTACCTAGTTTTCTCCCTTCCTCTCTAGGAGAGAACTGCCAATCATCAGCAGATGGGCGAGAGAGCAGGAGATTATGAATAACCTTGACTCTTCTCAGGTAGATTTGACTCTTTTCAAGGCCTGGGCTGCAATGATTATGCTGCTGGTTCTTGGCAACCACTTCCTTTTAGCTCATGAGTGACCCACCTCTGAAATCAGCATTTCTGACACTAATGTATGCTGCCCTCAGTGAGGTCAGCATAAGGTTCATGACAGGTTCCCTTTAAATAAAGTTTTAAAAAAAAAAGTTACCAAAGAAATGTAAACATTAAAAAAGTTTAAATCACCTCCTCTTCCCCATTTTACATATAAAAATATATTAACAAAAAAAAAAAAAACATATCAGGTATCGCTGCGACCGAAATTGTCTGAACTATTAAAATATTTTTTTTAAATCCCTGTGAGGTGAACGCCATAATGGAAAAAAAAAAATAAAAATGAAACACACAATTCACAATTTTTAGTCATCTTGTCACCTTTCCCCCCCAAAAAATTTGAATAACAGTGATCAAAATGTTGTACGTACTACAAAAATGATACCAATAAAAACTACAGTACGTCCTGCAAAAAAAAGCTCTTTTACAGCTCTGTGGATGGAAATATAAAAAAGTTATGGCCGTCAGAAAATGGCCCTTAAAATATACAACTTATTCCCCAAAAAATAAGCCCTCATTTTGCTATATGAACGAAAAGTTAAAAAAGTTATGGCTACTGGAACGTGGGGAGAAAAATATGAAAATGCAAAACCAAAAATGGGCAAAGTAATTAAGGGGTTAACCCATTATTTACTGGAATACAATTTCTGAAATTCCTGAAATTTTCTAAATTCCTGTAAGTAAAAATACAGGTAAATATACAGTGTACTATGCATTTAATAACTGGAAAAAACTCTTAAACTTTTAATAATTATAAGAAATCTATGAATTTGTTCTCAGTATACATTAAAAGCTATATATGCATGTTCTGGAAAGGCATGGAATCATGTGCAAGTCTAAATGGGACTAAATGAAACATGACAACGTGGAGCTGCTCTATTCAGTGCTGCCATGAAAGGGTTGTCCGGGAATAAATAACTTTTCACAGGAGCCTGCAGCCTGCCTTTGCTATGGAAAGATTCATACTTGCCTGCTACCTGCGCACTCGCTCCCGTGTGTCCATCATCCGGTCTTCAGCTTGTTTACTTCCTCTCCGGCATGATCACCTACTCCGCTGCAGCCAATGACTGGTGGAGTGTCCACGAAAGACACATCACCACTGAATCAAGTCATTGGCTGCAGCAGAGCAGATAGCCATGCCGGTGCAGGGATGAGTTAAACAAGCAGTGGACAGGAACCGGGAGCCGGCACGCAGGATCAGAGCGGCAGGGAGTAGGCAAGTATGATTCTTTCCACAGCAGATGCAGGCTCCTGAACAACCCCTTTAATGCTGTCTTCCTGTTCCCTCCAGCAGTTTTGTGATGACTGCAAGCATGACCAGTAGTGAACTTCCTCCCTAGTCTTTAGAGGAGGAACTTACCACTGAGCACAGTTTCAGGCATTGCAATTAAGGAACTTGGAGCAGCATGAAGATACTGGTATAAGGGGCAGGGCAGAACACAGGAGAGGGGAGAACTGATTATCTATCACCACTAGGGATGAGCATATCGACCTCGGATGAAACATCCAAAGTCGATTTGCATAAAAATTTGTTTCAATGCTGTACGGAGCGCAGTATTGGAAACGAACCCGAGTTCGGGAAATGTTTTTTTACAGTAGAACTCAATTTATGAAATTACCGGTATTATGCGAAGTCGGAGCCAATATACTCTAATACTGTACGGAGCGCTGTTTCATCCGAAGTCTATTCACTCATCCCTAATCACCACTAGAACAGCCTGCTTATCACTGTTTATAGTACAAAGACAGGAGAGAACACAGGAGAGGTGAGAACTGATTATCTATCACTACTAGAAAACCCTGCTTATCATTGTTTATAGTATAAGGTGAAGAGAGGGGAGAACTGATTATCTATCATCACTAGAACACCCTGCTTATCACTGTTTATAGTATAAGGACAGGAGAGAACACAGGAGAGGTGAGAACTGATTATAGTACAAGGGCAGGAGAGAACACAGGAGAGGTGAGAACTGATTATAGTACAAGGACAGGAGAGAACACAGGAGAGGTGAGAACTGATTATCTATCATCACTAGAACACCCTGCTTATCACTGTTTATAGTACAAGGACAGGAGAGGTGAGAACTGATTATCTATCACCACTAGAACACCCTGCTTATCACTGTTTATAGTACAAGGACAGGAGAGGTGAGAACTGATTATCTATCATCACTAGAACACCCTGCTTATCACTGTTTATAGTACAAGGACAGGAGAGAACACAGGAGAGGTGAGAACTGATTATCTATCACCACTAGAACACCCTGCTTATCACTGTTTATAGTACAAGGACAGGATAGAACACAGTAGAGGGGAGAACTGATTATCTATCATCACTAGAACACCCTGCTTATCACTGTTTATAGTATAAGGTCAAGAGAGTACACCGGAGAGGGGAGAACTGATGATCTATCACCACTAGAACACTTATCACTTAAAGCTTATCAATGTTTTTGATAAAAAAAAGTGCAGTGTCCTGGAAGCCCACTGCAAAGGGTTAATGTACTGTTCACTGACAACTATTCCGCAGTATTATACAATCTGAGTGGACGTACCCCAAGTTCGAAACTAAATTATGATTATTTAGGCTGGAGCTATACTGAGACTTTTTGTAGCACCTTTAATTGACTGAGTGATAGCTGTAGTCCAAAGCACCATTGTATGTAATCTTGTGCCTGCAGCTGTCAGTCGACAGTTAAACTCAAAGTTGCTGCAAAAAGTCTAGGAGTCAGCTCAAGCCCTAGCATTCGTAAACCTCTCCACACTCACCTCTGTCCAAGGGCTGATAAACTGAGCACGAGCATATCGAGTCAGCATGTGAATTATAACCACCTGACCCCATTCCTCCACATCCACCAGCAGGTTACACAGTTTGCGATAATTTTTGTGAATCAGGTCAATTCGATCTGGACAAACCTCTTCAAAGGCCATCACGACACTACCTGCAACAAGCTAGAAAACAAAAAAATATTCAAAATTAACAGAGTCATGCCCATCACTGAGGACAGCCTTTTCATATAGGGGTTTTGAGTTCCATTATCAATTTCTTGTATGCGAGTTAGGACAGTGTTCCTCAACTCCAGTCCTCGGGACCCACCTGTGGATCATGTTTTTAGGATTTCCTTAGCATTGAGTAGATGATAAAATTAGTGTCAGTGCATCAAGACTTACCACAGGTATTCATTCTGTGGGATATTCTCAAATCCTGACCGGCAGGTGGGCCCTGAGGACTGGAGTTGAGGAACACTGAGTTAAGATGTTTAAATTACAGGAAAGTAGGAAATGGCTCCATATTTAACAAAATTGAGCATGTCCAATGAACCCTAATGAGAAGCTGATGTGAAATGATGTGGCCTTGTCTACAGGTGGGACTTCTTGTCAACTCAAAAACTACATCCATGATTTTGTTTTGGGGTACGGCAACTAGGTCAGGTTTCCTTAAGCAGTTTTGCAAGCCAAAGCCAGGTGAGAATCAAAAAAAGAGGAAACACTGTATAGGTCCTTTATACTTTATCTCCTTTTATAAGCCACTCCTGACTTTGGCTTTCAAAATGGCATCAGAAAATCTAATTTTGTGCCCGTACCCTTATAAAGGGATAGAAAACTATAGTGCCTCCTTATCACAGACCCATGAAGTCACAGCTAAGATATCTCTTTAGTGTCAGGACCCTGGCCAAACAACTCCCTGTGGGCTCATGCATGCAACCATTGTTGTTTTGCGGTCTACAGATTGCGGACCCACAAAACACGGATGCTGTGTGCATTCCACATTTAACGGAACATCCGGCTCATAATCGAACAGTCCTATCGTCGTTTGCAATGCGGACAATTTTTTTGCAGAACTTACATGCGGACACGGAATGCACACAGTTTTTTTTTTTTTTTTTAAGTGAATGGTTCAGCATACAGGCCGCAAAAAACAAAAACAGAACCGCCACGAACAAAAAATACTTTCGTGTAGATGATCCCTATATCTCAGCACATGGATGATGCTGTAAAATATCTGCTGTTTCTCACACGTAAAAGAAAGCATAAAAGGGCCAATATTTCCTTCAAGCAATCAGTAAAGCATGCATAAGGAGATGTCTTTTTCTGCACATACCAGGATATCACACGATCACCGGCAAGGTATACAGCAGAAATAAAGAGACAAAACCCCAGGGGAGCATAAAGGTTTGATTCATTGAAAGCAAACAGGATTACTTGTAAGTAGCAGCAATTTCCCAAATGACTTTAAACAGTAATTGAATGAAAAGACAATTTGATGGGAAAAAAAAGTTATTTGTACTAATATTAATATTTCTCAGCTTCTTTTTCTTCCTGTACTATTTGGCCAACATTCTGTACATTAATATGCACCCAACATAATAATCACAAGAAAACAGAGCAGAATATATACTTGTTATTATGCTAAGCAAGCTGGAAGTCCTTGGGGGATTTTATAAATTACCAATCAGCATAAGCGTGAAGTTGCATTTATTGACTCCAGCCCCGTCTATATACTGGAGCCTGCTGGTACCAGCATGAAGACAACTCAATCCACAAACCAAGCATCTGATTATTTGGAAGAACTAAATAAAATACATCAGGCATGTTAGGATAATTTGCTTTTCCTGTCATTCATAGCATGAAAAAGGCCAAAAGATATGGTTAGCTATGCACACACAAGAACATAAAGCTGATATAAAACATCATCAGGTGGCGGACCATGCCAAGAATTTAATTAGTAACTACGTTATGCAACTGATGTGTGTGGGAGCTCATTACTACTCAGGAACCACTCTCTAACTAGTGGTAAACAATCAAAGAACATAAGTAATACTCATGAAGTCAAATTTACGTGGCAGATTATAACTAAATAGATAACACCAGTCAACAATAGTGCCTTCATTGGATCTGTTAACGGTAAAGAATCAGAGAAAGGGCTTGTATTAACAGCGAGGGTCAGAACAGGGATATCTTGGTCAACTACACGTGAGACGTCTCCATTCAAAAGTGGTCTTCTACAGGGATGGTCTACTCAAAATGATGGTGATTATATGGTGGAACTTGAAATCTGCCATAGATAAGCGAGTGCTAGACTCAAGAGGTGTTTATGGAGTGCAGCAATCTCTGCTTCAGAAGCCAGGCAAAGCGGTGGGAGAGGACATAGCCTAACAAGCTAACCTGTTCTGGACGAGAGATGCAGAAGAACACTAGGCTTCAGTGCCTGTCAGTGACATCAGTGCTCTACTTAAAGGGGTTGTATCATCTCAGACAATGGGGGCATATTGCTAGGATATGCCACCATTCTCTGATAGGTGTGGGTCTCGTTAACGGAGCCTTGAAAGTCACATCGGCTCCCAAAGGTGGGAACCGCACCTTTCAGAGAATGGGGGCATACCCTAGCAATATGCCCCCATTGTCTGAGATGATACAGCCCTTTAAATCTTGCTGTGGGGCTGCTCAATTCCAGTTATTGTATTTTCAACCTGGTTCCTAATGTGTATTATATTACTTTGAGCATATTGTACCTTCATCTCTCTTAGTTCTGACTCGGCTTGTTTCTGTTATTGCAATTGGAAACAGTTCTTGGCTTTGACATTTTACCGCTCTGTTTTTTTAAACTATTAAACCTGCCCGCTCCACCTTCTGGCAGCTACCCGGCGAACACAAATTAGGATTTCTTACTATACACAGGCACTGCTCAGGGTTAACTAGTTTTTTCCTTCCTGGGATCAGCCCATCGGTATAGGGTTGTTGCAGGGCAAGTTCAAATGTATGTAAACCTTTAGGATTAACAGATAATTTGAAGGTGAAACCAAAACCAGGTGTTTTCAATCAACGGGACGACAATCAGGTGTGAATGGACACAATGTTTTGTTTAAGAAAAGGGATCTATCAAAGTCTGCCCTTCACAACATATGTTTGCAAAAGTTTATCATGGGACGAGGAAAGGAGATTTTTGAGGACCTCAGAGGAACAGTTGTTGATGCTCAGCAGGCTGGAGTTACTTAGGACCAATCCACTGTGTACAAATGGTGGAAATTCTGAATTATTATTGCCCTCCCCAGGAGTGGTTAACCAACAAAGATCACATCAAGAGCAAGGCATGTAATAGTCAGCAAGGCACAAAGAAATCCAAAGTAACCTCTAGAAAACTAAAGGTCTCTCTCACATTAGCTAACGTTACTGTTTCTTGGGTCCACCATCAGGAGGATACAGAACAACATAGTTTGCATGGCAGAATTGCAAGTAGAAAGCCGCTGCTCTCCTAAAAGAACATTGCTACCTTCTGTAGTTTGCTAAAGATCACGTGGACAAGCCAGAAGGCTGTTGGAACAATGTTTTGTGGACGAAGGACACCAAAATAGAACTTTTTGGATTAAAGAGGACCTTTCACCGGTCCTGATATTACAATGTAAGAACCTGGAAGTATAGGGCATTATTAGTAGATGTCATGGCTGTAATTTGTTTCCAGCTCGGCTGCTCTGCTGCCCCGCTGTGCCGCCTGTATGCTAATAGACAGAATCAGTACAGGGAGGAGGAGATGCCATCTTTTCTCAGGGGGAATCTTCTTCACCTTGGCTGTGAGTGGTGAGCTTTATTTTCTCCATGGCTGTGACGCACTCCGCTGTGATTGGGTAGCTCACAGCAAGAGAGAAGAAGGCGCCACCGGAGAAGCACGCCTGTCTCGTCATCCCTGTACTGTTGGTATGGATTAGCATACAGGGCGGGAAACCAGAACGGGGTCACAGATGGGCAACAGAGCCTGAAAAAAAATTACAGCCATGAAATCTACTAATAATGCCCTACAGTGCCAGGTAGCTATATTGTAATGTCAGGACTGGTGAAAGGTCTTCTTTAAATGAGAACAGTCATGTTTGTAGAAAAGAATAACACTGCATTCCAACCTTATTCCATCTGTGAAACACCGTGCTGGTACTGTCATGGTTTGGGCCTGTTCTGCTGCATCTCGCCAGGATGGTTTGCCATAATTGATGAAATAATAAATTCAGAATTCTTGAATCTCACAAGAACGTGGGTAATGAAGCAAGACTATGGCCCCAAGAACAAATCATTCTACCAAATAATGGCTAAAGAAAAATTAAGTTAAAGGGGTTTTCCAAGAGTTTTTTTTTCTTTTACTGATGACTAAGTCATTAGTATCTGATCGATGGGGGTCCAACATCCGACACCCCAGCCAATCAGTTTGAGAAGGCGGCCTACATTGTATACTGGCTGTCCTTGGTACCGCAGCTCGACCCCGTTCACTTCAACGGGGCTGAGATGCACCTAGGCCATGTGACATGAAGTCACATGGCCTAGGGAAAGCGGAAAAGGCCGACGTGCTACTGCAAACCTATGCAATTAAATAAACACCCCAGAAAAAGCTCTTGGAAAACTTCTCAAACATTTTGGAATGGCCAAGTCAAAGTCCTGATCTTAAAGGGGTTTTCCAAAATTTTAATACTGATGACCTATCCTCTAGGTCATCAGTATCTGATCAGTGGGTAACCGAAGCCGGGAGCCCCGCCAATCAGCTCTTCGAGAAGGCAGCGGTGCTTGCAGTAGTGCTGCAGCCTTCTCACAGCCTTTCCTAGGCCGGTGATGACACGTTCATCGATCACATGTCCTAGGCACAGCTTAGCCCCATAGAAGTGAATGGGGCTGAGCTGCGATACCAAGCACAGAAGATATACAATGTACGGCGCTGTGCCTGGTGAGCAGAGAGAAGGCTGCGGAGCTCACAGGAGCACCGGTGCCTTCTAAAACGGGGGAATCGACATGCGAGACCCCGCCAATCAGATACCGATATAAAAATCTCGGAAAACCCTTTTAATTCTGAAGTGACAACCGCTTTAAAACACAAACCGCTACTTGTGCCCCCCAACACCCCTTTGAGGGGACTGTCAGGTCACTGTCACTGCAGTGAGATGTCAGAGTGATATCAAAACAATGGCATTGACTGTCTGGGCCCATCAAAGGACATACCGCCTCTATGAACGACGTGCCAACAGGAACCTGAACAGCAACAGCAAGCAGTAAATAGATTGCGCTTATTATTTTAGCGTTTTTGATAGAAATATATGTTTGGTTTATGTGCTTTTCTTTTACCCAGACAAACGGTTTTAGGCACAATATACAGCCCGCTTTCTTGCAAGGAATTACAGATGATGCAGGCAACAATATACTTTATGTGGAAAACAGCTACACAATGTGTCACATTCAAGGTCCCCAAGATGGATCATGCTTCTAACCCTGTCTTTCACTCTGGAGAAAGCCATTCAGCAGCTGGAAATCATGGCTAGGCAAGCCAAGAGCCACAATAATTAATCACAGCATTAAGAGCTGCCATCTCCAGCACTAACACCTTCATCTGTCCACAAATCTCCTAACCCACCAACTGGAACATGTGAGCGCTGCCTCAGAACACCCCATGTATTCATACACACAATGCACGGCCGCCGAGGGGGATTCAGCAAAATGCTGCTACAATCTAAAAAGAATCAGACGTACAACGGTAAAGAACCTCAAAGAGCAGCAACAAAGACAGTCAGAGCGAGCCAAAAGAGCTATTTCCATCAGAGAACGTCTGCTCCTAGATTAGAATGTAAATTCCTTTCTTGTCTCGGTAAGTGGAAAAAACAATTCTCTGCTCATCCAACAAATTTACTTTCTGACGTCTAATTTTTTTCATTCATTTTGGATATAATAAAGTACTCAGCTATTTCCTAGTGATGCAATCTGTACAAACAAAAATCTATTTCGCATTAGTATTTCTCAATCATTCCCACTGGCATGCTGCTCTGCCCGCTGAAAATGAACACAGCACCTAACTGTAGAAGACAAGCCTAATATTATAATATATATAATGAAGACATGAGATAGAGAGAGAGAGAGAGAGAGAGAGAGAGAGAGAGAGAGAGAGAGATATAAGATAGAGAGAGAGAGAAAGAGAGAGATAAGAGAGAGAGAGATATGAGAGAGAGCGATAGAAGATATGAGATAGAAGATATGAAATAGATAGATAGAAGATATGAGAGAGACAGATATGAGAGAGACCGATATGAGAGAGACCGATATGAGAGAGACCGATATGAGAGAGACAGATATGAGAGAGACCGATATGAGATAGACGTCGATCGGCACTCATTTGCATTCGTGTATTACACAGGCCGATGCAAAGTGAAAGGGGAGGAATGATCGCTACTACAGTCATTCCTCACTATTGAGTTCTCTCGGCAGCACATTCCTGATTACGCAGAGAAGTGTCGACAATAATCGTACATCTTTTATTCTGATGAAAGATGCAAATGAGCCGACAAACTAGTGATTGCTGGTTTATCAGCTGATCGGTGGAACAATCATACAGCAAGTTATCAGGAATACGCGTTCTTATGAACACTTGTTCTCAGTAATAGGCCTAAATATCATGCAGTGTAATAGGGGCTTCAGTGGCGACATTTCCTTCGCTGCCAGCCCACCACCTATTCATAAATGAGCTTTTCCTTCGCTGCAAAGGATGGCGCCCACCTCCTGCCTCCAGTGATAGGCAATATCTGTGTGACTGATGCCATGCAATTACTAGCAGGGAAAGCAGTCATTGGTTAACCCTTTAAAGACCAGCCCTGAAAAGGCCTTTAAAGTGTTGTTCTACTCACTGCATAGCGCTTATTGACCACTATGCGCCGAGCACAGGAGAAGGCAGAAGAGGTAATGCACTGTTTCTGTCCTCTCCTTGGGACCCTAGCCGTCACTGACAGCTGATGACCCAACCTGCTCCTGTTAGAGGGCTTCTAATCCAATGCTGGGCGGCTCTCCAAGCAGAAACACGGCTGATCGCATGATCAGCGTTGTTTCTTTCCAGCAGGATGTGGGCTGCAACCAGTGGCTCTGCACTCCTGAGATAGATAGAAGATAGACTGGCAGATAGCCAGCTATGAGATAGACAACGTGAACTTTGAAGACAAATGTCCAAAATAACATAATACTAAATATTATTTTATTAAAAACAAATATTTTTGTTAGGGTGCGGGATGCTATAAAACAGTTATTAGGTTGATTGAATGTGTGCACACCATTAATGGGTAATGTATACCTGAAAGAATTTAGATTCATGCTATTTGACACTTTTTGGAAGGGTTCAGGTATACAGTATGCTTCACAGATATTTAGAGATGGCCGTTTAGTAACATTTGAGGAAATTCACCAAATGGAGGGGGTTAAAGGAATTAGTTGGTTTCGATAGAACCAATTCGTTTCAGCTTATACTTGTACAGGACAATCTCCCCTTTTTACTATGGAGTCGAGTAAAAAGTTTGGAAACATTGGTTAATGCACAAGGGAGGAAAATTAAAGTTGTCAGGGATATATAAACATTTGGTTCAATGTTGGCAGGGGGTATACTAAGCTATCAGAGGTAGGACTAGTATTGTACTTCCTTTCGAACCTCAAGCTGCCGTCCTTAATAATTTGGGAGGTTCCGTGTGTCCTAACCAAATTCCTGAGTGTACTACTAGGGTGCTCCTCCTGGCCCGTGTGATTATTGCAGGGGGGTGGATGTCTAGAGAACCCCCTTGTATAAACAACTGGATTAATTGAGTGGAGAAAGTGGAAGTATATGAGAAAATTATTTACTTAACAAGCAATAAACTTAATGTTTGGTCCAAACTATGGTCCACATGGTAGGCCATTCCCCCTCCCTCCTTTTTTTTTTTCTATCTGCTTTGCTACCCCCTCCCCCCTACCTTGGTTTTATGTGGGTATTAATAAAGAAAAAGGGGGAAAAAATAAAAATAAAAAAATCAATGGCAAAGCCCTCCTCCTCCCGCTGTTCTCTTGACACCAGGACACAAAACTTCAGGTGCAGGAGGAGACATGTCACAATCAAAACTGCATCCAGAGGACACAAAATTGAAAAAGGGGGCAAAGCCAAGTGGCCTGCACCACCATATGTCCTACGTCTTAAGGGTATATCCACACGTGGTAGAAATGCTGACGATTTTTCACGTAGGTTTGCGCAGGGAAAATCTGTAGGGGATTACAGGATCAGTTGTGTAAATTAGATTCGAAAAAAATCTCATTCGTATGGTGTGCCATCTTTTCACGTGGAAACTGAACCGCGATGTAAATTTTTAAACTCACAAAATGAGGAATAAAATGCTACAGTTCAAAGGTTGTCACGAAGTATGGCTGATTGGCACTATTCTATGAGAACCAAATCTGCCATCACCAAATTGTATTATACCTGCATGCTGGTAAAAAAAAAAACTTTAGAGACAGAAATTCTGAACCTGTCAGAGATGATTTATTTTTTCATTAATAAAGCTCAATAAAAAAAACTAAACAAAAAAACACAGATTTAATAAAATGTATTTTATTTCTTCACTAATAAGAACTCAGGGGTGACAGATTATCCCAAATGTTATAATAAATAATAATAATTCCTCTGTTTCTATCATTCCTGCCTCTTCTGAAACGAAATAAAAATGCACATTCTTACTGCTCAGGCACAGAAGATCATTCCACCTTATTAAACGTTCAGTATGGCATAAAATCTCTTGGAATTAAAATGAAATGATTCACGGGTAACTTAAAAGTATAAAATATTGCTTCTTAAAAACCCGACCGTTCATTTCTATCCCGTTTTGTCAATGGTGGCGTTCACCACAAGAGGAGGAGAAGGAAAAAAATAAAATGGATCACTCCGGCAAAACTAGCAATGAGCTCATCAAATTCAAATGCAGCCTTCCATTTATGTATTTTTTATATTAAAGCTATAAACACGCTTCATTTGTCTTGCAGCAGTCGCCACGCGTTTCTGTGCTGTTGCTATGAACTTGAGCCATTAGCCGTGCTCCAAGGTAAACTACATGAACCATCAACAAAAGTGACACTCAATCTAAGGAGTTCATATTTTCTCCAGATTATCTATGGTGGCTGACAAGCCGGTAATGAAAAAAATCACACTAAGCAAATGGATCCTCTAATAACAATCAATTCTCTGTAAAAATATGAGGGGTACAAAATGTTTCCTTGCATCTATTCTGTCATGAATTCTAATTAACAGGATGGGGGGGGGGGTGAAAAAAAAATATAAAAAAAATTGCAGAGTGCTGGGTCATCACAAGAAGTGCATGGGAAGATGATTGATAATGTGCTGCAAGGTGGCCTATGCTGCAAAGATTCTTTTCTCTTAAATTAATGATCCTCCTACCTGCCCTAATCATAGGACCCGAATGATATTCCCCTTCTTATTTCAATTTTCTCCAGACATGGAGGATGAAAAAGATCGGTCATTAATCTTCTAATAGCAGTATAATAGATCCATCACAATAAAACATCTGCACAAACAGTTATTTTTTCAGAACAGCGATGCTCTTGCCGTCCTTAAATCAATAACTTAAGAAAACAGCAGTTTACCTATGTTTGCCTCGGCTGACAACATGAAATCTTATTAAATATTCCAGCCCTGCTACACCGGGAATCAGTCCTGCTTCTGCCACATGGATGTTGGGGGCTATTGTATTACAATCCATTGCAAGGTGCCACGGCTGCAAAATTTACCAGACATGCACAGTGTAGAAGGATTAGTCCCAGTAGTATATGCTGGAACTTGCTCAAAATGCCATCTTGTCCGATGACTAAAATGTCACAGAGGCTTGTGAAAATCTTTGCACAATGTCCCATGATCTGGTATAGGGCGACTGGCGCCCAAATGGGGTCCACACCTGGCACAAACCTATCTGTGAAATAGATCTATATTTTAACCCCCTTCCCAGTGCAGCCATTTTCCATTTCTGCATTTGGTTTTTACTCCCCGTTTTCCAAAAGCCATAACATTTTTATTTTTCCGTTCACATGGTAGTTTTTTTTTTTTTTTGCGGGGAAAACTGCTCTTTCTAATGGCACCAGTTATTACATATGATGTACTGGGAAGCGAGTAAATAAAATATTAATGGGATGGAATGAGAAAAAAATGTAATTGAGTCACTGTTTTACGGGTTTCTTTTTTTTATAGTGGTGCAAAGGACAAGTTACCTTTATTCTGCAGGGAAGTGCAATTACAGCGATACCAAATTTATATTAGTATATATATATATTTTTGCATCACCAAATTCTGACACCCAGAACTTCTTTCCATATACGGAGCTGTGTAAAGGGTCTTTTGTTTTGAACGGCAGGTTGTTGTTTTTGTTAATACTAGTTTGGAGTAAGTCTGACTTTTTAATAACTTTTTTTTTTTATATCTTTTTTGGGGAGGTGAAAGGACTAAAAAACGGCTATATGGCCATTTTGCTCTTTCCATTATGGTGTTTGCTGTACCGGCTACATATTTGTATATTTTAATAATGTGTGTATTTTCAGAAGCAGCTACACCGATGACGTTTATCTTTTCTTGTTGAACTTTACATATAATAATGAAAAAGAGGTATGTAGTTTTTAACTTTTCATTTTGTTGGTTTGTTTTAGAAGTTCCTGTGGTAGTCTGCTGAGTAAAACAACAGGCGCCCACTGGTTATGGTGCCCGCTCAGCTCCTGAGCAGGCACCACATTTAAAGACCTGACATCTGCCATATATGCAGAGCAGATATTGGGAAGGGGTTAAAGAGCTGAGAGGTGCTTTAAAGAGAACATTACTTATCCCCACACAACAGGATTAAGCATCTGATTGGTGAAATCTGAAGATCTATCAACAGCAGTTAGTTTATTTATTCATGGTTTCTCTATGGAAAAAAGTAAAATTTGTAAAGCTATACGTTGCTGACTATTTAGCCCATGTTAGCCAAAGGCAGAGCATGTCTGTGGTTTCAACATTTCCTATAAATCAAATGTACAAGCAGTGATAATTGTTTTGTGTATCTTATTAAAGAAAAATGTCTCTTTCATTTATCATACTCATTTCCTGCTCCTCTCCTCCTCCAGCCTGATCAAATACATTCAGTAGGGAAAGTTAAAGATGAATTATCAGCTTCACTGAGAGATCAGGTTACAGCTGCTGTCTAGAGAAGTCCATAGAGAGGGAATGAGGAAGGAGCAGCTGCAGAGAGCGAACGAGCAAGTTACCCTGGGTTCAGACCTGAGCGTTCTTGAAACGCGCGTTTTAGTTGCGCGTATTTCAGCGCATTTTTGCAAATAGGAAACGCGCGTTCGTACGCGCGTTCTTGTGATTGACTACTGTGGTGTCAATCACAAAACGCGCGACAAAAGCCCCAAAAAAAGCTCAAGTACTTGTTTATGTGTCAGGCGTTTTACAGCGCGTTCAAACGCGCTGTAAAATGCTCAAGTGAGAACCATGCCCATAGGGAAGCATTGGTTTTCATGTGTTGAGCGTTTTACAGCGCGTTTGAACGCGCTGTAAAACGCTCAGGTGTGAACTTAGGGTTAGAGAGTCCCAGCAAGTAAGTTATCTGTCTCAACCCAGCTTTGGATTCACAACTACACTGTTCAGTACTGCTGTATAATGTCCTCAATGCTGTATCTAAGTATATGTAAGAGACAGACATATGGGGTCACTTTTTCTCTATACATGCAGAGCATGAGAAACATCATGGTATAGTGTCCAGTCACTCTGTAGCTGAGCCCAGGGACAGCTGATTAGAGTTGGAGTCTATAAGGGGTAATCTGCTGAGTAGTGTAGAACACAAGTCATATAATAGCCTGAAATAGTGGTATTCCTCGTGTACATACTTAAAGTGACAAAGTCACCTGAAAAACAATTACACTTTAAAGATCAAACACTGCAGTCCTTAAATTAGAGAACGGCACAGCGTGTGAGAACTTACCGTGCTTTTATCTTTAAGAAGTTTCTCGATGACCTCAATAAGCATGTCCTTCTGCTCTGGATCAAGGCTATTAAAGTAAACACAGTCGCTTATTAAACACGCTAAGATTCTGCAAGATCAATTCTTTCACTAAAAAGAGACTTTCCTGGTATTCCTTAATCAAAGGTCTTTTCTACTTTCTACAAAAATTTCAGAAATGTCATACACTAATGTGTATTCAGCGCAAGCGCGGTGAGGGAAGGACGCTCGTCGGCTGCCAGCTTCCTCACCACGCCTGCGCCGACTACTGAACACAGCGAGATTTCCCCAGCGCACAGGGCCGGCAGGAGGATGCGAACGCTGCCTGACCATGTCAATCAAGACTTGGAGGGCGTGTAATGAGGTGCGAGAATGGAGCCTCTAGCAGGAGCATGGATGTCTTGTATCTGTGCCTGTGAGGAGTGCCTTCAGGGCCTGTTAACCAGAAGACACAGCTGCCATCTTGGGAAAGCTATGGATGTCATGGCTTATTCACACTGGTACGCATCTCCATGCGTGCTAAGCGATGTAGTGGATTCTTATGCCAATGCACATTAGTCAGCCCCCATAACCCTATGTTGCATGCTAACTTACTGTGCAATAAAAAGGGCTACCTCATCCGATGCAAGTATTGCAAAGGAAAGGTTCACTTCTGACAGTTGTGTACAGTGACCCCATAGAAAACTTCGGGGACATTTTGCTGTCAGTTTTATTTTGGTCTTTTTGTACTTTGTTACTACTCCAGAGGGGAGAGGGAAAACGAATTGAAAGGCCAGTTATATGTGAAGATGCCATGTCTTAACAGAGCACAAGAAGATCTTCACATTTCCAGTATGTAGCGTGCTTCTGAGTGTTGACGCCAATAAGTACAGAATGTTACTGGTAAGACCACTGATTGGCGGTGGTTACCTGCGTGTAGGGGCATATCATTGCTGGCCACCTGTAAACAGAGACTGGAAGGGGACCACCACATCATCTGAGCAGGACTGGTAGGGAACTGAAGAGGTGAACATTTGCTGTGCCTCTTTCTTTTCAAACTCTGACAACCACTTTAAAAGGTTTCCCAGGATTTTTATAGTGATGGCCTATTCTACTGGACGGAGCTGCTTACTGCAGCACTGCTCCCACTGAAGTGAATGGGAGCAATGCTGCTGTAGCCATCTTTGTCCACTATACAGTGGACGAAGCTGAAGTTACTCGGTATCAGCGGAACAGCAGGGCTGAGGGGTGTCAGGCTGATCTAATGACCTAAAGCAAGGATGCTCAACCTGCGGCCCTCCAGCTGTTGTAAAACTACAACTCCCACCATGCTCTTATGTAGGCTGATAGCTGTAGGCTGTCTGGGAATGATGGGAGTTGAAGTTTTGCAACAGCTGGAGGGCCGCAGGTTGAGCATGCCTGACCTAAAGACAGTAACACTGGATGGTCAGCACTGTTCTCTGGAGTTAATGGTGCACGTGTCAGCAGGCGGGCATCCCAATAGACAGCATGAAAGGAAAAAGACCGACACTCTTATATAGATTTTCTGGATGCAGGTTTATTCAGTCACATATTATATCATAGTGACGCGTTTCAGCACAACATGTGCCTTCCTCAGACTATGGTCTGAGGAAGGCACATGTTGTGCTGAAACGCGTCACTATGATATAATATGTGACTAAAAAAACCTGCATCCAGAAAATCTATATATACACGAGTGTCGGTCTTTTTCCTATCCTAAAGACAGGTCATCAATCTAAAGAATCCCTTTGAGGCCTTCAGCCCTGTAGCTTTCTATTACTACACTATACATGACTCGAAGGGTTAGGAAGCATTGCTGTTGCTCACTTAACAAGAGCACCTACAACACTGTGGTAGAGAACAAAACATCTGACCGTCCACTTCTTATAAGGATTAAGAAGTTATAGACCAAGGAACTCCACTCTTAATAAAAAGGACAAAGCTGTGTAGCCGATGTGAAGCCAGACTGAAGTGGCTAAGTGTCATACTGAGTTATATATTGGAGCCATCTTACCTATAAAGCTTCTGGATGGCATGCGCTGCAGTCTTCCGCACATAGGGAGACAAGTCTGCTGAGGCTTCTTTTATAGCCAGCATCATTATAGGGACAATAATTGGCACCCGGATACTAGATAACACCCGCAGAGCGCTTGCACGTATAAGTTGGTTAGGATCCTGAAACAAGACAATACATTTTAGCAGATATACAACATAGCTTCTAGAGCACTGGTTACCCTTCTCGAACATCCCAAATAAATGATGGAATGCTGCCTCCCTGGAAAGTCACTGACTGCATAGAATAGTTTGCCAGTGCTTATGTAGCCCCAGCACACTCAGCAGTGCTCGCCTTTCAATCAGTCCCTGTCCCATTACGGCTCCACTCTGATTTCCCTACATCAGACACACTGGATCCAATTTCATCAGAAGCTAATTAACCCATTCGTTTTTGAAGTATGGGAATAATCCGTAGTACCCAGAGAAACCCACAAAAGCACAAGAAAACATGCAAATTCTGTTGCACGCGAATGTTTTTTCTTTCCATTTTTTCTGCAGACGGTATGCAGAAGCATTCATTTTAATGGGTCCACAAAAAAAAAAAAACGGAAGTTACTCCGTGTGCATTCCGTTTCCATATGCCCTTATGTCCGTTCCGCAAAAAAATAGAACATGTCCTATTATTGTCCGCATTACGGACAAGGATAGTACTGTTCTATTAGGTGCCAGCTGTTCCGTTTCGCAAAATACGGAATGCACACGGACGTCATTCGTATTTGTTGCGGACTGCAAAAAACATATGGTTGTGTGCATGACCCCTTACACTGCATATGGACAGGGTTGCCATTATGAAGCAACCCCTTTAAAAACCCATGAAACAAACATTCGCTTTCATTTCCAGATATCTGAAGCAGACCAAGCTTAAAATGGGGCACTGCAATAAATGAATTAAAGAAGCAATGCTTATCAATTAGATTCATTGGTGCGGCTCCAGTCTCTCCAGCCAAACTTTGCTTACCTGGGTGGAGCGATGACAACATGTGCTCACTGCAGCCAATCACTAGTCTCAGCAGTGAGCAAGTGAGGGCAAAGATTGGCTGCAGCAATCACGTGTTTTCACAGGGACATACTCTCTGCAGCCACATAAAGAAAGCCTGGCAAGGAGGACTGGAGCAGCACTGATGGATCTAATCGGTACATTTCCCCGCTATATCATTACCCCTTAGCCCCCTTTCACACGGGCGAGTTTTCCGCGCGGGTGCAATGCGTGAGGAGAACACATTGCACCCGCACTGAAAACTCGCCCGTTCATTTCTATGGGGCTGTGCACATGAGCGGTGATTTTCACGCATCACTTCTGCGTTGCGTGAAAATCGCAGCATGCTCTATATTGTTCGTTTTTCACGCAATGCAGGCCCCATAGAAGTGAAGCAAGCAAGTGCGGATTTTCCCGCATGGTTGCTTAGCAACGGGACCCGATCTTTATTATTTTCCCTTAAAACATGGTTATAAGGGGAAATAATAGCATTCTTAATAAAGAATGCATTGTTAAATGAAGAGGAAGGGGTTAAAAATAATAAAAGTTAACTTACCTTAGCCACTTGATCACGTAGTTGCGATCTGTCCTCTCTTTCCCAGCATCAGCTAAGAATCTTACCATGGTGATGGACCATGTGATTGGACCATGTGATGTGACGTCATCACAGGTCCTTTAGTTCTTAGCTGATGCTGGGAAAGAGAGGACAGATCGCAACTACGTGCTCAAGTGGCTAAGGTAAGTTAACTTTTATTATTTTTAACCCCTTCCTCTTCATTTAACAATGCATTCTTTATTAAGAATGCTATTATTTCCCCTTATAACCATGTTATAAGGGAAAATAATAAATTCTCCAGAAGACCCGAAACCGGACTTCAGTGATGAAGTCAGGCTTCGGGTTGGGTACCAAACATACCGATTTTTCTCACGCGCGTGCAAAACGCATTACAAACGTTTGCACCCGCACGGGAAAATAGCGCATATTCCCGCAACGCACCCGCCTCTTATCCGGGCGTCAAACATGACCCCCGTGTGAAAGGGGCCTTAGAGACCAACCATACACGTTTTTATGGCGCCTAATGCTAGGCTGCCGTCTTTTAACATCGGCCTAGTCTAAGCACTATACGGGTCTCACATGCAGCCGGACTCCTACTCCAACAGCCTGGATCAGCAGAAGTGCCAATCCGGGTCATTTAACTCACTTAGATGCCACAGTCAATAGAGTGTGCAGCATTTAAGTGGTTTAGAGGAATTGGCTCCTTTGATTAAAAAAAAAAAAAACAATGCCAGCTGTTTTTTGCTTATTTGACAAAGTGTTATGTACCCTAAAATTGTGATAATGACAACTACAAGTCGTCCCTCAAAAATCAAGCCCTCAAGTAGCATCCAGAGAATAAAAAATAAAAAGGTTTTTATTGAGTAAAAGTAGTTAAAAAAAAATATATATATATATGTATATATATATATATATATATATATATATATATATTTGGCATCGCTGTAATCGTACACATCCAGAGAGTAAAGCCATTATGTTATTTATGCTGGAAAATGAATGGCGCAAATTTAATAATGTAAAACCTCAGTGCAAGTATTGCTGTTTTTTTCCTATCCCCCAAAAAAAGGTCACACTGGTGCCTGGCAGCGCTGGGGTCCTGGGTTCGAATCCGACCAAGGACAACATCTGCATGGAGTTTGTATGTTCTCCCTCTGTTTGCGTGGGTTTCCTCCGGTTTCCTCCTACACTCCAAAGACATGCTGATAGGGAACTTAGATTGTGAGCCCCATTGGGGACAGTAAGCAATGATAGTGTCTGTAAAGCGTGCGCAATATAGTAGCGCTATATAAGCAAGTAAGCAAGTATAATAAATAAATATATATGCATACCCCAAAATGGCGCCATAAAAAAAAAAAAAAAAAAAAAAGACAACTTGTCCGGCAAAAAGAACAAGCCCTATATGGCATGGTCTGTTTCACACTTGCGTTGTGGCAGTCATTGTCAATAGGAACAAAACTGATCAGGAAGCATTCCGTTTGTTGCCTTTTTGGACCGCGAAATGGATCCGGCATGAAAATCAATGTGAGTCAATGGTGACTTGTTAGCAAAAAAAAAAACGGATTCAGCGCCCATTGACTTAAAATTATTTTTATACCAGATCCAGTTTGTTCAGTTTTGATTTAATACAACCAGATCCGGCCGAAACGGATGCATCCAGATGTATTAAAAGGTACGGTATCAGTTTAATTCCGGTTTTCAGATCCTCTGCCCGATCTCAAAACCGGAATGCCACAACGCAAGTGTGAAACAGGCCTAAGGCCCAAAACAGGCAGTCACTAAAGGGATAAAGTTTTTTTGGGGGTCTCCAATATTGATGACCTATCCTCAGGATAGGTCCTCAATATCTCATCAGTGGGGTCCAACTCCTGGCACTGCAGATCAGCTGTTTGAAGAGGCAGCAGAGATCCAGTGAGGCCTATTCCTGGGGCAGTGACGTCACGTTCCTCGGTCACATGGCCTAGCTGCAACTCAGTCCTGATCATGTGAATGGGCCTGATTTGCAATACCAAGCGCAGCCTCTATACAATGGACGGCGCTGTGCTTGGTAAGCTGTGAGGAGGCAGCAGCACTTGCCAGAGCACTGCCGGCTCTTCAAACAGGTGATCAGCGGGGGTGACTGGTGTCGGACCCCCACCAATCAGATATTGATAATCTGTCCTGGGGATAGGCGATCAATATAGGAGACCCCTTTAAAAATGAACCACCCCTTGCTGAATAACTCAAGCAAATCCATCCCAACTTCTATCCCATTCACATTTTTTTTTTTATCTTAACTTTTACTGAAACTGCCAAGAACAAAAAACTTACTTTTAACCCACGCTGAAAGGTGGCGATAGATAAGAGCGCCAAGTCTTGCTGTTCCTCTGCATATCGTACCAGGTAAACGTACACCAGCTTCTTTATCTAGAAGACATAGGAGGAATATTAAATTAAATGGCAAGGGAGGGGGAAAAAAAAAAAAAGCGTCATGCTGGAGCACGTCACCGCATGCATCTCAAGCAGAGCTGGATGATTTGTTGAATGGCGAAAACAGACCAGACACATCTGCACTTAAGAGGGGCCGGAGTCTTAATGCTCTGTGTGTTCGACGTGTCGAAGCAGTACATTTCCAAACTTTTGGCTTAACAACATAAAATTATATACTCTCAATCTCCCGAGAGGCACTTTTGTGGCTGCTGGGGCAAAAGACATAACAATATTAAATCACAGAAGGTTGCAAAATACAAGACTTGTCCTTGTTCTGCTTTAGATTAGAGCAAATCAATAGTGACCACAAGAGGCCTGTGCACTGAACGGCAGCAGGTTGCTGAGAATGGCTCCTTTCCTTGAAACCACTCTGTGCCCAGATAAGGGAACGCTCAGAGACGCGTGACTGCACCGCTCTCTCCACACTTACTGCCATTCAATGTTACTACATGCCTGGCTGTGAAACTAATCACGACGGGGCCACATTAGTTTTGGGGAACACAGGAAGGTCTGTTTAATTAGTTTATCAATGCTAGAACATCAAACTTCATGACATATCGACTAAACCTTTGATTTTGGTCTGTACCTCCAGCGCAGCAAAGGGTCACTAACCGCATCCTTTGTCATCTGCTAACATCTGGTACGCATCCCAACAAAGCCTGGGGTAGCTTGGGTTTGCTAAAAAAAGAAAATCCATGGCATTTTGGAAGCGGCGCTCAAATCAGATAGGAGATGGAATGTGCTAGAATGATTTTAGCTATGATTTTTATCACTTTGCCTTTGATAGTCGGTATGATGAAAAACAAAACAGACGTCGGGATGTTTCCTGCCGATAGAAAAGTGATCAGGTGGTGCAAGGAGACGCGAAGAGATGAGGGGCTCCTGATGGCTCCTGTAGGTGGGCAACGTCTGATTGCACTAACTCGCCTCATAATGCTATCAAAGTGACAGAATCGCTCAAGACCTATGGCCAGCCCATAAATGGCTAAATTAGAAAAGCGTTGCATTAAGCGTAGCCGTAAAACTGATTAACAATTCAGAAGTTATGTAGCGTTCATAGTTTTTGGGAAGCGGGTTGACTGCCCCTTTAAGCATGGCAGCCACCAGCCGTTTTCACTTTTGTGCATGTTTGGGGCCCGGGTTCAAAGGAGTCCACGCGTCTGGCCATTAGGGCACAGCCACATGGAGATTTTTCCGGACAAGGTTTTGAAGCAGAAGTGGATTAGAAATCAATTAGAAATATAAAAGGAAGGAATTATATTTGTAGATTGTACGCCCTCACGGGTAGAACCCTCTCTCATTCTGTACCAGTCTGTAACTCGTCTTGTTGCATGCTTATTGCAATTGTCTGTATTATGTATGTGCACCGCTTATCATATGTACAGCGCTATGGAATGAATGGCGCTTTAAAGGGAATCTGTAACTTGGCTATCCACAATTTTTTTTTCCTTTAGCCTAGGGCAATAAAGTACCTTATATCCGGATCTGTGGTTCTTTTTGCCGTGTGTCTTGTATTTTCTGTTAAAAACCGCTTTATCCATTATGTAAATTAGGCTGTAAGGAGCCCAGAGGGGTGTTTTTCCCCCTAATGGCTCCACCCCCGCCTACCTCCGCTCTCTGCCCGGAATACATCCCTGATCTTCTTCTCGGCTGCGGCTGGAAACCTCGCGCAGGCGCAGTGCCGTCGATTGCCTGCGCGATCCGACAGCAACTGAGGGCAACAGCCTCAATAGTGTCACTGGGCATGTGCCGAGCCCAGTGACGTCTTCGGAGCGCTGTTGCCCACAGTTGCCATCGGATCGCGCAGGCAATTGCCGGCACTGCGCCTGCGCGAGATTTCCAGTGGCAGCCGAGAAAAACATCAGGGATGTATTCCAGGCAGAGAGAAGGGACAAAATCCGTCAATGGGGACAAAACTGAACGAGACGGAATTTACCAAAATGCATTCCGTTCCATTTGGTTTCGCTCCCATCATGGAGAGAAAAACGCTGCAAGCAGCATTTTTCTGTCTGCGATGTGGTGCGGATTCGGGAAATTGTTTTTTTACAGTAGAAAATTAATTTATGACGTTATCCTTCGATACTAGACAACCCCTTCAAAGGGAACCAGTCCAATTAAAAATGCAATCAATCTGCAGGCAGCATGTGAGAGCAGGAGGAGCTGAGCGGACCGATAAATAGTCTTGTAGGAAATGAGTTTATATTTCTATCATTTTGTTGATCTAAATCTCTGCTCGTTCTGGGCTCAGGAGTCCAGTGGGCGGTTCTATGAGTGGCTGACATATTTCAGCCACGGCTGTCAGTGACTGACTGGAAATGGTCACCGGATTAAGCCCAGAATTAGCAGAAATTCGATCAATAATTAAGTTTTGCTGACTTTTCCCACAAACCTATATATCATTCTGCTCAGATCCTCCTGCTCTATAACACATTGCCTGCACGGACGGCCCATTCAATGTGACACACTCGCTCTAGACTGCGGATCCCATCAATTCCAATATGATTTACTAAAAATGTGTATGGGACAAGCCTAGCATACACCCACACATATCTTTTTTATTGAGGGGAACAAATAATCAAATATTTTTAATTTAAACTCTGAAGGACCAAGACAGTTTTAGCCTTGAGAACACTTTTTTTTTTATTTTATTTTTTTATTATATTGCCTTTTTGACTTCTGGTGGTCATATAATTTTGAATTTTTGGTCGCTGAATGAGGCTTATATTGTTTGTAGGATGAGATGAACTTTATACAGGTACAGTGGATATCAAAAGTCTACACATCCCTGTTAAAATGTCATGTTTTTGTGCTGTAAAATAATAAGACAAAGATAAATCATTTCAGAACTTTTTCCACCTTTAGGCCTCATGCACACGACCGTGGAACACGGCCGTGCGCGGACCGTGGTATCCCGGCCTGGAATGCAGCTGACAGCAGGAGCACACTGCGTCATTGGTCGTACGGGTGTATTACTGTAGTCCAGCGGCGGCATGAAGCGCATGGCGTCATAGCAACCAATGATGCCGTGCGCTCCTGCTGTCAGCTAGATTCCAGACCGGGATACCACGGCCGTGTGCATGAGGCCATAAATTTACCTATAAACTGTACAACTCAATTGAAAAACAAACTGAAATCTTTTCTGTAGAGTGAAGAAAAAATATAAAATAAAATAATATGGTTGCATAAGTGTGCACACCCTTAAACTAATACTTTGTTGAAGCACCTTTTGATTTTATTACAGCACTCAGTCTTTTTGGGTATGAGTCTATCAGCATGGCACATTTTGACTTGGCAAGATTTGCCCACTCTTCTTTGCAAAAACACTTCAAATCTGATTGTGAGGGCATCTCCTGTGCACAGCCCTCTTCAGATCACCCCACAGATCTTCAATCAGATTCAGGTCTGGACTCTGGCTGGGCCATTCATAAAACTTTAATCTTCTTCTGGTGAAGCCATTCCTTTGATGATATGGATGTATGCTTTGGGTCGTTGCTGAAAGATGAAGTTCCTCTTCATGTTCAGCTTTCTAGCAGAAGCCTGAAGGTTTTGTGCCAATATTGACTGGTATTTGGAACGGTTCAAAATCCCCTCTATCTTAACTAAGGCCCCAGTTCCAGCTGAAGAAGAACAGCCCCAAAGCATGATGCTGCCCCGCCATGCTTCACTGTGGGGATGGGGTTCTTTTGGTTATGGGCAGTGTTGTTTTTGAGCCAAACATATCTTTTAGAATTATGGCCAAAAAGTTCAACCTTGGTTTCATTAGACCATAACACCTTTTCCCACATGCTTTTGGGAGACTTCAGATGTGTTTTTGAGTCTAGCCTGGCTTGGATGTTTTTCTTCGTAAGAAAAGGCTTTCGTCTTGCCACTCTACCCCATAGCCCAGACATATGAAGAATACGGGAGATTGTTGTCACATGGACCACACAGCCAGTACTTGCCAGATATTCCTGCAGCTCCTTTAATGTTGCTGTAGGCCTCTTGGTAGCCTCCCAGACCAGTTTTCTTCTCGTCTTTTCATCAATTTTGGAGGGACGTCCAATTCTTTGTAATGTCACTGTTGTGCCATATTTTCTCCACTTGATGATGATGACTGTCTTCACTGTGTTCCATGGTATATCTAATGCCTTAGAAAATCTCTTGTACCCTTTTCCTAACTGATACCTTTTAACAATGAGATCCCTCTGATGCTTTGGAAGCTCTCTGTGGATCATGGCTTTTGCTGTGGGATGCGACTAAGAAAATTTCAGGAAAGACCAACTAGAGCAGCTGAACTTTATTTGGGGTTAATCAGAGGCACTGTAAATGATGGCCGGTGTATGCTGACTCCTATTTAACATGATTTTGAATGTGATTGCCTAATTCTGAACACAGCTACATCCCCAGTTATAAGAGGCTGTGCACACTTATGCAACCACATTATTTTAGTTTTTTTGTTTTGTTTTCTTCCCTCCACCTAAAAGATTTCAGTTTGTTTTTCAATTGAGTTGTACAGGTCACATTAAAGGTGGAAAAAGTTCTGAAATGATTTATCTTTGTCATTTTTTTTTTTTACAGCACAGAAACCTGACATTTTTACAGGGGTGTGCAGGCTTTTTATATCCACTGTACAATGTTATGATACATAACATTAGGGGTCTATATTAATTTTTATTTTGTAAAAATTATGAAAAATATTCTGCCGTTTTATAATAGAATACACTTATTATACATAATTTTATACATTTATTTTTAGGTTGTTACCGTCATGAGCATAGCATATTATTCTATGTTTTATATTTAATAAAAGTTTCTTTTTTTCGACAAAAAGTGTGGGGGGGGGTTTTTTTGTTTTTTTTTTTTTGCTGATTTTGTTTTATTACCTTGTTTACTTGTTTTAACCTCAAAAGGCTTTTGTATTTTCTTTTTACATTTTTAAGTACAACATACTAGCATGAATATATATGCCAGGACATTAGCCTTTTTGCTGATACCACACAAGCAGTTGTTAGTGCCAAATATCAGCGAATATCGTCAGACATCCCTGGGGCTCTTAAATGGACCAAGGTGTAAGAAAACAGGGGTGAGAAAGAGTACAGGGTCACTATCCAGAATCACCGCCAGCAAACTCTAGATATGCTAACTCAAAGTCAAAGTTATCCCTAGGTGTTCACCAGAGCCCGCCATGAAGCCAGTTGGACTTGGCGGTTAGGTAGCCTGATTATGTCTGCAGAGTAAGACGGCAGACCCATCAGCAAACAAGGGGTTATACCAGAAACAAGCTGAGGAGTCAAAGCCAGTTAAAACAGTTAGAGGGGTTTTGCAGAGAGTACATATGGATGACCTATCCTCTCGCCACCCCCACGAATCAGGTGTTTGAACAGTAGTCGACACTCGTACAAGCACTGCTTCCACTTCATGATTACATTGCACGTCGTCTTGGAAGCCTCAGTGGTGCAGTATCATTACAAGTGCTTTTTCTATTCACTTGTAATTACACTGCGAGGATGCTGCTGCTGCAAGCAAGATGACACGCAGAAGCAGTGCTTGTAAAAGGGTCACTTCCTCTTCACACCTGCACAAAAACAGTCAGCACAAAACAACCCCTAAGGGTCCATTCATACGTAAGTAAGTGTTTTGCGGATCCGCCAAACACGGACACCGGCAATGTGCGTTCCGCAATTTGCGGACAAGAATAGGACATGTTCTATTTTTTTCAGGAATGGAATTTGCGGATCAGGACAGCACATAGTGTACGTTCCGGCCCCATTGAAAATAAGTGAGTCCGCAAAATTGCGGAACGGATGCGGACATGTGAATGGACCCTTAATGACCACAAATACGTCTTTTTACAGCGGTCACTGAAGGACCTTAGGCTGTCTTTTTACAGCAGCCTAGTCTAAGCACTGCACGGGTCTATCATGCAGCTCAGAGCAGGAGCTCGACTCACATGAGAGCCGGGTTCTTACTCAAACAGCCCGGATGGGCAAAAGAACCAATCATGGCAGTTTTATCCCTTAGATGCCACAGCCAATAGCAACAGTGGCAGCTAAGTGGTTTAGAGAGAGGATGTACCCAAGCTCTGTTCTCCTAATGTAAAGTTCTTTCTTCAGTAATTTTATTGTTCGGCACCAAAGTCTAGCTTTATATAAAAATAGGATAATTTAGAATTAAGGCTTTTTCACACTTGCGTATTTCTTTTTTCCAGCATAGAGTTCCGTCGTCAGGGCTCTATGCCAGAAAAATCCTGATCAGGATTATCCCAATGCATTCTGAATGGAGAGAAATCCGTTCAGGATGAATCAGCATGTCTTCAGTTCAGGACCGGAACGTTTTTTGGCCGGAGAAAATACCGCAGCATGCTGCGCTTTTTGCTCCGGCCAAAAATCCTGAACACTTGCCGCAAGGCCGGATCCGGAATTAATGCCCATTGAAAGGCATTAATCCAGATCCGGCCTTAAGCGAAACGTCGTTTCGGCGCATCGCTGGATCCGACGTTTAGCTTTTTCTGAATGGTTACCATTGCAGCCAGGACGCTAAAGTCCTGGTTGCCATGGTAAAGTGTAGTGGGGAGCAGGGGAGCAGTATACTTACCGCCCGTGCGACTCCCGGGGCGCTCCAGAGTGACGTCAGGGCGCCCCACGCGCATGGATCACGTGATCCATGCGCATGGAGCGCTCTGACGTCATTCTGAGCGCCCGGAGCCGCACGGGCGGTATACTGCTCCCCGCTCCCTATGGCAACCAGGACTTTAATAGTGTCCTGGCTGCCATAGTAACACTGAAAGCATTTTGAAGACTGATCAGTCTTCAAATGCTTTCAGTTCACTTGCGTTGTTACAGATCCGGCAGGCACTTCCGGCGACGGAAGTGCACGCCGGATCCTAACAACGCAAGTGTGAAAGTGGCCTAAAGTATCAGACCTCAAGTCTAGCAGCCTTGAGAGATGTTCATCAGTGAGGCACCATCAATAATTTCAGATGTATTGGCTACTTAGCTCTTAAAAGGAATCTGTCACGGCATTTCACCCTATAGAGCTGCGGACATGCACGGCTAGATCGCCGATAGCATGTCCGCAATATAGCAGTAGAATAGCTCTGGGTGCTTTTATTTCTTTAAAAAAAAATATTTTATTGATAGAAAAATCAATCCAGGAAGTTGCCCAAGGGGCGGTACTAACCTTCCTGGTGCCCAGCCACGCCCCCATGTGAAGGAGCCGAGCACCACCTGCGTCCGCTGAATCTCCTCCTTGCTTCAGTGAGATCGCTGTAAATCTCGCGATGTGCGAGATTGCGCATGCGCAGTTCCTTCCCTGTGGCTCATGCCAGCACAGGGAAGGAACACTATGTTGCAACTGTGCATGTGCAATCTCGCGCATCGCGAGATTTACGGCGATCTCTCTGAAGCAAGGAGGAGATTCGGCGGAAGCAGTTCAGTCACAAATGGCGACAAGACTAAAAAGCGACAAGACTAAAAAAAAATGATGGGTGCTCATCTCCCAGGGGTGGTAAAAAGTCCCTGCATCCTTAAACATAGAGAGTTCAGAAAACAAAAAAGGTGGAGACAGCACTTCCAAATGCAGATTGGTTTTAATCCAGATGCAACGTTTCGGCTAAGAAGTTAGCCTTTTTCAAGCTTGAAAAAGGCTAACTTCTAAGCCGAAACGTTGCATCTGGATTAAAACCAATCTGCATTTGGAAGTGCTGTCTCCACCTCTTTTGTTTTCTGAACTCTCTATGCAAATTTTAAGGAGCATTGGAGCCCGTTTTGGTCGCCATCTGGAGCCCTGCTTGATGTCAAAACACCAAAAAATCTGGGCAGAATTGTGGAGGTTTTTTTTTTTACAACTTCACCTCACAAAGAATGTTTTCCGGTTTTCCAATACAAGACAAGGTCAATTAAATGGTGGCAATAAAAAATGCATCTAGTTCCGATAAAAAATAAGCCCTCATATGGTTATGTGAAAGTAAAAATAAAAACAGTTATGGCTATTGGAACATGGGGAGGAAAAAAAAAAAAATTTTTAAAAATAATGGTCTCAAGGGGTTAATCCTAGCCGTCACATGCAATGTACTTTTTCCCCCCATTCTTTCAGTCTGGACTTTACAAGCTCCAAACTGCACAATACAAAATACAAGCACCACACAGCACTGCAAGAGTAAACAGGACGATCATAAATGCAGTAAATCTTACCTCGAGATTTTTGCTGGCAACGTTCTTTACGACGGCCGGAAATAACTCAGAGGCATTTTTTCCAGCTGAAATCATCTTAAAAGGAAAAAAAAAAAAAATGAGAGCAGGTCAGAAAGAATGATAGATGATTAAAATATCCCCGGCTGATCCAGCTAGGACATGGCTGATCGAGCTCCGACTGTCTGCAAAAGTTCACCAAGGCCCTCCAAGTTCTGTGACCATCTAAGGCCTTAAGCACATGACCGTTGTTGTGGTCCGCATCCGAGACACGTTTTTTGTGGCTCGGGTGCGGACACTTTCACTTCAATGGGGCTGCAAAAGATGCGGGCAGCACTCCGTGTACTATCCGCATCCGTTGCCCCGCAAAAAAAATATAACATGTCCTATTCTTGTTCATTTTGCGGACCACAAAACACACAACGGTGGTGTGCATGTAGCCTGACAGCCCCCAGTCTGTGTGATACATAATGTCCATACAACAACTACCCTACACTATGAAAACTTCTGCTGGAAATAAGTGCCAAAATATCAGCTTTTCTGGATTATCAGACATTAAAGTATAACTGTCAAATTTTTTTTTTTTTACTATTGGATTCTGGTGATTAACATTACCTTGTTGGCCCTGTTTTAATTTCTGATTCTTAAATAAATAACCCCTAAAAGCCACCTAGAAGTCCCCAGTATTGGCTATATTTACCTGAGATAAAATCAGGTTGCTATGCTCCTTCCCTCTACCAGATGAGGACGGAGCAGCTGCGTGCACTGGGAACTGATAGTGAGTCAGCATTGTAAGGGAATGTATAAAAAGCCAGGTTCTTCCTGACAGGAGATAACAGTGCTGGGCTGTGTGTGTGAACTGCTCCACATACCTGTGCTTGGCAGACACTCCCTTAGCAGTGCTGGACAATGTGGCTGCTCAGTGTATAAATGACAGCCTTATCTGATAAGAGGAGAGTTTGTAGAAGGACTACAGGCTTCAGCCAGACCTGGGAACTTCACTGCAAGACCCCCCTATACAGAGCTGGTCTTCAGTAACTTCACTGCAGGCGTCCTATGGATTAGCCTCAGGGCTGGGGGCAGCCATCTTAACAGAATAGTGAAATTGCAGTTTTATGCAGACTGGTTGCTAAGGGCTGAATCTTATTAAATAAGGGGTAAGGGTACTTTCACACTAGCGTTGGTGCGGATCCGTCTGTTTATTTTCACAGACGGATCCGCACCTCTAATGCAAACGTTTGTATCCGTTCAGAACGGATCCGTTTGCATTAGGTTTAAAGAAAAATGACAAAGTCCAAAACGGATCCGTTTTGAATTACATTGAAAGTCAATGGGGAACGGATCCGTTTTCAAATGCACCATATTGTGTCCCTGACAACGGATCCGTCCCCATTGACTTACATTGTAAAAAAAAACTGATCCGTTAGGCTCCGCCTCTTCAGACGGACACCAAAATGCTGCATGCTGCGTTTTGGTGTCCGCCTCCAAAACGTAATAGAGGCGGAACGGAGCCGAACTGATGCATTCTGAACGGATCCTTATCCATTCAGAATGCATTGGGGCTTAACTGATCCGTTTTGGACCGTTTGTGAGAGCCCTGTAACGGATCTCACAAACGGAATCCAAAACGCTAGTGTGAAAGTACCCTAAGTAAGTCTAATAGTTATTGATTCAGGTATATTATCATATTAGTAACTACATATATGAAAACTGAAATTTGGGTCTAAATGTGACAGTTATCCTTTAAAAGAATTTCTAGACCTTCAAGAGTGATTCAGGTAATGAAGGTGAGCAGCCCTGGGAAAATGCGATTTCTTCTCTCTGTGAGGCCACCATGATTAATGATTGTGGTCTCCATCTAAAACATGCATTCTCTGCATATTCCGACAAAGAACTAAATCTGTGATTTTTTTTTTTTGCCCTTAAAGGGGTTGTCCTATGAAAAACTTTACATTTTTCAAACCACACCTGTATTGTATGCAATTAAAAATATATTACAGCTAATGAGTTATTTAATGAAATCTCTCTGTATAGCGCCACCAGCTGTTGGCCATTTTTCTAGATTCTCTGTCCTGCTCGCTGAAACGGAAGCACATGCTCAGTTTCATCCTTCAACTGTCAACAGCTGCAGCAGAAAGGACACTCCCCTGAGCTGCCAGCTTGAAATAAATCCAACAGAACAATTGAAGCAATGAAAGGGGAGATCTCTGGACCCATGTGAGGTACAGGGCTGGTTCTAAGTTTGTCGTGTACTATAGAATGTCTCATGTTTTACATTACTCATGGGGTAACCCCTGTATCACCATCTACCCCAGTGCTATTATACAATGGAGCAGATGTAATACTACCATTTACCAGGATATTGGAACACGTCTTGCAAAACATTTATTAAAGGGGTTTTCCAGGCCAACAATAATAATCTATTCTTAGGATAAGGTAATCTGCAACCACTGGAACTACCACTGAGAACAGAGCACTAAGCACAGCGCCATTCAAAGTGCAGTGGCCATGTGGGGTAACTGCAACTCAGCTCCCATTGACTTGAATGATGCAGTAACCCAGCGCGGCCACTACACTTTGAATGGAGCTGCGCTTCCTGCTCTGTTCTCAATGGTAGGCCGTGCTAGATCTACAGATCAGACCCTCACAGATCACATATTAATAATCTATCAGTAATACATGCATTTTTTCATGGTTTCACAGCATAAGGCTACATGCACACGAATGTTGTTTGTTTCCGTTCCGTTTTTTTTGCAGATAGGATGCGGACCCATTTATTTCAATGGGTCCGCAAAAAATGCTGTGTGCTGTCCGCATCAGTATGTCTGTTCCGTAGCTCCACAAAAAAAATAGAACATGTCCTATTCTTGTCCATTTAAGGCATTGTAACAATGGATCCGCAAAAAATAAAAAACGGATGGCATACGGATGTCATCCGTTTTTTTGCGGATCCGCAATTTGCGAACCGCAAAACACATAAGGACTTTTCACACTAAATTTTCAAGCACACGCGGCTGAAATGCAGGGGTGGATTGGCCAGAGATCCTACAGGGAAATTTCCTGGTCGGCCCATGCTACTGCGAGCGCAGCTGCCTTCTCAAACAGCTGATCGGCGGGGGTCCTGGGTATCGGATCCCCACCGATCAGATGCTGGTGATATATCCAAAAGATAGATCACCAGTAACAAATTAGTGTAGAACCCCTTTAAAGGGGTTGTCTGAACATACCAACTTCCACAGGATAGGGAATCCGTATTTGATCGGTGGGGTCTGACCGCTGGGACCCACACCCATCACGAGAATGGGGGCCCCGAGATCCCTGCATGAAGGGAACGATGGATGAACATGTTCGCCCAATTCATTCTCAATGGAGCTGCCGGAAATAGGCGAGCACTGTACTTCCAGTCCCACGGAGAAGGAGTGGCGCGGCAGCCAGAAGAAACACCACTCCATCTATTTGGAAAACTTAGGAACCCTGATCAAGTAATTAGTGGGGGTCCCAACAATCAGATACAGGATAGGGGATACGTTTATATCTTGATAAAATACTTTTAATTTGAATGAAGAAGGGGCAATATCCCATTAATATGCCCACTTCCACCTTCGAGTGATCTGTCACCTCTTCTGAGAGGTCCAATTTAGGAAACACATATATTCCCCATGAAATAACAATTCTCTGCATAGTGTCACCTCTCTGTTATGCCTCCTAGAAATGTATTAATAAATTAGCAACTTGCCCCTTCACAGTCTGATACTGGCAGCGCTGTCCGGACAGTGCGAGACTGTGTGGGGACACTTGCCAGTTGTCGATTTATTCATTCATTTCTAATAAAAATAACAGAGGAACACTGAAACTCTCAATTATATATAAGATGCTCCAAAATTATTTCATGGTACTCAGAATTATTTACTAAGACAGGTCATGAATGGTGACAAGTCCTCTTAAAGCTCTGAACCCAGACATACCCAGATTTTCACCCAGGCAGCCCCTCTGACATCAGGGGCTGCCTGGCTGAAAATATGGGTATCTCCGGGTTCAGCTCTAAACCCGGACAACCCCTTTAATGTGCATGGTGAGCTAAAGCCTTCACCAAGTAATAGTCTTGCATGCTCTACAGAAGAGGAAATCGCAGAGACCAAAGTCACAGATATCTGGTGTTTGTGGACAATGGCATGTCCAGGACAAACAGCTCTAAGGGCAGCGACAAAAAATAAAAATAAGTACCCACATAGAAAGGTCATGGCAGGGCTTCCAGCTGGCATTTTTCAGTAGGATAATGCTCGCCTACACACAGCAAGGGTTTCCCAGGAACATCTCCAGATTTGCAAATCACACTAAGGCCAGTTTCACACAAGCATGTTCAGTCTGGGAAACACACCCAGTGGTGATGACCACATTTCCTGCACCGAACAACGCTCCTCTGACCTGAGCTTACAGCATCATAACTACTTATTAGGGTTCTGTTCTGCTGGCCATACACTTGTATTGTGCCATATTCATACACGGCATGAAAAACGCAATTCCGTTTGGCATGCCGGCATTTACATTATGGATTCCGTGAGAACGGAATCCATTACATAATTCACTTAAACCCCGAACATGCCAAAAGGAAGGTTCGCTCAACTCTTATTGTGATGCTGTGGGTTTAGTCAGTGGGGCCGTGTTTGATCCAGGAAGTGCAGCCATCACATGCAGCGGGCTGACCAGACTGAACATGCTGTAAAGGCAGTCAGGACTTACATGCAAAAGAGGCAAATATCTCCAACAATCCGTAGAAAACATGGCATGCTGTGGATCTGAGTGTCAGTAATACATCCTATACTGTGCTGATGTCTTCATTATGTATCGATTTCCTAAGACCCAATTCACTTTTATTGTGCTGTATCATGGTGCACACTTTCACTGAAGATTTGCCAAAAAACTAGCCAGGTCTCAATGTGGCTGGAGAACAACCGTACACAATGTTTGTACACTGCCTTATGCTGGCCCATACTCGCATTTACTGGGAAAACCAGTTATGTCCACACTAGGCTGGACTGTAAGTCACCTTGGACTGGGTGGCTGTATGAATCCACTGACCCTGTGCTTTTATAAATTCATATTAGCCTCATAATACCGAGAAGGGAAGGACCATAAACCAAATTACCACCAAGAACACCCATTGCTACAGAATAAAAGGAACCATACCCCTACAATCCTCTTCATTGCTTCCAGTTTGGAGGAGTCTTTGTTACTTTCCAACATCTGCTTTAAGTCTTCATTCCTACAAAAAGAAAAAATACAGCCATCACAAAAATGCATATAAAACTCAGAAAACACGCTATATTTACTTTTTAGAATGGGAGTCAATGGGCGACATGCACACTATAGGTCTACACAGTGGTATACATTGGAGCCTTACATCAGTCATTGAGTCGACCAAGAACTCCACCAAAGTATTACAGAGTCTAATGAGAGACCATCTACCCAACAGCTAGCGCTTGGCCGAAACTGGGTCATGCAACAGGACAATGATCCCAAGCACACCAGCAAATCTACAATAGAATGTCTGAAAAAGAATAGAATCGAGGGGCTGCAATGACCCAGTCAGAGTCCTTAACCCGACTGAAATACTGTGGTGGGACCTTAAATGGGTTCTCCAGGATTTCCTCAGGATAGGTCATCAATATCTGACCGGCGAAGGTCCGACTCCCAGCAACCCTGCCGATCAGCTGTATGAAGGCGTCACATTCATCAGTCACGTGTCCTGGGCACAAACTAGTCCCGTTTAAGAAAATGGGGAATGAGTTGTAATTAGGGTTGAGCGAACTTGTATTTTAAGTTCGGCGTCCAAAGTTCAGGTTATCGAACAATCTCGCAACCACGGACCATAACGGAATTTGGAATCCATAAGGGGATTTTTCGATGAACCCGAACGCCGAAGTTAAAAAACGAGTTCAAGCAACCGTCCTTCACTGCTCTACTTCCTCCTTCTCCTCCACACAGAGCACAGGAGCTCCGCCCCTCATGTCACATGATCATTATACCAGGCCCTTTACCACCTCTTATCTAATCCAGTACTGAGCCACGCCCCCTGCACTGATCTCATGACGGTGACGTCACCCAGGGTCCTTAGTGTTGAACTTTTTTTTAAGATCGGCGTCCAAGGTTCGGGTTCATCGAAGAATCCCCTTATGGATTCCAAATTCCGTTATGGTCCGTGGTAGCGGAATCCATAACGGGATTCTTCGATAACCCGAACTTTGGACGCCGAACTTAAAATACAAGTTCACTCAACCCTAGTTGTAAAATATCAAGGACAGCTGCTAACTATAGGACGTTGCTGTGCCTGCTATGAGAAGGCCGTAGCGCTCGCCAGAGTTCCGGTGTGCCGGGAAAAAGACTCCCGCCAATCTTATAGTGATGACCTATTCCAGAAAATGCCTTTAAGAGAGCGTTTCATAAATGAATGTCCACAAGCCTCAATGAACTGAAGCAATGTTGTAAGGAAGAGTGGGCCAAAGTTCTCCAGAAGGACGTGGGAGACTGATAGTCATACAGAATATTATTACATCAGGTTACAGGTTTTGATTTGGATTTACATAATTATAAGACCAGATTAGTTTTATGACCTAAAAGGTAAAACCATAACGTAAAAAATTATTTTTATATACACACAAATATATATATACACACACACACACAACTTCTACCCGTAAATAGCTTAATGAAGATAAAGTTCCTGAAACTGGAACTACAACATACCGGTAGTTAGGTAAAACACTAGAGTAGCCATGAGCTATTACAGGAGGGACGTAATACAGGGCTCAGACTAGAAGCAAACACACACATGAAGGTGAAATCTTATTAGTGCAAAGGCAAAGGTTAACTAATCCTAATGATATGCAGATGTCCTCTGCCCAACCCTGTCTGTAATGGATAACATACCCATAAGGACAGACATCAATGAGGCCTGCATGTGAGCGCTGCAGCAGTGCATGCTACATGTATACTGCTACATGCATGCACATATTTATACATACAGCTCACATTAGGCCACTGGTTGAGGCCACACGCACACAGTGGATATGCAAAAGACGGATACCGGCCCAGTGCATCCCGCACTTTCCTCGATAATTATTATAGAGATGTCTATTCTTGTCCGCAAAATAGACGAGTAGGACATGTTCTCTAAGGTGTGCGGCCCACATTTTTTTTTGCAGAACCACAGAAACGAAGGGATCCGAGCCCATTCCAAGATTTTCCAAAAATACAGTCGTTTGCATGAGGCCTAACATTGCAGCCTTGCAGCGCTGGGGTCCTGAATACAAACCAGCGTTTGTATGCTCTACCCATGTTCAGCGTCCTCCAGGGGGCAGGGACTGACTGGTGAGACACCTCAGAAAGTGGGTTCAAAACCTTTTTGTCTCATGTTAGAAGAATAAAAAACATAATATGTATTATTTTATTTCCCTTATACAATAATATATACCATACTATTATATTTCCCTTATACAATAATATATACCATACTATTATATTTCCCTTATACAATAATATATACTATTATATTTCCCTTATACAATGTGCATTATTATATTTCCCTTATACAATAATATATACTATTATATTACCCTTATACAATGTGCATTATTATATTTCCCTTATACAATAATATATACTATTATATTTCCCTTATACAATAATATATACTATTATATTTCCCTTATACAATGTGCATTATTATATTTCCCTTATACAATATGTATTTTTTTTCCCTAATATATACCATACTATTATATTTCCCTTATACAATAATATATACTATAATATTTCCCTTATACAATGTGCATTATTATATTTCCCTTATACAATAACATGTATTATTATATTACCCTTATACAATATCTATTATATTTCCCTTATACAATAATATATACTACTATATTACCCTTATACAATGTGCATTATTATATTACCCTTGTACAATATGTATTATTTTTCCCTTATACAATAACATGTATTATTATATTACCCTTATATAATATTCTTCACTGACGGACTAAATAAATAAAATAATAATTCCTTGGACTGCTGGTCTCCACAGATACAGTGTATGGGTGTAGTGGTGACATGCCATTCAGTTGTGTCAGCGCTATCCTGGGCGCCCGCACAGATGTCAGACCTCTAGTGTCCACCTATACTGCCTATAAGGGTGGTCATCCAGTTTTCCATAGACCCTGCATGGCATGTAATGTTGCAATGACATTTAATGTTACTCTGGCCATTACTGCAGAGCAACACGCCATTCAAGGTCTGTGGGGAAACAATGGAGGCCATGGTAAGTGAGAAATGCAAAGTCAGGCTCTTTGTTTAACCCAGAAAAGTTCAATTCTTGAACATAAATCTTGGGTTACAGTCCCTTTTTTTTTTCCACAAGCTGTTTGACAAGTTTCCTGGATCTATAAGACCATTAGTTACTTGGCCCGGGATCTTGAGGCCATTAACATACGGTAATTGTTTGAGAAAGGAGTATTAGTACATAAGATAGCACGTACTTAAGAGAGGTAGCATAAAGGGAGAAATTCCAGCCGGGGATCGGTGTCCGCGCCGTATATTTGCCTTCTGCTGAAAACACCTACAAATGACTCACCATGGGGATCACCTCTACCCATGTGTCGAGGCGAAAGAGGCATGGCCGGCATCAGTCGGGCTCAGAAATGTGTATGCTCAGTTGCTAACTTGTAACCAGGTTTTATCACTAAATTTGCCAGCCCAAACTTGACCCAGCCAGTGTCTCATCATCAACCAGTCACCCCGCACACCTGTCTGCTGCCACAGGGCCGTATTTGCCACTAGGCGAGGCACTGTAGGGTGCCAGGTAGCAGAGGGAGGGGGTTGTCCCTATAAGCACGGGTGATATATATAATTTATTTTTTTAATTGCTCCCCTGAATCCCACTCTATTGGAGTGTTCTGGATGGAAGAAGAGATTCGCTGTCCGCAGGCTTCCCTCTCCTCCTAGCTGGAAGTGACTGCTGCGCAGATTATTGAAGCAGTAGGTAGTCTGCGCCTCACCGATCAGTCAGGTACACTTACAGCTGCAGCGCACTACCTGTCTCACACTCATCTCTGCATCATCCTTCCCACCGTCTTTTTGGTGGAAGTCCCTGTCACATTAGTGACATGTAAGTAACATCGGGGAGATATATTATATATTATTAAAGGCTATGCACACCTTTGAATATATTTTTTATTTGCTAAAAAATGCGGAAAACATCATTCCTCCAGTTGGTCATGTTTAAAAAAAAAAAAAAAAGTTGTCGTTTTTCTTCTGCAGCTTGCATGTGCTTACTGTGAACATCAACCTGCTCTGCTCGTGTTTCTACATAATCCGTCAGGCAACTCGCCTGACGGGTCGCCTATAACCCCCTCCCTTCTCCTCTTTGCATAAGGGCTCATGCACACAAAACGTATTTTTGGTGCAGAGCGGATGTGGGCCCAATCACTTCAATGGGGCGGCAAAAGATGCGGAAAGCACACCCATGTGGTGTACGCATCCATATGTCTATTCCGTGGCCCCGCCGAATTATAAAACATGTCCTATTCTTGTCCGTTTTAGAGACACGGATTGGACAGTTCTATAGAGGCAGGAAACTCCGTTCCGCAAAATGCAGAACACACAAGGCTGGTATCAGTGTTTTGCGGATCCGCAATATGTGGACCGATACAACAGCAATGGCAGTGTGGATGAGCCCTGCACACGGCCATTGCTTCATCATATGGAACAAAGGCTCAATGATTGGAAGCTTTCTCCTGGACAGCCAAGTCTCCAACCCATGATGAAGTGCTGCGCTCTGCTTGTGGCCTACAGCACATGCACAGAATACAGGCACGGCTAATCAAGAGATATCTTCTGATCGCCGAATCTATGCTCCATGATGACGCACTGTGCTCGGTATATGTGCAGTAGGCCACAAGCATCGTTTCCAGTCACATAAGTGATAGGAGTGGATGATATAAACTATATAAATTTGGGCAACGATATACAGTAGATTTTGTCTATATCAGCCTATCGCGATAGATGACCACGGAGCGGTAGTGAATTGAAGAAGCTTCTCACTCACCACTCCGTGGCCTCCCGACTCGGCACCGCGCTGCACTGGCCAGGGCCTTGCGTGCACATATCAGCAGCGCACTGGCTAACTCTGTGTGTGACGTCAAGTCCCTCCCAGTGCATGCTGGGAAGAAGACGCGATTCGTCTCCTGCGGGTCGGAGGATGGCTATAGCATGGGGCTGATGGCGCTGGCTGGGGGACATGGATGATACAGAAGAAAATAATATATTGCAATATAGTTATCGCACATGCTTCAAATTTTATTGCGATATAGATTTTAGGCCATATCGCCCAGCCCTAATAGGAGGTACCTCTTCTGAAAGGAATGCCTCAGAATGACAGAATAGCCACATTAAACCATGACCCCCATTGATATGTGACATGTTCTGTCTCAGTGCCTAGGCCGGCTTGGGCTGTAAATACATCACATGCTGAAGCAGAGGTTTGATCCCCTGGTCTTCCTTCTCCCTCTACGAGGCCTACAAGGGAGCCAACCATCGGCACATACAGAGGCTGGATGCCAGCACTTCCACAAGGCTTCTGAGCAGAGGGAATCCAGTGTCCAAAGTAGATGTCCTACATCTTCCACCTCTAATGTCCTCCCATCGGGTGCTGCCTGAACTCCCATGAGGTTGCCTTGGCCAGACAACTTACAGTCATCCCCTCAAACAGGCCTATAAACCTGTAATGAGCCTTCAAACCATGCTTAAATAGGTTTCCATTAGCTGGAATGCCACTACCCACCCGGTGAGTAATATATCTGGTAGTCCTCCTTTTGATGTTAGGTGACCGAAATGGATGGAAATTGGAAAAGTGCATATTTTAGTTCTTAGAAAAAGTAGACGTTGTAGACCCTGGCTGGCACTTCGTACCAGTCTACTTGGTAATCTCTTCAGAAGGATGACATGGACCGGTTTCTCTAGAACATGTTTCTGGTCCAAGGGCCACATCATAATTTTGAACAACTCCAAAGGGCGGGAATATAACTTTACGAGGCATTACCATGACATTTATGGCATAATAAAAGTGCACGTTCCATTTCTAGAAAACCCATTTGGGTTGCCTTCTACTTAACTGGCACTGGAGAATGGAGAATACTCTACAAGCTTGTGGCGCTCTCCATTGTACGTCGCTGGTGTGGTGGTAACAGCTTAGCATTTCACAAGTCCCATACACTATATGTATGGAAGGCCCCCTCTCTAAAGCCACAGAGATAAGGTATAAGGCTACATGCATACGACAGTTGTTTTTTGCTGTCCGCAAATAGCGGATCAGTCTTCCTTTTTTTTTTCACATCCACATCCGTTCCAAGTGTCCGCAAAAAAAAACGGAAGGCTTGAACCAGTTTCTAAAAGTACCTGTACAAGTGCCCTGGTTTCCAAGAAACCATCCGCAAAAAAAAACGGATGCAGATGATAAACAGATGGCTTCCGTTGGTCATCCGCATTTATTGCAGACCCATTGACTTCTATGGGTCCGCAAACCGTTTTTTGTGGACAAGAATAGGACATGCCATATTTTTTTTGCAGACATGAAATGCGGACAGCGGACACGGACAGGCAACGGAAGAGGCATCCGCATTTTTAACGGATCCATAGAAATGAATGGGAAACCATCCGATCCGCGAAAAAAAACAGAACGGAGGCCGCAAAAAAAACACTGTCGTGTGCATGTAGGCTTAGGGAAAGATCTGCACCTGTCCTGTGTCTAGAGGTGCACCTGGTTTAGGGTAAAAAAAAATCACTGATGGAAATCACTGACCAAACGCTGACGTCTGAATGAGGCATAACTCATATACTCGTTCCTGGAGCGCCACAGGGGGTCAAGGGACCTCATTCTTAAGATATATGGTGGTTCAGAAAAAGTACTTGGCCATCCCTTCTCCTGATCCGTGTGCCACTCCTCAGCTCTCTTATATGGAAACTACATGTGAACAGCCACAGGAAAACATGCATTTCTATGTCTAGGTGGCTCTGTTGGTGTTCCCGAGGGACTGTATACTGTGCCTGGCTTCCAGCCAAGGCTACGTTCACATCTGCCTTTTCGCTGGATCCGTCAGGGGATAAGCAAAAACGCATCCGGTATATACTACAACCGTTAGAACGGATCCGGTTGTATTATATCCCAAATAAACAAGACGGATCAATCACTAAATCCACTGCAAGTCAATGGTGGATCCGTTTTTTTGGAATAAAAAAAAACGGATTCACCATTGACTTGCACTGTGTTTCATGACGGATCTGTCTAGATCAGTATCTCATGACTGCTTGCAGCGTTTTTGTGTGCGTCATGGGAGCAAACAAAATGCATTCTGCTGCCCTCCGTTCCGTTCAGTTTTGTCCCTATTGACAGTGAATGGGGACAAAACTGAAGCGTTTCCCTCCGCTTTTGAGATTCTATTACGGATCTTTGAAGACAACTGCAGCTGATACATTTCTGTTTAACTGTCCACTTCAGCTGGATACCAGACACAGTATAGAGATTAAGGCCTTGTGCACATTTCCGTTTTTCACTGACGTGTGCCATCTGCATTTTCTGCGGACAGCACATGTACCCATTGATTTAAATGCGTCTGTTCACATTTCAGTATTTTTTTAACTCATCGTGGGTCAGTATAAAAAAAAATAATAATAATCACAGGACATGCACTACTTTGATCCCTGATGCGGCCAAGCACGCCCATAGAAGTCTATGGGTCGTGAAACTCACAGACACACCACGGAGAGCATCGGTTTTTCAGTGAAGACCGATAGGAGATTCTTTGAAAATTAATTTTCAGCTGAGCAACGTCAGTGAATTACGGACGACACAAGGATGGTAAAAACGGACACATGGATCCTTCATGGACATCTTTACAGATGAAACAGGTATGTTTTTTTTTCACGGATGTGGAAGAGGCCAAATAGTGGGAGCAGTAAGTATCTACAACCATCCCGAGTACAGCTCTATTCCATTCTCTGGTTATCTCAGTCTCACCTCCCATATTGATGCAGACATCTATACTAATAAAAGCCCTGTGTGCGTGCTCAGGGCTGGTGTCCGTGCGTGTGCCGATTATTGAAATCAACACACGGCACACCACCCGATCCGCCCCCACACCAGAGCGCCGTCCTATCACAGCCGCCCCACACACCGCCTGTACTGCCCACACCTGCGCTGGCCAATCAACACACTGCGCGCCACACGCCGCCTGCACCAGTGCGCCATCCTATCACAGCCGCCTGTACCACCCAATCACCGTCTCCTATGGTGTGCTCCCTCAGTCGGGGCCCCACTATTACATGCATCACAAGCGCCGCCATTACGTCCATTACGGAGTCGCACAAATTCCAGTACTGTCAGACACAGACAGCAGCTGCTGCCAGCAGTATCTTAGCCACCAGCCACCGTGCCAGCCGTCTCAGCCACCGTGCCAGCCGCCTCAGCCACCAGCTACCGTGCCAGCCGTCTCAGCCACCAGCTACCGTGCCAGCCGTCTCAGCCACCAGCTACCGTGCCAGCCGTCTCAGCCACCAGCTACCGTGCCAGCCGTCTCAGCCACCAGCCACCGTGCCAGCCGTCTCAGCCACCAGCCACCGTGCCAGCCGTCTCAGCCACCAGCCACCGTGCCAGCCGTCTCAGCCACCAGTCACAGTGCCACCAGCCACAGCCATACAATGTGGTAAAGTTCCCTTGCCATTTAATACAGACTGTTCCTACTAATGTTTATGCACTACTGTTCTAGTGCCCGTTATTGTAACGGGCTTAATGTCTAATTTTTATAGGGTACATGTGATAGAAAATGCGCATTAGATGACCATTACTACATACCCGAAGATTAGATCAGAGGGCGGCCGCTCACCGCTGCTCAGTCCTATTTCCTCTGCTGTGGGCTCAGGACTCAGACTAAGCTGGAGGTTATCAGCCACATCGAGGACAGACTGGACTGCGGAGGTAGCACTCACTTTCTTTATTAAAGCGATATGCTGCTCCATGCTGCACGTAAATCCGAAAGGAACCAAGGGTTGTGACGTTTCAGCCTTGATCGTTTGATAACTCCTGGAGACACAATTATTATAGCCGGACAGGATATAAACTCCCTCCAGAACAGAGAAAACTTCTTACAGGCTCAAAAACTCATTTCCCTTAAAAAACAAGCCGGCGGACACAGCATAAAGCGACATTGTCGTCCAATCTAAATGAAAGGGCTCTGGGGCGGCCTGAGTAACGTGCAGCTCATGCTTGATATATCCATGTCCCAGCAAGAAAGAGAAGCTTGAAGAAGTTCCTTTTTTCTGCCTTGAATGACACGAGGCGCATTTCACGCTCACATGGTGCAAGTGAGAAAGTGAAGTAAAGCCCATCCGCTCACATGTCCTATAGAAGGAATGCACAGTAGCTTCCCTACAGACACCCTCTAAGAAATGTTGCTCTACAAGACCGGGTGAGTGTGAACCTTCCCATAAGGTGTGTCTCCTTCATGGGACCCATTCATAGCCTCGTAAAGACTGTAACGAGTGTGACTGCTTCAGCCGATGAAAGGCAAAGCGATCGCCCTCCTACCTCTGCCACAGTAAATCCTGCACTTAAGGGTTTACAGGAGGATGAATCACGGGACGTCTCATCCTTAGGCCTCATGCACACGACCATATGTATTTTGCGGTACGCAAAAAACACGAATGACATCCGTGTTCATTCCGTATTTTGCGGAACAGAACAGCTGGCCCCTAATAGAACAGTACTATCCTTCTCCGTAAAGCGGACAATAATAGGACATGTTCTATTTTTTTGTGGAACGGAAATACGGACCTACGGAAACGGAATGCACACGGAGTAAATAAATTTTTTTTTTGTGGACCATATACGGAACCATTCATTTCAATGGGTCCACACAAAAAAACGGAACAGAGACACACTGACTGCACTGGAAACCATATAGGATTTGCACCCACGACCATAAAAAAGGGTAAATACGTTACTAAAATTTCGACTTTCTAGTTTTTTTTAAAGGGGTGGTCTCATCAAGAGAATAACTAACACACAAATACAGAAAAAAAACTCAAAAAGGACCTCAGGATGTCCCCTGAATAACTCACTTGTGACATATGCCTTCCATCTGGCCTATTACAACATATGGATGTCATCGCTTCCTGCTCGTAATCCCCCTCGATTACCCAGAGCTGTAACAGACCTTGCCCGGCCATCGATTCTCCATTTTTCCTAAGGTGGCCACTGCAGGGGAAAGGAGCGGCCTCCTCTTTGAGAGAAGCGCTTACCACTCGGGGTTCCTGAGGTCGCAGTGACCAGCTAATAACCAGGTTGGATTCAGTCTGAAAGGTTGTCATCATGAGTCCACCCCATTAGGGTACGGCCACAAGCAGCGAAATTTGGCCACGATGAAGAGAGATCTAGTTTTACCACAAATCAGTGCAGTTTGCAAACTGCTTGTTCATGGCCTCGCGATTCCGTAGATAAAAGGGTTTATCCACAAAACTGCATGGCGGTCATATACAAAAACTGGCTTTTTACCCTGGTCTTTGTTTCCCCCCTGTGCACTGGCGGAGCATTACCCTTAAGCCTCATGCACACGGCCGCTGTTGGTCTGAGCATGGGCACCGTCCATGTGCCCGCCATATGCGAACGCGAACCCATTCACTTAAATGGGGTCCGGCACCTGCACCCAACGGTCCGCACTGCAAAAAAAAAGTGGTGCATGCACTACTTTTTTGCGGTGCAGAGGCACAGACAGAAACGCCACGGAAGCACTCCGTAATGCTTTCGCGGGATTCTATGCCTCCATTTCGCACCGCACCTTCCGGATCTCAGACCCATTCAATTGAATGGGTCCACATCTGGGATGCGGGGCACAAACGGCCGGTGCCCTTATATTGCAGACCCACTGTTTGCGGGCCACAATATGGGCACTGGCTGACAACAGCCATGTGATTGACGCCTAATTCATAATTCAAATACATTTTTAAAGTAGTTTTTCCTCCTCTTTTACACCTGTTTGCCGGAGGTGAAGTCCTGGCACCGACCCAGTCCCCACCACTACCAAGCGAAAAAAAACGGCTGTGCTATAAAATATGGTCACAAGGGCATTTAAAAAGTTGCAAAAAGGAGTCTGGCAACAACTGAGCAAAAAAATGTTAGTAAATGCCCCCCACGTGTCTCTTCACAGTCTGCCACCATCAGCCCTGGAACAGGGGAATGGTAACAACCATCTCGAAAATGAAGCCAAACTTTCCAGGAATAGCAGAGTAACGGCACAACGCAGAGATCTGAGAAAACCAGTTCCACAACTGGTATGTCACACTATGATGGGGAGTACATGTAGTGACAGGCCCTCTTTGAGGCTGGGATTTCACTGCAATCATTGCTGCAGTACCAGTTGTGTGCCCGAGGATAGCCGTGCGGTATGGCAGCCGTTGAACTCAAGTTACCCCGGAACCCCAAAAATCCTACAATATTGGACTGTGTGTGAATCTGGGGTTGCTGCGACCCCGTTCAGTTCAGTGGCTGCAATGCTACACAGCGAGTGCTGCAGCCAAGATGGCCATGTAGCCCCCCACGGTAATATAGTCAAGGATTGTGATGGCCAACCAGAAACAACCGCCTGGGCTCCACTAACACTACATGTTGTAATAAATTTTTGGGTTACCAATGCCAGTACTTCTGATATCTTTACACTGCATAATAATTACACAAAACACAAGAAAAAAGACAAGACTACAACAATGACGTCCTTTGGATGACTCACAGACCTGTAGCATATAGCGTGCTGACTAATAAGAACATGATCGCAATGTGGCCTGGGACTGTGCCGCCAAGTGACAGGGCGAACAAGCTCAGTCCAAGGGCATTTAGGAAATGACCAGGAGCTGGCTGCACCGAGGCCATACAAACAGGGAGACGCGAGAGCGAGGACAGTCATAAAGGGAGATTCACCATCAGGACAAATAAAGGAACCGTCCAAAAAACGTAATCTGCACCTAGCACCATTATATCTCTAGGCCTGAAGAAGAGCAAGGCATGGAGCAGCCTGGTCATGTCATACGCATCACTCAGACTCTCGCTCTGCTCCTCCTTCTACTCTCAGATAACAGAGGGGTCCATTCACACGTCCGCAGGTGTTTTGCAGTCCGCAAAACACAGACTCCGCACATGGCGGGTACTAATAGAGAAGTCCTATTCTTGTCCGCAGCTGCCGACAAGAATAGGACATGCTCTATTTCTTTGCGCAGCCGCGGACCGGAAGTTCGGGGCCGCGCTCCGGAAATGCGGATGCGGAGAGCACATAGTGTACTCTCCGCATCCATTCCATCCCCATAGACAATTGCGGACCCATTCCATGGACGTGACTACAGGGCATGCAGTGTGTAGTCTTTCACCTGAGACAGAGATCTACGTAGTCGCTGTAGACAATGAATTATGGATAATGTTACTTACTTTTTTTATTTTACATCTGTTAGGGTTCATACACATGACCGTAGCCGGTTTGCGGTCCACAAAACAGGGATACAGGCCATGTTGCGTTCCGCATTTTGCGGAAAGGAACATCCGGTCCATAATAAAATAGTTCTATAGTAATACAGACAAGAACAGGACATGTTCTATATTTTTGCAGACGGCACAGAGCAGACGTACGGATATAGACTCTGTCCACGTTTTTTGCAGCCCCATTGAAGTGAATGGATCCACATGCGAGCTGCAAAAAATGCGGATCGGAGGCTGTGCAGCGTTTGTGCGCAACAGCCCTTAGAGCGATTAAAAAATGGCCAAAAAACATGGACATAGTCGTAGATTTGCTAAAACTAGAATATCCATTTAGTGTGCACATTTAGGAGACGTCCGAAAAACCCTTCCAGCACCCCCTATATGCCCCTCTAGCATCCTTCTGGCCAAGGGGGTTTATATTTGGTGCATACATAAGGATATTTTTCTGGCATACAAGCCACACATAATCCTGAAACGCAATATGAACATCACTTTACTCTTTGTATAGAAGAATGCTATATAATTTTCTAGCTTTCAAGTTCTCTGCTTGCTGTCACTCAATATGAACTCTCTTTGGTTACTTCCAGGGGATGTGTCCTGGTCACACGGAGGACCCACAGGAGACGGCTTGTTACAGTACAGCGTATCAGGGCAGTGTCTTATAAAGCCTGTGTGTCCATGACCAGGACAGATGAAGCCTCTGATCAAGTCACAACAAGCAGAGATCTTGAAAACTTTCTGAATCGTAACATATTTTTAGGTCAACCACCACTTACCCCATCCCATAACTCCCACAGAATTACGGAAAGAGGCGATTACCTATCCACTGAACTCTACCGAGGATGCAACGGCCGTGAATCCGTGAGCGGGGGCCGCAAGATCTCTGATCTCCTGATAGGTAAAGGTCTATAAATGGCTTAAGTAGCCATATACACCGAATATGTGCCCACTAGCCATCACCCCAGACTCCCCAATTATCATGCATTTACAATCAATATAGAAAGGACCATAGGAGTCTAGCAGGTAGATTCCCTGCTAGACTTCAGTGAGAATCACCCATGCCATAGGAAAAAATAAAACAAAAAAAAAAAACTGTAAATCCTGTGGGAATCTGTAGGATCCACGTCTATGGCCAGCATTACTGTGTCAGGTTTATTAGCCAAATGTTACCATGCAGCAATTCAACCGGATGACACATCATTGTAACTGCTCTAGTGCCATCTAGTGGACACAAGTTATTATTGCATTTGTTTCATCCACCGCTCCTCATAAACTAATTTGCTTATAGGCATTTGAACAAACATTACTGTAACTCTAGAGTATCTGGCTGATAAAAGTTCAGGCTAAAAATCTGAGCTATAACTATAATTCCTATATAAATAAATACATGGGGAAAAGCTCTTAGGTGCTTTGACCTGCAGACACATCAGGTCATGGGAGAGGACATTTTCCTGGACTTCTTGATCTAGTTACAATACTGGTAAGTCACCACTACTGTCACCCATCAGCCTACAGAACGGCTGGGGACACATAATACTGATACTTTTAGACCCAGGATTTCAGAAAAGAGAAGGCTGAAGCCCTCAACACCTTTTTGAGAGTATAAAAGGGTC